>OZ005737.1:83614464-84304464 GCA_963930755.1 Eudasyphora cyanicolor
ATGTGGTTTCAAATTTCTTTGGATCTATGATTTTCAACAAATCATGATTTATGTATTCCAACATGTGTAAATATGTTCCTCAAAATTCATTTCTTGCATTCTCATTTAAACTTTTCCCCCGAGAAACTTGGCGACGAAGATGGCGAAAGGTTTCACCAAGAAATGAAGTCCATCGAGCGGCGTTACTAAGGCCACTGGGATGAAATAATGATGGGAGATTATATTTGGTTCCTTATTAGAGAAACCGATTCCGAAATCTTCAAACGTCAACAAAGAACTCACAATTACTTCTAATGAAACTCGTTCATGTAAATAAACTCAAATATACATAATAAAATAAATAATAAATAAAAGTAATAAATAAAATCGCTATTTAAACCAATTTAAAATTTTTTTTTTTGAAATTCTCTTACCTCTACCAAAAGGGCTATAATTTCTACATTTGGCTAGAAATTGGCATTATTTTCTTTGCTATGTTGCAAACTTTTAATCTACTGTTTCCAATTTGTTTAATGACTTTTACTAAACAACGGTTTTCTGCTAGTCCTATGCGATGAAGATGTGCTTGTAAGCTTGAGTGTCCCGTTAGAACAGTCATAATCGTATTAATATCGATCTTGTTTAGTTTCAGAAGACTTCTTGTTTTCTTTTCATTTGGGTCACCCCACAGTATCTTTGCAGTTGCTCCTACTGTTGCGCTATTCCACACAGTTATGTGAGCCATCTCTGCTTCAACTCATCCTTCGTGGCTTCAAAGGTTTCCAATTTTTCAAGTTTATTACTCGAAGTTCTCTGCCCTTTGAAGCCAAGCTGTTTGCCCGTTCATTTCCAATCACACCGTTGTGTCCTGGTACCCAGCAAATACGTAATTGACCATGGGCTGAGTAATCATTTATCGTTCTTTTACAGTCCAACACAGTCCACACAGTTCTGGATTTGACCCTTTCCGATGTCATTGCTTTAATCACCATTTAGCTATCTGTGAAGATGTTGGTATATTTAGGCTTTGTCGTGTTACTGAGCCAGTTCACACACTCCGTGATTGCTCGAACTTCTGCTTGAAATACCGTGTTATGGTCAGGGAGGCGGAACTGAAGTTCGACTTCTGGTTCATCAATAAAAAGTCCCAGACCCGTCCTTCCTCCTCGCTTGGACCCATCCGTGTAGCAGCTGCTTCCCACGGGCACATGGGCCAAAGTTCCATTTTCCCAGGAGCGTCTGTCTGGCACAAACGTATCACAGGTAGCTGTAAACCGCACTTCAAGAATGCGGTCCGAGATTTCTGGCGTTTGAATGTGACAAACTAGATATTCTAAAATCTTCTGATGGTACGACTTGTGGTCTCGATTTATCCATTTACCCATCACTTGTAGACGTCTTGCTGTGAGGGCTGGCTCATACTTTATACGGATGTCTATTGGTTGGATGTGCAGTATAGTCTCCAACGTTGTTGTTGGTGCAGTTCTAAATGCCCCGCTTATGCCTAGACAGCACATACGTTGAATTTTTTGCAAAGGTATTACGTTGCACTTCTTGTCCATTGATGTCCACCACACTACACAGGCGTAGGTGATTATTGGTCTGATCACACTCATGTAATGCCAGTGAGTCATATTTGGACGTAGTCCCCATTTTAAACCTATAGCTCTTCTGCACAACGACCAACATCTGTGTGCCTTTGTAACTCTTTCTTCAAGATGATCTTTCCAGTACAGTTTCTGATCCAAGATTACTCCCAAGTATTTTACCTTTTTAGTTATAGCAATTGTCTTATTCAGGAATCGAGGCGGGGTAAAACGTGGGATCTTCGTTTTACTTGTAAATAGACATATTTCTGTTTTGTCTGGGTTAACATTTAATCCCCTTGGTTGTGCCCAGTTATATGCTATGTTAAGTGCCTCTTCAGGTCTTCTGCATAATAGATCTGCATAATAGTCTGCATAACAGACGGTTTACGTCCTTCATTGGTGAGGGCTTTTAGGAGACTGTGTATCGTCGTAACCCATAGAAGAGGCGATAAAATGCCCCCCAGAGGTATACCACGATTTACCTTGTCTCTAGTTTTTACATCATATGACCACAAATAATCCACCTATTCCGGTCAACCTGAAACTCGTCTAAGGACTGGATAAGTGTATCGGTCTGTACATTGTTAAATGCGCCCTCAAGGTCTATGCAAACAGCAAGTGTGTACATTTCTTTACTGAAGGACTCTTCTATGTGGTGCACTACCTCATGCAGAGCTGTTTCCACTGATCTTCCTTTGACATAGGCGTGTTGTTTGAATTTTAGCCTGTCATCCGCTATTTTACCTTTGACCATGTTATCAATTATTCGCTCCATTGTTTTTAACAGGAAAGAAGTAAGGCTAATGGGTCGATAAGCCTTTGGGGTCGTATAACTCGCCTTGCCAGGCTTTGGTATGAAGACCACCCTTGATTCCTGCCAGTTTTTTGGGGTATACGAATGGGTTAGGCATGCAGTGAACACTCCAGCCAGATGAGTTGATACCAGATCCACCTCATTCTGCAGAAGTGCTGGAAATATTCCATCCGGTCCCGCAGCCTTAAAGGGAGAGAAATTTTTATCGCTTCTTAACCATCTGTTATATCCGTAATAGGTATGCAAACAGCAAGTGTGTACATTTCTTTACTGAAGGACTCTTCTATGTGGTGCACTACCTCATGCAGAGCTGTTTCCACTGATCTTCCTTTGACATAGGCGTGTTGTTTGAATTTTAGCCTGTCATCCGCTATTTTACCTTTGACCATGTTATCAATTATTCGCTCCATTGTTTTTAACAGGAAAGAAGTAAGGCTAATGGGTCGATAAGCCTTTGGGGTCGTATAACTCGCCTTGCCAGGCTTTGGTATGAAGACCACCCTTGATTCCTGCCAGTTTTTTGGGGTATACGAATGGGTTAGGCATGCAGTGAACACTCCAGCCAGATGAGTTGATACCAGATCCACCTCATTCTGCAGAAGTGCTGGAAATATTCCATCCGGTCCCGCAGCCTTAAAGGGAGAGAAATTTTTATCGCTTCTTTAACCATCTGTTATATCCGTAATAGGTACTTGATGCAATACATTTTCATTCTGTAACTGTTCCTTTGTCGGTTCAACATTACCAGTCGGAAAATGAGTTTTCAGCAAGAGCCTTACGGTATCCTCTATAGTTTCCATCCTTTTACCCGTTTCATCCACCAGTGTTTCGGTTTGGACATGAGTTTTTGAGAGGAACTTTTTCATTTTAGACATGCTGTTAACGCTGTCTACCTGTTCTTCTGTGGTAGTCGTCCCAATATACGGATTGTTTTTTACGTCGAGCTCTGTTGTAAAGTCTGCGGACATCTTTGCCAATCGAGCGAATGTGTGCTGTCATCCAGGGTTTCTCGAAGCAGATTTCCTTTCTCGAAGTGGGCAACTATCTTCGAATGATTTTACAAGAGCCTCGGTAATCTTCTTCACATTGATATCAATGTCTTCTGCACATAGATAATCGCGTGTGGGCTGCCCCAATCGATTTCTAAGTAGATTTCCGAATTTAGTCCAGTCGGTCTTAGCCTTATTACGGAAACTTATGGGGTTTGGCGGTGGCCTTGCAATTTTAAACCTTCTATAACGGTAGTCTGAATAGGAGTGTTCATCCGAAACCCTCCACTCATGAATCTCATCAATAAGATTTTCTGAACATATCGTTATATCTAATACTTCTTCCCTAATTTTGTTAACAAAGGTTTCAGTGTTTCCTATGTTAAGAGTTATGAGGTCATTTGTATTCAAAAATTCGATAAGGGCGTGTCCCCTTTTATTGGTGTTAGAACTACCCCAAGCGATATGATGGGAGTTGGCGTCACATCCAGCTAATAACTCATTGCTTGTGTGTTTGGATTCCCTCACCAGACGTTGTAATTCCGACGTAGGTGGCAAATTCGGCGCATCGAATGGCAGATATATTGACGCCAGGTACATATTTCCGTTACCTTGCCTCAGCACCGTTGCGTCCGATGTTGACAACTCTGGAGAGAAAATAAAACATAAGTTTTTATGGCACAGAATACAAGTCCTTGGACGAGTACCTGTGTTAGCGTAGAAAAGGCTATAGTTCACATGGTTTAATCCAGTAACCTTGTTGCTAGTTGTCCATGGTTCCTGGATCAAAGCAATATGAACCCTGCCTTTATTTATGATGTCCATCAGAGCGTTGGATGCTGTCTCGCTCCGGTGGAGGTTTATCTGGATGACCTCAATCATTGTCCTTCCAGTAAATGTTTCTTTTGGGAGTCTATCCTATCTGGTGTCACCCCTCATTTATATACCCTACACCACACTGTGGTACAGGGTATTATGACTTTGTGCATTTGTTTGTAACACCTAAAAGCAGAAGAGATACCCCTTTGTTTATTAGTTTCTGAGTCGATTTAGCCATGCCCGTCTGTCCGTCTGTCTGTCCGTCTGTCCATGTATTCTTGTAATCAAAGTGCAGGTCGTATTTATGGTCCGATTGTGATGAAACTTAGCATAGTGCTCTTTTTTGGCCCAATGACGATCCCTATTGAAATTGGTTAAAATCGGTTCAGATTTGGATATAGTCCCCATATATATGTTTCACCCGATTTGACATGTAAGCGCTGTAGAAACCACATTTTGCATCCGATCTTTATGAAATTCGGCAGAGAGAGTTTTATTACTATGTGAATGAACACTACCAAATTCGGAGAAATTCCGTTCAGATTTAGATATAGCCCCCATATATATATGTTTCACCCGATTTGAGATGTAAGCGCTGTAGGAACTGTATTTTAAATCAGATCTGTACGAAATTTGGCAGAGAGAGTTTTCTTATTACATGAATAAACACTGCCAAATTCGGGGAAAATCGGTTCAGATTTAGATATAGTCCCCATATATATGTTTCACCCGATTTGACATGTAAGCGTTGTAGAAACCGTATTTTACATCCGACCTGTACGAAATTCGGCAGAGAAAGTTCTCTTATTACATGAATAAACACTGCCATATTCGGGGAAAATCGGTTCAGATTTAGATTTAGCCCCCATATATATGTTTCACCCGATTTAACATTTAAGCTCTGTAGAAATCGTGTTTTATATCCGATCGGTACGAAATTTAACAGAGAGAGTTTCCTTATTACATGTATGAACACTGCCAAATTCGGGGAAAATCGGTTCTGATTTAAACATAGTCCCATATATATGTTACACCCGATTTGACATGTAAGCGCTGTAGAAACCGTGTTTTATATCCGATCAGTACGAAAATCGGCAGAGAGTTTGCTTATTACATGTATGAACACTGCCAAATTCTTATCGCAATGCCCATTTTCGCATTGGTAGGTAGGTGTAGGGTATTATATAGTCGGCCCCGCCCGACTTTCTGTCTTTCCTGACTGGTTTGAATTGGACTAACTTAAAAAATTGGGTTTTGGCCAGAAAATCAGGAAAATTAACCATAGCGGGCTGTTCCAAAATAAAAAAAATTAAATGCAGTTTGTTATCTGTTTGTGTTTTCTTCTGTTGTTGTTTTGTTTTATTTCGATGTTGTGAATTCTCTGTCAAGTTCGAATTTTTTTGAAATTTTCCGGCGTATCCGTGTGCGCATTTGTATGTACAGACGATTGCCATATCGGGCAATATTGTCAGAAAAATGGTGGGAAAATGCAAACCTGTGAACGTACAAGCGTGTGAACATATAATTTTTGTCTTGCAACGTTGGCAGAATGGTCATTGTGAGATAATTTGCAGATTGTAAGATGTGCGAAGTCTATGCATGTGACAACGGCGCCATTGTCAGAAAACCCTTTTATTGGCAATCCTGAATATAAATATTTACAAAATACATCGTAAATATAGGAAATTGTTAGGTTTTCTTGCAATTTCTGAAGTGTTATTTCACCTTTGCATAACAATCTGTCATTGTCCGTACATTTGCAGCACTTTAAAAGTGGTTGATAATGTTGTCCGATATGACTTTCTGTCTTTCCTGACTTTCTGTCTTTCCTGACTGGTTTGAATTGGACTAACTTAAAAAATTGGGTTTTGGCCAGAAAATCAGGAAAATTAACCATAGCGGGCTGTTCCAAAATAAAAAAAATTAAATGCAGTTTGTTATCTGTTTGTGTTTTCTTCTGTTGTTGTTTTGTTTTATTTCGATGTTGTGAATTCTCTGTCAAGTTCGAATTTTTTTGAAATTTTCCGGCGTATCCGTGTGCGCATTTGTATGTACAGACGATTGCCATATCGGGCAATATTGTCAGAAAAATGGTGGGAAAATGCAAACCTGTGAACGTACAAGCGTGTGAACATATAATTTTTGTCTTGCAACGTTGGCAGAATGGTCATTGTGAGATAATTTGCAGATTGTAAGATGTGCGAAGTCTATGCATGTGACAACGGCGCCATTGTCAGAAAAACCTTTTATTGGCAATCCTGAATATAAATATTTACAAAATACATCGTCAATATAGGAAATTGTTAGGTTTTCTTGCAATTTCTGAAGTGTTATTTCACCTTTGCATAACAATCTGTCATTGTCCGTACATTTGCAGCACTTTAAAAGTGGTTGATAATGTTGTCCGATATGACAATCGTCTATACATAGTCCATATTCAGACTTACAATTTTCCGCCCGCAGAATTGCAAGTGTGAATATGGACATAGCTAACTATTTTTATTTGGTCGGTGGCAGAGAAGCAAGCCATGGGAAAATTGTCGGCGGCGGCGGCTCATCGGCTACGCGCCGGTTTATCGACCGCGCCGATTAATTTCCTACTTTAACCAGAATAATGTAAACATTCATATTTTATGTGGCATTGGCTCGATACCGCCATTTTTGGACCAATCACATTATCTCCCACTAAACGCATACAAAGAAAATTTCAACACTCTAGCTCAACATTTTTTTAATGTCAAAAGTTGGGCGGATGTGCGCACTTGATATATCTAAAATGCAATTACTCTATTTTAACCACATCTACATTCTGTGAAAATTCCAAGAACATCGATCCAGCCCTTTAGGCGTCTATACGGAACAAACAAATCCACACACAAACAAACCCACAAACACACATGCATTCATTTTTATATATTAACTAGCGGACCCGGCGAACTTCGACTCGCCCCAATTTAACGCCTTCAGATAAACTCCAGAGTGATAATAAAACACAGATAGTTAAAATTTGAATGCGATTTTTTTTGAATGGAATCGAAATCAGTAGAGAGCGATATGATAAACAATCGCCCATGTGATGGCAATCGCATTTCTCCTAAAATTGGCGAATGTGATTTCAAGTCGCAAAATGCATGTTCTGAATTCTTTTGTAGCACAACAATTTGGATTTATTAAAATCAAATTATTAATTACAGTGATAAATAACTACATCCGAGTGCATTTAATTAAAATTTAATTTCGAAGACCATTAAAATTTAAGGGGAAATTTTTGCGTTTTGCGATTTGAACTCACGCGATTGTCATCACATGGGCGAATGTTTATAATATCATGATTTGTTTTCCGGCGCAAAAACAAACAGCGAAGACGGTTTCCCAAAACGCTAAAAGGCAACGTACAGCTGATCTTGCGAAAAACAGGGAAATTCGAGATTAATCCCACAGACTTCCAACGATTGGCCTTGCGATTTCTGGATTGTCATCGCAAAAGCCAATCGTACAGGGAACTGAATCCGCTTGAATTGGAATGGAAGATCAGTTTGAATAAGCGGAATTCGTGGGATAAGGCTTCCTTTCCTTTGAATTTTCCCTTGATGATCGTCGATTGAATCACATTGTTCACCAGTTTCTTGACGGACAACCGCATACCGTTGCACAATTTCGGATGATTCCGATTCCGCAATATAATTATGATCGATCCCATTTTCAGCTGCAAATTATGCGGCGGAGCCCCTGGCACTTCAAGCGAGTTAAAAACCAGTAAGGAAAGGCTAAAGTCGGGCGGTGCCGACTATATAATACCCTACACCACTCTCGTAATATTGAATAACTCTGATATATAAATTTTGTAATTCATGTATAAATTGTTTACATAAATTTACTTTTGGGACATTTTATACTTAAATAATACCCTGTACAACAGTGTGGTGTAGGGTATAAAAACGATTGGATCTAAAGAGCCAAATCGGATGAAACATATATATGGGAGCTATAGCTAAATCTTTACCGATTTTCTTCAAATTCGGCAATGTTGGTTCATGAATCAAGAAACTCTACCATTCAAAATTTCAAAACGATTGGATGTAAAATATAGCTTCTATAGAACTAAAGGGCCAAATCGAACGAAACATATATATGGGAGCTATATCTAAATCTGAACCGATTTTCTTCAAATTCGGCAATGTTGGTTCATGGATCAAGAAACACTACCATTCTAAATTTCAAAACGATCGGATGTAAAATACAGCGTCTATAGGACTAAAGGGCCAAATCGGACGAAACATATATATGGGAGCTATAGCTAAATCTTAACCGATTTTCTTCAAATTCGGCAATGTTGGTTCATGGATCAAGAAACTCTACCATTCTAAATTTCAAAACGATCGGATGTAAAATACAGCTTCTATAGGACTAAAGGGCCAAATCGGACGAAAGATTTATATGAGAGCTATATCTAAATCTGAACCGATTTCAACCAAATTCAATAGTGATCTTAACAGCCGCGAAATACTCTAAACTGCAAAATTTCAGAACGATCGGAGTGAAATTGCGACCTGTAGTCGACGAACAACTTTACATGGACAGACGGACGGACGGACATCGTTAAATCGACTCAGCTAGTGATTCTGAGTCGATCGGTATACTTTAAGGTGGGTCTAGATGTGTTATTTTCAGGTGTTACAAACATCTGCCGTGAAACAAACTTATAATACCCTGTACCACAGTGTGGTGTAGGGTATAAATACCGTCGGATAGTTAGTCGCTTCATCCTCGTAAGAATGCAGTTCTCCAGAGATTTTATTTTGTATTTATAATCTAATTCAAGCTATCGACTTCCTTATTCTTCACTGCTAATATTGCCCGTTTACTAATCCAATCGAAATTTTTATAATTTTGTTCAATGCCTGGAAACAATCTGGTGATGAGTTCCTCCTCGCAACTCTTTTCCGCAAAACTTTTTCGGGAACCATATCAATCCAGTTGAAACATCAACAGGAATTTGGCCATTGCAAGCGCCAGCAGTTGTCTCGAGAATTCAAGAGTCGATCTGCAACGACTCTCATGTTTGTGGTCAATTTCAACTTCTTGACATGCCGCCACAAAGACGACGATTTCAGTCATGCATTAATTTCATCGGCAGCAGTAGATTTCGGGATGACGGGAAGCCTTTGACGAAAATCTCCGGAGAGCAATAGCATAGACTCACCAAATTGTCTCGAATCACCTCGTAAATCCTTTATCGTTCGGTCAACTACCTCCAAAGCTCGTTTATGCGCCATCGTGCATTCATCCCATATAATGATTATGTATTCTCGCATCAATTTCGCTGTCGCCGAATCAATAAATGCCCACAATCCAATAGGTTAACCTCACTTTTTATACTCAAACTTATTTTCTGAAAAAATGATCAAATTGCTAAATTAATTGATAGTAATGCCTGTACCGTTTGCGGATGTGATACGCGATATATGACTATACGAAATCAGTGTAATAATACACAAAACTCGAATAAATTGCAGCAAGAAAACCAGTAAGGAAAGACAGAAAGTCGGGCGGGGCCGACTATATAATACCCTACACCTACCTACCATTGCGAAAATGGGCATTGCGATAAGAATTTTGCAGTGTTCAAACATGTAATAAGCAAACTCTCTCTGTTAAATTTCGTACGGATCGGATATAAAACACGATTTCTACAGCCCTTAAATGTTAAATCGGGTGAAACATATATATGGTGGTTATATCTAAATCTGAACCTATTTTCCCCGAATTTGGCAGTGTTTATTCATGTAATAAGAGAACTCTCTCTGTTAAATTTCGTACTGATCGGATATAAAAAACGATTTCTACAGGGCTTAAATGTTAATTCGGGTGAAACATATATATGGTGGATATATCTAAATCTGAACCGATTTTTCCCGAATTTGGCAGTGTTTATTCATGTAATAAGAGAACTCTCTCTGCCAAATTTCGTACTGATCTGATTTAAAATACAGTTCCTACAGCGCTTACATGCCAAATCGGGTGAAACATATATATGGGGCTATATCTAAATCTGATCGGATTTTCTCCGAATTTGGTAGTGTTCATTCACGTAATAATAAAACTCTCTCTGCCGAATTTCATAAAGATCGGATGTAAAATGTGGTTTCTACGGCGCTTGCATGTCAAATCGGGTGAAACATATATATGGGGACTATATCCAAATCTGAACCGATTTTAACCAATTTCAATAGGGATCGTCCTTGGGCCAAAAAAGAGCATTATGCTAAATTTCATCACAATCGGAATAAATACGACCTGCACTTTGATTACAAGAATACATGGACAGACGGACAGACAGACGGACATGGCTAAATCGACTCAAAAAGTGATTCTGAGTCGATCGGTATAATAAACAATGGGTCTATCTGTTCTCCTTTTAGGTGTTACAAACAAATGCACAAAGTCATAATACCCTGTACCACAGTGTGGTGTAGGGTATAAATAGCACATTAGTTTAATAGAAAATGATTTTTTGTTTAATAGTTTGCGGATGTGATACGCGATATATGACTATTCGAAATCTGTGTAATAATACACAAAACTCGAATAAATTGCAGCAAGAAAAATAGCACATTTGTTTAATAGAAAATGAAAAACAATTTTCGATTGAAGAAGTAGATTGGAACAGTGCGAATCTCACAAGAAATAACAATTTTCGATTTTTCCGATTTTTCTAGAGGATTTTCCCAAAATTGTCTTTCCTACAAACCTTCTCCTGGCAATTACGAACAACTGAAAAAAAAAATGTGAGCCAAATCGGCCCAGCCGTTCCCAATTGATGAATTACTATACATTTTTTACACCATTTATATATATATGGATTTTATTAAAAAAAAACTTATAAATTCAAAGCATTTAAAGTAATTTGTACTTATAAAGGAGTATGAACCATTCGAATATCATTCGAATATTTTGGTATATTATACATTAAAAAATAAGTATTGAATTACCCTTTTAATGGTGTGAGCTCCATCTCATAACAAATTCTGCAAAAACGAAATTTCTGAAGTGCTAAAGTCTTTCCCAGAAAAAGACTTCCATAGTACTTCCAAACTTTGGACCCGAATCCTTTACGATCAGCCAAAACTATTTTTGCCACAGTCTTTGCCTTTTTGTTCTTTCTCACAATATATTCGTACTTCACAATCTGATCTTTATTCGCCCTGACGGAAAGCTGCACCATCGAAATCGTCACAATCGGAGTCACTTTCATCTCGTATTTCCGCGATTTCACCAATAATAACATCTTCTTCTCTTCCAGATGGAAGAAAATAGCCCCGTATCGTTCTTTTCATTTTAAAAACTCTGTAAAAATAATATAAAATGTGAATTTTGCGGTAAGCTATTTCAAAATAATTAATATAATCCGATTCCTTACCTTCTACAATATTATTTTTTTAGCTGCTAAATGTCCGATTTCGCACACATGAATGAATCGCAAGAAAAAGTAATAAAAAAATGCTATCGACTCGTTCAAAATTAACGGCGGGTCGGCTGGGAGCCGACCGCGCCGCCGCCGCTTGCTTCTCTGGCCGGTAGCTCGAAACAGTTGATAAAAATAGTAGATTTCTGTATTTATTACTATTTTTCAATTCTCTGGATCACCCTGTTATTTCGTGTTATCGATAGTTATCGACGTTATTATAATTACTAATTTCATCACTACACACCTACATTTTTTTTAAATTTCCCTAGTAATAGTTTGAAATCCCTAACATTGAGGGAAAATTAAGTTTATCATTCTGTATTTCTAACCAGTAAGGAAAGACAGAAAGTCGGGCGGGGCCGACTATATAATACCCTACACCTCCCTAACAATGCGATAAGGGCCATTGCCATAATAATTTGGAATAATTGGTAAATGCGTAGGAACATATTATCTAATTCTGAAACGATAATCGCTAAATTAAGCAATATTCGTTCCTAAATTGAGAAACATCTTTCTGGAAAATTTTAATGATCGGAAGTAAAATACAATTTCTATAGCGGTTTGATACAAAATCAGGACGAACATATATATGGAGCTTTAATATAAATCTTAACCGATCTTCCCTGAATACTCATTCATGTAAAAAGACCTCCTTCTGTCGAATTTCGTACTGATCGGATATAAAATACAATCTCTACAGCGCTTACATGTCAAATCGGGGGTAACATATATATGGGAGCTATATCTAAATCTGAACCGATTTTCTCCGAATTTGGCAGTATTCCTTCATGTAATGATCGGATATAAAATACAGTTTTTACAGCGCTTACATGTCAAATCGGCGGTAATATATACATATATGGGAGTTTTATCTAAATCTTAACCGATTTTCTCCGAATTTGGCAGTATTCCTTCGAGTAATAAGAAACCTCTTTCTGCCAAATTTTGCACTGATCGGATATAAAATACAATTTCTACAGCGCTTGCAGGTCAAATCGGGGGTAACATATACATATATGGGTGTTATATCTAAATCTAAACCGAGTTTCTCCGAATTTGGCAGTATTCCTTCATGTAGAAAGAAACCTCTTTTTGCCGACTTTCGCACTGATCGGATACAAAATAACATTTTTACAGCGCTCACATGTCAAATGGGGGCTATATCTAAATCTGAACTGATTCCTTCCAAATTTAAAAGTGTTCATTCATATAATAGGAAACCTCTTTCTGACGAATTTCACACTGATCGGATATAAAATACAGTTTTTACAGCGCTTACATATCAAGTCGGAGGTAACATATATATGGGGGCTATATCTAAATCCGAACCGATTTTCTCCGAATTTGGCAGTAATGCTTCATGTAATAAGAAACCTCTTTCTGGCGAATTTCGCACTGATCGGATATAAAATACAGTTTTTATAGCGCTTACATCAGGGGTAACATATATATGGGAGTTATATCTAAATCTGAACCAATTTTCTCCGAATTTGGCAGTATTCCTTCGAGTAATAAGACACCTCTTTCTGCCGAATTTTGCACTGATCGGATATAAAATACAATTTCTACAGCGCTTGCAGGTCAAATCGGGGGTAACATATATATGGGTGTTACATCTAAATCTAAACAGAGTTTCTCCGAATTTGGCAGTATTCCGTCATGTAGAAAGAAACCTCTTTTTGCCGACTTTCGCACTGATCGGAAATAAAATAACATTTTTACTGCGCTCACATGTCAAATCTGGGGTAGCGTATATATGGGGGCTATATCTAAATCTGAACCGATTTCTTTCAAATTTAAAAGTGTTCATTCATATAATAAGAGACCTCCTTCTGCTGAATTTCATACTGATCGGATATAAAATAAAGTTTTTACAGCGCTTACATGTCAAATCGGGGCTAACATATACATATATGGGGCTATATCCAAATCTGAACCGATTTTAACAAAATGAAATAGGGATCGTCCTTGTGCCAAAAAAAAAGATATTTGTAAAGTTTCGTCAAGATCGGCCATAATTGCGACCTGTACTTTGATTACAAGAATACATCTACAGACAGACGGACAGATGCCCGTCTGTTGTAATCACGCTACAATCTATAATACTTGAGCTAGGTGGCTGAAAGATACCGAAAAACGGTAGCCATAGGTCCATGTTTTGATATAGCCCCATGCAAATGTCCCTCTAGATTTTCATTCTTAACGCAACAAAAACCACAAATTTCAACGAATCAGGCTGAAATTTTGTAATATGACTTTATACGGACATAGCTAAATCGACTCAGAAAGTGATTCCAAGTCGATCGGTATAATAAACAATGGATCTATCTCTTCTCCTTTTGGGTGTTACAAACAAATGCACAAAGTCATAATACCCTGTACCACAGTGTGGTGTAGGGTATAAAGATAGGGTCCAAAGATTTTTCCAGTAATCAAAATTTAATGCAAAGGTGGAGGTTACATACGATTCGGCATCGCCGAACGATTTTACTTGTTTAGATTTTTTATTTGAATTGTTCAGTTTTTTCGATCAGAACTCTTTCTTTCGAGGTGTTTTTGTGGTGTATTGGAAAAGATAAGACACTGCGTTCTGGAAGCCATGTAAACACATTCCCCTAAATTTATTTCGATCCTGTATGGGGATCTCTTCACAGTGAACTTGTACCCAGGAAAATCTTGGTAAGTACATGTCATTACAACCCGCATTCCCAGGTAATGATATCTCATTATCGCAAGCATCATTTTCGGTAAATAAATAACGACTAACTAAATAATGACAAAAATAAGTTATTACTAGTGTTCTAATTTAGAGAATATAATTTGAATTAATAAACTCCTCTTTAAATGATTTACGATATATCGATATCTCCATTCTAGGTCGAAGTATTTTTAATTTTAAAATTTGGTATTTATCCCTCAACCCAATCAAAAGTTATTCACAAAACAGTACAGATCACTCGATTTGTCACATAAAGGTATTCCACAGAAATTTAAAAAATCATCAAACTTTGATCGCCTTCTGAAAAACTGTTCTCATCTACTCTACATTTACCATATTTGTATACCCTCCACCATAGGATGGGGGGTATAACACCTCTAAATATTGATCTGAGACTACATAAAGTATATATGTAAATTCTTAATCGTCTTAACATTCTAAGACGATTTAGCCATGTCCGTCCGTCCATCCGTCCGTCTGTTGTAATCACGCTACAATCTATAATACTTGAGCTAGGTGGCTGAAAGTTACCGAAAAACGGTAGCCATAGGTCCATGTTTTGATATAGCCCCATGCAAATGTCCCTCTAGATTTTCATTCTTAACGCAACAAAAAGCACACATTTCAACGAATCAGGCTGAAATTTTGTAATATGACTTTATTTGTGCCCGAAACCATTCACATGCTATCCATTGTGGAGGGTATATAAGATTCGGCCAGGCCGAACTTAACGCTTTTACTTGTTAATTTTGTTATTGGTATTGGTTTTTTGTTCAATAAATAGAATAAAAATTAATAAAAACTGTTTCTAATTAATTGTCGGTAGTATATGACGGCAAATTGTCAGAAAACCAATTTTTTAAAGCAGTTGGTTGTGGTAACATGCAACAGATAATTTTAGCCACCATTTTCGTAGTTGGCGCAACCAAATATGATTGTTGTCAACATGGAAGCAGAAGTATACCACAACCAAAATGTTGGTTGTCCTGATGGAATCGCATGATAGTAGACAGAACTACCAAAATTCGGTTGGCAAATAATTCGGTTGAGGCAACCGAACTGTATTCTGTGTGAACAGTGCATATATGCCAAATCGGAGGTACATATATATGGAAGCTATATTTAAATCTGAAACGATTTTATCAAATTTAATAGGGATCGTCCTTGGGCCAAAGAAAGATATGTGTAAAGTTTCGTTGAGATCGGACCATAATTGCGACCTGTACTTTGACTACAATGATACATGTAAAGACAGACGGACGGACATAGCTAAATCAACTCAGAAAATGATTCTAAGTCGATCGGTATAATAAACGATGGGTCTATTTCTGCTCCTTTTGGGTGTTACAAACAAATGCACAAATTTATAATACCCTGTGCCACAGTGTTGTGTAGGGTATAAAAATAGTAATACAATACTATTTGTGGCACACATGATTAATGACATATGTTTACGAAATTGTAAGAGCTATAACCCACAGACTATTCACATAGTCATTGTTTGGCCCGTGGTCAGTTCTCGCGCTATCAAAATCTATATTATTATTTTACTTCAGAAGCGTCTTAAATATTACATAGATAAAACAATACGTAGTACTATACACAAGAAAAACAATATTCAATGATTGTGATCAGTTTTACAGTGACCATAACAAACTCAATTTTTTCACTGCATTTAAAAATTGTTTAAGAACTAAAAATTTATGTATACATACTGATCTCAAAGGAGATGCGAAAATAGCTATCAGATGTCCAGCCTGAGGTCAAAACGGTTATAATACCGGATGTTACAATCTCGAAATATATTCTACATATAAGTATATCGCTGATATCTAACATTATCAATTTTTAATTCTCAGATGGTGGTCAGTGTAGCAGTTAAAAAAGCAATTGCCATTTAAATAAACATTCTGTAAAAAGCTATGGACCTACACATTTATGGGTATATGCCGAAGAACCACGACCATAAAATATCACGTGCATACATTGGCCATGGCCATTAGGTTTTCAATTACATATGTGATATGATTTCTATTATTATGAATAAACAGATTATATCGAAATTTGGAACATAAATAGCATATTAGGCATTTGTTTCTCCGCCACGCGTTTTACCTATTGACCACTGAGTCCACAATTTTTGAGAACCAAAAATATCTGTTACGGCGTAGCGACATATCGCCCAACGTCACATCGCCCAAAACAATGTATGTCATATCGCCCAAAAAAAATCAATGTTAGTTGTTGTTGTAGAAAAATTTGGTTTTTGGGCAATATGACATCGACATTGAGCAATATTTCATTTTAAACAGCAGATAATTTATAATTTTTTTTTCGCCCAAAAAAAAATATGTCATAAAGCCGAAAGTATACAAACAAATTTATTCACATATGCTCATCACGCTAATCAAAGTAAAATGTATCATAGGCATTTTTTGGCCGTGTTAAATTTTTCTCCTCTGGCGTATGTTCAAGTTGCCAGGCTGATCAAGGAATCTTTGCAAAGACACTTTAGCTCGCGTAGCCGTCTTTGGACATACGCCAGAGTAGAAAAGCTCTAAAGCCACGCACTGACTGTTTGGCCTGTGTAGCCGTCTTTTGACATACCCCAGAAGAGAAAATCTTTAATCCCGGCCGAAGGTCCGCCATGCAAAGTCACTTTGGTCCGCGTAGCCGTCATTGGACAAAACCCGACCTTAAGCCGGCGTCAAATAGGTGAGACAAATCAGTATGTGTCACCGCTACAATGACGAAGGTATTATTACAGTTCCTTTTTTACGCTATGCTTTGTAACATTTTATATATATTGAAATGTCATTTCGCCCAAAAAAAACTTTGGGATTTATGACATTGCGTTTGGGCGATATGACATTTCCAGATAACCAACTTGGGCGATATGTCGCTTTTTGGGCGATATACATGGTTTTGGGCGATATGACATTAGGCGAAATGACGCTACGCCATCTGTTACCATTACCTACCAATGACAATTTAAAGTATAGACATCCTAGTGTATTTGCAACTTTTTTCCACAAGATGGCGGAAAAGTCTATTTCGCGTACGTTTGTATGCGAGTGAGAAGATTTTTAGGTAGCCATCTACAGAAAGCTTTTTTGTTACTTTAAAAGTCAACTGCGATAGGGTGTCTATACCTTAAAAAATATCTTCAAGCGTGCGAAGTTTGGATCACGGGATTAATAGACAACTCGGGCAACGCCGAGTATTAAAATGCTAGTAGGTATATAAAAATAATTTAGATTTTCTTTGTAATTGATGTTCTCTGTAATGCGTAAACCGATTCTGTTTCTGTAAATTTCCCATGAAAGATTGCTTTAATGGCAAGGTTCTTTGCGTGTGTATAGGTGATTTTCGACCACTTGAACGCTGAGGCTCACATAAGAGTTAGAAAGCAGAAATTTTGCTCACACGTAGGCAGAGTGTTGTAAATATCATGGAATATTCACATATTCGTTTTACGTCCCGTGGTCAGTCCTCTCGCTACCAAAAACTTAAATATTATTGTTGTCTTTTCTGAAGCATTTCATAGTTTCAAAATTTAAACTTTGCATACTGGTCCCAAATCCATTTTTTGTGGCATAAATATGAAGGAATGTATATATGTACAGTAGGGCGGGTTGATTTGTATGGATAAAAAAAATTCAAAATCGTATAGCAAGAGCGTAATCTACATTAAATTCTAAGAAAATTCTCCGAAGAAACCATGGGTCTAAAATCAAAACCTAATCCGCGCCTCTCGACTTGAAATTTTTTTTCCTCTTTCACTAAAATTAATTTCTTTTTATACCCTACACCACACTGTGGTACAGGGTATTATAACATTGTGCATTTGTTTGTAACACCCAAAAGGAGAAGAAATAGACCCATCGTTTATTATACCGATCGACTTAGAATCACTTTCTAAGTTCCGTCCGTCTGTCTGTCTGTGCATGTATTCTTGTAATGAAAATACAGGTCGCAATTATGGTCCGATCTCGACGAAACTTTACACATATATTTTTTTTGGCCCAAGGACGATCCCTATTGAATTTGGTTAAAATCGGTTCAGATTAAGATATAGCCCCCATATATATGTTAGCTCAGATTTGACATGTAAGCGCTGTAAAAACTTTATTTTATATCCGATCAGTCTGAAATTCGGCAGAAAGAGGTTTCTTATTATATGAATGAACACTGTTAAATTTAGAAGAAATCGGTTCAGATTTAGATATAGCCCCCATATATACGTTACACCCGATTTAACATGTAAGCGCTGTAAAATGTTATTTTATATCCGATCAGTATGAAATTCGGCAGAAAGAGGTTTCCTATTATTTGAATGAACACTGTTAAATGTGGAAGAAATCGGTTCAGATTTAGATATAGCCCCCATATAAAAGTTACCCCCGATTTGACATGTAAGCGCTGTAAAAATGTTATTTTATATCCGATCAGTGCGAACTTCTACATGAAGAAATACTGCCAAATTCGGAGAAAATCGGTTCAGATTTAGATATAGCCCCCATATATATGTTACCCCCGATTTGACATGTAAGCGCTGTAGAGACTGTATTTTATCGATCAGTACGAAATTCTACAGAAAGAGGTCTTTTTACATGAATGAGTATTCAGGGAAAATAGGTTCAGATTTATATATAACATCCGTATATATGTTCCTCCTGATTTGGTATCAAAGCGCTATAGAAGTTGTACTTTACTTCCGATCATTAAAATTTTTCAGAAATATGTTTCTCAATTTAGGAACGAATTTTGTTTAATTTAGCGATTATCGGTTCGGAATTAGATATATCAACATATATATGTTCTTACCCATTTACCAATTATTCCAAATTATTATCGCAATGACCCTTATCGCATTGTTAGGGAGGTGTAGGGTATTATATAGTCGGCCCCGCCCGTCTGTCTGTCTTTCTGCTAGCTGGTGCGCACGATACCTCTCGAAAGGAGTAACCGATTGACTTCAAATTTGGTGCGTGGTACTATTTTTTTCTATCTCCGGCTAAATTCGAAGATGGGCCATATTGGTCCTCTCCTTCTAGTACCTCCCCCACAAAGTGTTAGTATTAAGTGAATTATTGATTATTTAATAACTTCTGTACTACTTATTTGAATCGTCTGAAATTCTACACATAATATTATTTAATTAGTCACTATCACCTCAAGAAAAATGGGCGAAGTTACCGAGCCCCTTTTGGTACCTTCCACACAAATGGACCATTTTGCTCCAAAATTTAACAGCTTATAACTTAATACCTATGCACAAAAAGACTTGAAATTTTGTACAGTGTAATGGCTTCATAGTACCTACAATCCAGTGAAAAATGGGCGAAGTTGCCACGCCCCTTTGGTACCTCCCACACAAAATGACCAAAACATACCAAAATTTAATAGATCATAACTTTAATATACCAGTGCATATAAACGCTTACAATTCAATACAGTGCAATATATTTGAAGTTTACTGTTTAGCGAAAAAGTGGAATATTTGTTAATCCCCCTCTGGTATATCCTATACAAATTGAAAGATTAATTCGTGTATTTTATATTACAGTACTCACAAAGTGAGGTATACCTTGGTCGGTTAACCCGACTGAAACTTTCTTACTTGTTATATTATAGTTTATGCAATACAGGTTTTGTCTTGAGACTAATCAAAATATTCAATTATCAAAAAAGCAGTTAAACCCCAATTTGCATCTCCTCTGATTTGCGTTCAATATAAAAAATAGTTTTGAACACGTTTCACGTTTTTATTTTCATTATAAAATAAGAATTGTTTATCGAAACAAAAGAAGGTTATTTTATAAATACTCAAAACAATTTTGAGTGCAATATTTTTTTTGTATTTCCAATCTTTTTTTTATTAAATTATGAAAGAAAATTTTTTTATCTATGTTCCTTATAACAAGTAAGAAAGTTTCAGTCGGGTAAACCGACTAATGTGTACCCTCACTTTGTGAGTAATTTAATATGGAATGTTAAACGAATTATTCTGTCAATTTGTGTGGGAGGTACCAGAAGGTTTTTAACAAATACACCTATTTTTCGCTGAATAGTAGATACTTTAAATACATTGCACTGCGCCGAATTATAAGCGTTTATTTGCACTGGTATATTAATGTTATGAGATATTAAATTTTGGTATGATTTGGACATTTTGTGTGGGAGGTACAAAAAAGGGCGTGGTGATAACGGCTATTTTTTACAGGGCTATAGACACTTCAAAGCGTTACACTGTGCAAAATGTTGTGGCATTTTCGTGCATTGGTACTCATGCTGTGAGCTCTTAACTTTTTGTGCAAAATGGTACCTTTGTGTGGGAGGTACAAAAAGGGGCGTGGCAATAGCGTCCATTTTTCACAGGGCTATAGACACTACACTGTAGAAAATTTCAAGTATTTTTATACACTGGTATTAATGTTATAAGCTGTTAACTTTTGGTGCAAAATGGTACCTTTGTGTAGGAGGTACCAAAAGGGGCGTGAATATATCACCCATTTTTCACTGGACTGTAGGCACTATAAAAGCATTACACTGTACAAAATTTTAAGTATTTTTATACACTGGTATTAATGTTATAAGCTGTTAACTTTTGCTGCAAAATGGTGCATTTGTGAGGGAGGTACCAAAAGGGGCGTAGCAACTTGGTCCGTTTTTCTCGGGTTGATAGCGACTGATAAACTAATGCTAAACTAAAAAAAAGCGTACTGAAAATCAATGAATTTTTCGTAAATTTTAAGATTTCGGCAATGATTTCGAGCCAAAGACAATCGCTATAAACATAAGAAGGTTTTATAGTTAATTTAAAGACGTGAATAGTATTTGTTTTGAGGATGCATTTCATAGAATTAAGATTTTTGGGTAGTAAAACTAATTAAGTTTGGTCTTAAAACAAAGCACATTTTCGCGTAAATTTAAGTGTGGGGCGTGCTTATTTTTAGTAAAATATCATATAATTTAAAACATTATCGTAATAAAATTTTAAATGTTTGTCCTTGATATAAGAATATACTGGTAATTAATTTAAGGCATACATGAATTTAAATACAGTTTTTTAAAATATGTATGGAAAATTCGTTATTGATTATAATGTTACTCTTTTAAATGAATCATTTTCTTTGAAATCATTTACTATTCATAAAAAATTCAATAACACAACACCTTATCTTTCAAAATAAATATTTTATTTGTTATATTTTATATTGGAAAATACAAAAAAATATAATACATATTACGGATAACATTGAACATTTTATAATTTAAAACAATATGTAATTGTATAAAGACAAATCGGCCAACACACTATGAAGTTTGACTTTTATTCGCATATTATATTGTTATGTATCGATTCTATAGCGGGATTCGTTTCTCTATTTGTTGTCCACGAACAATTTTTATCGGAACCGACCTTAATGATTTTTAACCTAGAATTTGGCTGGAATTTAAATAGAAATTATATAAAACAAATCTTATATTATTATATCATATAGTTTGGATGCTCACTCATTTCCTGCAATTTGTAAATTTTTAATTCCCCACTGCATTTTTCATATATCCAAATAAAGTTCAATTGCGCGAACTAAAATAAAAATAATTTGAAAAGAAATCAAACAGATTGATTTATATACGATAAAGTATTCAAATAAATTTTATCATATAACTGTCACAAAATGTTGAAAGATAAGAGATATATTAAAATCTTTGGAATATACTTACTTACACTGAAATATTTAGTCACTCTTCTACGACACAAATTCTCATAATAGATCCATACAAAATTTGCTGTACTAAAAGTTAAAATATTTATGTAAGATATTATTAATAATAGAAACTGATTGTTTTGAAAGTGGCGAAAGTGACATTTTTCATACAAATTGAGTTATCAAAAATAATTTTTTAAAAAAATCAATCGTGACTTAGATTTTAAAATCTTAAGTTTTGTTAGCAAACAAAACTACAAAAACTTATTAAAAATTACTTCTGTAAAACAAAAGCTAATGCTGCTTATGACATTCTTAACCCTGATTCGCAATTCTGTACGATTCCTAGATTAAGAGTCCATTTGGTCAACATTACATTTTTCATATAAAATGAATATGGAAGACAATATTTTATATTTATTTTTATTCAATACTTCGTGAAATGAAAGCAGCTTATTTACAATTATTTTTGAGCAAAAACGCTTATTATATTGATTTTAGTAAAACAAAAATATCCCTTGGACAAAATTATAAGGCAATATATATATGTACATACATATATTACCGTTTATAAAGGAAACGATACAAAAATTGGACCAAATGGGCCTAATATAACAGCAGGTTTAATTATGAAGTACTTATGAAGCAATTATGAACACGAAATCAAGGAAAAATTTAAACTAAAATTAAAAAAGGAAAAAATCTTTTTAAATAAATTATATTTGGAAAACTTTTTAACAATAACTTTGTTTGTGTGAAAAGACGTATTTTATATGTGAACGTCAGTTCGCAAATATATTTTGTTCTAATACATTAATATATGCGTTCCAAATTAAATTTCTTGATTTTCAAATAAAATATATTTGTTCAGAAATACATAATACTTACAAATATTGTTTCCAAATCTATTTCCTTTCAATTCAAACATTCCCATGTAGGTGTATGCTCACTTATTTGTTGCAAGTTATAAATGGCATTCAGCACTGCATTTTTCATATGTATATCCATCACATTTATCTTCAAATATTGCGTGATCTAAAATTAAAATAATTAATTTTTTTTCTGAAAATAAATGAAATAAAATTATCTATAAACAAAAAAAAAAATAAAATAAATTTTATCATATCACAATTGGAAAACGCTGAAAACTAAGAGAAATATTTCAACCGTTCATATATTACGCTGAAATATTTTGTAAAATTTGCCACTCTTCTCACAAAAGACCTATTCTAAAACTGTTTTACTAAAATAATTAAAAAAGATAGTTATATGTATAACATACTAGCTGAGCCCGGTGCGCTTCGCTGCCCATGTCAAAATTCGCGCTGTAGAAACTGTATTTTATATCCGATCAGTACGAAATTCGGCAGAAAGAGGTTTGTTATTACATGAAGGAATACTGCCAAATTCGGAGAAAATCGGTTCAGATTTAGATATAGTCCCCATATATATGTTACCCCCGATTTGAAATTCAAGCGCTGTAGAAACTGTATTTTATATCCGATCAGTAAGAAATTCGGCAGAAAGAGGTTTCTTATTACATGAAGGAATGCCGCAAAATTCGGAGAAAATCAGTTCAGATTTAGATATAGCCCCCATATATATATGTTACCCCCAATTTGACATGTAAGCGCTGTAGAGACTGTGTTTTATATCCGATCAGTACGAAATTCGACAGAAACAGGTTTCTATTTTACATGAATGAGTATTCTAGGAAAATCGATTCAGATTTATATATAACCTCCATATATATGTTCCTCCAGATTTGGTTACAAAGCGCTATAGAAGTTGTACTTTACTTCCGATCATTACAAAGTTCTCCAGAAAGATTTTTCTCAATTTAGGAACGAATATTGCTTAATTTTGCGATTATCGGTTCAAAATACATTTACCAATTATTCCAAATTATTATCGCAATGACCCTTATCGCATTGTTAGGGAGGTGTAGGGTATTATATAGTCGGCCCCGCCCGACTTTCTGCCTTTCCTTACTGGTATTAGTAATAAATTCACTGAATGAAAAAATACCGAATTCAGTGGAAAGTCCAGAAAATAGAAATGTATACTTATAAAATTTCCAAATTCTTGTTTCATTGATATTGCATCACATTATCATATTGCGATTGTATTGGAGTGAGCAGCTGTAGTTATCGCATACCGAGCATTTTTGTTCATGTCTTTCCTATATAATACTTGCAAGATATATCAAAATATGGGCTGGGCCACGCCCACTGGTCCTATTCCGCCCATTTGAAAGCCAATCACGTAGACTGCTACCAGATACATATACGCAAAATTTCAACACTCTCGCTAATAAAATGAGCAAGATAATTCAATTTCAAAATTTGGCTTATATGGGCGGTGGCCCGCCCATTGGTCAGATCCCGCCAATTTTTGGACCAATCACGTGGACTGTCACCAGATACATATCTACAACATGACAGCACTCTAGATAAAAAATTGTGCAAGTTATATCAATTTCAAAATTTGGCTTATAAGGGCGGGGCCACGCCCATTGGTCCGATCCCGCCCATTTTCTGACCAATTACGTAGAATGCCACCAGATACATATACACAACATTGCAGCACTCCCGATAGCAAATTGTGCAAGATATAAAAATTTCAAAATTTGGTCATTGTGGGCGGGGCCACGCCTATTGGTGCGAACCCGCCCATTTTTGGACCAATCACGTAGATCGCCAACGGATATATATACACAAAATTCCAGGTCTCTCGCTAACAAATTGTGCAAGATATCACATTTTTTAAATTTGGCTTATATGGGCGGTGCCACGCCCATTGGTTCTATCCCGCCCGTTTTTGGATCAATCACGTAGACTGCCACCGTTTACATATACACAAAATTCCAGCACTCTCGCTAACAAATTGTGCAAAATATCTCAATTTCAAAATTTGGCTTATATGGGCGGGGCCACGCCCATTGGTCCGGTCCCGCCCATTTTTTCACCAATTACGTAGAATGCCACCAGATACATATACGCAACATTGCAGCACTCCCGCTAGCAAATTGTGCAAGATATCAAAATTTTGTCTATGTGGGCGGGGCCACGCCCATTGGTCCGATCCCGCCCATTTTTGGACCAATCACGTAGACTGCCACCGTTTACATATACACAAAACTCCAGCACTCTCGCTAACAAATTGTGCAAAATATCTCAATTTCAAAATTTGGCTTATATGGGCGGGGCCACGCCCATTGGTCCGATTCCGCCCATTTTTGGAAAATTCACATAATCTGCCATTAAATGCATACAAACAAAATTTCAGCACTATACCTATAATAGGAGCAGAAATATCGGATTTTTAACCTGCGATTTGTATGGGAGGTACCACGCCCCTTTGTCCAATTAATTTTTTTTTCTATATAAACCATCTCGTGAAAATTTAGAATCGAATAAAAAAAAATCATCCAAATCTCTCCAGCCGTTCTGACGTGATGCCATTACACAGATGGACCGTTTCATTTTTATATATATAGATATATATAGATTATTAATAATAAATTTCTATATTGCCACAAATAATTTTACATTTCTGCATTATGCGCTGGTATTTTTAATAAATAAATACTTCAGTCATCTCTCAACATCTGTTGACGTTAGACTGCTTTCGCGCTGGACGCTTTCTCATTTGTTTACCCGCAGTGAAAAACAACAAAATCATAAACACCAACACATACAGGCTACAGTTAGCCCTATATACAAACAATCATTATTTTTGTTTCTTTATTTATTTAAAAAACAACAATTAGTGAATAAAACTAAAAACTTATTTCAAAATGGATGACGAGGATCCACCTCCTCGTCGAGACCCAAGGAGAAAAAACGAAGATCTCAGCAACAACGACCCAAAAAAATTTAAAGAAAATGGAAATACACTTTCCAATCCAAATGAACAGCCAGCTACTCTAAAACCGCAACAACCAACAACAAGTGCCAATGCCAATTCTGAAAATGAAACAAAAAATTATAATTTCGATGTTTTTGAAAATAAACAAATTCTATACCCCAACAATCATCCAGGGCCTTTCTACGTGCTTTTGGTGTCTGAAACCCCAATCAGCAACATCAGAAGAAACTGTGAACTCCATCTTTTCACAAAGCTAAGGAAAATTAATATTATATCAAACTACAACGCTAAAAATATAGGTTATAATACATTCAGACTGTGTTTTAACAACTACCACTCAGCAAATACCTTCATTCTAAATACCAAGCTTCGTGAACTCAATATGAAAGCCTTCATTCCGGACAGATTTGTCCAGAAATTTTATATTATAAAGGGGGTTCCCACAGAACACACTGGGGAAGATATAGTGGAAGAATTAAATCTCAAAAATGATTTTACTACCATATCTGTGCAAAGATTTACCTTTAAAAATGAAAGGGGTGAAATTTTGCCTTCCGAAACCATCAAAATTGGAATCATTCATGATGTAGTGATCAGTGATGTCTACATGTTCAATACAAAAGCGTACGTAGAGTTGTATACCCCGCCACTTCGTCTCTGTATGAACTGTGGCCGTTTAGGTCATATTGCAGTGCGTTGTAGGTCACGGAAAAGATGCCTTTCATGTGGAGAAACCATTATATGTCCCAACGACTGTAAAGAAGTAAAATGTCAAAATTGTATTTCAACAACAAAGTGCAGCACAATATGTAAAAGCCCAAGATGCATCCTGTGTAACCAAACTGACCATAACGCTAAAGATTCCGCAATCTGTAAAAAATGGATTGCCGAAAAGTCTCTTAGAAGTACAATGGCTTTATCTAATCTTTCTCGTAAAGAATGTATTCAGACCTACCACTCAAATAACTATTATGAAATTTTAAATGATCCAAAATATGAAAATAACTTCCCTACAATCACAAAGAAACCAGCTCCACCAGTGAGAACGATAAATGAGGAAATAAATAGAAGAATTATGAAGGCAAAATACAGCAAAGTTGTACAAATACCTCAAAAACGTTTTCTGCCAGTGGCTGAAGGAATAACGTCAAGCCCATCGAAGCCGGTCTTCGAATATGAAAATTTTAGCAAAGTATCTGATGTCGAAAAAATAATGAACATTTTCACTGCTCAAATGTCGGCAGTTTTAACAGCAATGAACTGTTCTGAAGGATTAGTTATACTACAACAATTTAAAAAAGCAATTTTATCAGTGCCACCTAATATAAATAATGAAAGTATAAATAATGATGAACTTTCTGCAATATAATGTTCAAAGTTTAAGCAAAAACAAAGCCTACTTAGAATACTACCTAAATAAACTAAATATTGATGTGTGCTTTTTAAGTGAAATATTTAATTTTGATGAAAATGAAACAAAAACGTGCTTCCAACAATATAACTTATTTATAAAAAAAAGAGCAGATAATTATGGTGGTGTTGCCATCGCCCACAAAAAACATATTAAATTAAAGAAAATTAAATTCCAAACCGATTTAGACATTATTGTGTGTCAAACGACAAACCTTTCCAGCAACTTTACTTTTGTGTCCGTTTATTTCCCACACTCTGTAAAAGCCACTGTTTTAGAAAATGAACTAAACAAATTAATTACCCTTCTGGAACATAAACCTAATGTATTTATCTGTGGAGATTTTAATGCAAGAGTAAAAGCTTTTGGAGATAAAACTGATTCAGTCCGTGGTTCGATGGTCAAATGCACTTTTGAAAACTCAATATTTCGTTGCCTTAATGATGGATCCACTACATTTAAAAAATGTCTGACTGACAATTCTCATGGTTCTGTTCTCGACCTTTCTTTCACAAACACAAATCTCACTTCCACATGGAATGTTTTAAAAACTACGATTGGTGGCAGTCATCACTTTCCTATAAAAATAATAATCCAAACTAACAACAATGTGAAACAGCGCTTTCTCTCCAAAAAAAAGTTAATGGAAAATGTTCGAAGACTTAATATCTCACCAAATATAAAAGAAATCCAAAATGCTTTTACAAATGAAATTCACAATTGCTCTTTTACTCTCACGTCAAAAAGAATCCCCAAAAATTGGTGGAATGACACTGTCGACAAATGTTATCGTCTGAAGGAAGCTGCACAAAAATCGTTTGATGCCAATAAAAATAACACAAATGCCAACAAACTCCTAGAGGCCATTTTGAATTTTAAAAATGCCGCCAAAAAAAACTCTTTTGTCTCCAAAATAGATACACTCAACAAAAACCCGAATGCAAAATCCCTTTTCAAATTTGTAAGAGGCTGCAAGAATTCTCTCGATCCTCAAACATCGACCTCTTGGAATAAAGAGAACAATATCCTTTTCCTAAATCATTTAAAAAACCAAGTTCCAAACAACTCATCCGCGATTACAACTACACCATACGCTGGTAACTCAACGGATTTCTCAATCAATGAATTCCTAGCTGTACTAAAGGAAAAGAAATCTCCATCTGCGGCAGGCCTAGATGGTATAACTTACGAAATGATTAATAATTTATCACCAAATGCAAAAAATAATCTTCTGACAGCATTAAACGAAGCATGGAATCACTGCAGGTTAAATGATGAGTGGAGGAAAATAAAAATTGTACCTATCCCAAAAAGAGGTAAGGATCTCGAGATATTTACCAACTATAGACCAATTGCATTAATATCAGTCCTAGTTAAAATTCTCAATCTTATGGTAAAAGTACGTTTAAATGCATTCATAAATGAAAATAATATTCTCCCCCAAAGAACATATGCGTACAGGAAACATATGTCAGCCTCTCTTTGTATAAATGACATACTACACACTATTACAACACACAAGGAAAAAGATGAAAAAGTTATATTGGTCACTCTAGACATCAGTAGAGCTTATGAATGCGTAGATATAAATAGTCTCCAAAATGTACTTCAGGCACTGAATTTTCCTACACAAATTACATCTTGGATCATCGCCTTTTTGAGTAAGAGAATACTAGTTATGGATAATGAAAGTATTGAGATATACAATGGTATACCACAGGGAAGTTGTCTTAGTCCAACTATTTTCAATATTTATACGCTTGGTCTTCACGGAATTGAGGATGAGAAAACGCATATCTTTCAATTTGCAGATGACTTTATAATCCTAAGCCACGATAAAGATTTTGACATGGCAACCAAAATACTTCAAAATAAAGTTATTCAATTCGCTTCACTGCTTTCGAACTTGAATCTTCACGTCAACATTGAAAAAACTGCGGTAATGTACGTAGCCAAAGGAGCTAGAAAAATACCACTCATCTCGCTACATGGAAATTTGATTAAACCTGTTAAGTCAATAAAATTTCTTGGCAGAACTATAAAAAATAGTTTGTCACTAAAGGAACACTACGAAGATATAACTTCATCATGTCGTAAATCCTTAAATGCTATAAAAATGCTAACAACTCTTAAATATGGCTTACACCCTGCGGTAGCAAACAATATTTCAAAATCGATAATCTTTTCCAAAACGGAATATTCGATATCGTCAATGGCTCACACCCCCGCATACCTCAATAAAAAAATCACCAGTTTTCAAAATCAAATTTTGAGAAGAAACCTTGGCCTGACAAGAACTACGCCAATACATGTTGTTTATGCCTTAGCGGGAGTACTGCCTCCCCAACAAAGGTCCCAATTTTTAGCAGCTAAAGAGCTAATAAAACTCGAATGGTTTAACTCAAACTTATATACCTGTCTCATTTCATCTGCCACCAAAAAAACCAGCATAGGCATGATTTACCTAAAATTCAAAAATATATTTGATAACATACAAGTAAACGAAAATGTGAAGCCTTCACAAAAAATAAAAATTAAATTCAACCTGTTTGTAGCAGATAAAAACTCCTTAAATAAGGACTGTTTTATTGCCATCTATCGCCAAAAACTAAATGAACTTCAATCTGAAGGCTACTCGATCTGGTCCACAGATGCATCTATTACCAATAATTCATCTGGTTGCGCTGCATGCAACATATCATCCAAACAAAATTTTCTTTTTCAAATTCCTTCCAAAGTTTCATCACTCACAGGAGAATTACACGCTATCGATAAGGCTATTGATCTAATTATAGAGGACGGCATCAGTAAAGCGGCGATTTTTACCGACAGTAAAAATTCTTGCCACCTACTTAGCAACAATACAGCTCAAAACTACTTAGTCAATAACATTATCAAAAAAGTTAACAACTCACAAATGACAGATCTGACTGTGATCTGGACTCCTGCACACATTGGAATATCACCCAACGAAACCGCCGACTATTACGCCAAACATGCTGCAACTTCTGGCTGTCCAATTTCGCCAAGCCTCTCTGTTATTGATGCCACAAACAGTATTCGGGAACACCTATGGAAAGAATGGGCAGATTATTACAAAGAAACGTCTAAAAATAAAGGCACTTACTTCCGACAGTTTTTTGAGGAACCCCTAAAATTCCTTGGTACAAAGGCGTAAATGAACCTGCTGAAAAAATAAAAGTAATCAACAGACTACTATCTGGACACACTTACAGCAAACAATTTCTTTTTACTGTTGGCATCTCGTCCACCAGCCTATGTGAAGACTGCAACGTTGTTGAGAATGAGCACCACATCATATTCCACTGTAAAAAACACATACAACTTAGAAAAGATTTTCACAAATTATTTGATAAATATACAAACCTGGCTGATATTCTAAAAGAAAGAAACAGTTTTTACATGAATGAACTTTATTCATTCATAAGAAGAAGCAATGCAAACATATAAAAGAAAACGTGAGAATACTAGTGATACGAGAAAATACAACATGAATACCAATTTAAAAGACCGAGTACAACTACCAAAACAATAACTCAAGTTAGTGATAGACGTTACGCTGTGAAGTCACGTAAGACGTATCTACTCAGTCCTGGTATATGAATACACAAAGTATTCAACCAACCCCATACGACGTGGAACACAAATCCAAAAAAAAAAAAAAAAAAAAAAAAATAAATACTTTCAATTAAAACGTGTTTTGTTAATTTTGTAATTGCCAATAAGATGTTTATTTCAGGATAACAATATTATTTTTCACGTACCTAAACGTTTTCCCATTGTCTCTTTCAGTATTACAAAATCTATTACTCACATTTTTGTCATCCATTTGGCACAAATCTCTTTACAGGACTTACAAACAAGATCTCCTTCAAAAACGCATGTGCATCGCCATCAATAACATACAGCAAAAATAACAATGACACACGCACTCCCTTATCACAGAGATCGATGGTGACGCCGACGGCATAACCACATGCATACACACATGTACACGACGGTTTCATTTGTTGTTGTTGCTATGCTTTAGCAAAAATAACTGTTAACAGCCCATATTAAAATTATTTTCCGTGCAATATGCACGTATACTTACATATACACAGCAATCAAATTTTTTCACAATCCGCGTCCCGAAAACAGACAACTGTTTCCTTCCATCGCTTGTAAATAACTGACGATTTAAAAGAAAACGAACAACAGAACTGTTCTCTATTTTCTTTTCTAGCATTCCATAACAATTATTGATTCACACATTACCAAAAAAAACTGATTCTACGAGCGAGAGCGGGAGGGAGAGATTGTATAATTCTCTCGTATGTATTCTTAAAAATAATGACAATAGTCATAAAATTTATTACCAAGACAGCCTTTCCTTTAAGGGGGGCATAGCCTTAAATTTATTACTGAAATATCTCATACTGTTAATTAAGTCCGATTCGGCATTAAAACTATGACATGTCTACGTCGTAGTGTTAATGTAGAAAATCCTTAAAAGTATTGAAATATTACTTAAAATAATGCGGATTGTCACATAAATAATGATTTGTTTCTTAAATTTAAATGCGTACATTTAAAGAAGCGCGTACACAAAACTAATGATTAGATAGACATTAATTCAAATTCAAAAAACTTTATATTAAGGAAAATTTCGTAAAAAACGTGTAAATTTTCATTATTATAATGAAAATTGTCATTAAATTGATGCCGAAGTAACATACTTAATACAAGAATGTGTCATCATTAGTTTTATTACTATTTTTTTTTTCAGTGTATGTGTGGAATTTCAGAAGATTCGAATAAGTAGTATAGCAGTTATTAAAGACTCAATATTTTACAACATTTTAACACCTTGTGGGGTAGGTACTAGAAGGAGTGGACCAATATGGCCCATCTTCGAAATTAGCCGGAGATAGAAAAAAATATTACCACATACCAAATTTGAAGTCAATCGGTTACTCCTTTCGAGAGTTATCGTGCGCACCAGCCAGCAGACAGACAGACGGACGGACATTGCTCATTCGACTTAAAATGACCCAAAACGAATATCCGCCGAACATACTTAGGATCTTAGATCTCTCCTTCGATGTGTTACACTTTTTTTTCGTAGCAAATTATATATACCCTCGTCACACTAAAGTGAGGGTATAAAAATATTAAATATAAAATTATATACAAACTTTTTTACTTGGGTGAATATTTTGCAGAAATGATGTAAAGTGCAAAAGAACTACCTTACTAAACAAATTATACACCTCATATGGGTGCCTGGGCATAGGGATATCCCGGGGAACTGCAAAGCCGATGAACTTGCTAGGAAAGGGACGACATTACAAATTCTCGAAGAATTTGCATATATTGGTGCGCCACTATCCACGTGCAAGCTTTGGCTTAGGCAAGAGGCAATCAGGCAGTCCAACGAAAGATGGACAGAAATCGGCACCTGCAGGGTAGCTAGACAAATCTGGCCAAGGTATGACCTGAAAAGGTCAAAATATCTTCTCGCACTAGAGAGGAAACGATTGTCTACGTTAGTAAAGGTTCTGACGGGACACTGCTTGATCGGCGAACACGCCAAAAGATTGGGTATTGACTCCAATGACTTCTGCCGAAGCTGTGGAGATGAGGAAGAAGTGGAGAGCATTGAGCACTTGCTTTGCGACTGTCCCGCTTTGAGTAAACGACGACTGGACATACTGGGGTCGGCCTTTTTAGGCAGCCTAACAGATCTTTCTAGTACTGATATTCGTACTATCGATAAATTTATATATCAAACAGGTTGGTTTCGATGAGGGGCATTTCAGCCCGTGGTAACACTAGGGACCTAAACTGGTCTATGTGAGCTTGTAAAAAAATACGGCTGCCACCCTAACCTAAACCTAAACCTAAAACTAAACAATTTTATTCAGAAAATTCGATTTTTGTTTTGGTAAAAGCTTTTTATACCCTACACGACACTGTGGTACAGGGTATTATAAGTTTGTTTCACGGCAGATGTTTGTAACACCTGAAAATAACACAGCTAGACCCACCTTAAAGTATACCGATCGACTCAGAATCACTAGCTGAGTCGATTTAACGATGTCCGTCCGTCTGTCCATGTAAAGTTGTTCGTCGGCTACAGGTCGCAATTTCACTCCGATCGTTCTGAAATTTTGCAGATTAGAGTATTTCGCGGCTGTTAAGATCGCTATTGAATTTGGTTGAAATCGGTTCAGATTTAGATATAGCTCCCATATATATCTTTCGTCCGATTTGGCCCTTTAGTCCTATAGAAGCTGTATTTTACATCCAATCGTTTTGAAATTTAGAATGGTATAGTTTCTTGATCCATGAACCAACATTGCCGAATTTGAAGAAAATCGGTTAAGATTTAGCTATAGCTCCCATATATATGTTTCGTCCGATTTTGCTCTTTAGTCCTGTAGAAGCTGTATTTTACATCCAATCATTTTGAAATTTATATGTTTCGTCCGATTTGGCCCTTTAGTTCTATAGAAGCTGTATTTCGTGCGATTTGGCCCTTTAGTTCTATAGAAGCTATCGGTAAAGATTTAGCTATAGCTCCCATATATATGTTTCATCCGATTTGGCTCTTTAGATCCACTCGTTTTTATACCCTACACCACACTGTGGTACAGGGTATTATTTAAATATAAAATGTCCCAAAAATAAATTTATGTAAACAATTTATACATGAATTACAAAATTTATATATCAGAGTTATTCAATATTACGAGAGTGGTATTATATAGTCGGCACCGCCCGACTTTAGCCTTTCCTTACTGGTTTTCTAATAATTAATTTTATTTTAGATACATGGTTTCTTCGGAGAATTTTCTTAGAATTTTATGTAGTTTACGTTTTTGCTATACGATTTAAAAGAAAAAAAGTCAACCCGCCCTATTGTACATACATATTTGGTGTCAGACTACGTAATTAATCCAAAAATTAACGGGATCGGAAATCTGAAGTCTGGGGCAACGAGTGTGTCTGTTTGTGGGTTTGTTTGTTCCGTATAGACGCCTAAACGGCTGTACGGATCTTCTTGAAATTTTCACAGAATTTACATGTGTAGGGGGTGTTGAAAGTAGGGTACTTGAATTTCCGATATATGAAGTGGGCGTGGACCCGCCGACATGAGTCAAATTTTGAAATTGAGAAATATTTTCATCTAGAGTGCTGAAATTTTGTGTGCAAGCATTTATGTAGTGGTAGATAATGTGAATGGTCCAAAAATGGGCGGAATCTGACCAATGCGCTTGGCCCCGCCCATATAAGCCAAATTTTAAAATTTAAATATTTTCCGCAATTTATTATCGAGAGTTCTGTAATTTTGTGTATATGTATCTGGTAGCAGTCTGCGTAATTGGTCCAAAAATGGGCTGGATCAGACTAATGGGCGTGGCAATATAAGAAACATTTTGAAATTTAAATATCTTGCACAATTTGTTAGCGAGTGCTGCTATTTTATGTAAATGTATTTGGTGGCAATATTCCTGACTGAACGGGATCTCAAATCTAAATCTGGAAGTGGACCGGGTACAGCTAGTTTGCGTTATGAAATAAGAATGGTTTATCGAAAAAAAGAAGGTTATTTTATAAATACTGAAAACAATTTTGAGTGCAATTTTTTTTTTGTATTTCCAATCTTTTTTATTGAATTATGAAGGAACATTTTTTTATCTATGTTCCTTATACAAATATTAAATATAAAATTATATACAAACCTTTTTATTTGGGTGAATATTTTTTTAATGAAAAACCAGTAAGGAAAGGCAGGAAGTCGGGCGGGGCCGACTATATAATACCCTACACCTCCCTAACAATGCGATAAGGGTCATTGCCATAATAATTTGGAATAATTGGTAAATGAGGAATATCTTTCTGGAAAATTTTAATGATTGGAAGTAAAATACAACTTCTATAGCGGTTTGATACCAAATCAGGAGGAACATATATATGGAGCTTTAATATAAATCTGAACCGATCTTCCCTGAATACCCATTCATGTAAAAAGACCTACTTCTGTCGAATTTCGTACTGATCGGATATAAAATACAGTCTCTACAGCGCTTACATGTCAAATCGGGGTAACATATATATGGGAGCTATATCTAAATCTGAACCGATTTTCTCCGAATTTGGCAGTATTCCTTCATGTAATAAGAAACCTCTTTCTGCCGACTTTCGCACTGATCGGATATAAAATAACATTTTTACAGCGCTTACATGTCAAATCGGGGGTAACGTATATATGGGGGCTATATCTAAATTTGAACCGATTTCTTCCAAATTTAGAAGTGTTCATTCATATAATAGGAATCCTTTTTCTGACGAATTTCATACTGATCGGATATAAAATACAGTTTTTACAGCGCTTACATGTCAAATCGGGGATAATATATATATAGGGGCTATATCTAAATCTGAACCGATTTTCTCCAAATTTAGCAGTATTCCTTCATGTAATAAGAAACCTCTCTTTGCCGAATTTCGCACTGATCGGATATAAAATAACATTTTTACAGCGCTTACATGTCAAATCGGGGGTAACGTATATATGGGGGCTATATCTAAATCTGAACCGATTTTAACCAAATTCAATAGGGAGATCCTTGGGCCAGAAAAAAGATATGTGTAAAGTTTCGTCGAGATCGGACTATAATTGCGACCTGTACTTTGATTACAAGAATACATGCACAGACGGACAGACAGACGGACAGACTGACAGACGGACATAGCTAAATCAACTCAGAAAGTGATTCTAAGTCGATCGGTATAATAAACGATGGGTCTATTTCTTCTCCTTTTGGGTGTTACAAACAAATGCACAAAGTTATAATACCCTGTACCACAGTGTGGTGAAGGGTATAAAAATTTGGGGTGGGTGGGTGTAGAAAAGATGTAAAGTGCAAAAAAACTACCTTACTAAACAATTTTATTCAGAAAATTTGATTTTTTTTCTTCTAACATTTATTTTTTTGTGGCAAAAATTTTCAAGTCGAGAGGCGCGGATTAGGATTTTATTTTAGATACATGGTTTCTTCGGAAAATTTTCTTAGAATTTTATGTAGTTTACTTTTTTTCTATACGATTTAAAGGAAAAAAATCAACCCGCCCTAATGTACAGCCCTAAAAATGTGCATACCTGTCAATCATAACATACATAACCAATGGACAAAAATTTGGACCAATCTGGCCACGACCACTCCCACCTCCCGCACAAGCTTGATGTTTGTACGCTTAGTGCTGGTTGCAAATATGGTCCAATTTGCATGAAATTTGGTATGGATATGTTTTTTGTACCAAGGACTAACCATATATAATTTGAAGAAGATCAGTTCAGATTTGGATATAGCCCTCATACAAATTTCCCGGCTGTTTGGACAATATAGTCCCTATATGCCGACTGCTACATCCGGTTTGCATAAATATCGACATACTCAATATTTTAGGAGTAATTATGGTGTACGAGAAAAGTGAACCCAATAATACAATACCTCCCGATGTAATGAACAAATTAAACTTTTAGCATAACTACATGCATCCCATTTATTGTATGATTGTCTCTTAGAAATAGAAATACTAGATAATAATGGATCCGAAGAATCCATAGATCTGAGAAAAACATTATATTATTAATATTAATGCGGCTATTTTGTCTTGCATGTGACCGTCTGTCTTGCTTATAAAATTTGTTCAGTGCTTCCGAAGCATTTCCCCTAAGCAGCCAACAGGAAATGCAGAAGCGAGAATAATCTGAGAACAATGCGCTAATATTTTAAGGAAAGTTGCTAACATGGGATACAAAGTATATTTGTCTATATGTAACAAGTAAAGTATTTTTTTAAAACAAACATTGGCATATTTTGTCTTACTTGCAGATGTAGTTGCCGTATGAACAAGAAGGGGGGTGTTATGTTCTTGGCGCAGTGAGAGTTCAGCTGTCAATTTCCTTTTTAGTCGCTTTCCCCCTTCAGTGTAGGTCAAGCTGGGACGTACCGCAACATTGGACGGTGTTGTCGCATTATCAGTGTTCGAAATTCATTGTAAAATTTGCAGAAACCCTCTCTGAGTGGGCTTTCACTAACCTGTCCAAATGTCTTCTGAACTTTGGTAAATATTTCTGAACATATTCTATAAAACTTTGAACTTGGTTCTTTATCTATTCTATTTTGTTTTCGTTCAAATTGTTTTAGTACCAAATTCGAAACGGCATCATTTTTGGGTCCATTACCATCCCAAATAGATAACATTTAAGCACAGCTAAACAAGAGTTTGATTGAAAAAACATAATTTCGATCACTTTGCGCACAAAACCCGCAAAAACCAACTATACTACATGTTAAAGAACACATTAATAAACAATCGTGCGTTTAAACTTTAATGAACACGCGAGTACATCTATACCCAGCAAAATCTTGGTAAGTACCTGTCATTATTCCCTGCATTACCAAATAATGACATCTCATTATTCGCTGCATTACTTTCGGCTTAATAATAATGGCTTACCAATAATTACAGAAATAAGTGATTTGTATGTTATCAAAATTATTTTGTCAAATTTTAATATAATGCAATTTTGGCTATATGTGGGTTATTGTATAAGATTTATTTATTTTTTCACATGTTTTCAAATACCACGTGCAGTTTTGAATGAAAATGCCATAAATATTTACATATATCGTATGATGTTAAACCATTGAAGAATTTTTCACATGGGAGTTTGGGTTCAGAAATTTGAATCTGCCATGAGGAAACTGTTTGTTTCGAGAAATATGCGCGACAATAAGCAAAAAATCACTTTAAATGGCCATTTCTACATATCTACTACTTATTTTATAACTTATTGGTAATGCATTATTCAAGTACATAAATTCGAGCTACAAATAAGTACTTATTATGCTACTTTATTGTATGAGAAAAGTGGCTAAATAATAAGTACTTACTATTATCGAACTTTGCTTACTCGTCGGATTATTTGGTAATGAGAAATTTTGTTGTCACCTGGGTTTAAAAAATCATATTTTTTAGGTCCCCTATAGGGTTACCTTTCAGAATATATATATATACTTCTGGTAATTTCTTAAGCTTATTTTTTAATTTATGCCAAAAAATTGGATTTGGGACCATTGTGCTTTGTAAATATGAGGAATCGTGAACGGGAAATATATGCGCGAAAAATAATTTTGAATTCTCCGACTGTGGTCAGTGTAGCTGTGGCCAGAACAATTTTCACCATTTCACTGATTTTAAAAGTATCTTCCAGAATATATACATACGTACATAATGACTTAACAAGAGATGTGAGAACAACTATATGAAGTCCAGTCTACGGTCAAACCGCGTTTTGAAATTTTCTTCAGCCCTTTCAAAATAAATCGCTCACCATTTACTGTGGCAACATACATATCTAACGTTGTCAATATGGTAAATTCTCAGTCTGTGGTCAGTGTAGCAGTGACCAAAGCAATTTCCGCTCTATATATGGGAGCTATATCTAAATCTGAACCGGTTTTCTTCAAATTCGGTAGTGTTGGTTCATGGAACAAGAAACTCTACCATTCTAAATTTCAAAATGATTGGATGTAAAATACACCTTCTACAGGACTAAAGAGCAAAATCGGACGAAACATATATATGGGAGCTATAGCTAAATCTTAACCGATTTTCTTCAAATTCGGCAATGTTGGTTCATGGATCAAGAAACTATACCATTCTAAATTTCAAAACTATTGCATGTAAAATACTTCTTCTATAGGACTACAGGGCCAAATCGGACGAAAGATATATATGGGAGCTATATCTAAATCTGAACCGATTTCAACCAAATTCAATAGCGATCTTAACAGCCACGAAATACTCTAAACTGCAAAATTTCAGAACGAGCGGAGTGAAATTGCGACCTGTAGTCGACGAACAACTTTACATGGACAGACGGACGGACGGACGGACATCGTTATATCGACTCAGCTAGTGATTCTGAGTCGATCGGTATACTTTAAGGTGGGTCTAGCTGTGTTATTTTCAGGTGTTACAAACATCTGCCGTGAAACAAACTTATAATACCCTGTACCACAGTGTGGTGTAGGGTATAAAAAATTAACCAGATTCAGTAAATAGAAAAAAAGTTATTTGAGTTTCTTGATGTGCGATATTCATCTGCCACCTGTTTATACTGATCTCCAGGAAACGAGATTTTACTCCAAATCGGGCTTGACCACTGAGGCTCCTGTAGGGCTCCTAGGTTGATGACTTTTTGATTTTTTTCTCAAAAATTATTTCCTGATGCATGAATGAATGAACTTTTGCCCACTAATGACTAAAATAACGTTTATTCCATTTAAATATTGAAAAAGGTCACGCACGAACCGCTTTGAAATGATATTTTTGTGAAAAAATTTAAATTTTTTCTGTTTTTTAAATCATATAAATCCAAACCGGAAGAAAGTGTCAAGTCTTATAACTATCACGAAAAGCCACATAACCTATGAACAAAATGAGACATTGATCATAGAAATCGATGAACATCTTTCGTTTTTATTTACAATTAAGTGAAGGTATCTCATTTTGAATCTAATCTCTTTGGAAAAAACGTTGACGACTTTTTTATGATTTTATAATTTTTATGATTTACGATTATGATTGTGTTCAATTATATATCTGCTTACAGTAACTTAAAAAAATTTCCCAAAATGCTGATAAATAAAAATTTTAAAATCATTTTGTGCGTGAGGTTTTTTTTATCGAATCACCTTATATGTAAGATTTTATCTAATCTTAAATAAAAACTCATCTAAATATGATACAGGGTAACGAGGTTGTATAAAAGTCATCACCCTAATGTACACATACCGATCATCTAGGAAATGCGCCAGGTATAGGTTTTTTTTGCCTGTGGTCAGTTCTAACGCTATCAAAACTTTGGATGTTGTTTTTGAATTGTCATATAAAATTCGAAGCTAAAACTAAAATAGCACACCAGTGGGCGATATACATCCATTATTAAAATCGTTGAACGAATAGGTTTGCATTTAAACGTGTCTCAATAACGCATCGCCGTATGTATGTACATATGTCCTTCTAACGGGAGTACATACATATGTACATACCTTGAGAAATTTATTCTACACCACAATGTGGTACAGGGTATTATAACTTTGTGCTTTTGTTTGTAACACCCAAAAGGAGAAGAAATAGACCCATCGTTTATTACACCGATCGACTTAGAATCACTTTCTGAGTTGATTAAGCTATGTCCGTCTGTCTGTGCATGTATTCTGTAATCAAAGTACAGGTCGCAATTATGGTACAGGTAGCAATTATGGATCTCGACGAAACTTTACACATATTTTTTTTTTCGCCCAAGGACGATCCATATTGAATTTGGTTAACCCATGTATATGTTAGCACCCATGTATATGTTACCACCGATTTGAAATTCAAGCGCTGTAGAAACTGTATTTTATATCAGATCACAGCGAAATTGGGCAGAAAGAGGTTTCTTATTACATGAAGTAATACTGCGAAATTCGGAGAAAATCGGTTCAGATTTAGATATAGCCCCCATATATATGTTAGCCCCGATTTGACATCTAAGCGCTGTAGAGACTGTATTTTATATCCGATCAATACGAAATTCAACAGAAAGACGTTTCTATTTACATGAATGAGTATTCAGGGAAAATCGATTCAGATTTATATATAACCTCCGTATATATGTTCCTCCTGATTTGGTTACAAAGCGCTATAGAAGTTGTGCTTTACTTCCGATCATTACAAAATTCTCCAGAAAGATGTTTCTCAATTTAAGAACGATTATAGTTTAATTAAGCGATTATCGGATCAGAATTAGATATATTCACATATATATATGTTCTTACCCATTAACCAATTATTCCAAATTATTATCGCAATGTCCCTTATCGCATTGTTAGGGAGGTGTAGGGTATTATATAGTCGGCCCCGCCAGACTTTCTGCCTTTCCTTACTGGTTTTATATTCGATCAGTATGAAATTCGGCAGAAAGAGGTTTCTTATTATTGTTAAATGAACACTGTTAAATTTGGAAGAAATCGGTTCAGATTTAGATATAGCCCCCATATATAAGTTACCCCCAATTTGATATGTAAGCGCTGTAAAAATATTATTTTTTATCCGATCAGTGCGAAATTTCTTTCTACACGAAGGAATACCGCCAAATTCGGAGAAAATCAGTTCAGATTTTGATATTGCCCCCATATATATGTTACCCCCGATTTGACATGTAAGCGCTGTTGAAACTGTATTTTATATCCGAGCAGTGCGAAATTCGGCAGAAAGAGGTTTCTTATTTTTGTGTGTATGGTATAATAATTATGAAACATGTAATGGTGAAGGGCCAATGCCCGCGTCATGAGGCGATGTGCAAATTTGGCATTGCCCGTATACAAAACATGTGGTTGTTTTCAATAAAAGTAGAACAAGAAATTGTGCCGGATTAAGAATAATTTAATCTGACAATGCCTAATCAAGAGGCGACGCGGAGAAGTTGAATAAAATTCAACTTTTCTGTCACGCTGCGCCGCTTTCCGCTTGCATTGGCCCTTTATCATAACTTATAAAATACCATAATTTTCCTGCGAAAAACCTCTCCGCAATAATTTTGTATGGTATTACAAATACCATTTGTTATCCCCTCACCCTTGAGCAATGTCTGTCCGTCCGTCTGTCTGTCTGTATGTATGTCTGCTGGCTGGTGCACACGATAACTCTCGAAAGGATTAACCCATTGACTTAAAATTTGGTATGTCTTTCTCTGGCTAAGTTCGAAGATGGGCCATATTGGTCCACTTCTTCTAACGGGTGATTCAAGTAGAGATACTTTTTTCAACAGCCTTTTTTGACAGATCACGTGTGAGTCGTGTCACGCTGTCATGTTATTTTTGTTAAGTATTGTTTGGCATTTCATCATGGAAAGACTTACGCCTGAACATCGTTTACAAATCGTTCAACTTTATTACGAAAATTCACGTTTTGTGAGCGATGTGTTTCGTGCACTTCGCTCAACTTATAGTCAACATAATCGAGTCATCGAAAATTTGACTCAACGGATGGACCATCTGAGACGTAGCCGCGGCCAACATTTGATAGACATAATCTTCAAAAAATAAATACCAAAGAATATTCTTTCAAATGATAATAAACATTCCCCATTCAATTTGGATTTTCTGTGTTTTTTTTCTTTAAAAAAGTAGGGAACCTCGAAATGGATCACGCTATAGTACCTCCCCCACAAAAGGTTAACATTTAGTGAAATGTTGATTATACCCTCACTTTAGTGTGACGAGGGTATATATCATTTGCTACGGAAAAAAGTGTAACACATCGAAGGAGTGATCTAAGACCCTAAGTATGTTCGGAGGAAATCTGTTTTGGGTCATTTTAAGTCGAATGAGCAATGTCCGTCCGTCTGTCTGTCTGTCTGTCTGTGTGTCTGCTGGCTGGTGCGCACGATAACTCTCGAAAGGAGTAACCGATTGACTTCAAATTTGGTATGTGGTAATATTTTGACCTATCTCCGGATGAGTTCGAAGATGGGCCATATTGGTCTACTCCTTCTGGTACCTCCCACACAAAGGGTTAAAATTTAGTGAAATATTGATTCTTTAATAACTTCTATACTACTTATTCGAATCTTTTGAAATTCTGCACATAATATTAGTATATTAGTCGCTATTAACTCGAGAAAAATGGGTGAAGTTGGCATGCCCCTTTTGGTACCTCCCACACAAATGGAACATTTTGCATCAAAATTAAACTGCTTATAACTTTAATACAAGTGCATAAAAATGCTTGAAATTTTCTACAGAATAATGTTTTTGTAGCGCCTATAGTCCGGTAAAAAATGGGCATTATTGTACAGCCCCTTTTGGTACCTCCCACACAAATGGACCGTTTCGTACCAAAAGTAAACGGCTTGTAACTTTAATACCAGTGCATACAAATACTTGAAATTGTGTACAGTGTAATGTTGTTACAGTGCCTATAGTCCTGTAAAAAGTGGGCGTTATCACCCCGCCCCTTTTTGTACCTCCCACACAAAATGAACAAATCATACCAAAATTACATAGCTCGTAACTTTAATATACCAGTGCACATAAACGCTTATAGTTCAGCACAATGCAATGTATGTAAGAATGTAGTGTTTACCGAAAAATATGTGTATTTGGAAAACCCCTTCTGGTACCTCCCACACAAATTGACAGATTTATTGGTGTAATGTTATATATTACATTACTCACAAAGTGAGGGTATACCTTAGTCGGTTTACCCGACTGAAACTTTCTTACTTGTTCTTTAATAACTTCTATACTATTTACTCGATTCTTCTGAAATTCCACACATAGTATTAGCTTATTAGTCGCTAACAACACAAGAAATATGGGCGAAGGTTAAGAGCTTATAACTTTATAATCAGTACATGCATTAAATTTATTAATAGCAATTAAAAACCAGTAAGGAAAGGCTAAAGTCGGGCGGCCCGACTATGTATATAATACCCTACACCACTCTCGTAATATTGAATAACTCTGATATATAAATTTTGTAATTCATGTATAAATTGTTTACATAAATTTACATTTGGGACATTTTATACTTAAATAATACCCTGTACCACAGTGTGGTGTAGGGTATAAAAACGATTGGATCTAAAGAGCCAAATCGGATGAAACATATATATGGGAGCTATAGCTAAATCTTAACCGATTTTCTTCAAATTCGGCAATGTTGGTTCATGGGTCAAGAAATTCTACCATTCTAAATTTCAAAACGATTGGATGTAAAATATAGCTTCTATAGAACTAAAGGGCCAAATCGGACGAAACATATATATGGGAGCTATAGCTAAATCTTAACCGATTTTCTTCAAATTCGGTAGTGTTGGTTCATGGATCAAGAAACTCTACTATTCTAAATTTCAAAATGATTGGATGTAAAATACAGCTTCTACAGGACTATAGAGCAAAATCGGACAAAACATATATATGGGAGCTATAGCTAAATCTTAACCGATTTTCTTCAAATTCAGCAATGTTGGTTCAGCGTTCAAGAAACTCTACCATTCTAAATTTCAAAAAGATTGGATGTAAAATACAGCTTCTACAGGACTAAAGAGCAAAATCGGACGAAACATATATATGGGAGCTATAGCTAAATCTTAACCGATTTTCTTCAAATTCGGTAGTGATGGTTCATGGATCAAGAAACTCTACCTTTCTAAATTTCAAAACGATTGGATGTAAAATACAGCTTCTATAGGACTAAGGGGCCAAATCGGACGAAAGATATATATGGGAGCTATATCTAAATCTGAACCGATGAACCTATAGCTCCCATATATATGTTTCATCCTATTTGGCTCTTTAGTCCTGTAGAAGCTGTATTTTACATCCAATCGTTTTTATACCTTACACCACACTGTGGCACAGGGTATTAGTTAAGTATAAAATGTCTCAAAAGTAAATTTATGTAAACAATTTATACATGAATTACAAAATTTATATTTCAGAGTTATTCAATATTACTAGAGTGGTGTAGGGTATTATATAGTCGGCCCCACCCGACTTTAGCCTTTCCTTAGGGTATTTGGCGGTCTGAGGAGGTCATATTTTCAAAATTTCATATAATTCGGTTAAAAATTAAAAAGATATGCAAAATTAAAAGATATCTGTACCTCCTAAGTTGATAAGCTATTCCTAAATTGATTTATCTACCTACCTGAAATACTAAATTCTGCAAGAAAACATCATAAATGATTTCGAAATTGGGCCGTAGTATCATAAACGACATCCCTAATTTGCATTCACAATTGAATGGCTCAAATGCCAAATCGATTAACTCCATAAAACAAATAGTTGACAAAAAAAGAAGAAAAATGTTTAAGAATAGTAAAAAAATTATCGTCTGACAAGAGCTTTGACTTGAAAATTTCAAAAAAAAGTGGAGTTAATAGAGTTGGCATTTGAGCCATTCAGTTAATAATTGGAATTGTGTTTTGAACGTATGTATGTTGAAATTTGAGATATTTTCTGATCTCAGCATTTTTTAGCAAAACATTCGCTTGTAGTTATGCTGAAGCCATAACATAACAATTATGTATGTATATGCTAATGCCAATTACACAACGATACTTCATTCATTTTATGATTTCGGAGAGTAGACACAGTGACGTATCAAATGCAGTTATAAACAATATTTGTAAAAGTGCTGAACAACGTGAAGCCGTGGATTAGTGTATAAAATAATTTAAAAATAATTATGTATAATTTTATTGGCCACTATGTGACCACAACATAATAGTTTTTTAAATATTGATCTAAAATAGTTTAATATATTCAAAATTGTGATATAACTATTATAACTAAATACAAAAAGTTGGCATTCCATGTGATTTCAAGGTGGAAAATGGTATGTGACAATCTTAAAACGTTTAATTCGTAAAAGAAAATTAGAAACCATTTTCAAACATTTATTGAAGAGAGACATAACAAAAATACTACAAAAGCATTGTATAAAAGGAGTGTATAGTTTTATTAGCTATATGTAGATGCAACATTATAATAAGGTGTAAATATGAATAAAAGGAATGAAGTTTTAAATGAGTGTCCGTATTATAATCCAAAAATTTGTTTTAGTAATTCGGTTTTATTCAGATTAATCAACTTTCACGACAAGTTTTGCAAGTTTTAAAAATTAATGTGTTGTATAATGAAATGAAGGTACTTCCCTTATCATTTGAAAAATACAAGAAAAATATCTGCAGAATTCCCGCCGAAATTTTCTCTAGGAAATACATAAGAATCGCAACATTTTTAGTACGCACCGCGGTAATGTATTTATTTGTTACTCCCCATGTTTGTTACTCCACATTTTGTTATTTATTTTATTTGTTACTCCACATGATTTTTTTATTTGTTACTCCACATTGTTACTCCCCATGTTTGTGAATTTAGGGATGTTGCCTCCAGAGAATTGATGGCAGCCTGGCTGTCCGAGTAAATGACAACGCCAGTGTTGGTTACTATGTTGTGACTCAGCCACTTGGCTACTTCCCATATTGCCATTATTTTGTCTTGATAGTCACTGCAGGTATCTGGTAGTCTGTGAGCTATATCCAAACTAAGTTCTTCACAGTGTACTTCGAAGCCAAACTTTTCATCAAGCTTCAAACCATCCGTATAGAAGTGGAGATGGTTTCTATTACCTGGTATTCTGCCAACCCATTAATCTCTGGCTGGAATCATACTGATGTAGTTCCTCTCAAAGGTGTACACAGTTGGTATATAGTCCACTCTGTCGGTTACCATAGCAGTGACCATTTGCTATGTGACCGTAGTTCTTGTACCTCCACATTGATAGGCAGTTTAATCTTATTGCCGCTTTGGTTGCAACTTCTCTCGCCACAATATTAATCGGCAGTATATGGCGTAGGGCTTGTAGAGACTCGGTCGCTGTAGTCCTTAAGGCTCCGCTTATGCACAGGCAGGCAGTTCTCTGAACCTTTGATAGTAGGTTTGTGATGGTTAGTTTGTCAGTTGCCGTCCACCATACCCCAATGCCGTATAACAGTATTGGACGAACTACAGCCTTCCTGCAGGAATAATAGGCGACGTTGGCCTTCCTTACACGTTCCAGTGCGTTATGTCTGAATAACAGTTTCCTTTCTAGAATTATTCCTAAACATTTTTCACTTTCAGAAAAGACTAGATCTGTTCCATTTATCCGAGGAGGAGGTTCCACATGTGGGACTTTATTCATCCTAGTAAAGAGAACCAATTCTGTCTTATTTGGGTTAACGCCCAAACAGCTGATTTTGGCCCATCTAGCCAAAATGTTCAGGGCCACCTGTAGAATGTCTCTGAGGACGTTTTCGAATTTGCCACTCACTTCGATTGCCATGTCGTCCGCATATGCCACGACCTTGCAGTCACAACGTTCTAGATCTAGCAGGATTTCATTCACCGCTAGGTTCTAAATTAGTGGATACAGTACTCCTCCTTGTGGGGTCCCTCTGTTTACAAACCTTGTTAGAGTTGTGGACCCAAGACATCATGTTATGTATCTTCTGTTGAGCAGGCTTTGAATTAGTCAATTCAATCTAGAGATAAGTTTTAGATGTGACAGTGCCGCAAATACCACATCTGAGTGAATGTTGTTAAAAACCTTCTATGTGAAGAAATGCAACCATAGTGAATTCCTTGAAATGCAAGGACGATTCGATAGTGCTCACAAGTTCGTGCAGGGCTGATTCTGTAGACTTCCCCTTATTGTAAGCATGTTGACTGGAGTTTTGTATCCAGGTTTCCCCTAATGAAATAATCTAAAAGTCTTTCCAAACCTTTCAATGGGAAGGAGGATAGGCTAATTGGTCTGAAGTCTTGGGTATGACTACCACTTTGGTATCCCTCCATCGATTCCAGATGTATGAAAGCCTGATACGGCCTACATAAATTTTCTCCAACCAGGGGAGCTACTGGTGTGATTCCGTCTGGTGACATTGAGGGCTCAAAGCTGTTAATAGCCCAGCTTGTTCTGGATCTCTCAGTCAACAAGCTAGCGCATTCCACTCGCACTCTTGTTGGCCCTGCTGATCCTCGGGTTCTGTTAGGTAGTTCCTGTTATTGGTCCAGTTATTTGCCCCATCCTGTAAATAACCCACAGTTCAAGATGAAGCAGATAGTATCTTCCTCAGCCTTGCGGCATCGGAAACCTTTTCCACATCGCCACAAAAGGTATACCAAGAGCGTCTTAGCGCCTTCTTATAGACCTTGAGTTGCTCTTTACAGGCATCCCAATCAGTAGCGACCCCAGTAGATTTCGCCTTGTTGAATTGTTGAGAACGACGGTGAATTGATGTTGATGGCGCTTCACGCACACTTTCAGCCACAGCAGCAATATTCTCGGGTGTACGCACTGTTTTTGTCTTTTCACGCTTTGGTTTATCGATGAGGATGCCAGTTTCTTTCACTTTTTTCACAAGATAACGAACATACGGAGCTGACGGTGCTTCTCTTCTTCCAAAATCCGTACGCAATTTTCGCACACATTCTGCAACATTACCATGATTTTCAAAGTAATGTCGCAATATTCGCAATATACACATATTCGTTCAGCGGAAGGATAAAACTAATTATCTGTCAAATCAGACATGAGCTAAGTGTTACCATTCACGAAATAAGCACTAGTTGAAAAAAAACGTTAGATGGCGGACCCTTTATTAAATTGTTCCTGCAGCGTGCACTGGTAGCACTGGGTTTTTCGCATTTCAGAGATGCACTGTAAAAGCGAATCCTGCAGTATTTAAAAAAAGACAATTCCCACTTTAACAGTAGTTCCTTATAGGACCTTCTAATTGTTGATAACAAAATCATAATTTTTGACGAAATCCATATGGGTTTTCGTTTATATCGGAATTAAGCCAAACTTTTTGCAGGAAAAGATGTTCCATATACATTTCATAGAAAATCGTTTAATTTATTAGACTTAAATAATTGGAAAGCTATACAATTCATGTGTTTTATTGTATGCTGGTGACGTTACTTTAAAAATTTTATTAAACGTTTTCGTTCGTTTACGACGAAACGTCAAATTTCAATTAACTATAACTCGAAACTATAAAACACAGGCATGAAATATTTTCGGTACGAACTATTTCCCAGCTTTCCTATAGTACATGACGAATTTTAGACTCCTGTGGCTTATACATTTCGCGTATCAATTGACTGATTCGTCGTAGACGAACGAAAACGTTTTACAAAAACTGGGGGTAAGTGTAATTTTTTGCTTTTATACACTGTACATTAAAACCCCAGCTATTTCGAAATAGCATGTTTTGGAATGGAGGTATCGATTTAATGACTAACTTAGATTCCACTTTCCAAAAAGTATTCATTTTTCTCAAAGCATTGTAAATCCATCATGAAACAGCGTTTTAAAGACATTTTAAGCAAGCGTTGTGAAAGCGTCCCAAAACAGTGCTTTCACAATGGTTTTTTCGTGGTACCATCATAAATTTCTAGCTGGGTTGTTGCAGGCCTTTTTCCTAGCCGTTAGCTCAGAAGTCCACCATTGAGGTTTAGTTTTACCCTTGTACCTTGTTTTTGGACAGGCTTCTTCAAGGAAACTCTTGAATGATGTGGTGATATGCTCGACCAGATCATCCAGACCGGCTTTGTCATTCGGTTCGCACAGAAGTTTAGAGTTGAGGACTTTCTTGAAATTCTTCGCATACAGGTGCGCCTTTGTTTTCCTCACATTTCTGTGGCCGGCAGGTTTAGGCGCTTTTTCAGCGAGTTTGAACTCAATATAATGGTGATCTGAGAATGAGTGGTCGCCCAGTACATTCCACCCAATATTTTTTTCTGACAGCCGGTCAGTACAAACGTTACGTCGAGTACCTCTTGTCTGTCTTTAATTGTAAAGGTCGGTTTATTACCTATCTTACAAATAGTTAGTTTGGTAGTTACAATAAAGTCAAGAAGCCAACCACCCCTATTGTTTATATCCGTACTACCCCAGATAATATGATGAACGTTCGTATCTGCGCCAATAATCAGCTCGTCAGACTTAGCTTCTTCTACTACTTGCCTGAAGAGAGCTGTCAGTACTACAGCTTCATAAGGCAAGTAACTGGAGACCACCCAATATAGGCGATTACCGATCTCCAGACTAACAGCTGTTTGATCTTTACACCTTAAATTACACAGTGCGACAAAATAAACTCAAGTTGAGGAGCAAATGACGCGATCCTATTTTTCCTGTAGGTCTTGTCGAGTAAAACACGAATCCTTTTTTGGATTTCCCCGGACACCCACAAAATCCGGATTCACGGGTAAAAAACCGATTTTCTTGCCTTTTTTCACTTGAACGCCTATAACTTTGTTAATTATTAACCGATTTTCAATCTATACAAGAATTTGGAAAGAAGATAATTTTCGAACGATGTATGTATATTATGTTTATTTGAAGCTGTATAAATATAGGTTTATTTGTCCTACAAACACATTTTTTTCATTTTTGTCCGTCATTTTCTAGTATAGGCAATGTTTTTACCACATATATTGTGAGATAACCATACGAATAATTAAGTTACATATATACTAGTTGGACCCGGTTCACTTCGTTGCCCCAGACTTGAGATTTCCGATCCCGTCCAGTTTTGAACCAATCACGAATACTTCCACCAGATACATATAAACAGAATTAAAGCACTATGGCTAACAAATTGTGCAAGATATCTCAATTTCAAAATTGGCTTATATGGGCGGAGCCACGCCCTTTGGTCTGATCCCGCTCATTTTTAGACCAATCACATAGACTTCAACCAGACACATATACACAAAATAACAGCACTCTTGCAAATAGATTGTGCAAGATACCTCAATTTCAAAAGGTTGCTTACATGGGCTGGGCCACACCCATTGATCCGATTCCGCCCAGTTTTGGACCAATCACGTAGACTACCACCAGATACATATGCACAAAATTACAGCACCCTCGCTAAAAAATTGTGCAAGATATCTTAATTTCAAGTTTTGCCTTATATGGGCGGGGCCACGCCCTTTGGTCCGATCTCGGCTATTTTTGGAACAATCACGTAGACTGCCACCAGATACATATGCACAAAATTACAGCACCCTCGCTAACAAAATGTGCAAAATAAGTCAATTTCAAAATTTGGCGTATATGTGCGGTCCCACGCCTATTGGCCCGTTTCCGCCCATTCCCACCACATACATATACACAAAATTCCAGCAGTCTCGCTAACAAATTGTGCAAGTTATACAATTTTTTTAATTTGGCTTATATGGGCGGTGCCACGCCCATTGTTCCAATCCCGCCCATTTTTGGACCAGTCACGTAGACTGCCACCAGATACATATGTACAAAATTACAGCACTCTCGCTAACAAATTGTGCAAGATATGTCTATTTTAAAATTTGTCTTATGTGGGCGGGGCCACGCCCACTTGATATATCGAAAATTCAAGAACCCTATTTTCACCACGCCCCACACATGTACATTCTGTGAAAATTTCAAGAAGATCGGTCCAGCCGTCTATACGGTACAAACAAACCAACAAACAAACAAACACACACTCTTCTTTATATATGTATATAGATAGATCGATTTTATAAGGAAAAAAATGCAACCAGTCTCTTAAAAATCCGTTCGCAATTGACCGAGTTATTAAAGTTTCATTAAAACTAACTGTGTACATAAATACTAGTTTTGACGAAGATGACGAGTTAAAAACGAAACATTATTGAGTTGGATGGCCAAAACTAGTGTTTATATACCGATTTAGTTTTAATGAAACTTTAATAACTCCGTCAATTGTAAACGGATTTTTAAGAGACTGGTTGCATAATAAAAATAAATAAATAAATTTGGTAAAAACATTGCCTAAACTAGAAAATGACGGACAAAATGAAAAAAATGAGTTTGTAGGACAAATAAACCTATATTCCTTCAACTTCAAATCAACAAGTTATACATCGTTCGAAAGATCTAATTCTTCTTTCCAAATTCTTTTGGAGACTGAAAATATGTTAATAATTAACAAAGTTATAGGCGTTCAAGTGAAAAATGACAAGAAAATCGGTTTTTTACCCGTAAATCCGGATTTTGGGGGTGTCCGGCAAATTTCGTAGAACAAACGTTGGTCTACTCGGCAAGACCTACAAGAAAAATAGTATCGCGGTTTTTGTTTTTTTTTTGACTTTCGCACTGTGTTATTTAGTAGAAAGATATTTAGATCTTTCCTGGTCAAATGCAGGTTCTGGGAGTGCTTCACAATCAGTTTAAAGTTGGGTGTTCTCATACCGCACACCCTTCCTCCCACTGCGTAGGGCTCCTGTATCAGGACGATGCCTACAGCACCTGTGGACAGGCGCAGCAATAGAGCCGCCTACGGACATCGAGGTAATGAGCCATAATGGCTGATTGCACATGGCTCCATTTGTCCTTGAGGATGAATCCATCCTCACCACTTCAGTCTATAATAGCCATCGCTAGACTCTCATTCGCCATGTCATCGAGATGCATTGAAGGGCTTGGTGAGTGTCCTGTTGATGGTAACATTAGGGCCTCTTGCCATTTTCGAAGGCACGGGTTCATCAGGTGATCTGATTCTTTTGACTTATTAGTCGTTAGCACAGCTGAATTTGTGACTTTGTCAGCCGACTCATTGGCTTTAGAAGCATCTATGACGCCTTTAGCCCAGGTAAGTGACTCTTTTTGCTTTTCGGTAAAAGCCGAAACCTTAACAGCCTCAAACTTCGTCAAGACTCTGAGCGCTATCCGGTGCTCATTGTGCCTCTGTTTCGACGGTCGGACATGACGTTTTGCCCTCACCGTACCACCTGTTGTGAGTACTGGGGGGAAATTTTCACCATGTTTGGTGTGGTCGGCTTTGGCCACGACCAACGGACGGACAGTAGGACGATTGGGGAACCCCGCTCCATCGGAACGCGAAGGCATCCCCGTCAATGATTTTTTTGTCTGTATTAGCCCGTAACTACGATGTAGGCCTTCCAGACTTTGTACATATTTATACCCTACACCACACTGTGGTACAGGGTATTATAAGTTTGTTTCACGGCAGATGTTTGTAACACCTGAAAATAACACAGCTAGACCCACGACATGTAAAGTTGTCGCAATTTCACTCCGATCGTTCTGAAATTTTGCAGCATATATATAGCTCCCATTTATATGTTTCGTCCGATTTGGCCCTTTAGTCCTATAGAAGCAGTATTTTACATCCGATCGTTTTGAAATTTAGAATCGTAGAGTTTATTGATCCATGAACCAACACTACGGAATTTGAAGAAAATCGGTTAAGATTTAGGTATAGCTCCCATACATATGTTTCGTCCGATTTGGCCCTTTAGTCCTGTAGAAGCTCTATTTTACATCCAATCATTTTGAAATTTAGAATTGTAGAGTTTCTTGATCCGTGAACCAACACTACCGAATTTGAAGAAAATCGGTTAATATTTAGCTATAGCTCCCATATATATGTTTCGTCCGATTTGGCCCTTTAGTCCTATAAAAGCTGTATTTTGCATCCAATCGTTTTTAAATTTAGAATGGTAGAGTTTCCTTATACATGAACCAACACTACCGAATTTGAAGAAAATCGGTTAAGATTTAGCTATAGCTCCCATATATATGTTTCGTCCGATTTGGCCCTTTAGTTCTATAGAAGCTATTTTTTACATCCAATCGTTTTGAAATTTAGAATGGTAGAGTTTCTTGATTCATATATATATATATATATATATATGTTTCATCCGATTTGGCTCTTTAGATCCAATCGTTTTTATACCCTACACCACACTGTGGTACAGGGTATTATTTAAGTATAAAATGTCCCAAAAGTAAATTTATGTTAACAATTTATACATGAATTACAAAATGTATATATCAGAGTTATTCAATATTACGAGAGTGGTGTAGGGTATTATATAGTCGGTACACCACACTGTGGTACAGGGTATTATTTAAGTATAAAATGTCCCAAAAGTAAATTTATGTTAACAATTTATACATGAATTACAAAATGTATATATCAGAGTTATTCAATATTACGAGAGTGGTGTAGGGTATTATATAGTCGGCACCGCCCGACTTTAGCTTTTCCTTACTGGTTTTGTTTTGTTTTTTGATTGCGTAATAGGTACTGTAAAGGCGAGCAGCAAAAAAAACGAAGCGATGTTTTTCGGTGTTAAACGGGAACTGATTTTATTTATAAACTATTTCTTAATCTAAACCCTACACTATATGAAGCATAATAAATACATAAAGGCACATAAAATACAAATACACTTATGTGTAAATATGTCAACGAATGCCACATGCAGCGCCCATACACACAAACATATAACATGTGCGGCGCTCGAACTACTAAAAACTATATACAACAACAAGCAAGAACTCTAGGTAGACAAGGGCATAGTGTACTTAAATGTATGTAGCGTACAGTTTACATTAATCTATTCATGGAGTATTTGTGATGAATATCAATTTTACATGTTCTCCACTTACATTCTCCACTGATCGAACAAACATTTTACTCTGATTACAATTTGTCTTAATTCATACTTATGTCTATCCGACTCCATTCAATTCAATTTAGAGAATTGAACAGGTACTGCGTAGTAGATTTTGACTATCCGCTCTGTGCTAAACACGTCCGTTCACTACGACTGATCAGCAACGAACTAGAGAGTTCTTACTACAAACAGGATATCGAAGCTATTGAATGGCGCTGGAAAAGGTGTATCGAGCTTAAAGGAGATTATGTTGAGAAGTAAAGAAAAAAATTCCCAAATTTGTTGTGTTTTCTCTGTTAGGTCGGCAAATTTTGGCACAGCGCTCGTAAGAATAACACTAAAAAAAATTCGCGAACTTTTTTTTTAATTTGATAATTTTTGTTATTAAAGGCTATATAACGAATAATATTATGTAATCTTACAAAAGAGCTTCACAAAAAATACACCCAAAAAGATGTTAACATTCAACTTCCTTCAACAAATAGGAATTTTGGAGAGAAATTTTGTATTAAAATTTAATACAAATGATATGGACTTCGTACTAGTATTTTTAAAAAAATATAACTGTTTAAACAATAGTGATATTATCTTCATTCTTTTTGAATCACGCCTGATACTCTAGTCTAATCGGATACATTTTTCATATGTTTTTCCGATATTTATATTTCAGAGGATTCGATACATTATATAAAATTTGTATTAAAATATGTATAGCTGTTCCATAATTTCTTCCCTTTTCAATTGGGTTTTCAAATTGTTGTTTGACATGTTTGTTTTTGGGGGTCCATTTTCATAAAAATATTAGGGTGTATTTTCCTGGGGTTTGTTTGTTTGTTCCGTATAGACGTCTAAACGGCTATACCGATCATCTTGAAATTTTCACAGAATGTACATGTGTAGGGGGTGCTGAAAATAGGGTACTTGAATTTTCGATATATCAAGCGGGCGTGGACCCGCCCATATGGGTCCAATTTTGATATTGAGAAAATTTTTTAGCTAGAGTGCTGAAATTTTGTGTGTATGCATTTAGTGACAGATTATGTGAATTTTCAAAAAATGGGCGGAATCGGACCAATGGGCGTGGCCCCGCCCATATAAGGCAAATTTTGAAATTCAAATATTTTCCACAATTTATTAGAGAGAGTTCTGTATTTTAGTGTATATCTATCTGGTGACAGTCTACGTGATTGGTCCAAAAATTGGCGGGATCGGCCCAATGGGCGTGGCCCCGCCCACATAGACCAAATTTTGAAATTTCGATATCTTGAACAATTTGCTGGCAAGAGTGCTGCAATGTTGTGTATATGTATCTGGTGGCATTCTACGTAATTGGTCCATAAATGGGTGGGATCGGACCAATGGGCGTGACCCCGCCCATATAAGGCAAATTTTGAAATTCAAATATTTTCCACAATTCGTTAGCGAGAGTGCTGTAATTTTTTGCATGTGTATCTGGTGGTAGTATACGTGATTGGTCAAATAATGGGCGGAAACGGACCAATGGGCGTGGCACCGCCCATATAAGCCAAATTTTGAAATTGACTTATGTTGCACAATTTGTTAGCGAGAGTGCTGTAGTTTTGTGGATATGTATCTGGTGGTAGTCTACGTGATTGGTCCAAAAATGGGCTGAAGCGAACGAATGGGCGTGGCACCGTCCATTTAAGCCAAATTGTAAAAACGTAATATCTTGAACAATTTGTAAGCGAGAGGCCTGGAATTTTGTGTATATATATCTGTTGGCGATCTACGTGATTGGTCCAAAAATGGGCGGGTTCGGACCAATAAGCGTGGCACCGCCCATAGAAACCTAATTTTGAAATTGAGATATCTTGCACAATGTGTTTAACTGAGCGCTGTACTTGTGTGTATATGTATCTGGCGGCAGTCTACGTGATTGGTCAGGAAATGGGAGGGATCAGACTAATTGGCGTGGCCCTGTCCATATAAGCCAAATTTTGAAATTGAGACTCATATCTTGCACATTTTTTTAGCGAGAGTGCTGTAATTTTTTGCATATGGATCTGGTGATAGTCTACGTGAATGGTCCAAAAAGGGTTGGGATCGGACCAATGGGCGTGGCCCCACCCTTATAAGCAAATTTCTGAAATTGAAATACCTTGAACAATTTGTTAGCGAGAGTGTTGTAATTTTGTGAATATGCATTTGATGGCAGTCTACGTAATTAATCCAAAAATGAACGGGATCGGAAATCTGAAGTCTGGGGCAACGAAGTGGACCGGGTCAAGCTAGTACATATATATAAAAGAGAATGTGTGTTTGTTGGTTTGTTTGTTTGTACAGTATAGACATCTAAACGGCTGAACCGATCTTCTTGAAATTTTCACAGAATGTACATGTGTAGGGGGTGGTGAAAATAGGGTACATGAATTTTCGATATATCAAGTGGGCGTGGCCCCGCCCATACAAGCCAAATTTTGAAATGGAGATATCTTGCACAATTTTTTTGCGAGAGTGCTGTAATTTTTTGTATATGTATCTGGTGGTAGTCTACTTGATTGGTCCAAAAATGGGACCATTTGCACATTTTTTTAGCGAGAGTGCTGTAATATTTTGCATATGGATCTGGTGATAGTCTACGTGAATGGTCCAAAAAGGGTTGGGATCGGACCAATGGGCGTGGCCCCACCCTTATAAGCAAATTTCTGAAATTGAAATACCTTGAACAATTTGTTAGCGAGAGTGTTGTAATTTTGTGAATATGCATTTGATGGCAGTCTACGTAATTAATCCAAAAATGAACGGGATCGGAAATCTGAAGTCTAGGGCAACGAAGTGGACCGGGTCCAGCTAGTCTATATATATAAAGAAGAGTGTGTGTTTGTTTGTACCGTATAGACGTCTAAACGGCTGGACCGATCTTCTTGAAATTTTCACAGAATGTACATGTGTGGGGCGTGGTGAAAATAGGGTACTAGAATTTTCGATATATCAAGTGGGCGTGGCCCCGCCCACATAAGACAAATTTTAAAATAGACATATCTTGCACAATTTGTTAGCGAGAGTGCTGGAATTTTGTGTATATGTATGTGGTGGGAATGGGCGGAAACGGGCCAATGGGCGTGGCACCGCCCATATACGCCAAATTTTGAAATTGACTTATTTTGCACATTTTGTTAGCGAGGGTGCTGCAATTTTGTGCATATGTATATGGTGGTAGTCTACGTTATTGGTCCAAAAATGGGCGGAATCGGACTAATGGGCGTGGCCCCGTCCATATAAGCCAATTTTGAAATTGATATATCTTGCACAAATTTGTAGCGAGAGTGCTGTAATTTTGTGCATATGTATCTGGTGGTAGTCTACGTGATTGGTCCAAAACTGGGCGGAATCGGATCAATGGGTGTGGCCCAGCCCATGTAAGCAACCTTTTGAAATTGAGGTATCTTGCACAATCTATTTGCAAGAGTGTATATGTGTCTGGTTGAAGTCTATCTGGTGGCAGTCTACGTAACTGGTCCAAAAATGGGCGGGATTGGACCAATGGGCGTGGCACCGCCCATATAAGCCAAATTAAAAAATGTTATATCTTGCACAAATTTGTAGCGAGAGTGCTTTAATTTTGTGTATATGTATCTGGTGGCAGTCTACGTGACTGGTCCGAAAATGGGCGGAAACGGGCCAATGGGCGTGGCACTGCCCATATAAGTCAAATTTTGAAATTTAGATATTTTTCACAATATGTTAGAGAGACTGTTGTAATTCTGTGTATATGTATCTGGTGGTAGTCTACGTGATTGGTTCAAAAATGGGTGGGATTGGACTAATGGGCGTGGCCCCACCCATATAAGTCAAAATTGAGATATTTTGAACATTTTGTTAGCGAGAGTGCTGTAATTTTGTACATATATATCTGGTGGTAGTCTACGTGATTGTTTCAAAAATAGCCGAGATCGGACCAAAGGGCGTGGCCCCGCCCATATAAGGCAAAACTTGAAATTAAGATATCTTGCACAATTTGTTAGCGAGGGTGCTGTAATTTTGTGCATATGTATCTGGTGGTAGTCTACGTGATTGGTCCAAAACTGGGCGGAATCGGATCAATGGGTGTGGCCCAGCCCATGTAAGCAACCTTTTGAAATTGAGGTATCTTGCACAATCTATTTGCAAGAGTGTATATGTGTCTGGTTGAAGTCTATGTGATTGGTCTAAAAATGAGCGGGATCAGACCAAAGGGCGTGGCTCCGCCCATATATGCCAATTTTGAAATCGAGATATCTTGCACAATTTGTTAGCCATAGTACTGTAATTCTGTTTATATGTATCTTGCGGCAGTCTACGTGATTAGTCCAAAAATGGCCGGGATCACCCCAATGGGCCAAAGCCAAATTTTGAAATAGAGATATCTTCACAAGTTCTTAGCGAGAGTGCTCTTATTTTATGGAGATATTTTTGGTGGAAGTATTCGTGATTGGTTCAAAACTGGACGGGATCGGAAATCTCAAGTCTGGGGCAACGAAGTGGACCGGGTCCAGCTTGTACATATATATAAAAGAGAATGTGTGTTTGTTGGTTTGTTTGTTTGTACCGTATAGACGTCTAAACGGCTGGACCGATCTTCTTGAAATTTTCACAGAATGTACATGTGTAGGGGGTGGTGAAATTAGGGTACATGAATTTTCGATATATCAAGCGGGCGTGGCCTCGCCCATACAAGCCAAATTTTGAAATTGAGATATCTTGCACTATTTTTTTGCGCGAGTGCTGTAATTTTTTGTATATGTATCTGGTGGTAGTCTACGTGATTGGCATAAAAATGTGTGGGATCGAACCAATGGGCGTGGCCCCGCCAATATAACGCAAAATTTAGAATTGAGATATCTTGAGCAATTTTTTAGCGAGAGTGCTGCAATTTTGTGTATATATATCTGGTGGCAGTCTACGTGACTGGTCCAAAAATGGGCGGGATCGGACAAATGGGCGTGACCCCGCCCATATAAGGCTAATTTTGGAATTGAGATATCTGAGCAATTTTTTAGCGAGAGTGCTGCAATTTTGTGTATGTATATCAGGTGGCAGTCTACGTGACTGGTCTAAAAATGGGCGGATCGGACAAATGGGCGTGGCCCCGCCCATATAAGCAAATTTTGGAATTGGGATATCTTGAAAAAAAATTTAGCGACAGTGCTGCAATTTAGTTTATATATATCTGGTGGCAGTCTACGTGACTGGTCCAAAAATGGGCGGGATCGGACAAATGGGCTTGGCACCGCCTATATAGGTAAAATGGTTAAGATATCTACCACAATTTGTTAGCGAGATTGCTGTAATTTTGTGTATATTTATCTGATGACAGGCTACGTGATTGGTAAAACAATTGGAGGGATTGGACCAATGGTACTGACCCCGGCCACATGAGCCATGTTTTGAAATTGATAGATCTTGAGAAATTTGTTAGAGAGATTGCTGAGGTTTTTGTGTATGTATTTGGCGGCAGTCTACGTTATTAGTCCAAAAATGGACGGGATCAGAAATCTGGGGCAACGAAGTGGACCGGGTCCAGGCAGGTGTTTTTGTGAAGACCAAAAGGCTAGAGTCTTAATCCACGGTATACAAAAGGTTCTGTTAAACATGGTGGAGGTAACATAATGGCCTGGGGTTGTTTTTCCGGGCAAGGAATAAGTCTAATCCATAAAATTGAAGGCATAATGAGGTCAGAGGATTACAAAACATTTTTGTCTGACGTAATGTTGCCATACGCATCTTGGGAAATGCCACTTGCTTGGGTGTTTCAACACGACAACGACCCCAAGCACACGTCTTAGGTGGTTAAACAGTGGATATCCTATGAAAAATTGTGTATGCTTGACTGGCCTGCCCAGTCGCCTGAACTAAATCCCATAGAGAACCTTTGGGAAATTGTGAAAAGAAAAATTTGAAACAACATTTTTATAAAACCCGAGGATCTCTATCTTGACCTGAAAGAGCAGTGGAATGGCATCCCAAAAGATATAATTGAGCATTTAATCCAGTCTATGCCAAGAAGATGTGCAGAAGTCATTAAACGGCGTGGCTACGCTATCAATTACTACTAAAAATTTTAAATTTTGTCTAATATCTAAATCATGTATTATAACTTGCAAATGTTTTGAGCGCAGTTAAACATACGTTTTTACGTTATTTTTTAAATTATCAACAAATCGTTGTCGATAAGTAGTTTATGTTATATAATACGTAAAAGTGAATTAATAAAGAATAATTTAGCATTTAAATTTGTATTTGCATATATTTATTTTTATTGGAATGGCGGTGTTTGTCCAACAGGTGAAATGGTTGCAAATGTTTTGAGCAGCACTGTATATCTGATGGCTGTCGACGTGATTGGTCCAAAAATGGGCGAGATCCGACCAGTGGGCGTGGCCCCGCCCATATAAACCAATTTTGGAATTGAGATATATTGCACAATTTGTTAGCGAGGTCTATCTGATGGCAATCTACCTGTTTAGACAAAAATGGGCGGTTCCGGACCAATGGGCGTGGCCCGCCTATATAAGACAAAATTTGAAATTGAGATATATTGGACAATTTAATGGCGAGAGTGCTGCAATTTAGTGGGCGGGATCGGACCAATGGGCGTTGTCCAGCCTATATAAGCCAATTTTTACAGTTGAGATGTCTTGCACAATTTGTTAGTAAGAGTGTATATGTATTTAATGGCAGTGTACGTTATTGGTCCAAAATGGACGTGATCGGAAATCTGAAATCTGGGACAACCAAGGGGATCGGGTCCAGCTATCTATATGTATAATAATTAATTTGTGTTTGTTTGTTGGTTCCGTATAGACGTCTAAACCGCTGAACCGATCTTCACGTAATTTACATTTTTGATATCTCAATTGGCCGTGGCACCGCCCACACGCCCCTGTGGGAGATATTGGATAAGAGGGCGCGTACCCTCCCTTGCGAAATATCTGGAAAACCATTACACAAATCGTCTTAGATTTTTTACACTAGAGTATTTAATACAATATCGGAAAAGTTGGCGTGGCCCTGTCCACATGACTCCATTATTGAAAACGAAATATTTTCAGAACCATTTGGTTTGGACAGAAAATATTTTTGGTTTGGATTACTTAATGCCTCAGCGCCGTAAATGGCTTTATAGAGGCTAGTTGGCAACTTATTATTTCGTAGTTACAATTAGGTAAATTATATATAATTGATACAATTCAGTTTAAACTACAGGTAACTATATAATGTTAGAAGTATTTCAACATTTTCAATTAAGTATTTTTTCAATTCGATGTTAAAACGTGGCAAATTTGAAATTTCCTTTAAATTGTCTGGAAGCATATTATATTCCGTGGGACCAGAGTAGCGGATACGCTGCTTTGTTACTTCTAAACGGCATCTTTCGTGCTTGTCTTGTCATTCGTTGTGTGAGGATTAAATTTGGTTGGAAGCTAATGGTATGCGATCAGATGCCTCTGATGCACTTATACACATAAATATTGAGTTGTTGCTTGTAGAGTCCTTTAACAGAAGGTATATTATTGGCATAATTTTTGTTCAGATCCTTGGTACTGAATCTTCGGGGAAGGTTGAAAACCATTTTCAGCGCCCTATTTTTCATTTCAAGAAGCTGTTACATATAGCTGCGTACACGATTTGTAGGTATATTAGATGTGAATGAATTAGTGACTTGTAAAGCATAATTTTCACTTCAATATTAAGCTTGTTCCTAAATTTATGTATGATTCCTGTACCACAAGCCAATTTTGACTTTAAGCGGCCAATGTGATTTTCCCATAACAAATTTTGGCTTATGTGCATGCCAAGGTAATCCACACTGTCCGATTCGTCAATGTCATGACCATCTATATGCACAGTCATTGCTATGTCCTTTTTGGATATGTATGGTCTAAATCAGACGAATTTAGTTTTATTTTCATTCAGAAAAGGCATATTTACTTTCAAAAATTCTGACACAATAGAAGCATCATACTCAATTTGTGTCTGTAGTACTTTCGGGTGATCATATTCATAGAAGAAAGAAATATCATCTGCAAACATAAACAACTTGCCTTTGAAATCAATATTTTTGATGTCGTTGATATATATTTTAAATAACAATGGACCAAAAACACTGCCTTGCGGAAGTCCACATAATACGGGAACGGTATCGCTCTTCTCATCGACAACTTGTACATAATGTCTTCTATTCTTTAAAAAGCTTTCAAATAATAATAGGGTTTGCTGAGAAAATCCAATAATTTTAAGTTTTTTAATAAGTATGTCATGATCTACTAAATCGAAAGCCTTAGTAAGATCCAAAAATACTCCTGCAACTCCTCTGTGGCCAGTATCTAATCCGCTGCAGATGCACTCCAATACATTAACGACAGCTTCATCCGTTCCACTCCCCTTTCTAAAACCATATTGGCGTTCATATAATATGTTGTTACTTTCTATATACTCTGTTAATTGCTCAAAAATAATTTTTTCAATTATCTTGTCTATAATAGACGTAGTGGTGATTGGACGAAAATTGTTTACCTTATTTACCCCTTTCAGCTTAGGAATCGGGGTTATTTTTTGCATTTTTAGTATTTCTGGATAAATAGACTCATTTATCATCATATTAAAAACTGATGTGAGTATTTTGGCTATGGAATATTTCCTTGTTAGCAGCAATTTCGTAGTGATTTTATCGAAACCTGGAGCTTTGTTCATTTCCAAATTGTCCATGATATCTTCTACCTTATCAGAATTCACGGGTTCTAGGCCAAAGGAATTATTGATTGGCAGCAGGGAATGAAATATGTTGATATCATTAGATGTACAAATCTCCATTGCATTTTTCCAAATTGTAACGGTAATAATTATTCATTAGGTTCCTACTGCAAAATTTAATAACTTTGCTTATTCGTTTAAGCCTTCCCGCAATATCTTTATCATTTAGTCTCTTTCTTCTTTGGTTTAGTATCTTTTGTTTGTATACAATTAATGATTCTAATGCATCTGTCATCCACGGATTCATTTTACGTTTTATATTCATCTGTTTTATAGTTGTTGTGGAACATTGTTGCAGTGCTAATGAAAAGGTATTTATAAGATTTCTACACAACTCTGATGAGTTACTTGCATCAGATACTACAAAAGCATTTGTTTACAAAAAATGATTATTCTACTTCATTCTCGCATATATTAACACCCACTTTTTTGCCACATCCAAAACAACATCCATCGCACATAGGTAAGTTTCCAGGTTTTATGCGGCCAAAATTGAAAATTTGAAACTAGTTACAAATACCAAATATATTATCATTCTACGTTAACAATAGAATAGCCGATAATTAACCGGTATTCTCGACTTCGAAACTCGCGCGGGGTGCGTGCACAGGTAGTCGGTAATTGTTGGTATTCCGCTACGCGTGTTTTCATTTTTTAAGCTTTTAAAGTGATCTATTTTTTGTCGTCAATATTTTGGATTTGAAGAAAGTTAACAAAGTAAACAATGTGGATTCGAGTGCTTCAGGTAAATACCATTATTTACCATATAAATTGTCAACCCAGTATAATAAAAAAACCTGTATTTAAAAGCTTCTAAACAAATTAATTTTTGTTGAAAAAATTTTCATGATTTTTCAATATAAAGGTAATTTAGTTATATTATCGCTTCCTCTCGCCCCAAAAATGTTATTAATTATATTACTTCATACTTTTTTCTTATGATTTTGATAAAAATCAGCTGCATTTATTTGCCCAGGTGTTCATAAAAAATTTGCAGGTTATGTTGAAAAATGTACCATTATTATTTTTTTTAATTTTTCGTCGTAGATTCTCCTGGCTCATCCGGAATAAAATTAGTTACCCGTCAATTTCTCTACGATAAAATGGAGAGCCAGAATTTAAAAACTATGGATGAAAAATTGACTTATTTAGAAAATTACCTGTTTTCTTCTTATGGTGACACAGAGGAAATTTTTAAAAAACTAAAGCAAAATGTAGCTTACGTTAAGACTGCCATTAAGAAAAATGGTCTAAAGCTAATAGACAACATTATATTTTCTTAAAATCAAACCAATCGTGGTTAAATGGGACGTTTGTAATCCCCAAAATCGCCCAGGCCGTCCTTCAAAATCATTTGAAGAGTCAAGTGAGAGAAGCAAGCGTCGCAAAACTGAAGTGGTTCGTTCGGCCATAGACAATTCCATTATTATTCATGCTGCTCATTCAACTTTGAGAGCTAAGGGACTTCGAAATGCATCAGAAATACTTAATGAAGTCACAAAATCGTCAACAATTGCAGAAAAATATAGAGATGCCTACAAGTCATCGTGTGAACCCACCAAAAGTAATATATTATCACCTCAAGAAGCATTGGCGATGTTTATAGAGGCCAACCTTACACGACAGCAATATGAAATTGTACGTAATACAAACAAGTCGCTTTATCCTTGCTACGATAGATTATTAGATGCCAAAAAAGAATGCTATCCACCGGAACAACACATAAAAGTGACGAGTCTGTGTGCAGAAAGTACTTTGCTAAGTGTTATTGACATAACTCTTATGCGCCTTTGAATGTACTTAGAGGAAGTACTTTTAACTATTAGGGAAATTGATAGACAGACTTTAACTATTATAAATAAATGGGGATGTGATGGCTCCCAGCAAGCCAGATACAAACAAAAGTTTGAAAATCATGCTGATTCGGACGCCAATATATTTTTGAGCTCATTTGTCCCTTTACAAATACTTTGTGGCAAGGATAACAAAAAAGTTATTTGGGAGAATCCTTCTCCATCTATAAGATTCAGATTTCTGAAAGAAAACAATGATGTGACGAAAGAAGAAATCAGTTACGTTGAAGAATCGGTAAAGAATTTGGCTCCTACCGAAATTGAAATAAATGGAAATAAATTTACCTACAAACACAATATCAAGATGACTATGGTTGATGGTAAGGTTTGCAATGCTGCAACTGACACTAAGTCTACTAGTCGATGCTTTATTTGTAAAGCCACTTCAAAAGATTTTAACAATCTAAGCAAAAAATATGATGTAAGTCCTGAAACTTTAGACTTTGGAATATCTGTGCTGCATGCCAGAATCAGAATTTTTGAGAGTGTTTTGCACTTGGGCTATAAACTTAAAGTTCAAAAATACAGACTGAAAAAAACGACTGAAGAAAAAGACTTGGAATTGGCCGCTAAACAAAAAATCCAAGACAGATTTAAAAATGAAACTCATTGACATGCCCAAATCCAACTATGGGAACACAAATGATGGAAACACCAGCCGAAGATTTTTCGAGAACCCCCAATTGGCCTCCGACATAACTGGGGTAAACTTCGATTTAATTCGACTGAAAGCGATTTCAAGTGGAAACGATTTCAAGTGGATACATTATTGACGTCAAGAAATATGATGAGTATGCACTAGACACCGCCAAATTATACGTGCAGCATTATTGGTGGCACCCGATGACCCCTACTTTGCACAAAGTGCTCATACATGGTGCTGCCATAATAGAAAACTCACTTCTCCCAATAGGCCAATTGTCGGAGGAGGCTCAAGAGGCCCGAAATAAGCACTTTTGCATATACAGAGAAAATTAACCGCGTAACCGCGACATTTATAATAGACTCTTATTGAGCTCTGATCCGCTAATTAGCAGTATTAGTATAAAACAAAGAAGGAGAAAAAAATTTCTAAATCCTTTTCTCCGGAGACTTTACGAGTAGATATGCTTTTACCCACCAAACCAGACTCCCCTTCATCAGAATCCTCGGACGATGAGAAGTAAAGAATAGGCATGGAGTATGTGTCGACTTTCGAGGGGATACGTTAATTCATTAATCACTAACTTTTAAAAATTTAATTTGTGAAATATATTTTTTTATTTTTTTCATAAATATGATATTTTCTTTAATAAAAATTTAAAATTTCAACTAAAAGTTGTTTTTTATTATCAATTATGTCATTTAGAATAGTTATAGCAAAGAAAATAATTTTGGCCGCATAAAACCTGAAAACCTTCCTATGTGCATCGCTTAAGCATTCTCATCTCTTTTAACGCCGTTTATCACACAGTCATTTTGAACCCGCACATCATTTAAAAATTTTACCGATGTTTTTAAATTGTTTACTTATTCTCGTAAGTTTTTATTCTCTCTCTCTAGAGTGTCGATCTTCTTCTTGTTTTTAACTACGCCTTTTAAAATCTCATCATATTGAGATGACATAAATTGAATTGTCTCTTTAATCTCACTGACTTGATTTAGTTGAGCCTTAATTTCACTCAATTCGCCAGCTACCGAAACTTCACTTGGCGCGCACAAAACGCACTTATACTCAAGAGAGAGGTCTTTGACAAGTGTATCGCATGATAACAGGTGGCGCAAAAGTAATCCTCCTATCAGAAAATGCTATAAATTTTGCGATTGGCCCCTAATGTCAGTTCTGTTTTGACATTTGTGTAGTAAACACATGCGAAATACACGTTAATAAACAATGTTACGCTACACTGCTCCAGAACGCGGAATATTGCTGACTATTTATTTGACCAATAATCGGTCGGTGACTTTGGCACAACCCAAAGTCTAATTTCCATCTTAGCGGGTACGCAAATAAGCGAAATTTACGCTTCTGGGGCACTGAAAATCCGCGTGTAACCCACGAAGAGCCATTACACCCGCTCAAAGTCACTGTATGGTGTGCTGTTTTCGCTGAAGGAGTCATCGGACCTTTTTTCTTCGAAGACGTCGCGGGCCAAACGGTTACTGTGAATGGTGAGCGCTACAGAGCAATGATCAACGAGTTCTTTTTGCCGCAACTTGATGAATTGTGATTGGAAAACATGTGGTTCCAACAGGACGGTGCAACGGCACACACTGCACGTGCCACAACCGATATAGGATGCATTTCCCAGGCGCCTAATCTCCCGTTTTGGCGATTTGCACTGGCCAGCAAGATCGCCTGATTTGAGCGCTTTAGACTTCTTTTTGTGGGGCTTTTTGAAGTCGCGGGTTTATGTCAACAAGCCTCAGACTCTTGCAGCTCTTAAAGACAATATCCGTCAAGAATGTGAGGACCTATCGCCGGAAGTTTTGGCCAAAGTGATGGAAAATGCCATAAAAAGGGCTCAAATGACAATCAACTGTGGCGGCGGCCATTTACATGACATCATATTCTCGACTTGATGTATAAAAATTAAAAGACCACATAAAAATAATCCACAAGAAGAATCAACGTTATTCATTTTTTTTTAAATTACAGCCAAAAAACATCGAAAGGTTACTTTTGCGCCACCTTGTACAATAATTGTAAAGGTAGTCTCAAGCTAACAGCTGATTACAATTTTTATACCCTACACCACACTGTGGTACAGGGTATTATAACTTTGTGCATTTGTTTGTAACACCCAAAAGGAGAAGAAATAGACCCATCGTTTATTATACCGATCGACTTAGAATCACTTTCTGAGTTGATTTAGCTATGTCCGTCTGTGCATGTATTCTTGTAATCAAAGTACAGGTCGCAATTATGGTCCGATCTCGACGAAACTTTACACATATCTTTTCTTTGGCCCAAGGACGATCCCTATTAAATTTGGAAGAAATCGGTTCAGATTTAGATATAGCCCCCATATATACGTTACCCCCGATTTGACATGTAAGCGCTGTAAAAACGATCAGTGCGAAATTCGGCAAAGAGAGGTTTCCTATTACATGAAGGAATACTGATAAATTCGGAGAAAATCGGTTCAGATTTAGATATTGCCCCCATATATATGTTACCCCCGATTTGACATGTAAGCGCTGTAAAAACTGTATTTTATATCCGATCAGTGCAAAATTTGGCAGAAATAGGTTTCTTATTACACGAAGGAATACTGCCAAATTCGGAGAAAATCGGTTCGGATTTAGATATAGCCCCCATATATATGTTACCCCAGATTTCATATGTAAGCGCTGTAAAAACTGTATTTTATATCCGATCAGTATGAAATTTGTGAGAAAGAGGTTTCGTATTATATGAATGAACACTTTTAAATTTGGAAGAAATCGGTTCAGATTTAGATATAGCCCCCATATATACGTTACCCCCGATTTGACCTGTAAGCGCTGTAAAAACTGTATTTTATATCCGATCAGTGCGAAATTCGGCAGAAAGAGGTTTCTTATTACATGAAGGAATACTGCCAAATTCGGAGAAAATCGGTTCAGATTTAGATATAGCTCCCATATATATGTTACCCCCGATTTGACATGTAAGCGCTGACTGTATTTTATATCCGATCAGTACGAAATTCGACAGAAAGAGGTCTTTTTACATCAATGAGTATTCAGGGAAGATCGGTTCAGATTTATATTAAAGCTCCATATATATGTTCCTCCTGATTTGGTATCAAACCGCAATAGAAGTTGTATTTTTTATTTCCGATCATTAAAATTTTCCAGAAAGATGTTTCTCAATTTAGGAACGAATATTGCCTAATTTAGCGATTATTGTTTCAGAATTACATAATATGTTTCTACCCATTTAACAATTATTCCAAATTATTATTATGGCAATTATCGCAGTGTTAGGGAGGTGTAGGGTATTATATAGTCGGCCTGCCCGACTTTCTGCCTTTCCTTACTGGTTTTATTTTGGCATGTTTGACAGCATTTTGGTTGTCAATCTCATTGTTTACATTCCAAATGTTTGTTTACATTTTTTGACAGCAGTGGAGAGCGAAAAAAGGAAACGTATGATTTTAAATTGAAATTGGAAAAAAGTAATAGGAAGTGAAAAAAAATAAGACTGAGTGAAAATATATAATATAAAGTGGAGAAAACAATAAAAAATTATTGTTGTTTTAAAATTATACTTTTCTAATAAGAAACCAGTAAGGAAAGACAGAAAGTCGGGCGGGGCCGACTATATAATACCCTACACCTACCTACCAACGCGAAAATGGGCTTTGCGATAAGAATTTGGCAGTGTTCATACATGTAATAAGCAAACTCTCTCTGCCGATTTTCGTACTGATCGGATATAAAACACGGTTTCTACAGTGCTTACATGTCAAATCGGGTGTAACATATATATTGGGACTATGTTTAAATCTCAACCGATTTTCCTCGAATTTGGCAGTGTTCATACATGTAATAAGGAAACTCTCTCTGCTAAATTTCGTACTGATCGGATATAAAACAAGATTTCTACAGCGCTTAAATGTTAAATCGGGTGAAACATATATATGGGGGCAATATCTAAATCTGAACCGATTTTCCCCGAATTGCGCAGTGTTTTTTCATGTAATAAGAAAACTTTCTCTGCCGAATTTCGTACAGCTCGGATGTCAAATACGGTTTCTACAGCGCTTTCATGTCAAATCGGGTGAAACATATATATGGGGGCTATATCTAAATCTGAACGGATTTTCTCCGAATCTGGTAGTGTTCATTCACGTAATAATAAAACTCTCTCTGCCGAATTTCATAAAGATCGGATGTAAAATGTGGTTTCTACAGCGCTTACATGTCAAATCGGGTGAAACATATATATGGGGACTATATCCAAATCTGAACCGATTGTAACCAATTTCAATAGGGATCATCCTTGGGCCAAAAAAGAGCACTATGCTAAATTTCATAACAATCGGACCATAAATACGACCTGCACTTTGATTACAAGAATACATGGACAGACAGACGGACATGGCTAAATCGACTCAGAAAGTGATTCTGAGTCGATCGGTATAATAAACAATGGGTCTATCTCTTCTCCTTTTAGGTGTTACAAACAAATGCACAAAGTCATAATACCCTGTACCACAGTGTGGTGTAGGGTATAAAAATGCGCAAGTGTCGCATTTGTGACAAACGTGATGACCATGGAAATGGATCGTTTTTCAAAATACCGAAAGATGGAGAGCTCCGATGGAAGTGGTGTCAGGCTAGTGGTATTGCATTAGAAAGCGGTCAGTTCATCTGCGACGATCATTTTTTGCCCTCGTATATTGTAAGAGGAGCAAAAAAGAGCGTGCTATTGACTAATGCAATACCATTTGTTGTGTCTGATCTGTGTCAAACGCCACCTCCAGAGTAAGTAACTCCAGTATTGGAAGCAATGAATATTTATGTCCTTTTTCTAATTTAGTGTCAGTTTCCCATCGATAAGCTCCGACATTAATTTTAATGACGAGATGGATATGTCCTTTGGGTTAGTAAAAAACATATCAGTATAAATAAATTTTTTAAATTTTTATTTACAAATCTTTTTCTAGTATTCTTCCTGAAAATCCCTTGGAATACACAGATATGCGAACAGAAACAGAGTAAGATTATAAAATTAAATACTTCCTTCATCACTCTATGGCGGCACATATTGTACATTCGTTATTAAATTCGTTTCGGCCTATCTTCTGCCGCTGTTTTTCTTTTTAGTTGACGGTTGTTCCATTTGTTTTTCAGTTTCCGGGGGTTTTTCACTTTTTTCATTGTTACATATGAAGACGTTCAAAAGCCACCACTGACATACGTGGCGTTCGATTGTTGCGTTCCAGGAATGTTTGTGACGTTTATCCTTATTGCGGTACACGGTCACGTTGCTTAAGGCCCAGTTAGGCAAACTTAACCGTAACGCCCCCGTAGCGTAACGAATCAGCTGATTCAATCTGTCATATGGAAATCAATGTAAACGATTAGCCAACGTAAACGGACGGCTGAATCTGTTGAAATCAGAATTGGACGTTCCGTTTACGTACAATTTGACAACAGCTGATACTACATGTTGTTTACAATTACAATTGTATGTTCACCGAGAAAAGTAAAGAAAATAATTTATTAATTATTTGTTGTTTAAAAGTGCAAATAAACATGAAAGTCGATTATTCGATTTCATTGGTGCAGTCGCACGAGTATTTATACAATAAATATAATCCAGTATATAGGATATCTGAAAAAAAGCGAGAAGCTTGGAAGCAAGTTGGCAAGGAGCTGGGCGTTACAGGTGAGTTTTATGAAGATCTCGGCTGACTCCATTAAAAATTAAATTTTAATCTGCTTCAGGATTCTTTTGACGGCAGTACGAGACAATCATTGCGCCAATCTTCTTCATTGTGGGTTAATTCGACATCAATATAAACATTTTAAGAATGAAATTCAATTTCGGTCATATGACCACCACGAGCCCGTCAACAGCGATCTATTCTTTGGACCCAATTTGCCACCACTCTTGGACACATTTCGACCGGAACGTTGGAAATTTCGCGTTGGATGTTGTCTCTGGGCTCGTCGATATTCCTCAGGGGAAACGCCGCCAATAAAAAAATGAGGAAAGGCTTCAGAGGATGCTGACCATAATGGTTTACTAGGAGGTACAGATACTGTACCTAAAATAACTGATTGGCCAAACGGAGAGTAATGGAATATAGCTGTATTTAATTTAAATTATGAAATGGAAATTGTTTGTATAAAAATAGATTATAAATAAATTAAAGTTTAATGGACATACCCCCATCGTGTTGGCTGCCATAAGTTCCAACATTAACTGATGTATATGAATGTATATTTAGCATCGCAGATTCCCACACAATTCGGCATATCCCACATTCGTTGAAAATCATTGGCAATGTGTTTGTACTGCTGTGTAGTTTTTTCACTTAAATAAATCGGCGAAAGCAAGCGCCACAAAACTTCACTGCATTCTAAAATAATATTTCGAATTGTTGTTTTCCCCAGCTTGTGACTCCATGCAATCGATTGTATGGAACAACCGTGACTCAAATATCTACAATTTTAAAGAATAGAATGTTAATATTTCCCAACTTGGAATCATAGGATAAAGCAATATTTGACATACAGTGGTGTTATTGCTAGTCTCTCTGCCGGTTTAATCCGTTGCTTAGGTTAATTTTAATAACAAATTAAAAACTGCCATAGGCATTCTAGTGTCCGGCTTTAGCCCAGTCATTGTTTATAGGACGTCCACCCCATCTTCTTATCCGACGATATTTTCTTGATTACTTTTATTGTAAATTCTACACAGATTTAAAAAACACAAATTTATAAACATTATTTTTAACTTCATTTTTAATAAACCTAAACAAAAAGAAATCGCGGCTTTTTTGTTTACTTATGTGTTGTTGTTGTCAGAACATATGACTCGTTTTCTCAACGTTGGCTAATCGCCCAAACGGGCAACGTTACGGGAACGGTAAAGATAAATTACGGTTACGTATGCCTAACCCGGCCTTTAGGCTGTTGAATGGTTTGCATGGTTTCTCCTGTGGCCGTCGTTTCTCTATTTACACTCGATAAGGGGGAGGAGAACCGTTGTCTTTAGTACTCGTTGTTTTCTTGCAAAAAAATCCTTTTCGTTGCCTTTGTGGTTTTTGCATTGCTGTAGCCCAAGATTCAAAATTCTTGGCGAAGAATTTAGCTGCTACTGCAACTGCCACATCACATCTCAAACTACTGCACTTCTTACGTCTTCTCTTCGATGAGGTACCTTGGCCAGTACCACCGGAGGGTGTCACATTAAGATAACAAAAATCAAAATCGAGATTTTATGTCATTTTTATTTTTCTTCACTAACTTTTGTTATTTAACAAACAAAATTCCGAGTTTGTTGTTGAATTGTTGTTGTTGTGCTCACTCTGTCACTGACGTCTATCTGTCAGTTCAATTTGACAACCAAAATGGCAAAAATACGTAGGGTTGTACCGGACTTTTTGTTGTTGGGCTTATGAGACTACCTTTACAATTATTGTATCATGAGTGTATCGATTTATCTTTTGTTGAGTTTCGTACACTGAGAGTTGAGAGTTTTCTCACAAGCGTCGCACTGCATCGAGTCGTCACTTTCCTGTATTTGCAATGAGCGCAAATTAATTTGTTTTTATTTATGCTCTTTCTGGATTTGCCCGGCATATTTCACTTTCCTCTTGTTGAGAACTTCATGCTTTATTAGCTCAAATATCACTCTTAACGAAAGGAGTTGTGTTTACACGAAAAAAATAGATTTTCCACAGATCGATCGCACGGGTGTTGCCAGACTCCCATATTGAAAACGAAATATCTGGAGAACCTTTGGACCGTCATGGTATTTGGTATGGGCATATTAGACAGAACATTGTATGGCTCAACACAAAACTTGGCGATATTAGTAATGAGACAAACTATTTGGGCTACCTTATCACATTTTTATCTGTGGTTATCGAGAATCCTATACGAATTCTTCCTATTTCACTAAAATGAAATTTGGGGCAACGAAGTGGGCCTCGTCCAGCTAGTCGATATATATATAAAATGATAATTCTGCATAATTTTAAGCAAATAGGTCTGAGATTAGATAAAGCCCCATACATATGTTCCTTCCGATTTGGCATCTGAGAGCTCTAGAAGTAGTATTTTACATACGAGCGTTACTAAATTTGCGACAAAAGGTATTTTCTGATCCAAGAATAAACGTTGTCTAATTTGAATAAAATCGCTTCAGATTTAGAAGCATAGCCCCATACTCGTATACATACCATCCATCTGATTTGGTATGAAAGTGCTATATAAGTTTTATTTTACCGATTATCATTACGAAATTGGGCCTAGAAGAGGTTCTGTGTACAGAAATTAAATAATCTGTTCAGATTTATATATGTATTGGAAATGTTATAAATATCGTTGTTGATATTTACAAAATTATAAGCCGAAGCATTTTGATTACCGTTTATAATCGTGCCTTGTCTGAGCTCAAATATATAAATCTCCCTATATAATGGTGATATTTTACCATTATAATACGTCTAAAGAAATTTCATACAACTTTGCAGTTATCCACCCAAATTTTATCCAATAAAAGAGCTCTGCCAAATTTTAAAAGCTCTTAACATCATAATAGTTACTTACATATGGGGAATTGCACGACAAATCGACGGTTTCAAAAAAATTTTGGTTTTGATTTTCCCCATTTTTTTTATATTTTTTAGTACCGCCGCAGAAACGCTTTGTGAAATTTTTTGAGATTTTTCCGATAACTCGTTTAGAAGTTATCGATATTTAAAAAATCGTAAAGATATCACTTTGTGTATCTGGTTTTTGGTCATAACTTCTTAAGTTATGGTCCGATTTGAAAAATCTTTTTTTGAAATGTAGGTATTTTTTTTTATACATTAAACATCTATTCATTCTCTAACATATTATCTTTGGATGGATGTGGGCCTAAAATTATTTATATATTGTTTTAATTTTTTAAAGTTTTAAAAAAAATTTCGCTGCTAGCCACTGTGCTTGCGACTTGAAAGCTTCGGACTAGATGTTTCACGCCAAAGAACAAAATAAAGGAGACTCTTCAGGAAGTATTTCTTCTAAAACACCCGCTTATCACCTTACCCCTGATAATCTCCCTACAAAAAAACTATATATAAAAAATAGTAGAAATCGGAGGTTTTTTTGGGTGATGTATTCGACAAAATGATTTATTGTAAAAAATCACTATAGGGGCCCACAATACACTTTTATGGAAATTCAACGGGTTTTATAATATATCGTATTTATTGCTTGTTTTTGAAAGGAACATTTCAACATTTTTCTACGTTTACATATATGTATATATATAGAGATATATATTTCTCCCGATTTGACATCTATGCACTATAGAAGTCTTATTTTCCATTTGATAATTTCAGTATTTAATATTTCTTAATCTAGGAAAGAGTACTGCCAAAATTGAAAAAAGTCGGTTCAGATTTATATGTAGCCTCCATATATCCCGATGTGGCAATTACTCGCTATATAAACCTTACGTTATATCTGATTATTATTAAATTTGGCAGAACGTAGTTTCTAGATTCACGAACACTGCCAAATATGATGAAAATGGTTCACATTTAGATACAGTCCGAAATTTGGATACAGACCTCATATTGAATTTTCCATGTAAAAAAAAGAATATATAGGACAACAATATGTGTGCATATTCTGCTATAAAAAAATGGTGTAGGATATCATACAGTCGGCTCCGCTAGATTTTTACTTTCCTGACCGGTTAAATTTTCGTGAAAATTTAGTTTTTGTGAATGGGGACCGCAGGAAGGATTGTTGATGGAGGGTAAGTTTGATTAATATTGGGAATAAAAATAGTTTTAATACATTTCATCCTCCGCCTCCCTAGGGGCGACTCCTGAGTAGTCACAATTGTTTCTTACCATTTGATCCAACTTCGTTCTCAAAATCTTACATTTTTTACCCCGACCTAAAAAATAAGAACGGCATTAATGTAGCCGACATAATTATCTTTAGCTTAATACATTACATATAAATGCTTGATAAAAAATTTTAAAAACTGTTGTTTTTTGGATCTGTTTAACTTTTCGTAGTTTCCTTTATTACTATCGAGATCGTTAAAATAAGCGTTAGAAACAGAAAAATTTATATACATATTTTAAATTTAAGTTATTCTTATGGTTCTGTTGTATTCCTGTTTTTCAGATTTAATTTTATAAACGAAGTGTTGAAAATGTGTGTGCGAAGCTTATACTTTTGTAATATATGAAGATGAGACACAATGTGACAGAGCTAAGTAATATTTCTGTCTATATTATGAGCTGTACGTTTACTAATATTTAATAATTCTTCTAGGGTTAACTTGAAATGTGAAGACCAATATGGATACGAATAACAATTCAATAAAAATATTTTCAAAACGATATTTTTGAAATACCAGCAGGTAAGATATACTCGTACCTATATTAATTATCATCTTTCACAGTTGAAAACTACGAGCCTATTTCTCGATTATAGTTCTATTGTTTAGTTTTACTTACAAAGATATTACTACAAAAATATTTGTGAGCAAAGAAACAATTCTGTAAATCATGAGCGTGTTCGCCAATCCAGTCAGAATTGACACTAACGTAGAAAGTTCTTTCCTCTTTAGGGGGGGAGGAAATATTTTGACCTCAGGTCGTCAGATTTGTCTAGCTACTAGGGTAGCTAGAAGTCGACTTTTAGACTTTCGACTTTTTAGTATAAAGAAGACCATTAAAGTCGATTTTCGACTTTAAAAAAAGGGGAATATTTCAAGTTTTCTTCATTTATTTTTTAGTAAAATACAGGAAAAGATAAAATACTAATAATGATCAGATTGTAACGACGAGATTCCTCCGATTGCTAGGGTAATGCTCACGGGGGAAGGGTTCGTCACAGAAATTTTTATATTACAGTTACAGAGAGACAAGAGAGAAGAAGTTTGGTTTGATGTTTTCAATATTAATTCAATTTATTGACTTATTCCGAGGTATATCGTGACCTTAGTCTAACCTAAACTAACGAGATAGTATATAGAGTAGCCGGCGGCTACCCTGGCGGTTACGGCCCTCACTTCGGGGAGACCTGGTACGGTGTTCCTGGTGGTATCTCCGGAAAGACTTGTTGCAGTACTCTCGCCGTCTTCGGAGAGACCTAGTATTTATCCTCGCCGTTTTCGGAGAGACCTGGAACAGTGCTCTCGCCGTCTTCGGAGACCCTAGCTCAGTACTCCCAATACACTATCGATGCTGACTGCGGACAGTACTCCGTGGTGGGCCGGACTTCGTGGGAACGCGCTTGGACTGAACGGATAGTGGCAGAGACTTACGTCAACACTCCTGGCACGCGATTGGACAGATCCGGTGCCGTCAGAGGCCGGCGGCAGTACCCAGGGCACGCGATGGGACAGACGTGGTAACGCCAGAGACCTGCGACAGTACTCCGGGCACGCGATAGGGCCCACCTGGAAACGTCAGAGACCTGCAGCAGTACTTTGTGCACGCGATTGTCCAGACCTGGAAACGTCAGAGACCTACGACTGTACTCCGGGCACGCGATTGGGCACTCCTGGAAACGTCAGAGACCTGAAGGCAGTACTCTGGGCACGCGATTGGAACGACCTGGAAACGTCAAAGACCAGCGGCAGTAGTCTGGGCACGCGATTGGCCGCACCTGGAAACGTCAGAGACCTGCGGCAGTACTCTGGGCACACGATTGGACCGACCTGGAAACGACAGAGACCTGCGGCAGTAGTTTGGGCACGCGATTGGACACACCTGGGAACGACAGAGACTTGCGGCAGTACTCTGGGCACGCGATTGGACAGACTGGGAAACGTCAGAGACCTGGGACGGCACTCTGGGCACGCGATTGAACAGACGGGGAAACGTCAGAGACCTGCGGCAGTACTCTGGACATATAAACATTTCTAAATACAAGTTTAAATTATTTATTATGTTACTGCAGAAATGTATATATTATTTTCTTTTTGTCAAAATTAAATAAAATAACGAATTTTTTAAAATAATTTTAAATGTATATAGATAGAAGATAATAATCTTTTAACGATTTTTTAATAAAATTTTTATAAATACCTAAATATACTAACCAAAAAAAAGTTGGCCACTCCAAAACAGTTAATAGAAAAATAAAGAGTATGGAATAATCAATATTTTTTATTGGAAAATTTGGATTGATCATAATAAATATGTATGTGGCTAATCACAACATATTTAAAGTTCGATATAATAACCCCAAATCTACTTAATGATGTTCGTTTTCCACTTTATTTATTATCTTACTCAACAAATATATGTTAGGAAAATGAAAATACCTTTTCTCGCAGTGCATAAAGAGAGTGTTAACGCTTCTCAAGGTATGTTTAGACGATTGCCTGATCGGACAACATTGTCCGAAAAATGGCGGAAAAATGCAACCCTGTGAACGTACAACCGTGTGAACAAACAATTTTTGTCTCGCAACGTTGGCAGAAAAGTCATTGTGAGATAATTTGCAGATTTGTTGATGTGCGAAGTTTATGCATGTGACAACGGCGCCATTGCCAGAAAAACTTTTTATTGGCAACACTGTCTATAAAATATTTTAATTGGCAATCCTGCATATAAATATTAACAAAATATATGAAATTTGAAGGTTTTCTTGCAATCGTCTGAACAGTCAATTAACATTTGCCTAACAACCTGTCAATTCCCGTACATTTGCAACAATTTAACAGGGTTGATAACGTTTGCCGATCTGGCAATCGTCTGTACACACCTTCACAAATCCATAAACATTTTGTAGAAGTATTGTGTGCCCATCGCTGGTTTATGTCAGGAAAATTCGATACGATTTGAAAAGGTATTTTATCTCTATAATTTATTTAATGCAAATATAATTAAATTGTTGACTTTTTCATGGAAAATATTTAACGATATATTAAATGTTTTTGCTCCCTAACTATGAAAACTTCTATAATAAGGCCTCTTTAAATAGACATTCCACTAATAGCAATTCCCAAAAATCATTTCATAGAATTGTAAAATGCTATTCCAATCCGAAACAAACCATTTAAGTGGTTGCAACGGTTCGCACAAAATTATAATACGATCGTCTGATATAAATAAAAATTGTAAAATTAACCCACTTTCAGGACTCATCATCGAAAAATATATAAGAAGAAAAAATATATATCCCACACCTAATTCACCACTTCGTTTTATATTTGGCAGCATGTCATAACGTCACAATGTCCACAAAGGCGATATCACTACGTTCATGGTTATAGTGGACCGTTTAGTCAGTAATTTATCATTGAATACAACTTTCGAGTTATCGAAATGTCGAAAGGCGGATACGCGGACCAAAGTGTTCATCTTGTGGTTTGATTTTTATAGACTTCAAAATAGGCGTTTCTGTCAGGACTTACATATGTACAGGGTGCTTTTTTAGACGTATGGTTTTCAAGAAGAAATAAAACGCATATAGTTTAATGTTATGGCCAAGAATTTGGCTCTATTATAAAGATAACGGTTTGCCATTATGTTTTAAAAATGATTTCGGGCAAGCTGCCGCCGCGGCTGGCACGAACAAATCCCAGCCGAGAGGCACAATTTTCGACTAAACCGGTCGTACTCCGGTTTCCGGAGTAAGTCTCTTCATTATGAAATGGCAAACCGAACTGAGCATAAATCAAGTAACAGCTGCCAAAAAGACCAACTCAGAAAAAAGTATTGCCAGATTGAAAACCAAACATCTCAAAAAAACAGCCTGTATATTGAATAAACTTTTGAAGAATTAGTAGAGAGATGGAAATGGTACTGAAATGGCCCTGGGCGTACTTCGGTACTTTTGAAAGTGGAAAAGTACTGAAAAAAGTACTAAAGTACTGACTTTTCCATCCCTGGTTTAAATGCATCGCCACTGACTACCATGCGTGTTTATTCGCTGTTGTTATTGTTTCCCCTTGTCTGGTTGGCTCGTTTGAATATAAAGCTGAGTATAGACGATTGCCAGATCGGCAAACGTTATCAACCCTGCTTAAGTCCTGCAAATATACGGATAATGACAGATTGTTAGGCAAAGGTGAATTGACAGTTCAGACGATTGCAAGAAAACATTACAATTTTATATATTTACAATATATGTTGTAAATATTTATATGCAGGTTTGCCAATAAAAATACATTATAGACAGTGTTGCAAATAAAATGTTTTTCTGGCAATGGCGCCCTTGTCACATGCAAAAACTTCGCACATATAACAATCTGCAAATTATCTCGCAATGACTTTTCTGCTAACGTTGCAAAACAAAAATTGTGTGTTCACACGGTTGTAAATTCACAGGGTTGCATTTTTCCGCCATTTTTTTGGCAACGTTTTCCGATCTGCAAATCGTGTGTACTTACCTTAAGCAACATGTGCGTCTGCCTGTTGTTGTTATTGTTGCACGCATCGCCACCGACTACAATATGCATTCATTCGTTTGCATATCCCACATGTGTCTCTCTGTTGTTGTTGTTCCTGTCTGCTTGGTTGGTCGGCTCGCGACCTAACGGGCCGGCACAAAACCATCAAAACAAGTATGAGGGAAGGGGAAACACAGGCGGGAAACATACAGGAGACAAAACAATTATGGACAATCACAAATAATAAGGAAATGTTTATAACATTCAATCCAATTTATTTTTTTATTATTTATTTCAATTTATTAATTTCAATAACTTAGCCTAAGTGTGGGCGAAAACGAATGTCTGACTTTCGTCATCACAAGGTAATCAGAAATTCGCAAGATTCGTTCCAAAAACTAAAAAATCGTTTTATCTAGTCCAATTACATTTAATAAGCTTATTTAACCTGTTCAGAGAGATTTGGCTCCGAATTTGTTTAGCGAAAGGCCCTGCCCCTTTTGATATAGAGAATAACTCATTTTTAAGTGTCCTCCACATATTGAAAGTAACCCCTAATCCAATACTTATATTGGGCTTACCTACCAACAAACGGGGTGTCTTTTATTTTTCTCGTGATTGTATTGGAATATCATTCTCATCAATATTACATATTGTTTGGATCCGGACAGAAAAAAATTTGTTATCTTATTATAGAATTATTAAGCCAAACTATTTAATACTATAAAAAGAATATATATACAGGGTGGAGCGCGGTAATTTGCTCATTTGGGAAAGAAATAAATAAGTTATGAACCTTAGAAAAATTTATTTTATATTTTAATTATATTGAATAGTAAGGGAATTTATAAATTACATGGTTTTAAATAGTGTGTCTGGCAAATGTCGACCTTCGCTATCCACAAAAGTCGACTTACGATTTCGACTTTTTAGTACCAAAAAGTCAATTAATCTATTAGTCGAAAGTCGATTTATAGAACACTAGCCTACAAATGGATAATCGTGGAAATTATAACCCTTTTGGTAGGAGTAAGAGAGCAGGACCATGTTTGTCCCCTCCTTCGAGTACCTCCCACACAAATGGTCAACATTTAGTGAAATATGGATTTTTTAATAACTTCTATACTACTTATCAGAATCTTTCACAATCAGAATCCACACATAGTATTAGGTTCTAGGCAGGGTTACCATACGTCCTCCTTTTTAACCAGTGTCCTCCCGTCCTCCCTCCTTTTTCAAAAATGATGGATTTGTCCTCCTTTTGTTAAAATTTTTTTCTCAAACTGTGAAATTCTCATGTGGAGAATTATACTCGCAACTAGTCTTAGTACAAAGTTAGTACTACAATAATTGAGCACGATGACTGAAATTTTGTACAGATACTTCTTATAGCTGCAGTTATCTTGGGATTGAAAATGAGCAATATCGATCAATTTTTAGCATCTTTTGTCCGATTTGAGTTATTAACGCCATAGAGACCTCAAATTTCAACTGGTCGAACTGAAATTGGTAATTTGGGAGTATGTATATCCTGAACCCTTTAGACGAACAATGGCCATCATAGGTCCATGTTTTGATATAGCCCCCACACAAAGGTACCTCAAGATTTTACTTCTTAAAGGTGGGTACTATGTTTTTTCAGCTTGAAAAAATTCCACAAAATGTTATTTCATGTTGAAAAATGGAACGCTTTTTTACTAAGGCCGCATTGCATTTTTGAAGTATGTGTGTCGAAATGTCACTTTTATAAGCATGTGAAATGTTTTTCCTTTTTGATTATCTTGAAAACAAACACGATTTTAAATTATAATCAATAAACAATTAAATGGAATTGTGACGACTTTGAAAATAGTTAATTTAAATTGCAGAAAGGAAATATTCGGGTCTGTTCTGTAATCCCGGCGATTTGAAATCACGGTGATTTTAAAATCACCGGCGACTTAACATCACTTTTGGAGTTCGAAATCACCCGAACATATTTCGAACAATCTTTTTTGGGAGGCTATGAATAATAAACCGGTCGATTTCGAACTCCAACAGTGATTGTAAGTCGCCGGTGATTTTAAAATCACCGTGATTTCAAATCACCTTGCTACAGAACAGACCCGATTGTTGAAGATCATTGTGCTAATGTTATACAAAAATTATTTATCAGAAGACAGGGTAATACAATGTTAGAAATAACAAAATAATTATCCACTGTTGTACGAATATAAATAAATAAAATGATGTTTTGATGAACCGAAAAAGATGTTTTATTATTATTTTTAAGGAATTACATTATATTTGTTGACATATATAAATTTTATCTCCACCCATAAACGGAATTTCTTCTTCCAACTCCTATGGCTGGCAAGAACTCACTATGTTCTTTATAATCATTTAGAAACGAGATCACAGGCACTGTCCAATTCCATTGTCCTACTGCTTCGGTAGCGTTAGCCACCCACAAAGTTTTTCCAGGCTTTTCGTCACGATAAACATACAAACGTAAAAGTACATATGTATTTACAAAACAAATTCCACATTATTACTTATAGTTACATGTCCTTCCAGTGTTTTGCACTTTTTTTGCTTTGCTATACAATCGGAATGTCGCTCTCCTCGTTTATTCCATATACATAATTATTTTCCGTTCCAAAGCTTTGCATTAGTTTTCTTTATTTCAGATCATTTATTTTGGTATTCTTGTTAGGAAATTTTATCGCTAATATTTACAACAGTTGAATCTCTCACGGACAAAGATGAATATAAATAAATAGGAGTACAATGCTGGCGGCATTTAATTTGTTGCGGCGTTTAATTAATTTGTATCGGCGCAAAATGCCAATTTCTCACGTTGAAAAAACATAGTACCACAAATGAAAAAATTTCACTCACATTTTCACAACTTTGTTTTTTGTATGGGATTTCAGCGTGAAACCGGAACATAGTACCGTGCTTAACGCAAGAAACTCAACAAATTTCAAAGAATCGAAGTTGACATGCAATCTATGGTGTAGGGTATGCAAAATTCCGCTTGTCAGATCTTAACGCCGCTTCACTTATTTATTATAGACCCACTTTAAAGTACACCGATCGTCTCTCTGTTTATTTGAAATTGTTCATTAAGTACAGGTCGCACATTCATTCCGATCTTGCTGAAAATTGACAATAAGGGCTTTTTCATACCTGGGAAGAAATTGGTCAAAGTCGTTTTAGATCTGGGCCCACATTGTCGAATTTGGTGTAAATCGGCTCAGATTTAAATTTAGCACCCAAGTACAAACCTTGACAAATTTGAAAAAAATTTGTTCAGATTTAATTATAGTCTCCCGATTTGGCATCTAAGCGCTATAAAATACAAATTGTTCTACAAACCATTATAATAGGAAATTGTATTTTTTAGATGTCCTCCGAAAGTTTCAAACTCTCTTTGTAAATGTTACAAATGTCCTCCTTTTCTGACACAAAAGTCCTTCTTTCCGAAAAAAGGTTATGGTAACCCTGGTTCTAGGATGATGAAATGGGTGAAATTGTCACGCCCCTATTGGTGTCTCCCATACAAAAGGACCATTTTGTACAAAAAAAATTATGGGCTTTTAACATAATTCTTCCAGTTCATACAAATACTTGATGGTGTAATGGTTTTATAGTACCTACAGTCCCGTGAAAAATTTGCGTTTTTGCCAATGTATATGTCAAGCTCCTTCTGGTAATTCCTAATACAAATTGGACGATTCATTCGAACGAAACGTTTTTGTCATATTCTGTATTTAGCTATAGAATTTTTTTTCAAAACGGTATGGAAACCAGGGCTGTGGAGTCGAGCAAAAACTACTCGACTCGACTCCCGGAGTCGAATTTTAAAATCATTCGACCCGACTCCGGCAGTTAAATAACATAAATTTCTGAAATTATATTTCTACATAGACGTGAGTTCATGTTATTGAAAATAATATGTAGCTTTTTTAAAAAGAACACACAAAAAAAGTAGGTATTCAATACCAGTAATTAAATAAAATTGTATTATATATTTATCGACACTTGACTTGCTAGTTGCAACTAATATGACATCTTTCAACACGGATTCATGATAAAATTTTCATAAAAAACTGCCTCTGTTTTAATACACCGCAATTTTTGGAGACTATGTTCGCTTCAGGAAACCAGTTTATTCGTTAGTTATTATACCCTACACCACACTATGGTACAGGGGGTTAAACATCTGTTTTTTTTGTCAGATTTGTATAAAATTCTACAGCTAGACACACCTTAAAATATACCGTTCTACTCAGAATCACTAACTAAGTACAGGTCGAAATTTCACTACGATCCTGCTAAAATTTGGCAATAAAATCTCCTTCACACTGGGGAGAAAACCTAATGGAATTGGTGAAAATCGATTCAGATTGATATTGACCCCAGATATAATTGTTTCTTTAGATTTGGCCTTGTAATGCTATGGAACCTGTATTTCACATTTAATCATTTTGAATTTATTTATCCAAAAACGCATATTGTCGAATTTTAACAAATTCTGTATAAATGTAAATTTATAATGTAGATTTATATTTACAATGCTCTAACAAGGTGTTGTACAGTATCATATAGTTGGCTTCGCTCGGCCTTTCCTTACTTGTTTTATACTCGCTTAGGTATAGTAGGGATGTAACGAAAATGACTTTAGCGAAAGCGAATATTGAAATATATTTCTTGCTAATGCGAATAGTAAAATATGCATTTTTTCGAAAGCGAATGCAAATAATAGTTTGACCCTTTAAATTTAAGGAACTGAGTTGATACTTTTCCAGGATATTCAAGTATCAAGAATGTTTTCCATATTTTTACCTCCAATTACCACAAGGACAAACATATTTTTTCAAATGTCATTGGTATTAATATCTTCAAATTGTGTGAAGGGAATAAGGAGTTTTAACACTTTTAACAAATGGAGCGAATACTGAAATATATTTTTGCGAAAGCGAATAATCCAAAGATGGTTTTTGCGAATGTAACGAATATTCGCATATGCGAATATTCTTTACATCCCTGGTGTACAGTCTGTTAGCTAAATATATTCAGAGCTTTCCTAAAACTATTTTACATAAAAACTCGATAGTTTGGTTAACTTTATAGATATTTTTGGCATACAAAAATATTTGGTTAAAAGCTTCTTTATCCTTGTTTTATGCTAACATTGTTTTCCCAAAATTTTTGAGTGCACAGAAATAACTGGAGACTGATATCAATTACGAATTTCGTTACACGTGTATTTTTATTAAATTTTGTGCCAATGAAAAAAATTGTATATATATATATATATATACATATATGTATTAACATTTCGACTTAGCATACTTTGAATGAAGTTGTCGATATATAAACGCGATGACCTTATCTAATGACTCTGTTATTTTATGGTTTCTTTCTTGCTTCATTTTTAACTTTTGCTCCAGGTATTGCTCTATATAAGCTGTCTCTGTTTCTTCTCATCTCCAATTTTCCTTCGTAGTACCTCTCCCTTGCTGGTTTCCTCTAATTTTTTCCGGACCCAATGTTTTTGTTGTCATTCTATACGCTTCGATGTACAGATATGACGACATCTGCTGCTCTTCCTCCTCACTCAAAAAATTAATTGCATCATCCTGATCTGTAATGTATTTTATATATATATTAATATGTGAACAAAAATGAAACATTTTTATACCCTACATCACGGTACAGGTTACATGTGAGGTGCGTCCCTCACATTTAGAGTACTTTCGGAATGACGATGACCGACAAAAAAGATAGATTATATCCTTGATTTTAATAAACTGAGAGCACTAACCTGCAATTTCGATAACATTTGGCTCTTTGAGTGGAACAGTCTTGCAAAGGCCAACATCCAGGGAATGGTTGTGGGATATTATTGCCTTATCACCAAACAACTCATGTAATTCATCTATATATGGAACGGGACTGGGACTTGATACAGTCCGACATTTCATTGTCCTTCGCAAACTTGTAAGCGTTCAACAGAGTTCTCATTTTACATTTGAGGGATGAGGGAGTGACGTTTGTATCCTGTAAATAGATGTGTGATTTTTACGTTATATTTGTAAAACACGTGAACATATACGACTCGTACTTACATCAAAACCACGGTAAATCATGTCCTCCAGGACATGTTCACATGCCGCATTTTTTTTCTGTCTTAATCGAACACGGAGTTGTAACACTCTAAAAATAATAGAGTCTCGCTTTTTGACCTACCGCTTTGGACTGTATTTATTGTAAAAAAATAATAAATATTAAAAAATAATAAACTTTGTTCTTTCGTTTTTTCTATCTTACTTGTGACCATCCATTTTGTAAAGAAATATTTTTCGATGTTGTTCTTCTTCACTGGATGTTATGAGTGTGAGAATGACAGCCCTGGAAAGAACACAACTTGAAACTATTGAATATGGGACTTTATTTAAAATGTTAGTACTGAAACCCCAAGTTACCACCCGAAGGAAGCCCTGGAAGTCAAGGGGATAGCGGACCAGGTACGGAAATGGGGCTTGCATTTCAGTGGAGAGAACAAACCCTGGGAGTTTGTGGAAAGCCTGGAGGAGCGAGCAGAAATGTATGGTCAGTCGGTCAGCCAGTGAACATCAGTACGCGTCAACGAAAGATAGCAGGTGAGTAGAGTGTAAGTGGGGGGACTAACTAGGTAAAAGGAAATACTTACGTCCGTGCCGTCACCCTTGTGTCCTGTCGCATGCCCGGAGTACTGTCGCAGGTCTCTGGCATTTCCCTGCTCGGGCGCCACTGTAACGACGAGTTTCCTCCGATTGCTAGGGTGATGCTCACGGGGGAAGGATTCGTCACAGAAATTTGTAATTTACAGTGACAGAGAGTCAAGAGAGAAGACGTTTGGTATAATGTTTCAATGTTAATTCAATTTTATTGACTGGTTCCGGGGTTACAATGTGTCCTTAACCTTATTTAACACTATCGTTTAGCTCGAGCAATCGCGTGCCCAGAGTGCTGCCGCAGGTCTCTGACGTTTCCCGGTCTGCCCAATCGCGTGCCCAGAGTGCTGCCGCAGGTCTCTGACGTTTCCAGGTCTGCCCAATCGCGTGCCCAGAGTGCTGCCGCAGGTCTCTGACGTTTCCCGGTCTGCCCAATCGCGTGCCCAGAGTGCTGCCGCAGGTCTCTGACGTTTCCAGGTCTGCTCAATCGTGTGCCCAGAGTACTGCCGCAGGTCTCTGACGATCAGAAAAATTCATTCGTGTCGGTTATGTTTACCGCCCTTTTGAATGATAAAGTGAAAATTGTTGGATAAATGAATAAAAATGGATAAATGAACCAAACAACATACACATGTACCTTTTGCTGAAGTATCCACCAAAATTTCAAAAAATTTCTTTTTATTAGTTTGTATAAAATGTTTTGAAATCTCACAACCACACTGTTGCTTTTTGCATTTTTTCGTAATACCTTATATTAGGTGACCCAAACAATTGTTTATTATACCTATCGACCTAGAATATCTTTCTGAATAGGTTTGGTTTTGTCCGTCCGTCTGTTTATAAATGTATCGTTGTTACCGAGTACAGGTCACAATTATGCTCAGATCACTAGGAAATTTAGCAAGAACTTCCTTTTTAACTCAAGGACTTACTAAAATGGGTGCAGAAGGTTTCCGATTTAGATATAGCCCCTATATATACATAAATGATCTATCAAACAAACAATTGTGTTTGTTTTCGGTTTTTTAATTATTTCTCATCGTCTAGCAACAGCTGTTGCAACTTTTACAGCTGTTAGATAGGGTTGCCCCCGTTCTGATATTTTCGTGTGGAAAAAGCTTTAAGAAAGCTTGAAGATACCGACGTCGGTAACTTTCGATAACACGAAATAACAGGGTGATCCAAAGTAGCACAACATAATGTCAAAAAACAAAATGTACGTGTGTGTATATACGTATCAGCTGTTTTAGACAGAAAAATTTACCGATTTTGGTCGGTGGATGACAGATGTGAAATTGTCATTTATTAGTAAATAAGTGAAAATTATTTTTGTTTTAAAGAAAAGTGAATAATAGAAATAAAAGAGGTCATTGTACTGATCATTTCGTGTACCATATGTCCTTAAAATGCCAAATCTCACCATATAACTTGCTGTTTTCCACTTAGGACACCGGTGGCCAGGGCACAAAATCCAGTCTGGAGGCCAAACGGAGAGACAATATATTCCAAGTTTTGCTCCACTGAATGAGGAAATCAATACGAACGTTTCCATGTATTCAGAGTTTCCAGAAACTGATTTTAAATGACCAAATAATCCAGATTTCGATTTGCCCACTGGTGGTCAGGACACAAAATACAGTCTGGAAGCCAAACAGAAAGACAATATATTCTGAATTTTGCACCAATGAAAAAGGAAATCAGTACGAACATTTCCATGTATTCAGAGTTTACAGAAACTGATTTTAAATGACCAAATAATCCAGATTTCGGTTTACCCACTGGTGGTCAGGACACAAAATCCAGTCTGGAGGCCAAACGGAGATACAATATATTCTGGATTTTGTACCACCGAGAAAGGAAACCTACACGAATATTTCCATGTATTCAGAGTTTCCAGAAACTGATTTTAAATGACCAAATAATCCAGATTTCGGCTTTCCCACTGGTGGTCAGGACACAAAATCCAGTCTGGAAGCCAAACAGAAATACAATATATTCCAAATTTTGCAACACTGAAAAAGGAAATCAGTACGAACATTTCCATGTATTCAGAGTTTCCAGAAACTGATTTTAAATGACCAAATAAACCAGATTTCGGTTTGCCCACTGGTGGTCAGGACACAAAATCCATTCTGGAAGCTAAACGGAAAGACAATATATTCTGAATTTTGCACCACTGAAAAACGAAATCAGTACGAACATTTCCATGTATTCAGAGTGTCCAGAAACTGATTTTAAATGACCAAATAATCCAGATTTCGGTTTGCCCACTGGTGGTCAGGACACAAAATCCAGTCTGAAAGCTAAACGGAAAGACAATATATTCTGAATTTTGCACCACTGAAAAACGAAATCAGTACGAACATTTCCATGTATTCAGAGTGTCCAGAAACTGATTTTAAATGACCAAATAATCCAGATTTCGGTTTGCCCACTGGTGGTCAGGACACAAAATCCAGTCTGGAAGTTAAACGGAAAGACAATATATTCTGAATTTTGCACCAATGAAAAAGGAAATCAGTACGAACATTTCCATGTATTCAGAGTTTCCAGAAACTGATTTTAAATGACCAAATAATACAGATTTCGGTTTACCCACTGGTGGTCAGGACACAAAATCCAGTCTGGAGGCCAAACGGAGATACAATATATTCTGGATTTTGCACCACCGAAAAAGGAAACCTACACGAATATTTCCATGTATTCAGAGTTTCCAGAAACTGATTTTAAATGACCAAATAATCCAGATTTCGGCTTTCCCACTGGTGGTCAGGACACAAAATCCAGTCTGGAAGCCTAACGAAGAGACAATATATTCTGAATTTTGCACCAATGAAAAAGGAAATCAGTACGAACATATCCACGTATTCAGAGTTTCCAGAAACTGATTTTAAATGACCAAATAATCCAGATTTCGGTTTGCCCACTGGTGGTCAGGACACAAAATCCAGTCTGGAAGCTAAACGGAAAGACAATATATTCTGAATTTTGCACCAATGAAAAAGGAAATCAGTACGAACATTTCCATGTATTCAGAGTTTCCAGAAACTGATTTTAAATGACCAAATAATACAGATTTCGGTTTACCCACTGGTGGTTAGGACACAAAATCCAGTCTGGAAGCTAAACGGAAAGACAATATATTCTGAATTTTGCACCAATGAAAAAGGAAATCAGTACGAACATATCCACGTATTCAGAGTTTCCAGAAACTGATTTTAAATGACCAAATAATCCAGATTTCGGTTTGCCCACTGGTGGTCAGGACACAAAATCCAGTCTGGAAGCTAAACGGAAAGACAATATATCCTGAATTTTGCACCACTGAAAAAGGAAATCAGTACGAACATATCCACGTATTCAGAGTTTACAGAAACTGATTTTAAATGACCAAATAATCCAGATTTCGGTTTGCCCACTGGTGGTCAGGACACAAAATCCAGTCTGGAAGCTAAACGGAAAGACAATATATCCTGAATTTTGCACCACTGAAAAAGGAAATCAGTACGAACATATCCACGTATTCAGAGTTTCCAGAAACTGATTTTAAATGACCAAATAATCCAGATTTCGGTTTGCCCACTGGTGGTCAGGACACAAAATCCAGTCTGGAAGCTAAACGGAAAGACAATATATTCTGAATTTTGCACCAATGAAAAAGGAAATCACTACGAACATATCCACGTATTCAGAGTTTCCAGAAACTGATTTTAAATGACCAAATAATCCAGATTTCGGTTTGCCCACTGGTGGTCAGGACACAAAATCCAGTCTGGAAGCTAAACGGAAAGACAATAATCCTGAATTTTGCACCACTGAAAAAGGAAATCAGTACGAACATATCCACGTATTCAGAGTTTCCAGAAACTGATTTTAAATGACCAAATAATCCAGATTTCGGTTTGCCCACTGGTGGTCAGGACACAAAATCCAGTCTGGAAGCTAAACGGAAAGACAATATATCCTGAATTTTGCACCACTGAAAAAGGAAATCAGTACGAACATATCCACGTATTCAGAGTTTCCTGAAACTGATTTTAAATGACCAAATAATCCAGATTTCGGTTTGCCCCCTGGTGGTCAGGACACAAAATCCAGTCTGGAAGCTAAACGGAAAGACAACCGAAATCTGTATTATTTGGTCATTTAAAATCAGTTTCTGGAAACTCTGAATACATGGAAATGTTCGTACTGATTTCCTTCTTCATTGGTGCAAAATTCAGAATATATTGTCTTTCCGTTTAGCTTCCAGACTGGATTTTGTGTCCTGACCACCAGTGGGCAAACCGAAATCTGGATTGTTTGGTCATTTAAAATCAGTTTCTGGAAACTCTGAATACATGGAAATGTTCGTACTGATTTCCTTTTTCATTGGTGCAAAATTCAGAATATATTGTCTCTTCGTTAGGCTTCCAGACTGGATTTTGTGTCCTGACCACCAGTGGGAAAGCCGAAATCTGGATTATTTGGTCATTTAAAATCAGTTTCTGGAAACTCTGAATACATGGAAATATTCGTGTAGGTTTCCTTTTTCGGTGGTGCAAAATCCAGAATATATTGTATATCCGTTTGGCCTCCAGACTGGATTTTGTGTCCTGACCACCAGTGGGTAAACCGAAATCTGTATTATTTGGTCATTTAAAATCAGTTTCTGGAAACTCTGAATACATGGAAATGTTCGTACTGATTTCCTTTTTCATTGGTGCAAAATTCAGAATATATTGTCTCTTCGTTAGGCTTCCAGACTGGATTTTGTGTCCTGACCACCAGTGGGAAAACCGAAATCTGGATTATTTGGTCATTTAAAATCAGTTTCTGGAAACTCTGAATACATGAAAATGTTCGTACTGATTTCCTTTTTCAGTGGTGCAAAATTCAGAATATATTTTCTTTCCGTTTAGCTTCCAGACTGGATTTCGAAATCTGGATTATTTGGTCATTTAAAATCAGTTTCTGGAAACTCTGAATACATGGAAATGTTCCTACTGATTTACTTTTTCAGTGGTGCAAAATTCAGAATATATTGTCTTTCCGTTTAGCTTTCAGACTGGATTTTGTGTCCTGACCACCAGTGGGCAAACCGAAATCTGGATTATTTGGTCATTTAAAATCAGTTTCTGGAAACTCTGAATACATGGAAATGTTCGTACTGATTTCCTTTTTCATTGGTGCAAAATTCAGAATATATTGTCTCTTCGTTAGGCTTCCAGACTGGATTTTGTGTCCTGACCACCAGTGTGAAAACCGAAATCTGGATTATTTGGTCATTTAAAATCAGTTTCTGGAAACTCTGAATACATGGAAATGTTCCTACTGATTTACTTTTTCAGTGGTGCAAAATTCAGAATATATTGTCTTTCCGTTTAGCTTTCAGACTGGATTTTGTGTCCTGACCACCAGTGGGCAAACCGAAATCTGGATTATTTGGTCATTTAAAATCAGTTTCTGGAAACTCTGAATACATGGAAATATTCGTACTGATTTCCTTTTTCAGTGGTGCAAAATTCAGAATATATTGTCTTTCCGTTTAACTTCCAGACTGGATTTTGTGTCCTGACCACCAGTGGGCAAACCGAAATCTGGATTATTTGGTCATTTAAAATCAGTTTCTGGAAACTCTGAATACATGGAAATGTTCCTACTGATTTACTTTTTCAGTGGTGCAAAATTCAGAATATATTGTCTTTCCGTTTAGCTTTCAGACTGGATTTTGTGTCCTGACCACCAGTGGGCAAACCGAGATCTGGATTATTTGGTCATTTAAAATCAGTTTCTGGAAACTCTGAATACATGGAAATTTTCGTACTGATTTCCTTTTTCATTGGTGCAAAATTCAGAATATATTGTCTCTTCGTTAGGCTTCCAGACTGGATTTTGTGTCCTGACCACCAGTGGGAAAACCGAAATCTGGATTATTTGGTCATTTAAAATCAGTTTCTGGAAACTCTGAATACATGGAAATGTTCCTACTGATTTACTTTTTCAGTGGTGCAAAATTCAGAATATATTGTCTTTCCGTTTAGTTTTCAGACTGGATTTTGTGTCCTGACCACCAGTGGGCAAACCGAAATCTGGATTATTTGGTCATTTAGAATCAGTTTCTGGAAACTCTTAATACATGGAAATGTTCCTACTGATTTACTTTTTCAGTGGTGCAAAATTCAGAATATATTGTCTTTCCGTTTAGCTTCCAGACTGGATTTTGTGTCCTGACCACCAGTGGGCAAACCGAAATCTGGATTATTTGGTCATTTAAAATCAGTTTCTGGAAACTCTGAATACATGGAAATATTCGTGTAGGTTTCCTTTTTCGGTGGTGCAAAATCCAGAATATATTGTATCTCCGTTTGGCCTCCAGACTGGATTTTGTGTCCTGACCACCAGTGGGTAAACCGAAATCTGGATTATTTGGTCATTTAAAATCAGTTTCTGGAAACTCTGAATACATGGAAATGTTCGTACTGATTTGCTTTTTCAGTGGTGCAAGATTTGGAATATATTGTATTTCTGTTTGGATTCCAGACTGGATTTTGTGTCCTGACCACCAGTGGGCAAACCGAAATCTGGATTATTTAGTCATTTAAAATCAGTTTCTGGAAACTCTGAATACATGGAAATGTTCGTATTGATTTTCTTTTTCAGTGGTGCAAAATTCAGAATATATTGTCTTTCCCTTTAGCTTCCAGACTGGATTTTGTGTCCTGACCACGAGTGGGCAAATCGTAATATTTATTATTTGGTCATTTAAAATCAATTTCTGGAAACTCTGAATACATGGAAATTTTCGTATTGATTTCCTCATTCAGTGGAGCAAAACTTGGTATATATTGTCTCTCCGTTTGGCCTCCAGACCGGATTTTGTGCCCTGGCCACCAGTGGCCTAAGTGGAAAACTGCAAGTTATATGATGAGATTTGGCATTTCAAGGACATATGGTACACGAAAATGATCAGTGCAATGACCACTTTTATTTCTATTATTCACTTTCCTTTAAAACAAAAATAATTTTCACTTATTTACTAATAAATGACAATCTCACATCTGTCATCCACCGACCAAAATCGATAAATTTTTCTGTCTAAAACAGCTGATACGTATATACACACACGTACATTTTGTTTTTTGACATTATGTTGTTCTACTTTGGGTCACCCTATTATTTCGTGTTATCGGAAGTTATCGAAAGTTACCGACGTCGGTATCTTCACGCAGGTGAGCTTTCTTACCCAAACGATAAGTGACAATGAACCAAATTAAAAACATGATCGCTTGGGTGAGAATAAGAAGAAGAAAATTATTGCTTGGGTAGCTATCGCACGTCTGCGTTTTGGTACATTTAGCTGAACACGCTGTTATTCTCTTGGGACTTCGTGAAAAAATGAGTATACATATGCATATGCCGACACAACATTTCAAAAGATTTTGGTAGTTTTTTTGCAGCGTAAGACGATCGATGATGTAATGCATGACAGGAACATTTTATGTAAAATAATTATATTTCTTTTCCAAAAAATAGATAGTAAATCCCTATTTACATTGGCTGAATGTTCAGCCGATTATCGGCGTTTTGTTGGAGAGAGAGGCAGTCGACAAGACGGTGAAAAAAACTCTCCCGTACTCGGGCTTATCGGTCTGAACGTGTTGTGTTTTTCACTCGGCCTTTGAAACAACAACAATTCACACAGAAATATCCGAAACAAAATTATGTGTCTAAACGCAGAGGCAAGTTTAAAAGAGAATTAGCAGATAAGCTGCGTAAAAAAATATAAATCTGAACTAAGTAAAATAATTACCGGAAAAATCGGTCCAAAATCAGGCCAAACTACAATTTATTCTTCCCAAATTTGGTTCGAAATGCCCAAAACGGCAACACTGAACGTTTTTTTTTAATGAACGTTCCCAACGCAACCACTCTTACCCGCCCCTTCCGACCACGGGGGCCACATCCCCATAACGTAGGGATTGCGTACACACCATGATCCGAACCATGGCGGGTTAACAGTAGAGGGTGGAATACCAGCTACAGAATATATATCAACACCCGGTATGTACATACATGCATAAAAAGTATTAACTTTGTTTAGTTAAATAAAGAACACACATAAAACAGAATTTCACTACTGATTTAAATAACATATGATTCTAGATTTCACTATATCTTTTCCTACATTAAAGTCAATAATATCACATAAAGTGTTAAAGTCAATGCACATTCTACGGATAGGCTCTGCAGATGCGTAATTTGTACGTTGAAAATCAATATGCAATAATTGGTAATATCTGGAAGATCTGAATGGTACGTTAAATCTTATCTTAGAAAGCATGTATCCAGAAAGCACATCACAATTTATAACCTTCAATATCATTGTGGTGTTCAGCATAATACGTCTGCTCTTAAGAGTAGGCAATCTTATCAAGCTCAACCTATTAGTATAGGGTGGAAGAACAAAATCACTATTCCAATGCAGGTGCCTCAAAGCAAATAATAACCAGTAAGGAAAGGCTAAAGTCGGGCGGTGCCGACTATATAATACCCTACACCACTCTCGTAATATTGAATAACTCTGATATATAAATTTTGTAATTCATGTATAAATTGTTTACATAAATTTACTTTTGGGACATTTTATACTTAAATAATACCCTGTACCGCAGTGTGGTGTAGGGTATAAAAACGATTGGATCTAAAGAGCCAAATCGGATGAAACATATATATGGGAGCTATAGCTAAATCTTTACCGATTTTCTTCAAATTCGGCAATGTTGGTTCATGAATCAAGAAACTCTACCATTCTAAATTTCAAAACGATTGGATGTAAAATATAGCTTTTATAGAACTAAAGGGCCAAATCGGACGAAACATATATATGGGAGCTATAGCTAAATCTTAACCGATTTTCTTCAAATTCGGTAATGTTGGTTCATGGATCAAGAAACTCTACCATTCTAAATTTCAAAATGATTGGATGTAAAATACAGCTTCTTCAGGACTAAAGAGCAAAATCGGACGAAACATATATATGGGAGCTCTAGCTAAATCTTAACCGATTTTCTTTAAATTCGGCAATGTTGGTTCATGGAACAAGAAACTCTACCATTCTAAATTTCAAAACGATTGGATGTAAATGGCCAAATCGGACGAAACATATATATGGGAGCTATAGCTAAATCTTAACCGATTTTCTTCAAATTCGGTAGTGTTGGTTCATGGATCAAGAAACTCTACCATTCTAAATTTCAAAATGATTGGATGTAAAATACAGCTTCTACAGGACTAAAGAGCAAAATCGGACGAAACATATATATGGGAGCTCTAGCTAAATCTTAACCGATTTTCTTTAAATTCGGCAATGTTGGTTCATGGAACAAGAAACTCTACCATTCTAAATTTCAAAACGATTGGATGTAAATGGCCAAATCGGACGAAACATATATATGGGAGCTATAGCTAAATCTTAACCGATTTTCTTCAAATTCGGCAATGTTGGTTCATGGATCATGAAACTCTACCATTCTAAATTTAGTCTATAGGACTAAAGGGCCAAATCGGACGAAACATATATATGGGAGCTATAGCTAAATCTTAACCGATTTTCTTCAAATTCGGCAATGTTGGTTCATGAATCAAGAAACTCTACCATTCTAAATTTCAAAACGATTGGATGTAAAATATAGCTTTTATAGAACTAAAGGGCCAAATCGGACGAAACATATATATGGGAGCTACAGCTAAATCTTAACCGATTTTCTTTAAATTCGGCAATGTTGGTTCATGGAACAAGAAACTCTACCATTCTAAATTTAGTCTATAGGACTAAAGGGCCAAATCGGATGAAACATATATATGGGAGCTATAGCTAAATCTTTACCGATTTTCTTCAAATTCGGCAATGTTGGTTCATGAATCAAGAAACTCTACCATTCTAAATTTCAAAACGATTGGATGTAAAATACAGCTTCTACAGGACTAAAGAGCAAAATCGGACGAAACATATATATGGGAGCTATAGCTAAATCTTAACCGATTTTCTTCAAATTCGGCAATGTTGGTTCATGGATCAAGAAACTCTACCATTCTAAATTTAGTCTATAGGACTAAAGGGCCAAATCGGATGAAACATATATATGGGAGCTATAGCTAAATCTTTACCGATTTTCTTCAAATTCGGCAATGTTGGTTCATGAATCAAGAAACTCTACCATTCAAAATTTCAAAACGATTGGATGTAAAATATAGCTTTTATAGAACTAAAGGGCCAAATCGGACGAAACATATATATGGGAGCTATAGCTAAATCTTAACCGATTTTCATGGATCAAGAAACTCTACCATTCTAAATTTCAAAATGATTGGATGTAAAATACAGCTTCTACAGGACTAAAGGGCCAAATCGGACGAAAGATATATATGGGAGCTATATCTAAATCTGAACCGATTTCAACCAAATTCAATAGCGATCTTAACAGCCGTGAAATACTCTAAACTGCAAAATTTAGTGACTCAGCTAGTGATTCTGAGTCGATCGGTATACTTTAAGGTGGGTCTAGCTGTGTTATTTTCAGGTGTTACAAACATCTGCCGTGAAACAATCTTATAATACCCTGTACCACAGTGTGGTGTAGGGTATAAAAATTGTTTCTGAACGGATTCAATTTTATCAACATAAATCCCATATTGGGGGTCCCATACAACAGAACCATATTCTAGAATAGGTCTAACAAGTGAAGTATACAACTGTTTCGTTACATATGGATCAGAGAATTCTTTCGCCCATCGCTTAATGAAGCCAAGGACACCATAAGCTTTGTTCACCATTATTGTGATTATTGAAGTTAAGTTTATGATCCATTAATATACCAAGATCCACAAAGGATTCAACAGTTTCTAAATTGGAACAAAAAAGACTGAATTTAGATGGAATCAATTTCGATCTAGAGAAACACATATGTTTACACTTCTTCAAATTAAGGTCCATGCAATTAATTTCACGCCAATAACCAAAGTTGTCTAAGTCATTTTGAAGAAACAAAGAATCATCAGATGTGTTACGAGAATAAAATATATTAACATCATCTGCAAACATCAGTAATCTAGAACTAATAATTGAATCTGGTAAGTCATTTATAAATAGTAGAAACAGCAAAGGGCCAATATGACTACCTTGGGGTACTCCAGATGAAACCAAAATCGGGCCTGAGAAGTAACTACCAAATTTAACAATCTGAACACGACTGTTAAGATAAGAGGATATCCAACTCAACAAGTTATTACTAAAACCAATGCGATTCAGCTTATACAGTAAGAGCTTATGATTAACTCTATCAAAAGCTTTACTTAAATCAGTATAAACCACATCTGTCTGATTACCAAGAACATACTCATCGATTACCTGGGAGGTAAATTGAACCAAATTTGTCATAGTCGAGAGTCCCTTACGAAATCCATGTTGGAATGGACTAAGAATAGGTGAAACACTATGAGATAAAATCTCAGTGATCATTTTTCAATCTCAGTGATCATTTTCTCTCGTTGTAGTGATTCTCGCATTGCGGCACATGTACTCTCTCTAAGTCAGGCTGATGTTTCTCTGTCGCACAGTGGTTTGTGAGGGCCGTTTTTTGTATTATCTGCTGTTTCTTAATTTTAAATCCGATTTATGATTGATGATATGATTTTGTTCCGATGTAGGATTTGTCACATTTTGTAGTATCATTCCCGGTGCAATCAATTTCCATCCTCTTCTTGCTCTAAAGTAAATTGTATGTGTCGATTAAAACTATTGAATTTTTCAGTAAGCTAGATATTGCACTTGTTTTAACTATTCCAAAAAGGTCGTCCATATATTTGGTCAGGATCTTAGGTTTAATATCACAGTTATTGATGCATTCATCCAATAGTTCCTCCATAACAATATCGGCTTTAATTGGAGATCCCATTGCTAGTCCACACCATGTTTATACCCTACACCACACTGTGGTACAGGGTATTATAAGTTTGTTTCACGGCAGATGTTTGTAACACCTGAAAATAACACAGCTAGACCCACCTTAAAGTATACCGATCGACTCAGAATCACTAGCTGAGTCGATTTGACGATGTCCGTCCGTCCGTCTGTCCATGTAAAGTTGTTCGTCGACTACAGGTCGCAATTTCACTCCGATCGTTCTGAAATTTTGCAGTTTAGAGTATTTCGCGGCTGTTAAGATCGCTATTGAATTTGGTTGAAATCGGTTAAGATTTAGCTATAGCTCCCATATATATGTTTCGTCCGATTTTGCTCTTTAGTCCTGAAGAAGCTGTATTTTACATCCAATCATTTTAAAATTTAGAATGGTAGAGTTTCTTGATCCATGAACCAACACTACCGAATTTGAAGAAAATCGGTTAAGATTTAGCTATAGCTCCCATATATATGTTTCGTCCGATTTGGCCCTTTAGTTCTATAGAAGCTATATTTTACATCCAATCGTTTTGAAATTTAGAATGGTAGAGTTTCTTGATCCATGAACCAACATTGCCGAATTTGAAGAAAATCGGTAAAGATTTAGCTATAGCTCCCATATATATGTTTCATCCGATTTGGCTCTTTAGATCCAATCGTTTTTATACCCTACACCACACTGTGGTACAGGGTATTATTTAAGTACAAAATGTCCCAAAAGTAAATTTATGTAAACAATTTATACATGAATTACAAAATTTATATATCAGAGTTATTCAATATTACGAGAGTGGTGTAGGGTATTATATAGTCGGCACCGTCCGACTTTAGCCTTTTCTTACTGGTTTCTCTATAAATTGTATTGCTAGGTCCACCGGTGTACTTGGAAACAAAGACACCACATCAAATGAGACCATCGTTTCATCTATCACAATATTTTTGAGAGTTTCTTTGAGCATAATTGAATTTTTAACATTATATCTTGAGTCTTCTGTAGGTTTTCCTAATATTTGGGCTAAGAATTTGCTAAGTTGACTGCAAGGAGTGTTGATTGAAGAGCATATAGGTCTTAATGGGTAATTATCTTTGTGGATTTTTGGAAGACCGTAAATCTTGGGTGGCTTCTTACAGCGACAACAAACGTTCGGACGTACTCTGTCTAATTCATCATTGTTTTTTGTTTTCATACATTACAACACACTGTGGTACAGGGTATTATGAATTTGTGCATTTGTTTGTAACGCCCAAAGGAGAAGAGATAGACCTATCGTGTATTATACCGATCGACTTGGAATCACTTTCTGAGTCGATTTGGCCATGGCCGTCTGTCTGTCCATGTATTCTTGTAATAAAAGTAACAAAAATAACATTTTGCACTGTGCTCTTTTTTGGCCCAAGAAGGATCCCTATTGAAATTGGTCAAAATCGGATTTAGATATAGCCCCAATATATATGTTTCCCCCGATTTGACATGTAAGCGCTGAAGAAACTGTATTTTATAACAGATCAGTGCGAAACTTGGCAGAGAGAGTTTTCATATTACAAGAAAGAAACTACCATATTCGGAGAAAATCCGTTCAGATTTAGATATAGCCCCCATATATATGTTTCACCCGATTTGATATGTAAGCACTATACAAACCGTATTTTATACCCAATCAGTACGAAATTTAAGAGGGAGAGTTTTCTTATTACATGCTACTACACAAACTGTCAAAGTTTGTAGGAGAGAGAGGCAGAGAGCTCTTTCCGATTGCCTCTCTCTCCCACAAACTTTGACACTTGCTTGGAAAAAATTGCCGAGTGTGAATCTGGACTTAGCGGACACAAAGAAAACCAGTAAGGAAAGGCTAAAGTCGGGCGGTGCCGACTATATAATACCCTACACCACTCTCGTAATATTGAATAACTCTGATATATAAATTTTGTAATTCATGTATAAATTGTTTACATAAATTTACTTTTGGGACATTTTATACTTAAATAATACCCTGTACCACAGTGTGGTGTAGGGTATAAAAACGATTGGATCTAAAGAGCCAAATCGGATGGAACATATATATGGGAGCTATAGCTAAATCTTTACCGATTTTCTTCAAATTAGCCAATGTTGGTTCATGAATAAAGAAACTCTACCATTCTAAATTTCAAAACGATTGGATGTAAAATACAGCTTTTATAGGACTAAAGGGCCAAATCGGACGAAACATATATATGGGAGCTATAGCTAAATCTTAACCGATTTTCTTCAAATTCGGTAGTGTTGGTTCATGAATCAAGAAACTCTACCATTCTAAATTTCAACACGATTTGATGTAAAATACAACTTTTAAAGGACTAAAGGACCAAATCGGACAAAACATATATATGGGAGCTATAGCTAAATCTTAACCGATTTTCTTCAAATTCGGTAGTGTTGGTTCATGGATCAATTAACTCTACCGTTCTAAATTTCAAAACGATTGGATGTACAATACAGCTTCCATAGAACTAAAGGGCCAAATTCGATGGAACATATATATGGGAGCTATAGCTAAATCTTTACCGATTTTCTTCAAATTCGCCAATGTTGGTTCATGAATAAAGAAACTCTACCATTCTAAATTTCAAAACGTTTGGATGTAAAATACAGCTTTTATAGGACTAAAGGGCCAAATCGGACGAAACATATATATGGGAGCTATAGCTAAATCTTAACCGATTTTCTTCAAATTCGGCAATGTTGATTCATGGATCAAGAAACTCTACCATTCTAAATTTCAAAACGATCGGATGTAAAATACAGCTTCTATAGGACTAAACGGCCAAATCGGACGAAACATATATATTCTAAATCTTAACCGATTTACTTCAAATTCGGCAATGTTGGTTCATGGATCAAGAAACTCTACCATTCTAAATTTCAAAATGATTGGATGTAAAATACAGCTTCTACAGGACTAAAGGGCCAAATCGGACGAAACATATATATGGGAGCTATAGCTAAATCTTAACCGATTTTCTTCAAATTCGGCAATGTTGGTTCATGGATCAAGAAACTCTACCATTCTAAATTTCAAAACGATCGGATGTAAAATACAGCTTCTATAGGACTAAAGGGCCAAATCGGACGAAAGATATATATGGGAGCTATATCTAAATCTGAGCCGATTTCAACCAAATTCAATAGCGATCTTAACAGCCGCGAAATACTCTAAACTGCAAAATTTCAGAACGATCGGAATGAAATTGCGACCTGTAGTCGACGAACAACTTTACATGGACAGACGGACGGACGGACGGACGGACAGACATCGTTAAATCGACTCAGCTAGTGATTCTGAGTCGATCGGTATACTTTATGGTGGGTCTAGCTGTGTTATTTTCAGGTGTTACAAACATCTGCCGTGAAACAAACTTATAATACCCTGTACCACAGTGTGGTGTAGGGTATAAAAATTATGATAAATTGCAGCAAAATTTTCGTTTGCTAAAAGTCACGCGTAAACTCATAGGAATGATTATATTGTTTGAAACATATCTGATATTCTTTGTTTACCTATAAATATTGTTTATAACATACTAGCTGGACCCGGTCCACTTCGTTGCCCCAGACTTCAGATTTCCGATCCCGTTAATTTTTGGACCAATTACGTAGACTGACACCAAATATATATGCACATAATTACATTGATCTCTCTAACAAATTGCTCAAGATATATCAAAAACAAAATTTAATTGGCTTATATGGGCGGGGCCACTCCCATTTGTCCGACCCCGCCCATTTTTGGACCAAGCACGTAGACTGTCACCTAATATATATGCACAAAATTAGAGTAATCTCGCTAATAATTTGTGCGAGTTATGTCAATTTCAAAATTGGGTTTATATTGGCGGGGCCACGCCTATTGGTCCAATCTCGCCCATTTTTGGACCAATTAAGTAGACTACCACCTAATACGTATGCACAATATTACAGCACCCTCGCTAACAAATTGTGCAATATATGTCAATTTAAAAATTTGGTTTATAAGGGCGGGGCCACGCCCATTGGTCCTATCCCGCCCATTTTTGGACGAATCACGTAGACTGCCACCAGATACATATGTACAAAATTACAGCACTCTAGTTAAAAAATTGTGCAAGATATCTCAATTTCAAAATGTGGCTTATATGGGCGGGGCCACGCCCTTTCGTCAGATTCCGCCCATTTTTGGACCAATCACGTAGGTCGCCAACAGATATATTTACACAAAATTACAGCTCTCTCGCTAACAAATTGTGTCAGATATCTCGATTTCAAAATGTGGCTTAAAGGGGCTGGGCCACGCCCATGAGTCCGACCCCGCCCATTTTTGGACCAATCACGTAGACTGCCCCCAGATATATATAAACAAAATTACAGTTCTCTCGCTAACAAATTGTGCAAGATATCTCAAATTCAAAATTTGGCTTATATGGGCGGGACCACGCCCATTGGTCCGATCCCGCCCATTTTTGGACCAATCACGTAGACTGCCACCAGATACATACGTACAAAATTGCAGCACTCTCACTAACAAATTGTGCAAGATATCTCAATTTTAAAATTTGTATTATGTGGGCGGGGCCACGCCCACTTCATATATCGAAAATTCAAGTACCCTATTTTCACCACGCTCCACACATGTACATTCTGTGAAAATTTCAAGAAGATCGGTTCAGCCGTTTAGACGTCTATACGGGCCACGCCCATTGGTCCAATCCCAACCCTTTTGGACCATTCACGTAGACTATCACCAGATCGATATGCAAAAAATTACAGCACTCTCGATAAAAAATTGTGCAAGATATGACTCTCAATTTCAGAATTTGGCTTATACTTGCATAGGCGGGGCAACGTCCATTGGTCTGATCCCGCCTATTTTTGGTCGAATCACGTAGACTGTCATCAGATACATATACCCAAAACTGCAGCGCTCACTTAAACAAATTGTGCAAGATATCTCAATTTAAAAATTAGGCTCCTATGGGCGGTGCCGCCCCTTTTTTGTGTAATCACGTAGACTGCGTGAGATGCACAAAATCACAGCACTCTCGCTAACAAATTGTGCATGATATCTCAATTTAAAAATTTGGTTTATATGGGCGGGGCCAGGCCCATTGATCCGATCTCGCCACTTTTTAGAACATTTGTATAAGGATGAAATTATCCTTATCAGTTGAATTATTATTTATTTATATTTTATATAATTTTATTGAGACTAAACCCTAACCAAACGATTAACGTTCAAGTTGGGTAATAGTCTTTATCAATATTGATTTAATCCTACTTAAATATATCCCAACCAAACGATGTACGTTCAAGCTGGATAATGTTTAAGTGGAGTTCCTTAGGTTATGATGCCGACAAATAAAAAGTAGTCCGGTTAAATTTTCACGGTCTTTATTAGTTGACAGCTTCTTAGGGAATAAATCGTACAAATCTATGTGAATGCTACTTATAAATATTTTACAGAGTCACAAATGTATTTGCGAAAACTGAGTGTGAGAGAATACACTCAGTTTGGAATCAAATTAAACAGAGATTATTAAGCTGAGATGTTAGAGATAATGTGAGAGCAATTGGAGTGATAATGTGAGAGCAATTGGAGTGATAATGTCAGAGCAATTGGATCACTATGAGTGAACATTTTTTTTAATGACAAATGAGTATTACTTTACAGTATCGGACAATAAATTAACTACATTCATTCATATGATATAATCACTAATCGGGATTTCTAATAATTATTTAAACGAATAACTGTTAATACATTTTTAATGATTTAATTAGCAAATATTGGTAAAGAGCTTCTGCTACGAATATTGGTGAAGACCTTCTGCTACACACTCCCCCTCTGCCTCAGAGATCGTCCCGATGATGGGGCAGCACATCTTCATATCTTAACGGCGGCTTCCTTTGACGCAAGGATCTTCTTTGATCATTGATTTGGTTTGTAATCTGCTTGTCAGTTGTCTTTATGGATGATGACCGGCAACACGAAGGATTTCCCGTTTCATTGTCGGCTGTGGTGACTGCTTCCTTCATTTTAACTGCTGACGCAATTGTTGTATTATTACTTGTTGATGCATCTTTGTTTAAAGTCCTTGTTGTATCTTGTTGTTTTGCTCGACGTGTCATTGCATAAAGAGGCTTGTCCACGTTTCCTTCATACAAAGTTAAGTCTGAAGCGTGGTATGTTCCCAATGGCTTGTTTTTGTTCTCCAAAGAGGCGATTGTATAGCATGACGAACCCTTTTTCTTTATGACGACGTACGGGCCGTCTCGCCTAGGCACAAATTTTGATGTAAGGTTGCTGTCCTTCTTACTAAGAATATGTGTAGAAATGAGAATCTTATCTCCAACCTCTATTTTCTTTTGTGGGTTTCTCTTTATATCAGCATACAACTTATTTCTGTCTTGCATTATTTCTTCCGATTCTTTGGCTAGTGTTAGCACATCTGCTAGTCGAAGTAGATGAGGAGTGATTTGGGGAACAAAGTTCTCCGCAGTCACAATAGCTCTTAAATCATTTTGAACCTCGCATGGGGTCCTTAATTCTCTACCAAAAGTTAGATACGCAGCCGTGTAACCAGTTGTTGCACATTTTGCCGTATTCATTGCGAAACGTATGGACGCTAGATTCAAATCCCAGGTGGTGTGATCATCCTTCACATAAATAGAGAGCTGTGTTTTGAGATCTCTGTTCTTCCGTTCCACCGGATTAGCTTCCGGATGATATACAGGCGTGTATGATTGTCGAATTCCAAGGCAGTAAGCAAGTTTTTGCATGACCGCAGATACAAATTGTGCACCATTGTCCGAGTGGATTCGTCTCGGTATACCGTATCTCAATAGGATTTCGTTTAAGAGAATTAGCGCACAATTTTCAGCTGATGCTACCTTTAACGAAAACAATTCCGTCCATCGGCTACATAAGTCTTCCACGATGAAAATCCATTGATTACCCTGGGGTGTGCGTGGAAGTGGGCCGAATAAATCAATGGCTATAATTTCAAATCTCTTATTGCTGCTAACCGTTTGCAGAAGACCGACTGGTTTCGTATTGGAAGGCTTGTACCGTTTGCACTCAATGCACGACTTTATATAACCAGTTATCTCTGCTCTCATTTTCGGCCAATAATAATGTTTAGTTATTCTATCTATAGTTCTTTCTATACCATAGTGACCAGCAGTTGGACTGTCATGATAGTTAAAAAGAATATTTTTCCGCATTTCTTTGGGTACCACCAACTGACCGTTTTCCGCATCTTCTTCTGAACAACATCGGTATAGAACACCATCTAACATTATGTAACCTCTTTCGGTATATCTGAAGACATCTTCATTATTATTTTCAAACGAAGCTATTATAGATTGTAATTCAGGATCTTCCATTTGCAATCTCCGGAATTCTTCAGCCCCTTTCCGTGGAAAATCTATGTGGACTGAGCAACATTCACATTTTATCTCATTGTTTGATCGGTGATGACATGGAGGACGTGACAATGTATCAGCTACACTATTTTGACGACCTGGGGTGTAGGATATTTTTATATTGAATGTTTGCAACAATAAGGACCACCTTGCAAGACGACCTGTTGGGCTTTTTAAGCTGAATAACCACTTTAACGGCTGGTGATCTGTCAGGACTAATACTTCAGAACCTTCGATATAACCTCTGAACTTTTGCACGGCCCAAACTACAGCAAGCGCTTCCCGCTCGGTGGTTGAGTAGTTTCTTTCTGCTGGTAACAATAAACGACTGGCATATTCAATGGTTCTTTCGGTCTCCTTCTCCCCCTGGAGTAAAACAGCCCCTAAAGCATAGTTACTCGCATCAGTTTTTAATAAAAATGGCAAACTTTCGTCTACTTGCTGCAGAATTGGAGGAGATGTTAGCAATTGTTTCAGGGTATTGAATGCATGTGTTTGTTTTTCGCCCCATTGCCAAACTGCATTCTTCTTTGTCAAGTCTGACAATGGTTTTGCAATGTTTGCAAAGGAGGGAATAAAACGCCTATACCAGGAGCATGTCTGCATGAACGATAGGACTTCCTTAACATTTCTGGGGTTTGGACGTCGATTTATGGCAGCAGTTTTTTCTGAGTCCACTTCTAAACCATTTCTTGTAAGAATGTGACCGAGATATTTAACTTCCGGTTTGCAAAAGAAACATTTCTCTCTATGTAGATGAAAACCGAACAATTTTAGTCTTTTAAATGTTTGTTTTAAGTCCGCGATGTGTGTTTTGAAGTCCTTTGAACATATAATTATGTCGTCGAGGTATGCCAGGATTAAAACATCGGGCAAACCGGTTTTAAATTTATCAATTAGACGTTGAAAAGTAGCTGGCGCGTTTTTTAATCCAAATGGCATGCGATTAAAGACATATATTCCAAAGGGCGTTGAAAATGCAGTTTTGATTTTGTCGTTTTCTGCAACTTTTATTTGCCAATACCCAGTTCGAAGATCAAGAGTTGACATAAATGGCGTTGTTTTGGCTGAATGCAATAGGTCATCAATTCGTGGAAGTGGATATGTATCGGTTGTAGTGATTGCGTTTAGGCGACGGTAGTCGACACACAACCTTACAGATCCGTCATTTTTAGGCAATAGAACCACTGGAAATGCCCAAGGCGATTCAACTTCCTCTATAATTCCTTTCTGTAACATATTGTCCAACTCTTGCTTCAGTATGACTTTCATCCGTGGAGATAGCCTGTATGGTGGGTTTGAAATGGGCTCATTTCCACTAGTTTTAATTTGATGTTCAACGTGAAATATGGGTACCCGAATATCATCAAATATTTCCTTTTCCGCTATCAGCAACTTCTCCAACACATCTTTTTCATTCTCATTGAGATGAGGAGCCTCATTTGGTCTTAATCTTATATCAATTGAATTTATTTCTAAGGATGTAAATATTTCATCACAGAAGCTTTCATATTTGGTTCTTTTCAACGGAGGAAACAAATCTGTTGTATTGGGAGTTTCGCTATCTTCTGGAATAGAATTTCCGAATATTTTATTGATTCCACCAGGAGAATATTCATTGTTCCCCTTCTCGAACCAAGATAAAAATTCATTAACATCATCTGGTTTTACGTTAACCTTTTCAACCATTGCTATATCAATTCGAGAGGAATGTGCTTTAAATTGGTGCTTAAGCATTGGACTGTCCTTGAAGTGCCATGTTTGCTGTGCCATATCCATCACGATTCCACATTCTTTTAAAAAATCTATTCCTAGCAATGTCCTATTACCTATAGCGTTTGGCAGGCATATAAACCGAATCTTTTTAAAACGTTTACCAATAATAATGTCGGCCATTACTGAGTGGACAATTTCCTTTCGAGCTATTCCATCCGCTAGTATAATTTCCGCGTAAACTTTTCTGAACGGAACACCTTTTCCCATTAGCTTTTGGTAGAGTTGAAAACCTGCCACACTTGTTCTGGCCGCTGTATCAAGGTAGGCTTCGCCCTGTAGACCATTGATATTTACATCAATTAGTGGAACGTCGCTGCCTACTAGTGTTGTGTGTAAGGAGTTAAAATCTAATGTTTGTTCGTTGACATTATGGACTTTGTTACAATTTGGGCAGTTTGAGCGGTAGTATCCCTCCGCACCACATCCGTAACAGTTAAGCTTAGTCTCGGGTAATTTAATTTGTTTGTGCTTTTCCGCCTCGATTTTTTTAAAACAGTTTTCTGCAAGATGATTTCTCTTTCTGCAGTACGTGCAACGTAGGAATGGCTTTTCAGAAATTTCCAATGGTTTCTGTTTCGCCTCTCTGCCTTCGTTTTTATTTTCAGCTATTGTCATTTCAACTTCTCTGGCTTGCTGTAGAAGGTCTTGGAATGTGGTTATACTATTTCGACACACTTTTCCGCGTATTTGCATGGTTAGTTGGCCATATATCATATTCAACATTGTTTTTTCTTCCAGTTTTTCGGAAAGTTGGGCGAAAAGCCTTCTCTTCCGGCAAATAAAAGCGTCTGTACTCTCAAACAATTTCTGTTTTTCTTGGAAAATTTCATTAAAAATCCTCCAGTCAGGTTTTATAGGAGCAAATGCCTTCCTTAGAAGCTCCACAGCATCATTAAACGTACGAGCTTCATCCTGTACTCCTTGCCACCATGTAGAAGCATAGCCTTCTAAAAGTAGGGGAAGGCTTGTGAGCGCTAGGGAATCCGATATATTTTCGGCCTCCTTATAAACCAAAATCGTTGCGAGGAAATCTTCAACATTAGTAGAATTGCGTCCGCCAGTGAAGCGAGCGGTACAATTGCTGAATGTGGATTTGATCTCCTGTCTAATGGCCATACCGCCTAGGAGTTGCCTAAATTGGTCATCACTTAATATAAAGTTGGATTGACTTTGTGACTGAGACGTGCCATATATAGGAGGTCCACTTGGAACAAAATGTGCTCCAACATTGCTACTACCGCTAGCGATACTAATATTTGAAGTTTGAGCTTGTGACTGAGTTTGTGCCCCTCGGGACGTTGATGGAAGATTTTGTAAAAATTGTGTTTCATTACCGGTTTCTCTATTGTCAGCCGAAGCATTCTTGCCCTGTGCTGCCTGAGTTTGTGCCCCTCGGGACGTTGATGGACGATTTTGTAAAAATTGTGTTTCATTACCGGTTTCTCTATTGTCAGCCGAAGCATTCTTGCCCTGTGCTGCCTGAGTTTGTGCCCCTCGGGACGTTGATGGACGATTTTGTAGCAATTGTGTTTCATTACGGTTTTCTCTATTGTCAGCCAAAGCATTCTTGCCCTGTGCTGACTGAGGTGTTGAAGAAACATTCTGGGAGGCCATCTCATTCACCGGGCTTTCGGTGCCATTAGGGTTATTTCTTGGACTTCTCCTAATCATATTTTGAAATCCCGTTAACTTTATAATTTTTAATGCTGGGCAACCCTGTTTTCTCAATTTTTTTTTTTGGGACTGAGCCTCTCTTTATAAACCCCTCTTTGTTAAGAGAAATGAATGCTCTTTAATTATACAATAGGTTACCAATACCAGGACAAGCAGTGATGGGAGAGAATGAAGCAAATTGACAACATACAACGATGATAACAACAACGGTGATGGTACAGTGGCAGTGACTGTCGGCAATGTTACATATATCGACTGCAAACCGAGCACGTGTGAGCAACAACAACTGTGATGGTACAGTAGCAGCGACTGTTAGCAATGTTACTTATATCGACTGCAAACCGAGCACGTGTGGGCAACAACAACTGTGATGTAGGAGTTATGTAGGTCTTCTGCAGTCTACTGTGCAGCAACAAAACGACTTTAGAAGATAACCAAAACGAGTTTTTTTTTTGGATCCAAAACGGCAGTATGCAGAATTGCCAAATTTATGCCTTTGGAGACCTTATTGCTTTTTATTTGGTTTCTTCTTTTTTAAATTTTTGGTTGGGCGCCAATGTATAAGGATGAAATTATCCTTATCAGTTGAATTATTATTTATTTATATTTTATATAATTTTATTGAGACTAAACCCTAACCAAACGATTAACGTTCAAGTTGGGTAATAGTCTTTATCAATATTGATTTAATCCTACTTAAATATATCCCAACCAAACGATGTACGTTCAAGCTGGATAATGTTTAAGTGGAGTTCCTTAGGTTATGATGCCGACAAATAAAAAGTAGTCCGGTTAAATTTTCACGGTCTTTATTAGTTGACAGCTTCTTAGGGAATAAATCGTACAAATCTATGTGAATGCTACTTATAAATATTTTACAGAGTCACAAATGTATTTGCGAAAACTGAGTGTGAGAGAATACACTCAGTTTGGAATCAAATTAAACAGAGATTATTAAGCTGAGATGTTAGAGATAATGTGAGAGCAATTGGAGTGATAATGTGAGAGCAATTGGAGTGATAATGTCAGAGCAATTGGATCACTATGAGTGAACATTTTTTTTAATGACAAATGAGTATTACTTTACAGTATCGGACAATAAATTAACTACATTCATTCATATGATATAATCACTAATCGGGATTTCTAATAATTATTTAAACGAATAACTGTTAATACATTTTTAATGATTTAATTAGCAAATATTGGTAAAGAGCTTCTGCTACGAATATTGGTGAAGACCTTCTGCTACACATTCACGTAGGCTATTATCAGATACATATGCACAAAATTACAGAACTATCGCTAAACAATTGTGTAAGACATCTCAATTTCAAAATTTAGTTTATATGGGCAGGGTCACGGCCATTGATCCGATCCCGACCCTTTTTGGACCAATAACGTAGACTACCACCAGACATCACTCTCGCTAAAAATTGTGCAAGATATGTGTCTCAATTTCAAAATTTGGCTTATATGGGTGGTGCCACGCCCATTGGTCCGATCCCGCCCATTTTTGGAAAAATCACGTGGACTGCTACCAGATACATACGTACAACATTACAGCACTCTAGCTAACAAATTGTGCAAGATATCTCAATTTAAAATTTTGGCTTATATGGGCGGGGCCACGCCCATTGGTCCGATTCCGTCAATTTTTGGACCAATTACGAAGACTTCCACCATATACATATACACAAAATTCCAGCACTCTCGCTATCAAATTGTGCAAAATATCTCAATTTAAAAATTTGGCTTATATAGGCGGGGCCACGCCTATTGGTCCGAACCCGCCCATTTTTGGACCAATCATGTAGTTCGCCAACGGATATGTATATACAAAATTCCAGGTCTCTCGGTAACAAATTGTGCAAGATATCACATTTTTAAAATTTGGCTTATATGGGCGGTGCCACGCCCATTGGTCCGATCCCGCCCATTTTTGGAAAAAATCACGTGGAATGCTACCAGATGCATATACACAACATTGCAGCACTCTCGCTAGCAAATTGTGCAAGATTGATATCTTGTACAATTTGCACAAATTTCAAAATTTGGTCTATGTGGGCGGGGCCACGCCCGTTGGGTCGATCCCGCCCATTTTTGGACCAATCACGTAGACTGCCACCATATACATATACACAAAATTGCAGCACTCTCGCTAACATATTGTGCATGATATCAAAATTTCAAAATTTGGATTATATGGGCGGGGCACGCCCATTGGTCCGATCCCGCCCATTTTTGGACCAATCACGCAGACTGCCACCATATACATATACACAAAATTCCAGCACTATCGCTAGCAAATTGAGCAAGATATCAAAATTTCAAAATTTGGTCTATGTGGGCGGGGCCACGCCCATTGGGCCGATCCCGCCCATTTTTTGACCAATTACGTAGAATGCCAGCAGATACATATTCGCAACATTGCAGCACTCCCGCTGGCAAATTGTGCAAGATATCAAAATTTCAAAATTTGGTCTATGTGGGCGGGGCCACGCCCATTGGTCCGATTCCGCCAATTTTTGGACCAATTACGAAGACTTCCACCATATACATATACACAAAATTCCAGCACTCTCGCTATCAAATTGTGCAAAATATCTCAATTTAAAAATTTGGCTTATATGGGCGGGGCCACGCCTATTGGTCCGAACCCGCCCATTTTTGGACCAATCATGTAGTTCGCCAACGGATATGTATATACAAAATTCCAGGTCTATCGGTAACAAATTGTGCAAGATATCACATTTTTAAAATTTGGCTTATATGGGCGGTGCCACTCCCATTGGTCCGATCCCGCCCATTTTTGGAAAAATCACGTGGACTGCTACCAGATGCATATACACAACATTGCAGCACTCTCGCTAGCAAATTGTGCAAGATATCAAAATTTCAAAATTTGGTCTATGTGGGCGGGGCCACGCCCGTTGGGTCGATCCCGCCCATTTTTGGACCAATCACGTAGACTGCCACCATATATATACACACAAAATTCCAGCACTCTCGCTAACAAATTGTGCAAAATATCTCAATTTCAAAATTTGCTTATATGGGCAGGGCCACGCCCATTGGTCCGATTCCGCCCATTTTTTGAAAATTCACATAATCTGTCACTAAATGCATACACACAAAATTTCAGCACTCTAGCTAAAAAAATTTCTCAATATCAAAATTGGACCCATATGGGCGGGTCCACGCCCACTTGATATATCGAAAATTCAAATACCCTATTTTCAGCACCCCCTACACATGTACATTCAGTGAAAATTTCAAGATGATCGGTCTAGCCGTTTAGACGTCTATACGGAACAAACATACAAACATACAAACAAACAAACCCACAAACAGACACTCTCTTTTATATATATAGATTTAAAAGTGCAAATATTTTTAAATACACAGAACCAAAAAAAAAGTTGGACACTCGAAAAGTTAAATATAATAATAAATTATAGAATTAAATATAGAATATGTCTATATTTTCTTTTTCCATCAAACATTTTTATACCCTACACCACACTGTGGTACAGGGTATTATAAGTTTGTTTCACGGCAGATGTTTGTAACACCTGAAAATAACACAGCTAGACCGACCTTAAAGTATACCGATCAACTCAGAATCACTAGCTGAGTCGATTTAACGATGTCTGTCCGTCCGTCTGTCCATGTAAAGTTGTTCGTCGACTACAGGTCGCAATTTCACACCGATCGTTCTGAAATTTTGCAGTTTAGAGTATTTCGCGGCTGGTAAGATCGCTATTGAATTTTGTTGAAATCGGTTCAGATTTAGATATAGCTCCCATATATATGTTTCGTCCGATTTGGCCCTTTAGTCCTAAAGAAGTTGTATTTTACATCCAATCGTTTTGAAATTTGGAATGGTAGAGTTTCTTGATCCATGAACCAAGATTGCCGAATTTGAAGAAAATCGGTTAAGATTTAGTTATAGCTCCCATATATATGTTTCGTCCGATTTGGCCCTTTAGTCCTATAGAAGCTGTATTTTACATCCGATCTTTTTGAAATTTAGAATGGTAGAGTTTCTTGATCCATGAATCAACATTGCCGAATTTGTAGAAAATCGGTTAAGATTTAGCTATAGCTCCCATATATATGTTTCGTCCGATTTTGCTCTTTAGTCCTGTAGAAGCTGTATTTTACATCCAATCATTATACCCTACACCACACTGTGGTACAGGGTATTATAAGTTTGTTTCACAGCAGATGTTTGTAACACCTGAAAATAACACAGCTAGACCCACCTTAAAGTATACCGATCGACTCAGAATCACTAGCTGAGTCGATTTAACGATGTCTGTCCGTCCGTCCGTCCGTCTGTCCATGTAAAGTTGTTCGTCGACTACAGGTCGCAATTTCACTCCGATCGTTCTGAAATTTTGCAGTTTAGAGTATTACGCGGCTGTTAAGATAGCTATTGAATTTGGTTGAAATCGGTTCAGATTTAGATTAGCTCCCATATATATGTTTCGTCCGATTTGGCCCTTTAGTCCTATAGAAGCTGTATTTTACATCCAATCGTTTTGAAATTTAGAATGGTAGAGTTTCTTGATCCATGAACCAACACTACCGAATTTGATGAAAATCGGTTAAGATTTAGCTATAGCTCCCATATATATGTTTCGTCCGATTTGGCCATTTAGTCCTATAGAAGATGTATTTTACATCCGATCGTTTTGAAATTTAGAATGGTAGAGTTTCTTGATCCACGAACCAACATTGCCGATTTTGAGGAAAATCGGTTCAGATTTCGATATAGCTCCCATATATATCTTTCGTCCGATTTGACCCTTTAGTCCTATAGAAGCTGTATTTTACATCCAATCGTTTTGAAATGGTAGAGTTTCTTGATCCATGAACCAACACTACCGAATTTGAAGAAAATCGGTTAAGATTTAGCTATAGCTCCCATATATATGTTTCGTCCGATTTGGCCCTTTAGTCCTATAGAAGCTGTATTTTACATCCGATCGTTTTGAAATTTAGAATGGTAGAGTTTCTTGATCCATGAACCAACATTGCCGAATTTGAAGAAAATCGGTTCAGATTTAGATATAGCTCCCATATATATCTTTCGTCCGATTTGGCCCTTTAGTGCTATAGAAGCTGTATTTTACATCCAATCCTTTTGAAATTTAGAATGGTAGAGTTTCTTGATCCATGAACCAACATTGCCGAATTTGAAGAAAATCGGTTAAGATTTAGCTATAGCTCCCATATATATGTTTCGTCCGATTTGGCCGTTTAGTCCTATAGAAGCTGTATTTTACAACCGATCGTTTTGAAATTTAGAATGGTAGAGTTTCTTGATCCATGAACCAACATTGCCGAATTTGAAGAAAATCGGTTCAGATTTAGATATAGCTCCCAAATATATCTTTCGTCCGATTTGGCCCTTTAGTGCTATAGAAGCTGTATTTTACATCCAATCCTTTTGAAATTTAGAATGGTAGAGTTTCTTGATCCATGAACCAACATTGCCGAATTTGAAGAAAATCGGTTAAGATTTAGTTATAGCTCCCATATATATGTTTCGTCCGATTTGGCCCTTTAGTCCTATAGAAGCTGTATTTTACAACCGATCGTTTTGAAATTTAGAATGGTAAAGTTTCTTGATCCATGAACCAACATTGCCGAATTTGAAGAAAATCGGTTACGATTTAGCTATAGCTCCTATATATATCTTTCGTCCGATTTGGCCGTTTAGTCCTATAGAAGCTGTATTTTACATCCAATCGTTTTGAAATTTAGAATGGTAGAGTTTATTGATCCATGAACCAACACTACCGAATTTGAAGAAAATCGGTTAAGATTTAGTTATAGCTCCCATATATATGTTTCGTCCGATTTGGCACTTTAGTTTTATAGAAGCTATATTTTACATCCAATCGTTTTGAAATGTAGAATGGTAGAGTTTCTTGATTCATGAACCAACATTGCGGAATTTGAAGAAAATCGGTAAAGATTTAGCTATAGCTCCCATATATATGTTTCATCCGATTTGGCTCTTTAGATCCAATCGTTTTTATACCCTACACCACACTGTGGTATTATTTAAGTATAAAATGTCCCAAAAGTAAATTTATGTAAACAATTTATACATAAATTACAAAATTTATATATCAGAGTTATTCAATATTACGAGAGTGGTGTAGGGTATTATATAGTCGGCACCGCCCGACTTTAGCCTTTCCTTACTGGTTTTGAAATTTAGAATGGTACAGTTTCTTGATCCATGAACCAACACTACCGAATTTGAAGAAAATCGGTTAGGATTTAGCTATAGCTCCCATATATATGTTTTGTCCGATTTGGCCATTTAGTCCTATAAAAGCTGTATTTTACATCCAATCGTTTTGAAATTTAGAATGGTAGAGTTTCTTGATCCATGAACCAACATTGCCGAATTTGAAGAAAATCGGTTAAGATTTAGCTATAGCTCCCATATATATGTTTCGTCCGATTTTGCTCTTTAGTCCTGAAGAAGCTGTATTTTACATCCAATCATTTTGCAATTTAGAATGGTAGAGTTTCTTGATTCATGAACCAACATTGCCGAATTTGAAGAAAATCGGTAAAGATTTAGCTATAGCTCCCATATATATGTTTCATCCGATTTGGCTCTTTAGATCCAATCGTTTTTATACCCTACACCACACTGTGGTACAGGGTATTATTTAAGTAAAATTATGTAAACAATTTATACATGAATTACAAAATTTATATATCAGAGTTATTCAATATTACGAGAGTGGTGTAGGGTATTATATAGTCGGCACCGCCCGACTTTAGCCTTTCCTTACTGTTTTTTCTTTATAACCTATCAAATGGAATATGTTAGGAAAATGCACATATTATTTTTCGCAGTGCACTGAGGCCCAGCTAACAAAATGCTCCGAATTTGTCAGACATCAGACATGTCTGCACAAAGCCGAATCGCTTTCGACAATTCTTACCGACTTCGGGCAGTATTCAGTTCGATAGGTCTGAGGGAATTTTATATTCTTTTTTCCGACGTGTTTGTACAAAATCTGAACGATTTCGGAACTCAATATCTGATGCAATTATTTTGAAGAATTTTGTGTGTTGCTGTTACGTGTGTGTTTGCGTTTTGCTTGTTATTTTGTTTTTGTACTGGTTGTTCTCATTTTTGTTACTTTTAAAATTATTTCGTGATGTCAAGATCAATTATTAACAAATATTTTTTGAAAGACCAATACTGCTGTAAAAGAATTATCTTTTGTACTCGTACGACTTCAACAAGGTAATATTATTGATTTGCCACGTTAATTTTGTTATTAATTTTTGTATGATTATAGATTTGACAGTCGGAAATATAAACAAGTCGGAAATCTAAACCCTTACTTCAGATGAAGTAATATATTTGGTCAGAATTTGACCCGTCGATATGTTAAGAATTCGGTCCGATACGTCAGCAAAAACATCTGAATTTTATATGACTTCGGCAATATATGAATTCGGTCCGATTTCTACACGACACTCAAATTTCCCTTTAAAATTTTCCCCGAATTTAGTTTAGAAGTCGGTACGAAAATGGTCAGATTTGATTCCGACAACAACTTCATGTTTTTTGGACCGATATCGGTCTGACATCCGATACGAAATCGGATGATTTATCCGAATGTCGAACCGATTTCGGAACGAATTCTGAACATTTTGTTTGCTCGGTAACCATTCTGTCAATCATTGAGTTCAATAGAAATTGTTTTTTTAGTAGTTTGTTTGCCTCGTTTATATATGTATTATGTTTGTTTAAAGTTGTTCAATCCGACTCTCGATTTTTGCGCACTACACTTGACGACAGTTTGAACGAAACAGTCACAGATTTTGTAATAAAATTAATAACGAGGAGGTCATAATCTTTCATATAATGCTGAAAGAAGCCAGTAAGAGCTGTTGAAAAGATTTCTGTAGTTGGCATTTTTCTGAATATCTGATTGGTCGTTCCTTTTTTGATGTGCGACTTACTTTGGAATCGAAAAGCTAAATTCTCAAGAAACTTCATCTACTATAAAACCAATCCCTTTAAAGAGTGTTGCACAGCAAAAGAATTGATCATCTGCATTCGCTTGAGTATTATGTGATCAAGTGTACTTACATTTTCTTCGATTTCACTGTGATACAAAATCGAACTTTCCGGATGGGAATGGGATGAGACCAATTGAAAATGAAAGTTGAAATTATCCATAACAAAACCTTCAATGGTTTTTTCAGGTTAGTGCGAGATTTTTTTTTACACGCGTTTGAAGTTGGTGATTTCAAAAAGAAAAGATCATTGACAATTTGATAAAATAATGCTTATTTTTATACCCTACACCACTCTGTGGTACAGGGTATTATAAGTTTGTTTCACGGCAGATGTTTGTAACACCTGAAAATAACACAGCTAGACCCACCTTAAAGTATACCGATCGACTCAGAATCACTAGCTGAGTCGATTTAAGCATGTCCGTCCGTCCGTCCGTCTGTGGATGTAAAGTTGTTCGTCGACTACAGGTCGCAATTTCACTCCGATCGTTCTGAAATTTTGCAGTTCAGAGTATTTCGCAGCTGTTAAGATCGCTATTGAATTTGGTTGAAATCGGTTCAGATTTAGATATAGCTCCCATTTATATCTTTCGTCCGATTTGGCCCTTTAGTCCTATAGAAGCTGTATTTTACATCCAATCGTTTTGTAATTTAGAATGGTAGAGTTTCTTGATCCATGAACCAACATTGCCGAATTTGAAGAAAATCGGTTAAGATTTAGCTATAGCTCCCATATATATGTTTCGTCCGATTTTCCTCTTTAGTCCTGTAGAAGCTGTATTTTACATCCAATCATTTTGAAATTTAGAATGGTAGAGTTTCTTGATCCATGAACCAACATTGCCGAATTTGAAGAAAATCGGTTAAGATTTAGCTATAGCTCCCATATATATGTTTCGTCCGATTTGGCCCTTTAGTCCTATAGAAGCTGTATTTTACATCCAATCGTTTTGAAATTTAGAATGGTAGAGTTTTTTGATCCATTAACCAACATTGCCGAATTTGAAGAAAATCGGTTAAGATTTAGCTATAGCTCCCATATATATGTTAAGTCCGATTTTCCTCTTTAGTCCTGTAGAAGCTGTATTTTACATCCAATCATTTTGAAATTTAGAATGGTAGAGTTTCTTGATCCATGAACCAACACTACCGAATTTGAAGAAAATCGGTTAAGATTTAGCTATAGCTCCCATATATATGTTTCGTCCGATTTGGACCTTTAGTCCTATAAAAGCTGTATTTTACATGCAATCGTTTTGAAATTTAGAATGGTAGAGTTTCTTGATCCTTGAACCAACATTGTCGAATTTGAAGAAAATCGGTTAAGTTTTAGCTATAGCTCCCATATATATGTTTCGTCCGATTTGTCCCTTTAGTTCTATAGAAGCTATATTTTACATCCAATCGTTTTGAAATTTAGAATGGTAGAGTTTCTTGATCCATGAACCAACACTGCCGAATTTGAAGAAAATCGGTTAAGATTTAGCTATAGCTCCCATATATATGTTTCATACGATTTGGCTCTTTAGATCCAATCGTTTTTATACCCTACACCACACTGTGGTACAGCGTATTATTTAAGTATAAAATGTCCCAAAAGTATATTTATGTAAACAATTTATACATGAATTACAAAATTTATATATCAGAGTTATTCAATATTACGAGAGTGGTGTAGGGTACTATATTTTATTATCATGGAATGTTGTGGTATTTTACTGTTTTTGGGGTCGAGGAACGCTAGATGGCGCTGACATACAAATGGTGCTATTTCTTGTCGATTTTCATAGAAAAAACGGTTCAAAATCACCAACTTCAATTGCGTGTAAAAAAAAAATCTCGCACTGAACTGAAAAAACCCTTGAATGTTTTATTATGGATAATGTCAACTTTCATTTGCAATTGGTTTCATCCCATTTTGGTTGTTGCACTGTGTTTGCTAATCGCTGACGGCCAAGACATGACACTCCAATTTCTTTCGAAGGATCTTTCAGAGTGGAAGGACGATGTAATCTGTATTGAGATGGAAGTTAAAGCGAGTCTCTTGAAAATAATTAACGATTGTGCGGAACGTGGGATTTCACTGACAAACCAGTTTAACCGCTCACTGGCGAAAAATGAAGATCAAAAACAACGTTTGCTACATTTAGTAGACCTACACTTAAAGAAATAATCCGTGGCTTCAAAGTCCAATATTTGAAAAATGGAGCTCGGAAAGTAATGTTATAATAATAATGAAATGTGTAATTATAAACACCAAAGACATATCTAGTGTTTGAATCACTTATGTGTAAATACTTGCATAGAACTTTGTATACACGAACAAAATGATATGCTCCGCAAAAATCGTAAAATCGTCAAGACCCCTAAATATTAACCGATTTGGTTCAAATTTTGCGCAGGCAGTACTTATCAATATGGTAACAGGCACAGCCTTGTGGGGCTTAAGAATTTTAAACCTTGTCATTTTGGACCACCCTAATGTATCAATTAATATCTGTATCACTTAATATTTTGGATAAAGCGCCCCAGACTAGATGAATTGGTAACGACTGAATTATTTCTTTTTTCTGAATTCCTCCCACAGTGTGACACTGCCATTCCCCTATGTATTAACTCTTATTCATATATGTTTCTTTTCAGATTTGGTGCTAATATTTCTGCGGATGCTATTAACGAATTAATGAAACTATTACAAAATCGACTGGATTTGAAACGTAAAATTACCCTATCATGTACTATGAGGGAGGTGATTCAGATGTTGTTCATATAATTCAACATAACTACATATGTAATCTCCACAAAAGAACTACCAGTGACATGAGTCAATCGTGCAATAGTCACCAACATGTCACCTGCTCAACAGACAACATTCAGTTAATATGAGTACACACCTGCAGTGAGTAAGTGATTTTACTTTAAAATATTGAATATCTTCTCTACAAAAAATACCGAAACACAACTTTTATTTATGCTTATAATATAAGAATATAATTTAAATGTAGCAATAGTTGTAAGAAAACAATTACATAAAAAACTTCAATTATGTGCATATATCAACATGAATACAAGTATTGTAAAATTAGTTCTAAGAAAATCTTTACTATACTATATATAATTAATGCCACTGGAGTCAAAATACTACAAAATTTGTCAAATGTAGTTCAATATTATGTATATTTACGGCTATATAGGTTACCCAATTTTAAATTTTTGAAGTGCCACTACTCGTATATTAATGCTACTATACATATATATAACACTGATATCTTTCTTTCTCTACCGTCTTTTGGCGGCATATCTGTGTAAATACATCAGAAGGTCGATCAATGTTTTATGAACTTTTTAAATTTGTATGGAATTCCTTTACTATACAAATCAAATTACTTTTATTGTTTTGTACAAAACTTTTGATTTTTTTGACGGATAAACAGCTAGTTTACAGTTTTTCTGAGAAAATGTGTCTTGTTCTTAAACTCTACGCCACACTGTTCAAAACAAAAGGAAATTAATTTTTTTTGTCAAAATCCCTCACGAATATGTACTGAATTCTTTTATAATTTTGAGTTGTCGTTCGTGAGTTATAATTGAAAATATAAGATTACTATTCTTGATGTTTGTTTTTAAAATTCGACCTTTTTCTTATGTGTTTTTGTTCTTGTTTTTAAAAATTAAACAACAAAGACCTCGTGCTTTAATTTTAATAATAAGAACAACAAGTAAAAGCGTTATTCGGCCATGCCGGATCTTATATACCCTCCACCATGGATAGCATGTGACCTCACAAAATAACTCAAACCTAAAGAAAGTAACACCGAAAACACAAAAAATATAGTAGATGAGGACACTAAGAATCACAACAAGTTAGATGCTATATATGGGAGCTATATCTAAATATGAACCGATATGGCCCATTTGCAATCCCAAACAACCTGCTACTATGAGAAGTATTTGTACCAAATTTGATCAAATTAGCTCTATTATTGCGGACTGTAGCGTGATTACCACAGACGGACATGGCTAAATCGTCTTAGAATTTTACGACGATTAAGAATATATATACTTTATGGGGTCTCAGATCAATATTCAGAGGTGTTACAAACGGAGTGACAAAATGAATATACCCCCCATCCTATGGTGGAGGGTATACAAATAATATAAGATTACGTTTGCTTAAAATTGCTAGCTTTGACCTCGCCAACTTCGTAAATTTTTATGAAATATGAAAAATTGTGTTTCATTTGAGGCAGATGTGAAAAAGTTTTTTCTCTAAGTTCAGATTCACCTTCGGCAACTTTTTCCAAGCAAGTGTCAAAGTTTGTAGGTGAAAGAGGCAGAGAGCTCTTTCAGCCTGCCTCTCTCTCCAACAAACTTTGACACTTGCTTGGAAAAAGTTGCCGAGTGTGAATCTGAACTTAGAGACAAAACTAATAAAATATATTACATTTTGTATACAGTAATGGGCAAAACGTGTGTTAACGTAGCATATATGTATCTGTGATCATAATCGATAACAACCTAAGTCTACTTAAGAAAGATTTCATTTATTATATTCTACTAGCAATACTTCATATTTTCCTGAAATCCGCATTTCTCTAACGATGTTTTTTTTAAGATATTATTAGAAAACATATTGACTTGACCTAAGTCGTAATGAAATTCCATTACAGAACAATTAAAAGCGTTTTTTTTAATTCATGATTTTCGACTTTGGCTGTTATTGTCTAACTAAGAACTAAACATTCTCTAACGCGATGATCATTCAGTCAACCAAGTAGGGCTGCGGAGTCGAGCAAAACTACTCGACTCCGACTCCCGGTGTCGGATTTTAAAATGGTTCGACTCCGACTCCGGCAGTTAAATAATGTAAATTTCTGAGATTATATTTCTACTAAGACGTGAACTCATTTTATTGAAAGCAAGATATAGCTTTGTTAAAAAAAAAAACAGTAAGTATTAAATACTATTAATTATTTATTTATCTACGGTTGACTGCAACTAATATGACAATTCTTTGAAAATGAAATCATGATAAATTTTCTACAATCACTGCCTGTGTTTTAATACCCGTATACCGCATTTTGTGGAAATTATGTTCGCTTCAGGCAACGATTTGTTCGTTAGTAATTTTACTCTACACCACACTATGGTACAGGGGGTTGTAACTTTGTTTTTGTAAAAAATGCTATTAAAAATATTAATTCATAAAAACGGAACTAAAGGTATAAAATTCAATATTACTTATTAAGATTAAAAATTGTTTTTAAATAAACTCTAAATACTTTCATTATTGTTGGTATTTTGGCGGAACTGTTTTATCTTACACAACTGCAACGCCTGCCGTAGTAAGTGTTTAGGGTCCTTTTGGTAGGGTTATGATGGAATCTGAAAAAAAAAATATTTTATATTATTTACTGATACGAAATTTACCTACCATTATTACCTATTAAAGTTTTGTAACTTTTTTTATATTTTTTTAAACACAGTTTTCCATGCGAACTATCTATATTAAAGGCCATAACTCGTCTTAGTCATTTTTTAATCCATCTTTAAAAAAAATTTACAACTAATACTAATGGAATTAAACATCTATAGACAACCGTGCAAAATTGGTACTAACACAACTTTGGGTTTTACTTACTGTAATGTGTATTTATACCCTGCACCACACTGTGGTACAGGGTATTATGACTTTGTGCATTTGTTTGTAACACCCAAAAGGAGAAGAGATAGATCCATTGTTTATTATACCGATCGACTTGGAGTCACTTTCTGAGTCGATTTAGCTATGTCCGTCTGTCTGTAGATGTATTCTTGTAATCAAAGTACAGGTCGCAATTATGGCCCGATCTTGACGAAACTTTACAAATATCTTTTTTTTTGGCCCAAGGACGATCCCTATTTAATTTTGTTAAAATCGGTTCAGATTTGGATATAGCCACCATATATGTATGCCCCGATTTGACATGTAAGCGCTGTAAAAACTTTATTTTATATCCGATCAGTATGAAATTCAGCAGAAAGAGGTCTCTGTTAAATTTGGAAGAAATCGGTTCAGATTTAGATATAGCCCCCATAGATACGTTACCCCCGATTTGACATGTAAGCTAATAATGACAAATGTTATTATACCCTACACCACACTGTGGTACAGGGTATTATAACTTTGTGCATTTGTTTGTAACACCCAAAAGGAGAAGAAATAGACCCATCGTTTATTATACCGATCGACTTAGAATCACTTTCTGAGTTGATTTAGCTATGTCCGTCTGTCTGTGCATGTATTCTTGTAATCAAAGTACAGTTCGCAATTATGGTCCGATCTCGACGAAACTTTACACATATATTTTTTTTGGCCCAAGGACGATCCCTATTGAATTTGGTTAAAATCGGTTCAGATTAAGATATAGCCCCCATATATATGTTAGCTCAGCTTTGTCATGTAAGCGCTGTAAAAATGTTATTTTATATCCGATCAGTATGAAATTCGGCAGAAAGAGGTTCCCTATTATTTGAATGAACACTGTTAAATGTGGAAGAAATCGGTTCAGATTTAGATATAGCCCCCATATAAACGTTACCCCCGATTTGACATGTAAGCGCTGTAAAAATGTTATACTGCTAAATTCGGTGAAAATCGGTTCAGATTTAGAAATAGCCCCCACATATATGTTACCTCCGATTTTACATGTAAGAGCTGTAAAAACTGTATTTTATATCCGATCAGTGCGAAATTCGCCAGAAAGAGGTTTCTTATTACATGAAGCATTACTGCCAAATTCGGAGAAAATCGGTTCGGATTTAGATATAGCCCCCATATATATGTTACCTCCGATTTGACATGTAAGCGCTGTAAAAACTGTATTTTATATCCGATCAGTATGAAATTCGTCAGAAAGAGGTTTCCTATTATATGAATGAACACTTTTAAATTTGGAAGAAATCGGTTCAGATTTAGATATAGCCCCCATTTGACATGTGAGCGCTGTAAAAATGTTATTTTGTATCCGATCAGTGCAAAAGTCGGCAAAAAGAGGTTTCTTTCTACATGAAGGAATACTGCCAAATTCGGAGAAACTCGGTTTAGATTTAGATATAACACCCATATATGTATATGTTACCCCCGATTTGACCTGCAAGCGCTGTAGAAATTTTATTTTATATCCGATCAGTGCAAAATTCGGCAGAAAGTGGTTTCTTATTACTCTAAGGAATACTGCCAAATTCGGAGAAAATCGGTTCAGATTTAGATATAACTCCCATATATGTATACATTACCCCCGATTTGACATGTAAGCGCTGTAAAAACTGTATTTTATATCCGATCATTACATGAAGGAATACTGCCAAATTCGGAGAAAATCGGTTCAGATTTAGATATAGCTCCCATATATATGTTACCCCCGATTTGACATGTAAGCGCTGTAGAGATTGTATTTTATATCCGATCAGTACGAAATTCGACAGAAGGAGGTCTTTTTACATGAATGAGTATTCAGGGAACATCGGTTAAGATTTATATTAAAGCTCCATATATATGTTCGTCCTGATTTTGTATCAAACCGCTGTAGAAATTGTATTTTACTTCCGATCATTAAAATTTTCCAAAAAGATGTTTCTCAATTTAGGAACGAATATTGCATAATTTAGCGATTATCGTTTCAGAATTAGATATGGCAGTGACCCTTATCGCATTGTTAGGGAGCTGTAGGGTATTATATAGTCGGCCCCGCCCGACCTTCTGTCTTTCCTTACTGGTTTTAATTTCACTTTAATTTTTTTTTGACAAACACTTCATCCACTTCTCACAAAAACCACACACTAAATGAAAAATTCGCAATTTTTAACTCCGCAATCGATTCCAAAGCAGCGATGGTCAAAAGCACTACCCGGGGTTTTCAAATATATGAAAATGTACTACAGCTACCGAAATACGCACACGGATACGCCGGATAATTTCAAAAAATCCGAATTTGACAGTGCGCTTACAACTACAACGAAAGAAAACAAAACAACAACAAAAAAACACAAACAGATGACAAGCAGTATTTTATTTTTTTTTTTTGGAACAGTGCACGAAGTAGAAAAATATTAAATATTGAATTTGCTGGAAATACCAAATACAAACTGGTAAGAATTTAATATTTTACTGTTATAATTTATATCAATATGTGTTTTTCAGATTAACAGCGAAGAAATGATTGAAATAGCTGGGACACTGCCCTACACTTATGGAATACAAAGGAGCCTCTCCACAAATGTGTAAAAATTAAGAAGGGCACATGGCAAGCAATTTCTCTGAAGTTGTCCAAACCAAGTAAATTCCAAAACTTTCAAATATGTACCAGCATTTTTGTATTAATGTTTATTAATTCAACAGAAACGTGGGGAACCTATTCATGCTGCTTGGACGCAAGGAATCCATTTTTAAGAACACATCGGATCGAACCTAAGAAAATCGTTAGTTCAGGTGTTTGTTCTTCCTACAATGAAGCATGTGACACGAGCTTGTTCCGAATAGTTTTTATTTCCATAGCTTTACGATGCTGTATTTGAATTCCATGTTCAACGAGGACATTTGGAAATATCAATTCAATCTGGCCAATAAGCAATTCTCTACTTTGAAGCATGATTTTAAGATAGAATTTGATTTAATAGCGACACTGCCATGTGATATAAAACACAATTTAGTCCCAACATGGCAAGTGCCGACAGCTTTGATAGATTTGGTTGGCGTTTACAATGTCAGGAGGAGAATTAAAGGTCTTTACATTTTGCACAACCAATAAAGAGTTTAAGAAACATAATTTGACTTCGGTGGACAAAACCAAAATCTTTAGATACTCCACGATATATCAGCAATGTGTCCGTTCTTCTCAAATGAAAAACAGCATCTTGCATAACAAACAAATTAAAACATACAACTACAATGCTATGGAAATTTTGTAGTTAAAAAACGTTGTGTCATTGGGGTGTATACACAATAATACTGCTCGAATGCAAACTATCAAATTGCTTCAGTGCAGCTTTAAAAATCTTTCCTTACGAAAACTTATTTAGAAAGTTGAGAAGGCAAAGAAAAATGAATTGCTGTCTGAAAATGTTTAAAATTCTAATGCCTCCTGGTTTTGGAATATATTTCTATTCCTTCTTCTTTGTGGTTTGTCCAGAATATTTTCAAAACATATAAATCATCCATAATATCAATATTGCTCGGAATTCACTCCAAATGTAGAAAAACAAACTTTTTCTGAAATGGGGATGATAAATCAGCTGTTTTTTGTTTACTGCGTATTTCGGTACAGCGCGCGTTAAAAATTATCCATCACGTGTACATGAGCACACACATTGAATGAGAGTTGACTATCATTCAGTCGCGCTTGGACATTCGATCGACGAGGTTGTGTCGTCGCTTGTTGCTTAGCGTGCACATGAAGAAAAAATGGATGATACAATAATTATAATACATCCTTCAAGTATAGGTATAAAGTTTAGTATGTATTGTATTTTTACCGAAGAATTTATAAACATTTCTAAATACAAGTTTAAATTATTTATTATGTTACTGCAGAAATGAATATATTTTGTTATTTTCTTTTTGTCAAAATTAAATAAAGTAACGATTTTTTTAAATGTATATATTATTATCTTTTAACGATTTTTTAATAAAATTTGTATAAGCACCTAAATATACTAACAAAACAATAAGTTGGACACTCGAAAACGGTTAATAGAAAAAATAAATAATAGGCATAATCAATACGGGTATGCAGTCCTCTTATTGGAAAATTTGGATTGATTACTTTACATAGCATAATAAATATGTATGTGGCTAATCATAACATATTTAAAGTTCGATTTCTTTATGTACGCGTATGTCCACTTTATTTATTATCTTACCCAACAAATATATGTTAAGAAAATGCCATACCGTTCAGAAAACGTTATGATATTGCTGAAAACAGTCGGAACAAAAAACACCAAATTCCCTCAGACTTGCCGGCTGGCCCAGCTAACAAAATTATCCGACTTTGTCTGACATCCGACATGTCTGCACATAATCGGATCGCTTACGACGATTCTTACCGACTTCGGACCGAATTCTGTCCGACAAGTCTGAGGGAATTTGGTGTTTTTTGTTCCGACTGTTTTCAGCAATATCGTAACTTTTTCTGAACGGTATGTCTGAATGATATCGGAACTCAGTGTGTGTTGTACTTTTTGTTACAGCGTATGTGTGCCTGTGTGTTTTTTGCTCATAAACATTTTTTGTGGAATTTTGTGTGGCACCGTTAGATAAGCAACCACCAATTGTATGCTGCTTTGTTCTTTGGAATTTTTGAAAGTTGTAAGCAGTGAATTATTCTTGTTTTCTGAAAAGTACAACTTTTTTATGTAAAAAATACTCAAAACTGTAAAATTTATTAAAACATCACCGGGAAAGTAGTATTGACTTGGTAAGAATTCGATCCAAAATCGGACCGCATTATCGGCAAAAGGATCCGAATTTTGCGTGACATTGGTTAAGAATTCGGTCTGACTCACTGGGGAAAAATATTCTAATTTTATATGTAATTCGGCAAGAATTCGATCCGAATTGTGTACGTTATTTGGTAAGAGTTCGGTACGGCTTTTCTAATTTCCCTTCCGAATTTAGTTCCGAAGTCGGTACGAATACGGTACGACACGTCTGCACAAGCATCAGATTTCACTCCGACAACATGACAACCACTTCATGTTTTTTGGTACCGATTTCGGTCCGACAACGGATACGATATCGGATGATTTATCCGATTGTCGAACAGATTTTGGACCGATATCTGAATATTTTGTTAGCTGGGTGGGTTAACACTTCTCACAAATACATAAACATTTTGTAGAAGTATTGTGTGCCCATCGCTATTCCAAAGTGAACGGGAAATTGTTTGTTTTTGTTCTAAAGCGTACCCTACACTGTGGATTTATTGTACAACATCATGTTCTCTCAGATGTTGTGTTCGACGATTGTTTGCCCTTACATTACTCAAGCAATCTGACCAACATCATTTTATGAGAGGCAGCAACACGGACGGTTGTGCGTGTGCAGCGAAAAAAGAACAAAATGCCGTCGGCAAAAATGAAAAAATGCAACCAAAAAAATTACGGCATTTTCAACTTTTTTTGAATGAATAATTAGGGCATTTTTGAAGGAATTTGTTTATACCCTAATTCCATATGAATGTGCATCGTGCGTTATATTTTTTAATGTGATATACAAATGTACCTGATACAAATGTTACCTGACTTTCAGTATATTTGTTTCATATTTTCATACAAAGGAATATGTGCAGAAACAGAGGAGAAAATTAAAAAAAATGCCATGCCAATTTCGTTATTTCGTTATTACTTTTACAAGTATTGCCTATCAAAAAGTATGTTTGGGAGAGACAGAAACAAATTCTGTATATTTTTGAAGGAAATGGAAGGAAAGTGCTCTTTAAATAAAAAAGCTTAAAAATCTACGAAAAATATTTATGTACATATTTATCTTTCACAAGAAATGGCCTATTGTCTTTAAACCAACATAAAAAATAAATTTATTCAAGGAAAATTAAGCGAAATTTATTTTATTTATAATTCAGAAAATCCTGCCAAAATTGCCGATCTCTTTCCATTTTACTTTTACGCGTCTTAATTAATCAAACGTCTTTTTGCCGACGGCACTTTGTTCTCCTTTCGTATTTCCACCACAATGTTTCTTTTGAACTGACGAAATGTTGTCATACCTGCCATTACACTGTGGGTTTGCATGAGCCAACATGAAAATATCAAAATTGTTTTGATTTTCGTCCAACATCCATGAACACTCATCATGCAGCTTTTTACACTGTGGATAAATCAATGGATCACACATTTTGTAGGACAAAACTGATGTGTGTAGCGCCGCCTTAACAAGCAAGCAGTAGTGGGTGAGTTTCGCTCATTTTTCATTCATTTTTCTTCGCGAATGGGGATATATTTTTTGGTTTGGGGATCCGGGGATTTGGCGGGGATTGCAATTTTTTATAATTACATGTCTTTATTTATGTTAAAACTAGCTGGACCCGGTGCACTTCGTTGCCCCAGATTTCAGATTTCCAATCCAGCCCATTTGTTGGCCAATTACGTAGATTGCCATCACAAACAAACGATTTGCCACGCCCACATTTTCCCCGCCCACTTTTTGCAAAAAAATTTTTTCCAAAACCAACTCAGACAAAATAGCTTTCAACCAAAAGAAAAAATTTTAAAATCGGTCCAGTAGTTTAAGCGTCTATAAAACACATACATACAAACATTTTTCCATTTTTATATATTTAGATTAGTATTTTTAAAACTATGATATTTTCTAAGTGGGCTGTGCGTTTGCCAGAGGAGTGAATGCCATGAGGGCTGCATTAACCTCTCGTACACCTCTCATACACATAAAATGAGCTTAATTGAAAAAAATTTTGATATTCTGCTCTGAAAAAAAAAACGGCAAATAAATGTAAACGCATTGCAAGAAATAGTAAACCAAAGGCAAAAATAAAATAAACTCAAACCAAACATAACATCACTGCAGCATGGTAATGTTTGGCTATATTTGTTTTTGCTTGCCTCTGTCTTTTTTTCACGTCACCACGCATAGCGTACGACAAAAAAAAAAAACAAAAACAAAATACATTGCCATTCTCTGTTGCTATCCATAGCACACACACGCTCGGCCATATGTAGGCAAAACAAAAACAAATCACATTGCTATTCTCAGCAAAGCAATACTCACTGTAGGATGGGAGAGTAAAATATTGGAACACTCGCATCGTGTCGATGTGCCGCACACTGCTTTATTTTTCACTACCACAACTACAATTTTTATACGCTGTGAGTCGTTCATGTCCGTTTGTGCTTGCAGGTGAATTTTACTTAGGATTTTGAAAGCCATGAATCTCCTTTTCTAATAAACTTTTTAATACTTTTTTTGGCCTAAAACCTTCACCAGGTCGAGAGCTTTTTATTATAAAAAATTTCATGAAAATCAGCCGGGCCTTTCTCAAGATTGTTCCGAACATAAAAAAGGCACTTCAAAATATAATATTAGTTTAGATTAGTATTTTCTGTCAAATCTATATTTTTCTAGAAAATGCGTCCGTAAAAATTGTGTCAAAAGTTCCTACAAAAAGTAGCTTGACTCGCAGAATACGACTTAAATAGACAACCTGTAGTAATTGCCAATACGTATTTCTATAGATATTTATAAATTAATTGAAGCCAAATGCGGTTTATAAAATTCTTCCCAGACGACATTACGAACAATTTAAGCTAATTTTGGAGTAAAGTTTACTAGTAACAGGATTCTGCTGGTCCAACACGATTTTAAAGAACTGGAATCGCTGGTTTTTGGCGATTTGTGAGAAGTGTTAACACTCTCTTTATGCACTGCAAGAAATGGTATTTGCATTTTCTTAACATATATTTGTTGGGTAAGATAATAAATAAAGTGGACAACGAACATCATTAAGTAGATTTGGGGTCAATATACGCGTACATAAAGAAATCGAACTTTAAATATGTTATGATTAGCCACATACATATTTATTATGCTATGTAAAGTAATCAATCCAAATTTCCCAATAAGAGGACTGCATACCCGTATTGATTATGCCTATTCTTTATTTTTTCTATTAACCGTTTTCGAGTGTCCAACTTTTTATTTTGTTAGTATATTTAGGTGCTTATACAAATTTTATTAAAAAATCGTTAAAAGATAATAATATATACATTTACAATTATTTTAAAAAAATCGTTACTTTATTTAATTTTGACAAAAAGAAAATAATACATATATTAATTTCTGCAGTAACATAATAAATAATTTAAACTTGTATTTAGAAATGTTTATAAATTCTTCGGTAAAAATACAATACATACTAAACTTTATTCCTATACTTGAAGTATGCATTGTAATAATTGTATCATCCATTTTTTCTTCATGTGCACGCTAAGCGACGACACAACCTCGTCGATCGAATGTCCAAGCGCGACTGAAGGCCGGGTTAGGCATACGTAACCGTAATTTATCTTTACCGTTGCCGTAACGTTGCCCGTTTGAGCGATTAGCCAACGTTGAGAAAACGAGTCATATGTTCTGACAACAACAACACATAAGTAAACAAAAAAAGGTTTATTAAAAATGAAGTTAAAAATAATGATTATAAATTTGTGTTTTTTAAATCTGTGTAGAATTTACAATAAAAGTAATCAAGAAAATATCGTCGGATAAGAAGATGTGGTGGACGTCCTATAAACAATGACTGGGCGAAAGCCGGACACTAGAATGCCTATGGCAGTTTTTAATTTGTTATTAAAATTAACTACGCCAAAGCAACGGATTAGACCGGCAGAGAGACTAGCAATAACACCACTGTATGCCAAATATTGCTTTATCCTATGATTCCAAGTTGGGAAATATTAACATTATATTCTTTAAAATTGTAGATATTTGAGTCACGGTTGTTCCATACAATCGATTGCATGGAGTCACAAGCTGGGGAAAACAACAATTCGAAATATTATTTTAGAATGCAGTGAAGTTTTGTGGCGCTTGCTTTCGCCGATTTATTTAAGTGAACAAACTACACAGCAGTACAAACACATTGCCAATGATTTTCAACGAATGTGGGATATGCCGAATTGTGTGGGAATCTGCGATGCTAACTATACATTCATATCAGTTAATGTTGGAATTTATGGCAGCCAACACGATGTCCACTAAACTTTAATTTATTTATAATCTATTTTAATACAATTTCCATTTCATAATTTAAATTAAATACAGTACTCTCCGTTTGGCCAATCAGTTATTTCAGGTACAGTATCTGTACCTCCTAGTAAACCATTATGGCATCCTCTGAAGCCTTTCCTTATTTTTTTATTGGCGGCGTTTCCCCTGAGGAATATCCTTGGTCTAAGTCAACAACTTTAGACGATCCCAGAGACAACATCCAACGCGAAATTTCCAACGTTCCGGTCGAAATGTGTCCAAGAGTGGTGGAAAATTGGGTCCAAAGAATAGATCGCTGTTGACGGGCTCGTGGTGGTCATATGACCGAAATTGAATTTCATTCTTAAAATGTAACATTTGCACTACACCTGGAATAAATTTGAACTCTATATCTTAAATATTCTGTGTTTTATTAATATATAAAATTCGTATGTCCTTAATGGAAAACCCTTTACTTATGTCTATTTCCATTGAAGAGGGACTCAGCCAAATACAATCCAGTCTCTGTCTATAAATAAGTCCACGTTTGTAGAGATGCTTATATTGATGTCGAATTAACCCACAATGAAGAAGATTGGCGCAATGATTGTCTCGTACTGTCGTCAAAAGAATCCTGAAGCAGATTAAAATTTAATTTTTAATGGATCTTCATAAAACTCACCTGTTACGCCCAGCTCCTTGCCAATTTGCTTCCAAGCTTCTCGCTTTTTTTTCAGATATCCTATATGCTGGATTATATTTATTGTATAAATACTCGTGCGACTGCACCAATGAAATCGAATAATCGACTTTCATGTTTATTTGCACTTTTAAACAACAAATAATTAATAAATTATTTTCTTTACTTTTCTCGGTGAACATACAATTGTAATTGTAAACAATATGTAGTATCAGCTGTTGTCAAATTGTACGTAAACGGAACGTCCTATTCTGATTTCAACAGATTCAGCCGTCCGTTTACGTTTCGTTTCCGTTGGCTAATCGTTTACACTGATTTCCATATGACAGATTGAATCAGCTGATTCGTTACGCTACGGGGGCGTTACGGTTAAGTTTGCCTAACTGGGCCTTGAATGATAGAGTTGGGACGTTCCGGAACGAACTCGTTCAATTGAACGATTCCCTTGAAGGAACGATTGGAACTTGTTCCTGATATGTCGTTCTTTTAGTTCCATTTCACTTCGAATTTTGCTTTTATTCATCTTTCGTTCATTCGCTCGTTCATGTTACCATTCTTCTCTTTCGAACAGCTGTTTAATTGTTGCCAAATTTACCGAACAATGATTTCTCTAGTGCTGTCACACTAAATTTATTACAAAATTAAATGCTGGTGTCGTTCGGAGGTATCAATCTTTTACCTTCATTAGTCTTTTTCACGGGGATGCCCAGATTACATACACATCACATGTTTAACAATTGTTATTTAAATAAAATCAGCAGAACATAATTAAATAAATTAAAAATCTATTTTCAATTTCAAAATTCAATTGGCAAAATTGTTGTTATCATGTTCATAAAAGAAGACTGAACGAGTAAACAAACCGCTGTTGTGATGTTTGACCGAATGAATGTCATTTGAACGAAGGAGCCAAAAGGAACGATGGAACGAAAAGACTGAACGAGTTCCTTTACCGGAACGGAACGAAAAGGACCGGTCCGTTCAGGGTACGAAAATGCCCAAGACAACTGAATGATAGACAACTCTCATTCAATGTGTGTGCTCATGTACACGTGAGAGGAAAAACCGCGGGTAGTGCTTTTGCCCATCGCTGCTCTACAAAAATGAATTGGGGTGCGAGAGAGACACGTGTCGGGAGAGCGTTACTTGATCGTAAAACAGCTCAGACAATAGTTTTTGCTTATTTCTCTGCTGCTGACGGCAGAGTGACGAAAGCAGGGTTACCGTTGACAAATTTAAAGAGGTTGCAAAAAAAGTCGTTTTCGAAAAATAAAGTCGCACAAAAAAGTCGTTATTGCATAAAAAAGGGTCTCACTTTTTTTAAACACTTTACTTTAGCAAAACAATTACGAAATTAATAAGAAATCGTTTGTATGTGATAAGAAATTATTTTTTTTTTAATTACATGAGTTAACAGAATGATTTTTGATAGCATAATATTTGTACTTTGCTATATTTGAACCCAGTACATTGCTTAAAATGCCATCTCATGCATATTACTCTTGATATTTATTGGATTACATAAATATTGTTATTTTGGAAATCTTGTTCTTATTAAGTGAACAGAGTAGCGACCCTATAATTTTGAAAGGGCATATTGAGTAGATAATTTTTGTAGAATAAACTTATGGTCCAGCTGGTCCGAGTTTTTTTACAGTGGGTCAAAGTTTTCATTTTTTGGTCGAAGGGAGCATTATACTTAATGAAAAAGTGATGTAATTAAATGTCTGAGAGATTTCTTATTGTCAGAGTTACATAGTGGAATTTTATGAGGAAGATCTTAACCCTCTATCTCCCCTCTTAATGGGTCAATTTGGACCTTTTTTCGAAAACATCAAAAAAAAATCCTTTCAAAAAGGACATTTAAGGATTAAAATATTCTACGAAAATTGTTGCCGGAAAATTTCAGTGGGGGTCGCCAGAGACACCAAAGCTGTAGATTAGCTATTTACGCTTAATTAGCAAAATTACACGCTAACTTATACAATAAATAATATAATGTAAATTTGAACTGTTTATTTTGAAAGTGGCGTAAACGCCATTCTGATTTACTCGATTCACCATTAGAAAAAGAGATTTAATAAAACTAAAATGCGAAAATTTTCAGTTTATATAGAAACATTGAAGTCTTGAGATGAACTGAATGTAAATAATATATATCTATTATTCAAATAGCTTCTTTTAGAATTATAGAGTCGCTGTTCTGCTCCAATTATTCCATAGATATCACGACTTTAAATTTACATTATAGTATTTGTACCCTACACCACACTGTGGTACAGGGTATTATGACTTTGTGCATTTGTTTGTAACACCTAAAAGTAGAAGAGATAGACCCATTGTTTATTATACCGATCGACTCAGAATCACTTTCTGAGTCGATTTAGTCTGTCTGTCTGTCCATGTATTCTTGTAATCAAAGTGCAGGTCGTATTTATGGTCCGATTGTGATGAAATGTAGCATAGTGCTCTTTTTTGGCCCAAGGACGATCCCTATTGAAATTGGTTAATATCGGTTCAGATTTGGAAATAGTCCACATATATATGTTTCACCCGATTTGACATGTAAGCTCAGTAGAAACCACATTTTACATCCGATCTTTATGAAATTCGGCGGAGAGAGTTTTATTATTACGTGAATGAACACTACCAAATTCGGAGAAAATCCGAATCACCCGATTTGACATGTAAGCGCTGTAGGAACTGTATTTTGAATCAGATCAGTACGAAATTTGGCAGAGAGAGTTCTCTTATTACATGAAAAAACACTGCCAATTTCGAGGAAAATCGGTTCAGATTTAGATATAGTCCACATATATATGTTTCACCCGATTTGACATGAAAGCGCTGGAGAAACCGTATTTTACATCCGACCTGTACGAAATTCGGCAGAGAAAGTTCTCTTATTACATGAAAAAACACTGCGCAATTCGGGGAAAATCGGTTCAGATTTAGATATAGCCCCCATATATATGTTCCACCCGATTTAACATGTAAGCGCTGTAGAAATCGTGTTTTATATCCGATCAGTACGAAATTTAACAGAGAGAGAGAGTTTTCTTATTACATGTATGAACACTGCCAAATTCGGGAAAAATCGGTTCAGATTTAAACATAGTCCCAATATATATGTTACACCCGATTTGACATGTAAGCACTGTAGAAACCGTGTTTTATATCCGATCAGTACGAAAATAGGCAGAGAGAGTTTGCTTATTACATGTATGTATGAACACTGCCAAATTCTTATCGCAATGCCCATTTTCGCATTGGTAGGTAGGTGTAGGGTATTATATAGTCGGCCCCGCCCGACTTTCTGTCTTTCCTTACTGGTGTATAAGTTGGTGTGTAATTTTGCTAATTAAGCATAAAGAGTTATCTATATCTACAGCTTTGGTGTCTTTGGCCACCTCCACTGAAATTTTCCCGCAAAAATGTTCGTAGAATATTTTAATCCTTAAATGTACTTTTTGAAAGGATTTTTTAATTTTTTCGAAAAAAGGGCCAAATTGACCCATTAAGAGGGGAGATAGAGGGTTATGATCTTCCACAAAAATGATCCTCATAAAATTCCACTATGTAACTCTGACAATAAGAAATCTCTCATACATTAACTTATAGCATTTTTTTCAGTTAGTATAATGCTCCCTTCGACCAAAAATTGTAAACTCTGACCCACTGTAAAAAAACTCAGACCAGCTGGACCATAAGTTTATTGTACAAAAAATATCTACTCAATATACCCTTTCAGAATTATAGGGTGGCTATTCTGTTCCAATCAAAAAGTCTTAATTTGTTAAATTCCTTTTAAATGCTGATAGTAAAATTGTAAGTACATTTTTACGTAAATCAAACGAATAATACGTTTTATGCTGCAAAATGCAAATTTTGTCTAAAATTTATTTTAACAAAAGATTCAAAACCCCAAAATACTGCACCGATGCATGGAAAGCGACCGTGTCTTTATTATTGATTTTTGAAATTACAAGAAAACAATGCAAATGCTGCAATTTAGGAAATTTTTATAAATAAATTTAACGATTTATTTTGGAAATCTTGTTCTTATTAAGTGAACAGAGCAGCGACCCTATAATTTTGAAAGGGCATATTGAGTAGATAATTTTTGTAGAATAAACTTATGGTCCGGCTGGTCCGAGTTTTTTTTACAGTGGGTCAAAGTTTTCATTTTTTGGTCGAAGGGAGCATTATACTTAATGAAAAAGTGATGTAATTAAATGTCTGAGAGATTTCTTATTGTCAGAGTTACATAGTGGAATTTTATGAGGATCATTTTTGTGGAAGATCTTAACCCTCTATCTCCCCTCTTAATGGGTCAATTTGGACCTTTTTTCGAAAACATCAAAAAAAAATCCTTTCAAAAAGGACATTTAAGGATTAAAATATTCTACGAAAATTGTTGCCGGAAAATTTCAGTGGGGGTCGCCAGAGACACCAAAGCTGTAGATATAGCTATTTACGCTTAATTAGCAAAATTACACGCCAACTTATACAATAAATAATATAATGTAAATTTGAACTGTTTATTTTGAAAGTGGCGTAAACGCCATTCTGCTTTACTCGATTCACCATTAGAAAAAGAGATTTAATAAAACTAAAATGCGAAAATTTTCAGTTTATATAGAAACATTGAAGTCTTGAGATGAACTGAATGTAAATAATATATATCTATTATTCAAATAGCTTCTTTTAGAATTATAGAGTCGCTGTTCTGCTCCAATTATTCCATAGATATCACGACTTTAAATTTACATTATAGTATTTGTACCCTACACCACACTGTGGTACAGGGTATTATGACTTTGTGCATTTGTTTGTAACACCTAAAAGTAGAAGAGATAGACCCATTGTTTATTATACCGATCGACTCAGAATCACTTTCTGAGTCGATTTAGTCTGTCTGTCTGTCCATGTATTCTTGTAATCAAAGTGCAGGTCGTATTTATGGTCCGATTGTGATGAAATGTAGCATAGTGCTCTTTTTTGGCCCAAGGACGATCCCTATTGAAATTGGTTAATATCGGTTCAGATTTGGAAATAGTCCACATATATATGTTTCACCCGATTTGACATGTAAGCTCAGTAGAAACCACATTTTACATCCGATCTTTATGAAATTCGGCAGAGAGAGTTTTATTATTACGTGAATGAACACTACCAAATTCGGAGAAAATCGGTTCAGATTTAGATATAGCCCCCATATATATGTTTCACCCGATTTGACATGTAAGCGCTGTAGGAACTGTATTTTAAATCTGATCAGTACGAAATTTGGCAGAGAGAGTTCTCTTATTACATGAAAAAACACTGCCAATTTCGAGGAAAATCGGTTCAGATTTAGATATAGTCCACATATATATGTTTCACCCGATTTGACATGAAAGCGCTGGAGAAACCGTATTTTACATCCGACCTGTACGAAATTCGGCAGAGAAAGTTCTCTTATTACATGAAAAAACACTGCGCAATTCGGGGAAAATCGGTTCAGATTTAGATATAGCCCCCATATATATGTTCCACCCGATTTAACATGTAAGTGCTGTAGAAATCGTGTTTTATATCCGATCAGTACGAAATTTAACAGAGAGAGAGTTTTCTTATTACATGTATGAACACTGCCAAATTCGGGGAAAATCGGTTCAGATTTAAACATAGTCCCAATATATATGTTACACCCGATTTGACATGTAAGCACTGTAGAAACCGTGTTTTATATCCGATCAGTACGAAAATAGGCAGAGAGAGTTTGCTTATTACATGTATGTATGAACACTGCCAAATTCTTATCGCAATGTCCATTTTCGCATTGGTAGGTAGGTGTAGGGTATTATATAGTCGGCCTCGCCCGACTTTCTGTCTTTCCTTACTGGTGTATAAGTTGGTGTGTAATTTTGCTAATTAAGCATAAAGAGTTATCTATATCTACAGCTTTGGTGTCTTTGGCCACCTCCACTGAAATTTTCCCGCAAAAATGTTCGTAGAATATTTTAATCCTTAAATGTACTTTTTGAAAGGATTTTTTAATTTTTTTCGAAAAAAGGGCCAAATTGACCCATTAAGAGGGGAGATAGAGGGTTATGATCTTCCACAAAAATGATCCTCATAAAATTCCACTATGTAACTCTGACAATAAGAAATCTCTCATACATTAACTTATAGCATTTTTTTCAGTTAGTATAATGCTCCCTTCGACCAAAAATTGTAAACTCTGACCCACTGTAAAAAAACTCAGACCAGCTGGACCATAAGTTTATTGTACAAAAAATATCTACTCAATATACCCTTTCAGAATTATAGGGTGGCTATTCTGTTCCAATCAAAAAGTCTTAATTTGTTAAATTCCTTTTAAATGCTGATAGTAAAATTGTAAGTACATTTTTACGTAAATCAAACGAATAATACGTTTTATGCTGCAAAATGCAAATTTTGTCTAAAATTTATTTTAACAAAAGATTCAAAACCCCAAAATACTGCACCGATGCATGGAAAGCGACCGTGTCTTTATTATTGATTTTTGAAATTACAAGAAAACAATGCAAATGCTGCAATTTAGGAAATTTTTATAAATAAATTTAACGATTTATTTTGGAAATCTTGTTCTTATTAAGTGAACAGAGCAGCGACCCTATAATTTTGAAAGGGCATATTGAGTAGATAATTTTTGTAGAATAAACTTATGGTCCGGCTGGTCCGAGTTTTTTTTACAGTGGGTCAAAGTTTTCATTTTTTGGTCGAAGGGAGCATTATACTTAATGAAAAAGTGATGTAATTAAATGTCTGAGAGATTTCTTATTGTCAGAGTTACATAGTGGAATTTTATGAGGATCATTTTTGTGGAAGATCTTAACCCTCTATCTCCCCTCTTAATGGGTCAATTTGGACCTTTTTTCGAAAACATCAAAAAAAAATCCTTTCAAAAAGGACATTTAAGGATTAAAATATTCTACGAAAATTGTTGCCGGAAAATTTCAGTGGGGGTCGCCAGAGACACCAAAGCTGTAGATATAGCTATTTACGCTTAATTAGCAAAATTACACGCCAACTTATACAATAAATAATATAATGTAAATTTGAACTGTTTATTTTGAAAGTGGCGTAAACGCCATTCTGCTTTACTCGATTCACCATTAGAAAAAGAGATTTAATAAAACTAAAATGCGAAAATTTTCAGTTTATATAGAAACATTGAAGTCTTGAGATGAACTGAATGTAAATAATATATATCTATTATTCAAATAGCTTCTTTTAGAATTATAGAGTCGCTGTTCTGCTCCAATTATTCCATAGATATCACGACTTTAAATTTACATTATAGTATTTGTACCCTACACCACACTGTGGTACAGGGTATTATGACTTTGTGCATTTGTTTGTAACACCTAAAAGTAGAAGAGATAGACCCATTGTTTATTATACCGATCGACTCAGAATCACTTTCTGAGTCGATTTAGTCTGTCTGTCTGTCCATGTATTCTTGTAATCAAAGTGCAGGTCGTATTTATGGTCCGATTGTGATGAAATGTAGCATAGTGCTCTTTTTTGGCCCAAGGACGATCCCTATTGAAATTGGTTAATATCGGTTCAGATTTGGAAATAGTCCACATATATATGTTTCACCCGATTTGACATGTAAGCTCAGTAGAAACCACATTTTACATCCGATCTTTATGAAATTCGGCAGAGAGAGTTTTATTATTACGTGAATGAACACTACCAAATTCGGAGAAAATCGGTTCAGATTTAGATATAGCCCCCATATATATGTTTCACCCGATTTGACATGTAAGCGCTGTAGGAACTGTATTTTAAATCTGATCAGTACGAAATTTGGCAGAGAGAGTTCTCTTATTACATGAAAAAACACTGCCAATTTCGAGGAAAATCGGTTCAGATTTAGATATAGTCCACATATATATGTTTCACCCGATTTGACATGAAAGCGCTGGAGAAACCGTATTTTACATCCGACCTGTACGAAATTCGGCAGAGAAAGTTCTCTTATTACATGAAAAAACACTGCGCAATTCGGGGAAAATCGGTTCAGATTTAGATATAGCCCCCATATATATGTTCCACCCGATTTAACATGTAAGTGCTGTAGAAATCGTGTTTTATATCCGATCAGTACGAAATTTAACAGAGAGAGAGTTTTCTTATTACATGTATGAACACTGCCAAATTCGGGGAAAATCGGTTCAGATTTAAACATAGTCCCAATATATATGTTACACCCGATTTGACATGTAAGCACTGTAGAAACCGTGTTTTATATCCGATCAGTACGAAAATAGGCAGAGAGAGTTTGCTTATTACATGTATGTATGAACACTGCCAAATTCTTATCGCAATGCCCATTTTCGCATTGGTAGGTAGGTGTAGGGTATTATATAGTCGGCCTCGCCCGACTTTCTGTCTTTCCTTACTGGTGTATAAGTTGGTGTGTAATTTTGCTAATTAAGCATAAAGAGTTATCTATATCTACAGCTTTGGTGTCTTTGGCCACCTCCACTGAAATTTTCCCGCAAAAATGTTCGTAGAATATTTTAATCCTTAAATGTACTTTTTGAAAGGATTTTTTAATTTTTTTCGAAAAAAGGGCCAAATTGACCCATTAAGAGGGGAGATAGAGGGTTATGATCTTCCACAAAAATGATCCTCATAAAATTCCACTATGTAACTCTGACAATAAGAAATCTCTCATACATTAACTTATAGCATTTTTTTCAGTTAGTATAATGCTCCCTTCGACCAAAAATTGTAAACTCTGACCCACTGTAAAAAAACTCAGACCAGCTGGACCATAAGTTTATTGTACAAAAAATATCTACTCAATATACCCTTTCAGAATTATAGGGTGGCTATTCTGTTCCAATCAAAAAGTCTTAATTTGTTAAATTCCTTTTAAATGCTGATAGTAAAATTGATAATAAAATAAAAATAATACGTTTTATGCTGCAAAATGCAAATTTTGTCTAAAATTTATTTTAACAAAAGATTCAAAACCCCAAAATACTGCACCGATGCATGGAAAGCGACCGTGTCTTTATTATTGATTTTTGAAATTACAAGAAAACAATGCAAATGCTGCAATTTAGGAAATTTTTATAAATAAATTTAACGATTTAAATTTTTTTTTGAGTTAAAGAATTGGCCTGAGAGTATATATATAATTCGTTATACCCAGCATTGACCATCTTTTATAAAATGTATTTAACTCATACTAACAATATTTACCTATAACATACTCAATACTGCTTGATTTGTCTACGGTTTCCAAAAAAAATTGTTATTACAAAAAAGTCGCAAAAAAGTCTCTGAATGGAAAAGTCGCACAAAAAGTCAAAAGCCGCCAAAAAAGTTGCAAATTGCACAACGGTAACACTGGACGAAAGTGTCGATCTGCAACCACCAAGTTGGAACCAAGAAAGTACTTACTCGTAACACAGCTCAGACAATCATTTTTGCTTATTTCTCTGCTGCTGGCGGCAGAGATGCGAGTGGGTTTGCGCCAGTCATATTGCAACTAGTTTCAGACTAGTTCAATAAGCAACTATAACTCATTTTAGCTGCAGGGAAGGTTCATTGATTTGAGGTTGGCATATCAGTTATCTGAACTGTTCTAGAATTATGTTGCGTGCTTGCTTCTGGAATTCTTTCGTAGTACAAGAGTGACGAGTATGAACCAAAATACATGCGTGCATTCTTAGGAAGTTGTTGGCAATGAGGGAATGTAGCATTACTCGTTGAAGAGTTGAGTTAATTTGACTAGGTACTTATAACTCTTCTTTCAACGCCAAAATGCAGCTTTGTAGATGTCAAACCATGTTTTACAACAAAATTCTGAATTTACAACAAAATTCTGATCCTTTAATATTCTGTACTTGAATGAGTCACCTCGATATGTGATTGTTGATGACAATTTATTGGTATATCGCTACCTTAGAGTGTAAAGGCACTAAGTCCTCTTTTATCACAATGCATTTTATTTTATTTATTTATTAATAAAAAAACATAGAACGTTATTAAACATTAATTAGTCATAAAGTAAATTGAATGAAATAACAAAGTAAATATTAATCAAAACTTAAACCTAACTAAAATAAAACAAGTAAAGGCGTTAAGTTCGGCCATGCCGAATCTTATATACCCTCCACCGTGGATAGCATGTGACCTCACAAAATAACTCAAACCTAAAGAAAGTAACACCGAAACACACAAAAAATATAGTAGATGAGGACAGTAGGAATCACAAGAAGTTAGATGCTATATATGGGAGCTATATCTAAATATGGACCGATATGGCCCATTTGCAATCCCAAATAACCTGCAACTATAAGAAGTATTTGTACCACATTTGATCAACCTAGCTCTATTATTGCGGACTGTAGCGTGATTACCACAGACGGACGGACGAACGGACAAACAGACGGACATGGCTAAATCGTCTTAGAATTTTACGACGATTAAGAATACGAGTATATATACTTTATGGGGTCTCAGATCAATATTCAGAGGTGTTACAAACGGAGTGACAAAATGAATATACCCCCCATCCGATGGTGGAGGGTATAAAAATCTAACGCACTTTATTCTAAACCAAAACGAGATGTTAAACCTAATGGAAATTATTGTCAGCGAGGCAACATACGACATTAGAGCGCAGGGATGAAAAGTAAGGCTAATAAGAAATATAAAACAATGAAGCGAATTGAGTTATGTCTAGATGCTATTTATTTTACACCGAGTATTAACGTGTTAAGGCTTTTTTGCAACTGACGGAAAAGCATTTTTAATAAGATGGTAGAGTATTCCATAACCGCGACACTCGATTGTGAAAAGAACGACTTCAAATACTACCATTAAAGCGCTCTATAAGCAGGTGAGAGTTTCTACTAGTGTTCAGGAAAGAAAAACAGTTAAAAAGGCACATTGGTTTTCTGGATTTTATAATGCGGAAAAAATAATAAAGACATCTAATATGTATAAATTTTTCAAAAGAGCATCCCAGAAATTGAAAAATGTAAAATTGGTAGTCAGCGCGACACCGATTACCATATACAAACCTCAAAATTTTGTGGAGGCAAAGTAAAAGTTTGTTAAGATTGTGGACGGTAGTCCCGAGTAAAACTCAAGTCCATATAGAATATAAGGCATTAGCAGGGAATGTGCTATGGTATACTTTATACGAGTAGGCAATATTACATCCAATGAATACAATTTCTTTAAAGTACAATTAATCTTAGATATGATCTGCACAATAAGAGATGTGAATTTAAGTCTGCAATCTAATTCAAAACCGAGGCACGAGACCGTGCCAGATGTGCTAACAGCATTATTCTGGACAGTTATGTTATGTAAATAAGCTCCTTGTCCATTACCGAAAATCATACATTTAGTCTTAGCTTCATTGATGCGAATCTTATTGCGAATGGCCCACTCACAAACGCGACCTATATCATTATCTACTGCAGTAAACCAGGAATGCATTGATTGCGAATGGCTTGAACAAATAAGCTGAATAGCATCAGCGTATATACTCAATTTTGATGAATTAAAAAGCAGCGGACCAATAATGGAACCCTGCGGAACTCCAGCTGAAATATCGCATATTATGGAGCTGAAACTGTTACACACAACGAATTGAGAACGATTTTAAAGGAACGAAGAAATAAGTCTACAACTGGTATACCAAAATTTGAACTGATTAAACAATTTCATGACAAGTTGTGGTCGATGGATTCGAATGCTTTACTCAAATCTAATGACGCAAGAACTCCTACATGTCTACTGTCAATGCAACGTCGAATATTCTCAGTTAAGCTCATAAAAAGTGAGATTCTTGCGAAATCCAATCATGTACTAGAGCAAATCTATCCAAATGCATTACTCGTACCATTTGATTTTTTTAATAGTCGTTTTTTTAATATATCGCACTATATAATTCCAATTCATCCACATTTCTAAAACTGAGGTCGTTTTGACGAAGATCTGATGGAAATAATACATTATCAACAAATGAAGACGCATTTGACAAGGACGATGACGTTGAGGTAAAATGCGAGTAATATTAGCAGGGTTACTGACTAGAGTGAAATCTATCAACGAAACAGAACTCCTATGGATATCAAAGTGTGTAGGCATATTGTTATGTGAAACATTAAGGTTACAGCGAGTAAGAAGATGTTTAAATGTGGTATAATTTCGGGGAATGGAAATGTCATAGTTAAAGTCTCCGACGACAACAACATTATTAAACCGAGTATTAATATCTGCAATGTGTTCCTCCAAAGAGTGAATGTCTCCCTTTGGTAGGTAAACAAAACCTACGACCAGACTAGTGTCATTGGAATAAACTTGAACAAACAGACTTTCACATCTTCCAGAGTCTGATATTGATGAAACCTCACGAGTTTTCAGGCATGTCAAAACGTATAGGGCAACTCCACCACCTCTAGAGCCACAGCGATCATTTCTAAGAATTTTGAATCCTGGAATAGAAAGCGATTTATTGGTCACGTAAGGTTTAAGCCAGGTTTCAGTAACTCCGACGATATTAAGAAATCCACTCGATAAAATAAGTTGTATTTCAGAAAACTTGGTGCACATACCACTCGGTTTTAAAGACTGTGTATTAAAAAAACCAATATTAATATTATTATTCCGTGGCGCGTAAAAATCTCGTATGTAAGCTTCATCGCTGACAACATCACCAATAGGGCTATCCAACATCAAAAACTGGTTTAAAGAAAAAGTGCGTTAGAAATATGAAACTAAAATAGTGATTGAACGTTACAACACAATAATAATCATTAAACTGGCTAAATAAAATACAAATTAAGAACATAAAAGCGAAATGTAAACAGAAATTATCAAAATGTATTATGTTATTCTATCAATAATAAAATAACCTAATGTTCCAAACGTTGGTGTTACTGCACGCTGTCTAATGACCATAGGGGAGCTACTGGTAGTCTCTGGGAACATGTCGTTGAGTTGGTATAATGATAATACCTCTTTATAACCGTTTTGCTTGATGATGTTAGCAGCAGGTATAGACTGTATTAAGTGAAAACCTTTTATTCTTTTTGCTATCACTAAAGAACGACATTTGCGTTTGATTTTAATCGAATCTGGTGTTAAGTTATCGTTCAAATAAAATCTCGACTGTATATCCGTATGGACTTTTTGTATTTTTTCATGACCTCATCCCTCTTTATAGATGATGTGAACTTGATTAACATGTTTTTTTTTTTGTATTTCCCAAGCCAAAAACAAACATTTATGTGATCTTTTTTAACATCTACATTTAAAGCCTGACCAATTTTCAAAGTAATTTCAAGCGGGTCAACGTTAGGAGGCATCCCATTAACAAGAATGTCGTTTCTGTTAAGTTGTTGCTGAAGTTTGTTTTCCATCCACTTGAACTTACTTTCCAAGTTTTCCAATCTTGTGTTTTGATGATTAAAAAGATCTTTTAAGGTTGAAATGCTACTGTCAATTTCTCTTTTAATGGTAACTGGAAAGAGGCGATTAAATCATCAACTTTTTTTGCCAAAGCGTCAACTGTTTGTGATAACACTGTGCAACAAAATTTTTGTCCAAGGGATGTAGATAACAGTTTTTGGTGCAAGTAGCTGTCACAAACACGAAAAAAAAATTTTATGTTAAATTTTGTTTTTAAAAAAACTATTTTGAAATTCCTGCTTTCATGGAAAGTACATTCAGTATTTGGACCATAATTTTTTAAGTATAAGCCTGATTTATGATTGAGCCGTGTTATGCCTCACATTAAAGGGAGTTATAAGGTTTACATATGCTGCAAATATTGCTTTCACTTAGAATCTTTGGTTTAGTAACAGTAGTCAAAAATATGAGAAAAAAATGATTTTTTTTTTTAAAACACTTTTTCCTGATACAAAAAAGAGAGAGACATATAAGAGACATTGCACTTGCATTTTATTTTATGATGATTGATGTCAAACATTATAAAATTATAGAGAGGACGAGGTTTTATGGCTGTTCGTAACCATCCATAAAACATGATATGCAATGTCAGTGTAAATCAGCGTCGATTCATAAGTCAATTTTCTGAAGAATATTATAAAGTTATATTTCGAAGTACAGTAGACGCTCACAAATTAGATCTTTCAGTAATCTACAAACGTCAACAAAGAACTCACAATTACTTCTAATGAAATAAACTCAAATGCACATAATATAATTAAAAGTAACAAATAAAATCGCAATTTAAACAGAAATTAAAAAAAAAATTTTTTGGAATTCTCTTACCTCTACCAAAAAGGCCATAATTTCTACATTTATTAATAGATTTTTTCAAATAGGCATTTTTTTCTTCGCTTTTAAAAAGTGGTATAAAATATTTTTTTAAATTTTTTATGTTTTTTTTCGTCCCAGGAAATTTTTTATTTTTTTTGAAAAAAAAATCTACTCTTTCCAATTTGTTTAATGACTGTTACTAAACCACTGATTCTAAGTCAAAGAGATATTTCCAACATTGGTAGCCCACATTAATAGCTTCAATTTAACGTATAAGTCGACCTGATCGGGCATAAACTCCAAACATTATAGTGCAATAAGGGTACCTTCGACGATATTAGTATTTTTAATAAAAAAATTTTTAAAAAAAAATTTATCCATGAAAAAAATTTTGGTTTTGATTTTATATAACAGTATGCCACAATCTATATAAAAAAATAATTTTTAGGTCTAGGACACAAAACAATTTTTTTTGTTGCGTAGTGTAATTTGTCATTGGCATCTTCAACGCGACTCAGGGAATTACATCCACAGCACCTCCAACGAAACTGAATAATCAGAACTGATTACAAATCTTTTTACGAATAATTTTAAAGTTTGTTAATTGTGAAACTCTTTTTAATCAGAATTTTAGCCAGCACAGAATAAATTTACGTCTGCATTTTGTTTTTTTGGAGGAATAGCGAAAGTGGATATGGGAATACATCAATTTTAACAAAAAACAAGTAAGAACGTTCAGTAGGGTAAAACGAGTTTCGAATGCCCTCACCTTCAGTCCCACAAAATATTCGCAAATTTATTTATTTATTGTTTTAATTATCTGCGTTTACGGAGAATCTTCAGAAGTCCTCAAACTGAAATTATGGACAATTTAATGAATTAGAATTCAATCCGCTCTCGGAATACAGAACAGGGGTGTACTCGTATGTGATGAATTACAGATGATTTGAATAAGTAGTACATAAGTTATTAGATATTCAATATTTCACTAAATTTTAAACCTTTGTGAGGGAGGTACTAGAAGGAGTGTACCAATATGACACAACTTCGCACTTAGCCTGAGATAAAAAAAAATACCACGTACCAAATTTGAAGTCAATCCGATACTCCTTTCGAGAGTTGTCGTGCGCTCCAACAGACGTACATAAAGTCTCTAGGCCGACGAAAACTCCTATGTGTTTTTTACTAGTTTTCAGGAGAGACAAAAACCGTGCCATTTCGTCAAATCGCGATATATTAAATATCTTAGATTTTTATACCCTACACCACACTGTGGTACAGGGTATTATAACTTTGTGCATTTGTTTGTAATACGCAAAAGGAGAAGAAATAGACAAATCGTTTATTATACCGATCGACTTAGAATCACTTTCTGAGTTGATTCAGCTATGTCCGTCTGTCTGTGCATGTATTCTTGTAATCAAAGTACAGGTCGCAATTATGGTCCGATCTCGACGAAACTTTACACATATCTTTTTTTTTGCCCAAGGACGATCCCTATTGAATTTGGTTAAAATCGGTTCAAATTTAGATATAGCCCCCATATATACGTTACCCCCGATTTGACATGTAAGCGCTGTAAAAATGTTATTTTATATCCGATCAGTGCGAAATTCGGCAAAGTGAGGTTTCTTATTACATGAAGGAATACTGCTAAATTCGGAGAAAATCGGTTCAGATTTAGATATAGCCCCCATATATATGTTACCCCCGATTTGACATGTAAGCGCTGTAAAAACTGTATTTTATATCCGATCAGTGCGAAATTCGGCAGAAAGAGGTTCAGATTTAGATATAGCCCCCATATATATGTTACCCCCGATTTCACATGTAAGCGCTGTAAAAACTGTATTTTATATCCGATCAGTATGAAATTCGACAGAAGGAGGTCTTTTTACATGAATAAGTATTCAGGGAAGATCGGTTCAGATTTATATTAAAGCTCCATATATATGTTCCTCCTGATTTGGTATCAAACCGCTATAGAAGTTGTATTTTACTTCCGATCATTAAAATTTTCCAGAAAGATGTTTCTCAATTTAGGAACGAATATTGTTTAATTTAGCGATTATCGTTTCAGAATTAGATAATATGTTTCTACCCATCTACCAATTATTCCAAATTATTATGGCAATGACCCTTATCGCATTGTTAGGGAGGTGTATAGTCGGCCCCGCCCGACTTTCTGCCTTTCCTTACTGGTTGTATATAACTTTTATTGTTTACCACCAATATATCATAATAAAAATCGTATATATCATGAAAATTTACACATAGGACAGTTAGGAGTTTAGTATTGGAACATTCACAGCGTGCCTCAAGTAAACGAAAGCTAGATTGACGGCAAAAAACGGCTAATGAGGTTTTTTTCTGTCGCCTTTCACGATAGCTCGTGATAAAAAACTTGTTTAACCAAGAAACACAACTTATTGAATCGCGAAAATTTAAAGCTATAACATAGTTTCTCATAGACATGAACATTTGTAAAGGCCCAACTATAATATGCATAAGCTAGCTTAAGCAACTGTGCGAATGCATGAAATCGTATGTGCCAAACTATAATGTACTTAAGTGAACTTTTCGTTAAGTTCGCTCAGTTCCCATTTGCTTAAGCAGGGTGCGAAACTTATAAGCACATTATAGTTTGGCACATATGATTTCATGCATTCGCACAGTTGCTTAAGCTAGCTTATGCATATTATAGTTGGGCTTTAAGTCGTTTAGTAAGTACGCCATATTTGCATATTAAAGCGAATTTAATAAGATTAATATATTTGCATTTTATGATCCATGAGGAATAGATTGGTGTCAGCTTTTCCGCGATAAACTTTCCGGGACGAATAAATTTCTAACAAAAAACATTCAAGTCCAGAATAATTCTTAAATTTTTTTGGTTTTTCTATTCCTCAGAGATCATAGAATGCCAATGATAAATCTTATCAAATTCGGTAATACATTTTTGTAAAAAATTGGCGGTGTAAGTCGAATTTATGGATTACAAAAAATTCGCAATATGAAAACATTTCAAATATCGCGGACATTACGAAGCGTCCTACAAATGATGATATTTAAAGGTAATTGTGTTACAGTTCAACATTTCCGCGATTTTCTTTACAAATCAAAGCAATTAATTTTTTGTAGTAAAAATACTATTTTTGCGATAACTGGCGAAATGAAGCAGATCTGATTTTGATCTATTCATAGTCGAATAGAGGGGATGATTCTGAACCAAATCTGGTTAGCTGATTTTTGGCGTGAATATAATGGTGTTTTCTTTTCTGAAAAAAGATGTTGCCCTGTCAGAGAGCAGCATTTTAATAATGCCGCCTACACCCCCTTGTACTGCTGCATTTTTTGTGGTCAGAATCAAAATCAAAAATGCAAAAAATAGCCTTTTAACTGACTAAACAAAACAAAAAACAAAGAATACTCCACGGCGCCGACTAAATAAAGCATCCGTCCAAACTTCATTAATAAAGAGCACGCATGTATGTATACACGCGGGTATTTAGGCTATTCGCTCGACGCTGAAAAAACATCTGTTTTGTAGGGCAGCGTCCACCCCTTCGATTAAATACACGGCTGAAATGTTGCATTTTTGCAACATACAAGTGCGACATTTACAAAAGAAAACGAAACCCTATCAAAGTGCAACATTTTTTTACAAACGAAAACAAAAAGGCATTTTTTGGGCGAAAGGCAGAAAAACTTTAGCATTTTTTGGCACAAAAGAAAAGACCATAAGCCAGCCTTCTATTACATGGGGCACGCTGTGCCTACTACCGGTGAAGATAGCGCAAAATGCTTTGGTCGTATGACCGTTAGGACTTTCTAATTCGACAAGAAAAAAAATTGAAACATTACACATATGAGTTTTAGTCGACGGTATGGACAGACGGACGGACATTGCTCAAATGATTCGATAGCGTAATTTTTCTTGATAGCACAGTCGCGATTTTCTTTGCTATCATCAAACAACATTGATAACAAGATATTTTCCGAATGCGCATAATATGAATTATCTTTAATTACTTGATTGACAATCTTGCGTAAACGAGGTTCTAGAAATCGTGACCAACTAATGAACTTGAAAAATAATGCACTGCCGTACACGACAGAGCTGTAATACATGATATTGAAGTTCATTGGCACATAATATTTAATTATAAATTCAACCAGAATTCTTAAATTTGCATCTGGATTTTCCGTTGTCACATATAATCGTAATAATCTAGCACCCTTGGTGTGCCACCGAGAATGTACAATTTTCCCTGGTTTGATGTTAGCCAGATCCACCGAAACCACGCCGCTAGAAATTGCATGGGCCATGTCGTATGAGTGATAGCAATAACTTACCGGAAGAGTTTCACAAGTTTCGATTTGACGGCTCAGTTTTCCGGTTGCCGATCTTGGTCCAGTGCTGGTTGATTTATCCAAAGCTTCAAACAAATGCCGAAACGGAAGTTCGTTGAAGTGTAGAAGGCAAACGAACCAATGCAATTGTCTTTTTAACAGCAATTCGAATCGTCGTATAATTCCACCGTGTGGGCCAGTGTTTGTTGGCTCACCGTCAGTGAATATTCCAAATAATGCATCCAATGATATATTTTTATCGTTGAAAAAATCATTTAATTTGGTTGTTTTGTATTCAGCGGTTTCATGTTCCAGTCTTACGTAACCAATCAATTCAGAATTGGGTTCTCTCAAATTAACAAGATGAGGTTCTTTTACCATCCTAGTATGATACTTCTCATCAATTTTATCTATCGTTAAAGTATCATCTTTTCTGCCATCGAATGATAACGCTAACAAATTGGTATCATCTAACCGTTTGCGAAGCACTTCTTGTCTGCATTTCTCTTTTTCTCTGCGAACTTTCGATTTATCCATGATGAGAGGTTTCCCATGCTTATCATTAATTTTAAAATCTTGCAAAAGAGCGGTTCCCAATGCTGATGCTACTCTATCAGGCACACCAAATCTGTCACATACCAAGGCAAAGTTAAAATAATCGTATCTCTCTGTGTATTGTGAACTTGTGCTTCTATCCATATCTTCTTGAACCGGTGGCGGTGCGTATGTTGAATCATCGGGATCTTGGTATGTTGGCATTGATGACATAGACGTTGCTCCTTGCTCTTCAATTTCCATCACAAATGCATCCATTGTTAGTCTTCTCTGATTATGTTGATCGTGCATAAACTCTTTGAGGCGTTCGGGAACCAAGCCGCATGCACATGGAGCTGCCTTCAAATCGCATTTACATGTTCCCATGTAAAAAATTGTTTCCAGAGATTTTACATACTCTGTAAATTGTTGGGTTTTGTTTCATCTCTTAATTTGGTCTTGATATTTGTTAAGCAATCTATTCAATTTATTAAATACACTTTTTTTCAGCATTATTTCCATACCAAGTTTTTCCCAAATTCCAATCAACTTATCTTGTACGTGAATAGTGAATGATTTATAGGAAAACTTTTTTTGTTCTGTTTTAGCACGTTCGCTTAAGTAAAAATAATATCTCAAGATATCCAGATGGGTTGGTAAATTAAGATCAGTCAAATCAGTAGATACACCAAATACAGTAACATCATGCTTGGGTATATGACTCATTGGGTTTTTGATAGTAGTTGCTTCATCTTACGGTGTAGAGGATGGTGGATTTATTGTAAACATTTTTATTTGGAATGGTCACTTCACTTATTATTTTTTTTGAAATATTTTTTTATCTGAAATTAGCACTTCACACTTTGAGTTCTTCACAACGACTTAATGCATTCACAAAAACTGTTGCGTTATATATGGTCTACGAGACGAGGTAATAAGAATGAAATGGTAATTTCAATTCTACCTGCTGTGTCTTGTGGTGGCTTAAAAACCCACACAAGCAATTTTACTACCTGCAATTGTGTCACAGTGATACGTTCATTTTGAAAAGGGCTGCGGTGCATCACAGTGATACCTTAATTGTTAAAATGGTTGCAAAAAACGTGCATTTCTTAAGAAGGTGCCATAAAAAACCCACAAAAGGGTTGTAAAAACAAACTTCATTTCTTAAGTAGGTGCTATAAAAAACTCACACAAGCAATGTTACGAACTGCAATTGTGTCACAGTGATACCTTAATTTTTTAAAAGGGTTGAATAAAAACCCACACAACTAAGTTTACGACATGCAAATGCATCACAGTGATGCCTTGGTTTTAAAAGGGTTGTAAAAAACGCTAATTTCTAATAACTTTTTTTAATTTCTTTTCTATTCATTAAATTCATTTTTATACCCTACACCACACTGTGGTACAGGGTATTATAACTTTGTGCATTTGTTTGTAACACCCAAAAGGAGAAGAAATAGACCAATCGTTTATTATACCGATCGACTTAGAATCACTTTCTGAGTTGATTTAGCTATGTCCGTCTGTCTGTCCGTCTGTGCATGTATTCTTGTAATCAAAGAATTATGGTCAGATCTCAACGAAACTTTACACATATCTTTTTTTGGCCCAAGGACGATCCCTATTGGTTAAAATCGGTTCAGATTTAGATATAGCCCCCATATATATGTTAGCCCCGATTTGACATGTAAGCGCTGTAAAAACTTCATTTTATATCCGATCAGTATGAAATTCGGCAGAAAGAGGTTTCTTTTTATATGGATGAACACTGTTAAATTTGGAAGAAATCGGTTCAGATTTAGATATAGCCCCCATATATACGTTACCCCCGATTTGACATGTAAGCGCTGTAAAAATGTTATTTTATATCCGATCAGTGCGAAATTCGGCAAAGAGAGGTTTCCTATTACATGAAGGAATACTGCTAAATTCGGAGAAAATCGAATCAGATTTAGATATAGCCCCCATATATATGTTACCCCCGAATTGACATGTAATCGCTGTAAAAACTGCATTTTATATCCGATCAGTGCGAAATTCGCAGAAAGAGGTTTCTTATTACATGAAGGAATACTGCCAAATTCGGAGAAAATCGGTTCGGATTTAGATATAGCCCCCATATATATGTTACCCCCGATTTCACATGTAAGCGCTGCAAAACTGTATTTTATATCCGATCAGTATGAAATTCTTTAGAAAGAGGTTTCCTGTTATATGAATGAACACTTTTAAATTTGGAAGAAATCGGTTAAGATTTAGGTATAGCCCCCATATATACGTTACCCCCGATTTGATATGTGAGCGCTGTAAAAATGTTATTTTATATCCGATCGGTGCGAAAGTCGGCAAAAAGAGGTTTCTTTCTACATGAAGGACTACTGCCAAATTCGGAGAAACTCGGTTTAGATTTAGATCTGTAAGCGCTGTAAAAACTGTATTTAATATCCGATCAGTGCGAAATTCGGCAGAAAGAGGTTTCTTAAGGAATACTGCCAATGTATATGTTCCTCCTGATTTGATATCAAACCGCTATAGAAGTTGTATTTTACTTCCGATCATTAAAATTTTCCAGAAAGATGTTTCTCACTTTAGGAACGAATATTGCTTAATTTAGCGATTATCGTTTCAGAATTAGATAATATGTTTCTACCCATTTACCAATTATTCCAAATTATTATGGCAATGACCCTTATAGCATTGTTAGGGAGGTGTAGGGTATTATATTGTCGGCCCCGCCCGGCTTTCTGCCTTTCCTTACTATATAATACCCTACACCTACCTACCAATGCGAAAATGGGCATTGCGATAAGAATTTGGCGGTGTTCATACATGTAATAAGCAAACTCTCTCTGCCGATTTTCGTACTGATCGGATCTACAGTGCTTACATGTCAAATCGGGTGTAACATATATATTGGGACTATGTTTAAATCTGAACCGATTTTCCCCGAATATGGCAGTGTTCATACATGTAATAAGAAAACTCTCTCTATTAAATTTCGTACTGATCGGATATAAAACACGATTTCTACAGCGCTTAAATGTTAAATCTGGTGGAACATATATATGGGGGCTATATCTAAATCTGAACCGATTTTCCCCGAATTGCGCAGTGTTTTTTCATGTAATAAGATAACTTTCTCTGTCGAATTTCGTACAACTCGGATGTAAAATACGGTTTCTACAGCGCTTTCATGTCAAATCGGGTGAAACATATATATGGGGACTATATCTAAATCTGAACCGATTTTCCCCGAATTTGGCAGTGTTTATTCATGTAATAAGAGAACTCTCTCTGCCAAATTTCGTACTGATCTGATTTAAAATACAGTTCCTACAGCGCTTACATATCAAATCGGGTGAAACATATATATGGGGGCTATATCTAAATCTTAACGGATATTCTCCGAATTTGGTAGTGTTCATTCACGTAATAATACAACTCTCTCTGCCGAATTTCATAAAGATCGGATGTAAAATGTGGTTTCTACAGCGCTTACATGTCAAATCGGGTGAAACATATATATGGGGACTATATCCAAATCTGAACCGATTTTAACCAATTTCAATAGGGATCGTCCTTGGGCCAGAAAAGAGCACTATGCCAAATTTCATCACAATCGGACCGTAAATATGACCTGCACTTTGATTACAAGAATACATGGACAGACAGACGGACATGGCTAAATATACTCAGAAAGTGATTCTGAGTCGATCGGTATAATAAACAATGGGTCTATCTCTTCTCCTTTTAGGTGTTACAAACAAATGCACAAAGTCATAATACCCTGTACCACAGTGTGGTGTAGGGTATAAAAACATAGGCATTTCGCTGATTTTTTCATGTAAAGTGCCAAAACTGGCGATTTTTTGAAATGTTTGTATGGTGAACCCCCAAGGGGGTTCCAGGGCCACTGGCATGGGTGGGTCGGGCCTCCAAAGTTAGTGGGGGTCGGTCATACATTTGGACTCGATTGGACCACTCTAAATGGGTCAAAGTAGGATTTTTCAAAATTTGCCCCTACCCAAAAGTTCGACCCAAATTCCGGGACATCAGAATTCGTTTTAGAGGTATGGTTCCTTCGGCAAAGTTTCTTATTTTTATCCCTAGAATACGATTTTCACTGAGCAATGGCGACTTTTTTGCATCCCCACAAATCGACCCGGACTAATATATACGTAATTTATTTTATTACAAATGTAATGATGAATTGAACGTACCTTCCCTCATAAGGAGTAAAATTTCGTACTGATCGGATATAAAACACGATTTCTACAGCGCTTAAATGTTAAATCGGGTGGAACATATATATGGGGGCTATATCTAAATCTGAACCGATTTTCCCCGAATTGCGCAGTGTTTTTTCATGTAATAAGATAACTTTCTCTGCCGAATTTCGTACAACTCGGATGTAAAATACGGTTTCTACAGCGCTTTCATGTCAAATCGGGTGAAACATATATATGGGGACTATATCTAAATCTGAACCGATTTTCCCCGAATTTGGCAGTGTTTATTCATGTAATAAGAGAACTCTCTCTGCCAAATTTCGTACTGATCTGATTTAAAATACAGTTCCTACAGCGCTTACATGTCAAATCGGGTGAAACATATATATGGGGGCTATATCTAAATCTTAACGGATATTCTCCGAATTTGGTAGTGTTCATTCACGTAATAATACAACTCTCTCTGCCGAATTTCATAAAGATCGGATGTAAAATGTGGTTTCTACAGCGCTTACATGTCAAATCGGGTGAAACATTTATATGGGGACTATATCCAAATCTGAACCGATTTTAACCAATTTCAATAGGGATCGTCCTTGGGCCAAAAAAGAGCACTATGCCAAATTTCATCACAATCGGACCGTAAATATGACCTGCACTTTGATTACAAGAATACATGGACAGACAGACGGACAGACGGACATGGCTAAATATACTCAGAAAGTGATTCTGAGTCGATCGGTATAATAAACAATGGGTCTATCTCTTCTCCTTTTAGGTGTTACAAACAAATGCACAAAGTCATAATACCCTGTACCACAGTGTGGTGTAGGGTATAAAAACATAGGCATTTCGCTGATTTTTTCATGTAAAGTGCCAAAACTGGCGATTTTTTGAAATGTTTGTATGGTGAACCCCCAAGGGGGTTCCAGGGCCACTGGCATGGGTGGGTCGGGCCTCCAAAGTTAGTGGGGGTCGGTCATACATTTGGACTCGATTGGACCACTCTAAATGGGTCAAAGTGGGATTTTTCAAAATTTGCCCCTACCCAAAAGTTCGACCCAAATTCCGGGACATCAGAATTCGTTTTAGAGGTATGGTTCCTTCGGCAAAGTTTCTTATTTTTATCCCTAGAATACGATTTTCACTGAGCAATGGCGACTTTTTTGCATCCCCACAAATCGACCCGGACTAATATATACGTAATTTATTTTATTACAAATGTAATGATGAATTGAACGTACCTTCCCTCGTAAGGAGTATATATTAAGAAAGTGCTTCCAAGTTTACTCTATTAACCGACAATATGTTCTTTTCGTACCGTATATACGGTCGTAGGCTGACCGCGCAGGAAGAGATTTGTAATTAGAAAATGGGTTCGTATTCGTGAATTTTTATGTACTCCACAGATTTACAAACAGACAATTTTTTTGTTTTTTTTCATTTCATGCTGTTTTCTTGATTGTGGCGTAATTTCCTAAGACACTTTTTATAACGAAAATAAGGGCGCACCTTCATTTTCAATTTGGGTGAATTTTGCAAAGATTCATTTGGATTCCCACTTTGGAGCCAAATTTCTCATACTTATGTCCTGGCAACCTCATATTTTTTTAACTGAATCAGTAAGTTCTGCTAATTCCTGTTAGATCCAACAAAATCATCTGATCTGATAAATGGTCTGGCGGGCTTGATTCTTTCTTATTATATCTAATAATGCCGGCGAGCTGCAATGTTTGTTTTCATCATGCAACATTTTGAATCGCCCTTATTCCAGTTGGCGTCGTCGACGTCGTCACATAATTTTCGTCATATCTATGCAGTTTTAGCTTTGTTATCTTTACGCCAAAACGAATGTTTTTGGTATCCATGAACTAACAAAAACCCTTTTTATCCCCTCACCTTAGAGAGGAGGGTATATATCATTTGCTACGGACTGTCTGTGTGTCCGTCTGCTGGCTGGTGCGCACGATAACTCTGGAAAGGATTAACCGATTGGCTTCAAATTTTGTGTGCGATAATATTTTGCTCTGTCTCCGGCTAAGTTCGAAGATGGGCCAAATTGTTCCACTCCTTCTAGTACCTCCCCCACAAAGGGTTAACATTTAGTGACACATTAATTCATGATTAACTTCTATACTGCTTATTTCAATCAGCCGAAATTTCACACATAGTATTAGTTTATCAGTCGCTATCTCCTCGAGAAAAATGGTCGAAGTGTCGCCACCCCTTTTGGTACCTCCCACACAAATGGACGATTTTCCACCAAAAGTTAACAGCTTATAACATTAATTCCAGTACATAGAAGTACTTTAAATTTCGAACAGTGTAGTAATGCTTTTACAGTATCTACAGTTCAGTGAGCGATGGGCGTCATCGGCAGGCCCCTTTTGGTACCTCCCACACAAATGGACCATTTTGTACCAAAACTTAACAGTTTATAACTTTAATACCAAGGCATAAAACTACTTGACATTTTGTACAGAGTTATGTTTTAATGCTACCTACAGTCCCATAAAAAATGGGCATTATTGCACCACCTCTTGGTAAATCTCACACAAATGGACCATTTTGTACCAAAAGTTAACAGCTTATAATCTTAATACCAGTGCATACAAAAACTTACAATTTTGTACAGTGTAGTGCTTTTATAGTATCTAGAGTCCAGAGAAATGTTACCGTTATTGGCACGCCCCTTGTGGTACCTCACACACAAATGGACAATTTTGTATGAAATGTAAACACCTTTAACTTTAATACCAGTACATAATTTAAAGTTATTAAATGCAAATTAAATTAATAATAATTTAATTAAAACAAAGAAAAAACTAAATTTACGAATATTTTTTTAGCACTCAAGGTGAGTGGATTCATAAGTCGGTTTACCCGACTGAACTTTCTTACGTGTTATATCTTAAAAATATTTAAAAAAATTTTCAACATTTATGAAGTCGTCAATCTAAACAGTGTCGACTCAGAATCGACGTCGTCGACGCCAACTAGAATAAGGGCGAATAATAGTTGGATCAGTATCGTTGTGTTGAAGATGCTTGTGATGTTTTGTTTCATACAATAGAGATGGCTTTTTTAACCGTCATCCAATTCGGATGACTCCTTTGTCATGAAGGAAAGGAGATTGACCGTCCCTTTAAACATCTCTTGTTGGTTCCTCCTTTTTTTATTCATCTTGCAAATTGATGCCTTGGTCGGCTCGTATAATAACCATTAGTCCTTCATCAAGCTCCTGAGGAGTCAAAGCCTTTAGATCTGGTCCTTTATACGTTTAAACAAAAGAATTTCGAATAAACTGTAGTAACTTTGTAGTTGCCAATATCATGTTTGTATTCTTTTTTCTTTCCAGATCAGTGGAAAGAAAAAGGAATACAAAACCATAAATAACACTGAGAGATCATTTGGAGACTACCCTCTTGAGCGAACATCTGTTTATGTTATGCTTCGAGATCGCATGCCTTCACTGCTGTGATAGATCTTATTAGCAAAAAAAGGTCTAGAACATGTAAGAAAGTTCAGTCGGCTAAACCGACTTATGAATCCCCTCACCTTGAGTCACAAAAAATATTCGAATTTTTTTTTGTTTTAATTAAATTATTATCAATTTAAATCGCATTTAGTAACTTTGAAGTATGTACTGGTATTAAAGTTAAAAGCTGGACTCTAGGCAGGGTTCACACAAAAGAATTCGCGGATAAAGATCAGCGCCAAGTAGCAAATCTACAGGACCATCATCGAATGAATCTGTCAATCGAAGACTGGGGAGACGAGATCTGTGGTTGGTAGCAACAGAAGGTGAAGACAAGTTGCCAGAAATGTTCGGAAGAACGAGGGCTACCGTTTCTAAGACGAGCGATGGGCCTACAGGTGAAGTGATTTCAAGAGAGCAAATTTCTCTTAAATTCCCAAGGAGAGTACAGTTTACACCTGAAACACTGACGTTTGTAGAACGCGTTGAAATTCCCAATCGTTTTCGAAAGCAGTCCGTAATTAAAGACGTCTCGGAAGATGGGTCAATGAGAGCTCGAGCAGGGTACGTAATACCCCGATGAATGATATTTACGGTGGCGGTCCCCAAGATCACATTCCTATCTTGGGTGGTATGAAATACCTGGCGATTCATAACGGTGAGATTATCCGCATTTGAAATGGAAGGTACATTATCTAGATTGTGATTAGGAGAGATACCACTAACAACAAGGGTAGAGCTAGGCGACGAACCAGTTGAAGAGGCAAAACGATGGCGGCGGTGTAGGAGGGTGTGATGCCTTCCATTACACACATTACAATTATGAGTGCTAGAGCAGTCTTTAACGGAATGACCTCGTGAAAAAAAATTAAGACAACGACCTTGTTTTTTAACTTCAGCTAATTTCTTATCGAAGGGAAACTTCTTGAACCGACAATATAGGGTGGATTTCATTGGGACAAAAACTACAACAATTTTTGTAGGAAGATTTCGAATTTCCTAAAGCCGCCGTATTTGTAAAATCCGTACTGATTTTTCGAGACTTTTGAATTATTCGATGCCCTTGATGATGCGAAGAAACGCCAGAGTTTGAATTCTTTCTGTAAGAAAATAATCTAATGCCTGCCAGGAGGATAACGACGACTTGTCCCTGATACTCTGTTCATAGAGTTTGGGTGAGTTTTGGCAATCTCTGCATACAAAGAAATACTAATATAGGGTCCCAGTGGTCCGTGACAATGTCATATACGGCCATTGCCGATAGACAACCGTTGATACCACGCTGCAGAGTCTTCAAACCCGAACTTGTCTCGTCTTCTAAGACAGAAGGTCAAATAAAAGCTTGAGGTGATTATTCACCAGGATACGCTTGTTGTCGTACGTATCTTTCAACGCTTTCCAAGCTAGATCGAAGCTTCGATGGGTGAGCGGAAATTTGTCAACAATTTCTCTGGCAAAGTCGTTCGATATCGGTGAGCCGAGAATTGTGCACATAAACCGCTGTAAATAAATCACGAAACGTGGGCCACGAAAGAAAATCGCCCTCAAAAACGTCAGTGTCACAAGGCGGAATCGAAATATTATGCATGACGTCACTAATTGGCTGAATTATGCTCGCATGCCTAGTACTATTTCCAGATCTAAATTATTCGAAGGATCAACTTGAGTACCGATTTCACGAGACGCGTGAGTTGAAGAACTCATATTGTTTACCGGGTCAGTAATGCGCGTGTCCCCGAAAGGTTGTTGTGCCAACGAAACTACTGAACCACTCATAGTCGAACTCAGGGACGTTCTACGAGAGGGTGTGAAACTGGACAACTTCCTCTTTATAGCTGCAAGACATTGTATATAAGTCTGATAAGACACGTCGTACTTAGTGTTCGCCAAGTCCAGTTTGTCTTTCCCCGCGTCTGGTGAAGATTGCATATGGTCCTGACATTTATTAAACATTTCTCGCGTTGTAGCCTACAAGTTATTTAACTCTGTACTACGAACCTCAAGAACATCAAGGTCCTCTTCCTTCAGAACACGGAAAGACGAATCAAATTTTAATACAGCCTCCGAAGCGCTGATGAAAAAATCAAGGGGAGTAAGCGGCGCCAAAAATTCGGGGAAACCTAGACGAAAATCACCCAAGTGAAAACAAAGAACCAAATTCAGTTGAAACGAATAGAAATATGGACGCAATTTCAGAAAAACCTACAAAATTATAATATTGTAATCAGTCGAGGAGGGGCCAAAAACAAATCTTTTTTAAAACTTTTCAAAAATCCAACTAACCGAAGGCAGAAAACGCCAAAATAGCAAAAGAAACAAAGTAAATATGCGCACAGCAAATCATTGAATTAAAAATAATATAAATACATTCAAAAATATTCGGAAAGTATTCAAAAAATATTCAAAAATAATCAAAACATTTTTCGCGGTGAATTGAACAAAATTTCCCGGTCTATTACGTACGAAAATCTACCGAATGTAGCATATTTTGTCCAAATATTACTACAATTCGTAAGACCGAAAATGATTATATAAGATTGAATGATGAAATATATTTTAAAATTGATATACAACGAATTGACCGAGAGTAGGGTGCACGGAGTCGAATAGTACCGAACAATGTACTAATGAGTAGTACAGACAACAATTGTCACCGAAAGTAAAAAATTTCAAACCAAAATATTTTTTGAAGTATTCGCGATTTTTCACTTGGGACCACTGTGCCGACGTCAGCCGTTCACAATAAGACACACGTCCGATGTTCAATCACAATAACTCACTTCAGTTGTTCAATAAGAATCACAACAAAGTCCAGATTCACACTTGCAATTTTTTTCTGCTGAATTGCAGTGTTTGTGGGAGAGGGACGCAGTCGGTAAGGGGGGAGAAAAAAATCTTCTGTACTCGCAATTTTTTTGCAATGCGTTTTGCGTTTTCTTTCGCTGTAGAGTTTTTCGACATTTCCACACTGCTTTTCATTTAATATTCGTTGTTTTGTGCTCGGTTCAACATATGTAAATTTGTGCGACATACATTTTAATAAAATTTAATGAGTTTTAATGAACGGTGAAAATAAAAAATTGTCGAAACAGAACGCCAATGCAATTTCAAAAGAGAATTGCAGAAAATAATTGCAGAAAAAAATTGCATGTGTGAATCTGGACAAAGCAAACGAAAGAGCGAATGGAGCGAGAATAAACGTCAACCGATCGATGATGTTATGTGTGAATGTACGTCATATACATAATATGATCGGTGGTAAACAAAGTCCATATTCACGAATCCCTTCAAAACGAAAAAAACCACACGATTAACGATGCTAATTCCAACCCGGCTCGATACGACCAAAATGTTGGTGTAGGGGTGCAAAAGGGTTCGTGTGGCAATGAAAATAAAAGAAATAAAACGCAATCGATTTTTAGTAATTTTAAATATAAATATATGGGGGATCTTTATTTGGTGTATTTTCAAATAAACAAGCATTTATTACCGTGTATGTGGTTGGTGACAAGGCCTGTGTGCGCGAGCGTAGTGCAAAACGACAAGTGGTGAACGCAGAGGCTCGTTACGTGTGTTCGACTACCATAGATTTTGCGGATAGAGAGAGGGAGAGAATGAACCGAAGATGACCAAGGCAGCCAAACAACAACCACCGCCCGTAGGCAACCCGCACTCATACACATCCGAACTAAAGCTAAGTACCCAGCTAACAAAATATTCAGATTTCGGTCTGAAATCTGTTCGACAATCGGATAAATCATCCGATATCGTATCCGTTGTCGGACCGAAATCGGTACCAAAAAAACATGAAGTGGTTGTCATGTTGTCGGAACGACACGTCGGAGGGAAATCTGATGCTTGTGCAGACGTGTCGTACCGTATTCGTACCGACTTCGGAACTAAATTCTTGGGAAATTCGGAAGGGAAATTAGAAAAGCCGTACCGAACTCTTACCGAATAACGTACACAATTCGGATCGAATTCTTGCCGAATTACATATAAAATTAGAATATTTTTCCCCAGTGAGTCGGACCGATTTCGGACCGAATTCTTAACCAATGTCACGGATCCTTTTGCCGATAATGCGGTCCGATTTTGGATCGAATTCTTACCAAGTCAATACTACTTTCCCTGTGATGTCTTAATCAATTTTACAGTTTTGAGTATTTTTTACTGGTTTTATTAATAGTTTTAGTTTTCAGAAAAAAACGAATTCAATGCTTAGTGGTAAAAACATAAAAAAAGTTGTACTTTTCAGAAAACAAGAATAATTCAATGCTTACAACTTACAAAAATTCCAAAGAACAAAGCAGCATACAATTGGTGGTTGCTTATCTAACGGTGCCACACAGAATTCCTCAAAAAATTTTTATGAGCAAAAAACACACAGGCACACATACGCTGTAACAAAAAGTACAACACACACTGAGTTCCGATATCATTCAGACATACCGATCAGAAAACGTTACGATATTGCTGAAAACAGTCGGAACAAAAAACACCAAATTCCCTCAGACTTGTCGGACAGAATTCGGTCCGAAGTCGGTAAGAATCGTCGTAAGCGATCCGATTATGTGCAGACATGTCGGATGTCAGACAAAGTCGGATAATTTTGTAAGCTGGGTATAGACGATTGCCAGATCGGACAACGTTATCAACCCTGTTAAAGTGCTGCAAATGTACGGACAATGACAGATTGTTAGGCAAAGGTGAATTGACAGTTCAGACGATTGCAAGAAAACCATTTAATATATTTACAATATATTTTGTAAATATTTATATGCAGGATTGCCAACAAAAATATTTTATAGACAGTGTTGCCAATAAAATGTTTTTCTGACAATGACGCCGTTGTCACATGCATAAAATTCGCACATCTAACAATATGCAAATTATCTCGCAATGACTTTTCTGCTAACGTTGAAAGACAAAAATTGTATGTTCACATGGTTGTAAATTCACAGGGTTGCATTTTTCTGGAAATATTGTCCGATCTGCAAATCGTGTGTACTTACCTTAAGCGAATAAAGTCTCCGAAGAGGGGTGTAGAGGAGATTCCAGTGATGTCAATACGCATGACTCAAAATGTCACAACACGGATTTCCGCCGAACATACTTAGGGTCTTAGTCATTCCTTCGATGTGTTACACTTTTGGCTCGAAGCAAATGATATATATCCTCCTCTCTAAGGTGAGGGGATAACGACGATCACTGGGAATTTATCCACGGTAATACAATATCGGAATCAGTACATAAGAATATCGGCAGGGTATTTTATTTGCATATATTTTCGAAGGCAATATTATAATTCTGCAGCTAACAGAGCAGCGGAAGTTCTAGTCTTGGAACGTTGCGTTATAAGGATAATGTACGAGATTCGGCACGTAATAGGTGCGTCATTATCCTGCCACAATTAAATGTAGCTCCAATGTACACTGCGGATCCAAATTCTTTTCGAAAGCGTCCTCGAAAATATGTCGTTAAGTGGTTACTAGGGTTTACCCCTAATTATATGTCGTGATATTTATAGGTTGTTAATGGTTACTAAATTTGCAATAAAATTGTTCCATAGTCTGTTGGAAGACTATCACCACATATTAGTTTGAGCTGTCATACATGTTGAATAAATGTTTGCTTTCTCACTACGACTGGAGTCGGTAGTCCAAGTGGGTCAAACAGTTTTGCCAAGTCAGATCTCCTCACATAGTCCTATAGTAATTTAAAAAGACCTTTCGATTGTCTTTATACCCTACACAACACTGTGGTACAGGGTATTATAACTTTGTGCATTTGTTTGTAACACCCAAAAGGAGAAGAAATAGACCCAACGTTTATTATACCGATCGACTTAGAATCACTTTCTGAGTTGATTTAGCTATGTCTGTCCGTCTGTCTGTCTGTGCATGTATTCTTGTAATCAAAGTACAGGTCGCAATTATGGTCCGATCTCGACGAAACTTTTTTTTGGCCCAAGGACGATCCCTATTGAATTTGGTTAAAATCGGTTCAGATTTAGATAGAGCCCCCATATATATGTTAGCCCCGATTTGACATGTAAGCGCTGTAAAAACTTTCTTTTACTTTGCTGTAAAAGGTTTCTTATTATTTGGATGAACACTATTAAATTTGGAAGAAATCGGTTCAGATTTAGATATAGCCGCCATATATATGTTACCCCCGATTTGACTTGTAAGCGCTGTAAACACTGTATTTTATATCGGATCAGTGCGAAATTCGGTAGAAAGAGGTTTCTTATTACATGAAGGAATACTGCCAAATTCGGAGAAAATCGATTCAGATTTAGATATAGCTCCCATATATATGTTACCCCCGATTTGACATGTAAGCGCTGTAGAGACTGTATTTTCATGAATAAGTATTCAGGGAAGATCGGTTCAGATTTATATTAAAGCTCCATATATATGTTCCTCCTGATTTGGTATCAAACCGCTATAGAAGTTGTATTTTACTTCCGATCATTAAAATTTTCCAGAAAGATGTTTCTCAATTTAGGAACGAATATTGCTTAATGTAGCGATTATCGTTTCAGAATTAGATAATATGTTTCTACCCATTTACCAATAATTCCAAATTATTATGGCAATGACCCTTATCGCATTGTTAGGGAGGTGTAGGGTATTATATAGTCGGCCCCGCCCGACTTTCTGCCTTTCCTTACTGGTTTATCCTTGCTTCTCCAGAAACATGGACAACTCTTAAATGTTTACACAGTAACAGTATAAAACGAATACAAATTAAAACAAATTTAATTAAAGTTAGTTTTTATCAAGTAAGAAAGTTCAGTCGGGTATGAATCCCCTTACATTGAGTTCCAAACAAGTAAAAGCGTTAAGTTCGGTTATGCCGAATCTTTTATACCCTCCACCATGGGTAGCATGTGACCTCACAAAATAACTCCAACCTAAAGAAAATAACACCGAAAAACACACAAAATATAGTAGATGAGAACAGTAGGAATCACAACAAGTTACATGCTATATATGAGAGCTATATCTAAATATGGACCGATATCGCCCATTTTCAATCCCAAGTTAACTGCAGCTTTAAGAAGTATCTATACCAAATTTCAGCCACCTAGCTCAAGTATTATAGATTGTAGCGTGATTACAACAGACGGACGGACGGACATGGCTAAATCGTCTTAGAATTTTACGACGATTAAGAATATATATACTTTATGGGGTCTCAGATCAATATTTAGAGGTGTTACAAACGGAGTGTATGTCCATGGACATGAGACGTTTTAAACGTCTCCTCTATTCAACCTAACCTAACGGAGTGACAAAATGAATATACCCCCCATCCTATGGTGGAGGGTATAAAAACACAAGTAAGCTTAACTGTAAATGTTGGTTTCTTCTTCCTACATTCATATCAGGCTGAATGAGAAGAGATAGAGGGTTTGAAAATTATATCTCTTGTGAAAAGTAAATTTTGTTTCGAATGCGTATTGAAATGTTGTGTTTGATTTGAAATGTCCCCTTTAAAGCAATACCGCCTCCCAAAATTGTCGACTGGAAGATGGTGTAATAGGTAGTGAACGAAAGGAGGAGAATGACCCACTACCAAATAATGAGGGGGTGCCACCAGATAGGATAGACTCCCAAAAGATACATTTACTGGAAGGACAATGATTGAGGTCATCCAGATAAACCTCCACCGGAGCGAGACAGCATCCAACGCTCTGATGGACATCATAAATAAAGGCAGGGTTCATATTGCTTTGATCCAGGAACCATGGACAACTAGCAACAAGGTTACTGGACTAAACCATGTGAACTATAACCTTTTCTACGCTAACACAGGTACTCGTCCAAGGACGAAAACATAAAAACTTATGTTTTATTTTCTCTCCAGAGTTGTCAACATCGGACGCAACGGTGCTGAGGCAAGGTAATGGAAATATGTACCTGGCGTCAATATATCTGCCATTCGATGCGCCGACATTGCCACCTACGTCGGAATTACAACGTCTGGTGAGGGAATCCAAACACACAAGTAATGAGTTATTAGCTGGATGTGACGCCAACTCCCATCATATCGCTTGGGGTAGTACTAACACCAATAAAAGGGGACACGCCCTTATCGAATTTTTGAATACAAATGACCTCATAACTCTTAACATAGGAAACACTGCAACCTTTGTTAACAAAATTAGGGAAGAAGTATTAGATATAACGATATGTTCAGAAAATCTTATTGATGAGATTCATGAGTGGAGGGTTTCGGATGAACACTCCTCTTCAGACCACCGTTATATAAGGTTTAAAATTGCACGGCCACCGCCAAACCCCATAAGTTTCCGTAATAAGGCTAAGACCGACTGGACTAAATTCGGAAATCTACTTAGAAATCGATTGGGGCAGCCTACACGCGATTATCTATGTGCAGAAGACATTGATATCAATGTTAAGAAGATTACCGAGGCTCTTGTAAAATCATTCGAAGATAGTTGCCCACTTCGAGAAAGGAAATCTGCCTTTGAGAAACCCTGGATGACAGGACAAATTCGCTCGATTGGCAAAGATGTCCGCAGACTTTACAATAGAGCTCGACGTAAAAAACAAGCAGTATATTGGGACGACTACCACAGAAGACTCAAAGAATACAATAAAATCGTTAGATCAGCGAAACGTAACTCCTGGAGGCTTTTCTGTGAACAGGTAGACAGCGTCAACAGCATGTCTAAAATGAAAATGTTCCTCTCAAAAACTCATGTCCAAACCGAAACACTGGTGGATGAAACGGGTAAAAGGATGGAAACTATAGAGGATACCGTAAGGCTCTTGATGAAAACTCATTTTCCGACTGGTAATACTGGACCAACAGAGGAACAGTTACAGAATGAAAATGTATTGCATCAAGTACCTATTACGTATATAACAGATGGTATGGTTAAAGAAGCTATAAAAAGTTTCTCTTCCTTTAAGGCTGCGGGACCGGATGGAATATTTCCAGCACTTCTGCAGAATGAGGTGGATCTGGTATCAACTCATCTGGCTGGAGTGTTCACTGCATGCCTTACCCATTCGTATACCCCAAAAAACTGGCAGGCATCAAGGGTGGTCTTCATACCAAAGGCTGGCAAGGCGAGTTATACGACCCCAAAGGCTTATCGACCCATTAGCCTTACTTCCTTCCTGTTAAAAACAATGGAGCGAATAATTGATAACATGGTCAAAGGTAAAATAGGGGATGACAGGCTAAAATTCAAACAACATGCCTATGTCAAAGGAAGATCAGTGGAAACAGCTCTGCATGAGGTAGTGCACCACATAGAAGAGTCCTTCAGTAAAGAAATGTATACACTTGCTGTTTGCATAGACATTGAGGGCGCATTTAACAATGTACAGACCGATACACTTATCCAGTCCTTAGACGAGTTTCAGGTTGACCGGGCGCTGAAAAACTGGAGCAACAATATGCTAAGGAATAGGTGGATTATTTGAGGGTCATATGACGTAAAAATTAGAGACAAGGTAAATCGTGGTATACCTCAGGGGGGGCATTTTATCGCCTCTTCTATGGGTTACGACGATACACAGTCTCCTAAAAACCCTCACCAATGAAGGTCTTAAACCAGTCTGTTATGCAGACGACGTTGTAATACTTCTAAGGGGCTTTCATCCAAATCTATTATGCAGAAGAGCTGAAGAGGCACTTAACATAGCATATAACTGGGCACAACCAAGGGGATTAAATGTTAACCCAGACAAAACAGAAATATGTCTATTTACAAGGAAAACGAAGATCCCACGTTTTACCCCGCCTCGATTACTGAATAAGACAATTGCTATAACTAAAAAGGTAAAATACTTGGGAGTAATCTTGGATCAGAAACTGTACTGGAAAGATCATCTTGAAGAAAGAGTTACAAAGGCACACAGATGTTGGTCGTTGTGCAGAAGAGCTATAGGTTTAAAATGGGGACTACGTCCAAATATGACTCACTGGCTTTACATGAGCGTGATTAGACCAATAATCACCTACGCCTCTGTAGTGTGGTGGACATCAATGAACAAGAAGTGCAACGTAATACCTTTGCAAAAAATTCAACGTATGTGCTGTCTAGGCATAAGCGGGACATTTAGAACTGCACCAACAACAGCGTTGGAGACTATACTGCACATCCAACCAATAGACATCCGTATAAAGTATGAGGCAGCCATCACAGCAATACGTCTACAAGTGATGGGTGAATGGATAAATCGAGACCACAAGTCGTACCATCAGAAGATTTTAGAATATCTAGTTGGTCACATTCAAACAAGAACGATAAATGATTACTCAGCCCATGGTCAATTGGGTATTTGCTGGGTACCAGGACACAACGGAGTGATTGGAAATGAACGGGCAAACAGCTTGGCTTCAAAGGGCAGAGAACTTCGAGTAATAAACTTGGAAAATTGGAAACCTTTCGAAGCCACGAAGGATGAGTTGAAGCACTGGGCAGAGATGGCTCACAAAACTGGGTGGAATAGCGCAACAGTAGGAGCAACTGCAAAGATACTGTGGGGTGACCCAAATGAAAAGAAAACAAGAAGTCTTCTGAAACTAAACAAGATCGATATTAGTAAGATGATGAGTGTTCTAACGGGACACTCAAGCTTACAAGCACATCTTCATCGCATAGGACTAGCAGAAAACGACGAATGCAGGGCATGCAGAGAAAACATCGAAACTATGGAACATTTTCTGTGTCACTGCCCGGCTTTCACACATGCATGACCCCAACATTTCGTGTCCGACATATTACCAGACTTGACTCATCTCAGAGAATATGACTTGAAGATACTGTGTCTAGTACCGATTTTCTGTAACTCGTGAGGTATAAAAAGATCATAAATAAGGAGCGCACAACAGGCCGAACCACTGGCTTAAGTGTATGTCCATGGACATGAGACTTTTAAACGTCTCCTCTCTTCAACCTAACCTAACCTTGTTCCTCCTCCCTCCAAAATATTTGTCAAGAAAAAGGAGATTATTTGAGATATTTAGAGTTAGAGATTATTTACTCAGCATCTGAAATATGAACATAGGTTATTTATAATGGAACAATGCGCTATTCCATAGTTTAATAGTGGTGTACTGCACGAATCACTTTTTAGATAAATGTAGTTATCAGATTTACAAATATTAATCTTTGTACTGTTTGTTTTGAAAGTGGCGATAACGCCATTCTGTTTTTAAATCAAGAGTAGCATCGTTAGAGGGCTAGGTGAATAGTAGAAATTATTCACGTTCAGATCATCTGAAGACTTCAATGTTTCTATATTAAGTGAACATTTTCGCATTTGAGTTTATTAACCCACTTTTTTCAATGGTAGTTTGAGTAAAGCCGAGAGGCGTTTACGCCACTATCAAAATATGTAGTTCATTTGATCTTTTATATTATAATGCTCTTTTTGGGTTATAGTACTATTAGCTTTTACGGGTAAAGCCTAATCATTCTGTATGATTCCTTTTGAACAGTTGAAAAACTAAATATATAAAGGATGTTCCCCCCTTTTGTACAATTTTAATTTTTAGGTTTTCTCAAAATGTGTAAAAGGAATAGAAACAAGTAAAAGCGTTAAGTTCGGCCATGCCGGATCTTATATACCCTCCACCATGGATAGCATGTGACTTCACAAAATAACTCAAACCTAAAGAAAATAACACCGAAAACACAAAAAATATAGTAGATGAGAACAGTAGGAATCACAACAAGTTAGATGCTATATATGGGAGCTATATCTAAATATGGACCGATATGGCCCATTTGCAATCCCAAACAACCTGCAACTATAAGAAGTGTTTGTACCAAATTTGATCAACCTAGCTCTATTATTGCGGACTGTAGCGTGATTACCACAGACGGACGGACGGACGGACAGACGGACATGGCTAAATCGTCTTAGAATTTTACGACGATTAAGAATATATATATACTTTATGGGGTCTCAGATCAATATATAGAGGTGTTACAAACGGAGTGACAAAATGAATATGGTGGAGGGTATAAAAAGAAATTCGTATATTGAATTCAGCCCACTATGCTAGTGAGTTCCCTGTTTTCAGTTTTCAATCGTATTAATAAATTTAATAAAATTTAATTGCACAAAAGGAATAGAAAAAAGAAATTCGTAACATTGGATTCAGTCCACTGTATTGAATAACCTATGCTTGTAAGTTCCCTGTTTACAGTTTCCAATCGTATTTAAAATCAAGTGCTATGTTATCCTTATGCTTTTGATTATTATACCCTACACCACACTGTGGTACAGGGTATTATAAGTTTGTTTCACGACAGATGTATGTAACACCTTAAAATAACACAGCTAGACCCACCTTAAAGTATACCGATCGACTCAGAAGCACTAGCTGAGTCGATTTAACGATGTCTGTCCGTCCGTCCGTCCGTCTGTCCATGTAAAGTTGTTCGTCGACTACAGGTCGCAATTTCACTCCGATCGTTCTGAAATTTTGCAGTTTAGAGTATTTCGCGGCTGTTAAGATCGGTATTGAATTTGAAGAAAATCGGTTAAGATTTATCTATAGCTCCCATATATATGTTTCGTCCGATTTGGCCCTTTAGTCCTATAGAAGCCGTATTTTACATCCGATCGTTTTGAAATTTAGAATGGTAGAGTTTCTTGATCCATGAACCAACATTGCCGAATGTTAAGAAAATCGGTTAAGATTTAGCTATAGCTCCCATATATATGTTTCGTCCGATTTGGCCCTTTAGTCCTATAAAAGCTGTATTTTACATCCAATCGTGTTGAAATTTAGAATGGTAGAGTTTCTTGATCCATGAACCAACATTGCCGAATTTGAAGAAAATCGGTTAAGATTTAGCTATAGCTCCCATATATATGTTTCATCCGATTTGGCTCTTTAGATCCAATCGTTTTTATACCCTACATTACACTGTGGTACAGGGTATTATTTAATTATAAAATGTCCCAAAAGTAAATTTATGTAAACAATTTATACATGAATTACAAAATTTATATATCAGAGTTATTCAATATTACGAGAGTGGTGTAGGGTATTATATAGTCGGCACCGCCCGACTTTAGCCTTTCCTTACTGGTATATAGTAATAAGGTTGTTGGTTCTGTTGACAATCTCCGTCAATTTACCAATGAGTGCTCTATTTTATATAACTTTTTCAATTTGTCTGTTAATAATATAAAGTTGATCCGTGATCCACTTCCACGATGTGCGTATCATATCTAGGTATATTTTTAATTAATTTATAATTCTATTGTCCTTTTTGATTGAGATAGCTCGTGTAACATGAGGGGTAAACATATCATTCAAATCGGAAAATAAAGGGTTCCGATTTGAATGAAATTTGGTGGACGCGATTAGTACTGCAGGGCATTATGTTAGCCCTTTTTAAATAAAACTGTGGCATCCCTGCAACTTTGAAGTTTTGTATATTTTAAATGCCGGGGTTTACTCGAACGGTCATAACTTTCGTTCTGTGAATGATATTGAGACATTTTTTGTAGGGGAATTAGAGAAATTCTGCGCAAAAAGATATTTTTTTTCAAAAAGAATAATTTGTTATTCAAATAAAAAATTAAATTTTACTTATTGGAAAAAATCTCATTTTTAGTTTTTTGAAATTTTTCAGCAACTAGCTAAAGGGTTTCCAACAAGAGGTGTTATTTTGAATCACCCGGTATTTCGGTAGCTGTCACTTTTGAAGCTCTTATTCTTTGACAAGTAGAAACTACCCCATTATTAACAAGTAAAAGCGTTAAGTTCGGCCATACCGAATCTTATATACCCTCCACCATGGATAGCATGTGACTTCACAAAATAACTCAAACCTAAATAATATAACACCGAAAACACAAAAAAATATAATAGATGAGAACAGTAGGAATCACAACAAGTTACATGCTATATATGGGAGCTATATCTAAAAATGGACCCATGTCGCCCATTTGCAATCCCAAACAACCTGCAACTATAAGAAATGTTTATACCAAATTTTATCAAACTAGCTCTATTATTACGGACTGTAGCGTGGTTGCAACAGACGGACGGACATGGCTAAATGGTCTTAGAATTTTACGACGATTAAGAATATATATATTTTATGGGGCCTCAGATCAGTATTTAGAGGTGTTACAAACGGAGTGACAAAATGAATATACCCCCCATCCTATGGTGGAGGGTATAAAAATGGAACGATACACGATCATCGAACGATACAAAACGATCAAAAACCCATCGAACAAAAAAAACGATACAAAATCATCTTGACTGATGAGGCCCATTTCCACCTCGGTGGCTACGTCAACAAGCAAAATTGTCGCATCTGGGCCTCGGAAAACCCAAGAGTTATTGTTGAGAAGCCTCTCCATCCTCAACGTATGACTGTTTGGTGCGGTTTATCGGCCGGCGGGGTCATTGGACCTTACTTTTTCGAAAATGAGGTTGAATCAACAGTTACGGTGTATGGATTGCGCTATCGAGAGATGATTAATGATTTTTTATGGTCGGAGTTGGATGGTATTTATCTGGACAACGTTTACTTTCAACAAGACGGCGCTACGTGCCACACAAGCAACGAAACCATTGCTCTGTTACGGGTGATCACAACCGAGATCTTGTGATTTAACACCTTGCGACTTCTTCCTTTGTGGCCACGTGAAAGATAAGGTCTACGCCCAGCGTCGATTCAAGACCTCAAAGATAGAAATCGTGAGGCTATCGAGGACAAAGGGCAGCCGCGTTGCGATTTGGTTATGGAAAGTTTCATGAAAAGGATATGGTCCTGTAAATGTGGTCGTGGTGGCCATTTGGCTGATGTTGTTTTTCATTATTAACGGCATACCTTCCTCTTTATTATGAAATAAACATCCGATCATTTATCTCAAAAATTACATTTTTCTTTGAATACCAAAATAACACCTCTTGTTGGAAAACCCTTTATATAAAGAAGAATGTGTGTTTGTTTGTACCGTATAGGCGTCTAAACGGCTGGACCGATCTTCTTGAAATTTTCACAGAATGTACACGTGTGGGGGTGGTGAAAATAGGGTAATTGAATTGTCGATGTACCAAGTGGGCGTGGCCCCGCCAATATAACCCAAATTTTGAAATTGATATATCTTGCACAATTTGTTAGCTAGAATGCTGTAATGTTGTACATATGTATCTGGTGGCAGTCTACGTGAAGGGTCCAAAAATGGGCGGGATCGGACTAATGGGCTTGGCACCGCCCATATAAGCCAAATTTTAAAAATTATATATCTTTCTATCTACGAAACTGACGTCGATCGCATCATTGTTTTGGATACAGAAATAGCATACAGCAGCGTATCTATTTTCGACAGCGCCGACGAATGTATGCAGTGCACACTGGATGAGCATTTCAGAAAAGTTGAATAACACGGTTGGAACATAATGGAATATATTTTTTCAGAGTTGACAGCCAAGAGGTCCACTGCAGATTCAATTCTTCATTTAGTTCGTCGTCCCACTTTATGCCTGAGCGCCATATGTCTTGAAGTTGAAGTGAATTTTAAGACCAATTGTGTTGTGGGAGGGTAACGCAAGTGGATCAAAAATGGACATCAGGACTTGGAGGACATCTCTCTTAGTGGGGACCACGTCGTCGGAAAACATCTGAGTCTCAATAATCTACAATTATACTGAAACACGTCATTATTGGACTCCCAATACTTAGCGAGAATTTTATCAATAGCTCCAAAACTGTTTTCCGTTAGCCCTCCTTCGCCCAATTGTTGTCGTACTACTTTCGAATTTGAGGCCCAGTTCCTCATATGGAAATCGCCCGCAGCATGGATCCTTTTAACCTAGGAAGCCAACTCCACTGCTTCTTCATATTGATAAGACTCCACGGCTTTGACCTCTTGAGGATATAAATTACGAAATTCGTCCGCATTTTTATTACGAACGTAACACATGGGGCGCAGCTTATATCAAATATTAGGGTTTTCATCACAAATACGCTTGGTGCATTTTCGAAATCGTTGAGCATGCCTATCTTAATGCGATGAAACATTTCAGCAATGTCGCCGCAGATTCCAATTTGACCAAATCGAAATTCGTTTAAAATATTCATAAGTTAGTTATCGTTGGATTTGGCTGTTGCATCCCACATTAGACGAACTTTACCAGTTTTGTTATATGTTTATGGCCACAAAAATCGGAAGATACCATGTACGACCGGGATAAGAATTCAATTCTGAGTCCAAAACCTTTCTAGCATATCCTTTCATAAGAAGTTTTCGATTTCCAACTGCATAGTCTGCTTCAATTCGGGTCATTCTTGAACTTCCTCTGGAGACACTTCAATCTATGGCACGCCACATCATAACTTCCAGGCAAACTCACTTCAAATTGTTGATTTTCCTTACACACTTATTCTGGAAAATTTCCATGGCGTTTTAATTTTCCGAATACAAAATATTTTTCTCTTAGGCCACTTCCGGCACGAAATAAGCCTTTACATTATCGTGTAAACTTTTATAACGGTTTTCACAGTCACATGTATGAATATTTGACGAGTCACAAATTCTGAGCCACTACCTTGAGGGGTTTTTGCTGCAATCAGTTGATTGTATCCACCTTCTCGAATTTTTATAGGAACGTCCACCCTCTAGTTGATGACACCAATTAAATTCATAGGTTTGGCATTGACGTAGAATTTAATGGGCAACGCTTTTGAGTATGGATTGTCCTTAAAAATGTCCTCAAAGTTTACACACTCTCTGGTCAGACCAAGATTATTTACTGTATGCACATCGTGAAGTGTAAAACTCGATTCTTTTTGTGCACCAAAAACTTCCAAATTTATTTTAGTCTATTCGTCTTCAGATCTAGTCGTATCACCAGTCCAGTGCAACTCAAGGGCATCCTTTTTACCTTTGCGGCCAAGTTTGTTGAAAAACTCCTTCTCTATTAGGGTCACTGAAGATCCTTCATCTAAAATGGCAAACTTTCTAATTGAACCACTGTTGAAGAAAAAACAAACAGAAAATCGGTAAAATCCTGAAACGCGGTCTTTCCTTGTTACTATCATTATGCGCGTTTACACTTCCACTACGATTTTGCGTTGTACATTACTCGTACTAGGGCTGACCGTTGTAATATATTTATATAATAACGGGTGATGTTTTACAGCACGTCCATGAATTTCACACTGCTTATTTGAGAAACACTTTCGTAAATTTCGTAAATTCAAGCACTGACGACACAATATGTTTTCATTTACCACATTCCACTTGGCGTCCAAATTCATGGATTGAAACCCACCACAGTTCTGGATTTTATGAGCTTCACTCCTGCACGAAAAACATATTGATCTGCTTGGGCTACTTTGCTGACACGACTTAACTGGCTGCAGCTGCTATAGCACATATCCAATCACTAAAGGCTTTCACTATTGAAATTTTTGAATCGTTTATATGCATAGCCCAATCAAGCTTGTGATTATTTGACAATTTATCGACGAGTCTTCAAACAGATACCCCTCCATTGTTGAACAAATGTTTCTTATAGTTAGAGCGTATTCAATTATAATTTCCTGTCTATCCTTCAAGGGGCAATTCGTGCTGTCTTCTCAATCATGCAGCCCAGAATATTCTCTGGACAACCGAAACACATCTCCAGAGACTGTATTATTTCACCCACCATCGAAGGAATTAACAATTACCTTTTTACCAATTCTTTTACACGACATTGTTGTTCTTGTTAGCGGAATTACTGTGGTTTATGACATCATTGTTGTAATCGACGAAATGGCTCCATTGTTAAATCGGGCTATGTGCATTTTTGTATGCACCATTTTCATGCGCAGCATACAGTTTTCTTTGTTGTGGTACATTTCCTGGTACGTAGTTTGCTGCTAACAAGGAGGCCCGCCAAGCGGCGGGGAAATCAGCGGCGTTGTTAATGGGGGACATTTGCTGTGCTGCATTAAACTCGTCACTCGTCGGCCACGGGTTATTCTCCACAACACTAGCTACTCTGGTGTCTTCAAAATCGCACTTGTTGCAATTAAAATATGTTTCCTACATTAATGAAACAGAATTTATTTATTATTTTTTAATTTATTTTTATTTACCCGCGGTTCTCTTGGTAAATTTTAACCACAGTTTAGTTTCAACGCAGCTGCGGTCAACATTTACATTAAATCATCTGTAAACATTGGTTTATATTATATAGACTCAAAAAAAAATTTAATATATCTGTCTAAATTGTATGAGTTTTTTTAAATCAAATCCGAAAGCTCTTAAAAATCACTCGTTAAAAGGGCAACGAAGGAATATACAATAACTAGTTTAGCGAAATGAGATTAATGACTACATAAACAAAGGGATTGAGATTTGAGAAAGAAAGCAATTTAGAGTAAATAATTGAAAGTAGTAAATAAATAGTGGTGCCGGTAACAATCCTATTGTTTTCGGCTCTATGAAATAACCCCCCATATCGAAAATGAAATAAGTCCCATGATTTGGGGATTTATTTAATTTCACTATGATTTAAAAAAAAAACACTTTTTCCTGGTACAAAAAAAACCATAAAAAATAGAAAAAATTTATATATTATTACATTTTTAAAAAGCCAGCATGCTAAAGAAGAGAACACTGTCTATTTGGATAGATGTAAAAGTTATGAAATTCAAAAAAATCTTGTTTCATATTTTTTCGTTTTTAAATGATGTTTTTGCGTATATTGTATTCGCCATATGTGAGAGAGACATATAAGAGACATTGGACTTGCATTTTATTTTATGAGGATTGATGTCAGATATTATAAAATTATAGAGAGGACGAGGTTTTATGGTTGTTCGTAACCAGCCATAAAACATGATATGCCATTTCAGTGTAATTCAGCGCCTTAAAGAGATAAGTCGATTTTCTGAAATATATTATAAAGTTATATTTCGAAGTATGAGTAAACGGCAAAGAACTTTTCAATGTGTAAATGATCCCGACAATTTCTGCTACATCTGTCGAAAATATGTTATTAAAAAAAATCAACGTGCGTTTAGTAAAATAATAGAAGAAATATATGTGCAATAGTTTGGTATACGAGTTAAAAATGTCAACGAACCGTGGACACTTAGTATTTTGTGTAATTCGTGCCATGTCAATCTTACTCGATGGAGTAGTGGAAGCATGCAGTAAGTACTTTACAATTAATGTATTACAATGTTTTGTGGAATAAAACTTTTTAATTTTAGACTTCACGTGGAATTTGGAATGCCAATGATTTGGCGACAACAATTCATTCACGATACGGACTGCTATTTTTGTCTAAGTTAATAGATTGCAGTAGGAAGTGTCCAAGTATAGCTAACAGCCTAATAACGGAAACATCATCAAGTTCAACTGAGTACTCAACTCTGAGCGATTCAAGTTTGAGTCAGAAGTCATCGCTTTTAACTCAGTTTCAACTCATTGATCTAGTGAGAGATTTGGAACTGAACAAATATAAGGCACAATTACTTGCATCTGGGATGAAACAGTACAATATTTTGGGTCCAGATGTTAACATATCATATTATAGAGTCCGAGATATACCTTACAAACAATTGTATACCACTGTGAATAACAGATGCTTTTGCAAGGACATTCCCGGATTGTTCGAGGAACTTAATCAAACATACAATTCAAAGGAATGGCGGTTACTTGTTGACAGCAGTAAAGAAAGTTTGAAAGCAGTACTTTTACACAACGGAAATCAGAAACCGTCGATTCCCATTGATCATGCTGTCAACACTAAGAAATCATACGAAACCATGGCTAAATTGAAAAAATACATAAAATATGAACATGACTGCAAAATTTGATGCGATTTATAAGTAGTTGGTATGTTATGCCTCTGGGATAGCCGATATTTTGCAACCACTGCATATTAAGCTGGGGCTCTTTAAACATTTTGTAAAAGCCTTAAGGAAAGATGTTAATTCACTCTCATATTTAAAAAGTTTATTTAAAACTCTTTCTTTTCAAAAAATCGAAGAAGGCGTTTTTGATGGGCCTAAAATAAGAAAACTGATGATAGATGTGAATTTCGAATCATATTTGACGTCGGCTGAAATTGCAGCATGGAGGTCGTTTAAGCTTGTAGTTTCAAATTTCCTTGGATCCAATAAAAGCCCGCAATATGAAACAATGATTAATAATTTGTTAAAAAATTATGAAAAAATTGGTTAGAAATATATTTTTTTTTATATTTATGTATATAACACATATGTATTCTTCCACCTTATTTTTCGCTTTATGTATTCCAACAGGTGTAAATATGTCCCTCAAACTGAATTTCTTTCATTCTCATTTAAACTTTTTCCCCGAGAATCTTGGCGACGTAAGTGACGAACAAGGCGAAAGGTTTCACCAAGAATTGAAGTCCATCGAGCGGCGTTACCAAGGGCACTGGGATGAAAGAATGATGGGAGATTATATTTGGTTCCTCATTAGAGAAACCGATTCCGAAATCTTCAAACGTCAACAAAGAACTCACAATTACTTCTAATGAAACTCGTTCATGTAAATAAACTCAAATATACATAATATAAATAAAAGTAATAAATAAAATCGCTATTTAAACAGAAATTTAAAAAAAAAAATTTTTTGAAATTCTCTTACCTCTACCAAAAGGGCTATAATTTCTACATTTATCCATAGATTTTTTTCAAAGGCGTTATTTTCTTCGCTAGGATGCAAACTTTGAAACAATAAAATAAAATATTTTTTTTTCGATTTTTTTCTATTTTTTGTTTTTTTTTGTCCCAGGATTTTTTTTTTGGAAAAAATTTACTTTTTCCAATTTTTTTAATGACTGTTACTAAACCACTGTTTCTAAGTGAAATAGATATTTCCAACCAATACTAAGGGTACTTTCGACGATAATAGCATTTTTAATAAAAAGTTTTTTAAAAAAATGTATTCATAAAAAATGTTCGGTTTTGATTTTATAACCGTATGCCACAATCTATACAAAAAAATAATTTTCAGGTTGCCTAGTGTTATTAGAGTGAAATAACTCCCCAATTTTTTATTATATTTTTTTCAATAATATAAACAATTTATGTATAAACTTTATCAGAGTCTATTTTATGGTTTTTCTCACTGTGGATTTGAGCTGAAGATCAAAGAATTCCTTCAAAGTGAATTCCAGGGCATCACCGCATTGTTGCTTTAGTGCAGTACTCTACATTACTTTCAAATCTACCACTAATATAGTGGAATAGAATGAAAGCTGTTGTTCGTGTAAACAAAGCATTTACCAACAACAAAAACAACTTTGAATTGTCGAGGGAAAAATAACACGGCGGCAGGCGATTGACTTGAAATTACTCTTACTTGAAAAACAATTCCTATATGTAAATTAGGAATAACTTTCGTATAAGTAGAAGTAATGACATGTTGACCGCAGGCCAAAAACAACATTACTGCATCCGAAGAGTTGACTAACCACCAACGAAACGTCATGCATTGGTTGATGTTGGATTTCAAGGTCGTTTTCTTTTTCACTTGACTATTCAAAAATACCTTCTTTCACTTTGAAGGATTTCTTTGATCTTCAGCTGAACTCCACAGTGAGAACCAGTAAGGAAAGACAGAAAGTCGGGCGGGGCCGACTATATAATACCCTACACATACCTACCAATGCAAAAATGGGCATTGCGGTAAGAATTTGGCAGTGTTCATACATGTAATAAGCAAACTCTCTCTGCCGATTTTCGTACTGATCGGATATAAAACAAGGTTTCTACAGTATATATTGGGACTATGTTTAAATCTGAACCGATTTTCCCCGAATTTGGAAGTGTTCATACATGTTCAGATTTAGATATATCCCCCATATATACGTTACCCCCGATTTGAAGTGTAAGCGCTGTAAAAATTTTATTTGATATCCGATCAGTATGAAATTCGGCAGAAAGAGGTTTCCTATTATTTAAATGTACACTGTTAAATGTGGAAGACATCGGTTCAGATTTAGATATAGCCCCCATATAAACCTTACACCCGATTTGACATGTAAGCGCTGTAAAAATGTTATTTTATATCCGATCAGTGCGAACTTCGGCAAAGAGAGGTTTCCTTCTACATGAAGAAATACTGCCAAATTCGGAGAAAATCGGTTCAGATTTATATATAGCCCCCATATATATGTTACCCCCGATTTGACATGTAAGCGCTGTAGAGACTGTATTTTATGTCCGATCAGTACGAAATTCTACAGAAAGAGGTATTTTTACATAAATGAGTATTCAGGGAATATTGCTTAATTTAGCGATTATCGGTTCAGAATTAGATATATCCACATATATATGTTCTTACCCAGTTACCAATTTTTCCAAATTATTATCGCAATGACCCTTATCGCATTGTTATGGAGGTGTAGGGTATTATATAGTCGGCCCCGCCCGACTTTCTGCCTTTCCTTACTGGTTTTTTCCTCCTTTTTGGTAAACTTACACCAGTTTCACACAGTATATCAAGGTATCTGCTTTTGCAGTATTCTTCGTCACGGATAACGCACAAAAACTTGAAAAAGTGCCCGCTTTTCTCCAGCGACCGTCCGAAAACACCATTATAGGCTTCAACCGTAGATGTCGTCCTAGTAATTGGGAACTAAAATTCTTGTAGCCCACCTAGTCCGCAATGGAAAAAAAATATCAGAGTAATTAAATTAAATACATATGTATGTCAAACAGACATTACCTTCTGCATCCAGGGACTTTCGAAATATTTCGATCTAATTTCAGTGAATGCGTCACATATTAAATGTGAAGGTAACAAAGGCAGAGCCAGTACCTTATTATATTGCAATGTTGAATTTTTTGAGGATCGTATGAACTGAAGCAGTTCGTGTCGCTTTGTCATATTTCGCTTACGGCTTGACAAAAATGTAACCTTGAACAGAAGAACATTGTTGTAATTATAAAAACATTTTTAAAAATTGTGGAATAACTGTGGAAAGGCGACAAATGGATTAAATATGGTTGATTGAGAAAATAAATTCGCGCCTTTTTATACCCTACACCACACTGTGGTACAGGGTATTATAACTTTGTGCATTTGTTTGTAACACCCAAAAGGAGAAGAAATAGACCCATCGTTTATTATACCGATCGACTTAGAATTACTTTCTGAGTTGATTTAGCTATGTCCGTCTGTCTGTCCGTCTGTCCGTCTGTCTGTCTGTGCATTTATTCTTGTAATCAAAGTACAGGTCGCAATTATGGTCCGATCTCGACGAAACTTTACACATATGTTTTATTTGGCCCAAGGACGATCCCTATTGAATTTAGTTAAAATCGGTTCAGATTTAGATATAGCCCCCATATATGTATATGTTACCCCAGATTTGACATGTAAGCGCTTTAAAAACTTTATTTTATATCCGATCAGTCTGAAATTCGGCAGAAAGAGGTTTCTTATCATATGAATGAACACTGTTAAATTTGGAATAAATCGGTTCAGATTTAGATATAGCCCCCATATATACGTTACCCCCGATTTGAAGTGTAAGCACTGTAAAAATGTTATTTTATATCCGATCAGTATGAAATTCGGCAGAAAGAGGTTTCTTTTTATATGAATGAACACTGTTAAATTTGGAAGAAATCGGTTCAGATTTAGATATAGCCCCCATATATACGTTACCCCTGATTTGAAGTGTAAGCGCTGTAAAAATGTTATTTTATATCCGATCAGTATGAAATTTGGCAGAAAGAGGTTTCCTATTATTTGAATGAACACTGTTAAATTTGGAAGAAATCGGTTCAGATTTAGATATAGCCCCCATATATACGTTACCCCCGATTTGAAGTGTAAGCGCTGTAAAAATGTTATTTTATATCCGATCAGTATGAAATTCGGCAGAAAGAGGTTTCCTATTATTTGAATGAACACTGTAAAATTTTGAAGAAATCGGTCCATATAAACGTTACCCCCGATTTCACATGTAAGCGCTGTAAAAATGTTATTTTATATCCGATCAGTGCGAATTTCGGCAAAAAGAGGTTTCCTTCTACATGAAGAAATACTGCCAATTTCGGAGAAAATCGGTTCAGATTTAGATATAGCCCCATATATATGTTACCCCCGATTCGACATGTAAGCGCTGTAGAGATTGTATTTTATATCCGATCAGTACGAAATTCGACAGAAAGATGTCTTTTTACATGAATGAGTATTCAGGGAAAATCGGTTCAGATTTATATATAACATCCGTACATATGTTCCTCCTGATTTGGTATCAAAGCGCTATAGAAGTTGTACTTTACTTCCGATCATTAAAATTTTCCAGAAATATGATTCTCAATTTAGGAACGAATATTACTTAATTTAGCGATTATCGGTTCAGAATTAGATAATATGTTCCTACCCATTTACCAATTATTCCAAATTATTATCGCAATGACCCTTATCGCATTATTAGGGAGGTGTAGGGTATTATATAGTCGGCCCCGCCCGACTTTCTGCCTTTCCTTACTGGTTTTAATTTTATACTATTTAATAATTTAATACATTTTTTATACCCTACACCACACTGTGGTACAGGGTATTATAACTTTGTGCATTTGTTTGTAACACCCAAAAGGAGAAGAAATAGACCCATCGTTTATTATACCGATCGACTTAGAATCACTTTCTGTGTTGATTTAGCTATGTCCGTCTGTCCGTCTGTCTGTCTGTCTGTCCGTCCGTCTGTCTGTCCGTGTGTGCATGTATTCTTGTAATCAAAGTACAGGTCGCAATTATGGTCCGATCTCGACGAAACTGTACACATATCTTTTTTTTGGCCCAAGGACGATCCCTATTTAATTTGGTTAAAATCGGTTCAGATTTAGATATAGCCCCCATATATATGTTAGCCCCGATTTGACATGTAAGAGCTGCAAAAACTTTATTTTATATCCGATCAGTGCAAAATTTGGCAGAAAAAGGTTTCTTATTACGTGAAGGATTACTGCTAAATTCGGAGAAAATCGGTTCAGATTTAGATATAGCTCCCATATATATGTTACCCCCGATTTGACATATAAGCGCTGTAAAAACTGTATTTTATATCCGATCAGTATGAAATTCGGCAAAGAGAGGTTTCTTATTACATGAAGCAATACTGCTAAATTCGGAGAAAATCGGTTCAGATTTAGATATAGCCCCCCCTATATATGTTACCCCCGATTTGTCATGTAAGCGCTTTAAAAACTGTATTTTATATCCGATCAGTGCAAAATTTGGCAGAAAAAGGTTTCTTATTACGTGAAGGAATACTGCTAAATTCGGAGAAAATCGGTTCAGATTTAGATATAGCTGCCATATATATGTTACCCCCGATTTGACATATAAGCGCTGTAAAAACTGTATTTTATATCCGATCAGTATGAAATTCGGCAAAGAGAGGTTTCTTATTACATGAAGCAATACTGCTAAATTCGGAGAAAATCGGTTCAGATTTAGATATAGCCCCCCTATATATGTTACCCCCGATTTGTCATGTAAGCGCTTTAAAAACTGTATTTTATATCCGATCAGTGCAAAATTTGGCAGAAAAAGGTTTCTTATTACGTGAAGGAATACTGCTAAATTCGGAGAAAATCGGTTCAGATTTAGATATAGCTCCCATATGTATGTTACCCCCGATTTGACATGTAAGCGCTGTAGAGACTGTATTTTATATCCGATCAGTGCGAAATTCGACAGAAGGAGGTTTTTTACATGAATAAGTATTCAGGGAAGATCGTTTCAGATTTATATTAAAGCTCCATATATATGTTCCTCCTGATTTGGTATCAAACCGCTATAGAAGTTGTATTTTACTTCCGATCATTAAAATTTTCCAGAAAGATGTTTCTCAATTTAGGAACGAATATTGCTTAATTTAGCGATTATCGTTTCAGAATTAGATAATATGTTTCTACCCATTCACCAATTATTCCAAATTATTATGGCAATAACCCTTATCGCATTGTATGGGAGGTGTAGGGTATTATATAGTCGGCCCCGCCCGACTTTCTGCCTTTCCTTACTGGTTTTAATTTTTTTTATTTTATAATATTTTTTTCTCAATCAACCATATGTTTTCCATTGGTGGCCTGTTCACTACAAAAGTAATTGCGAAGCTATTCTTTGATGAGCAACCGATTTGTCTTTAACGGAAATTTTGCGCAATCATTTTGGTAGTGAAAAGTATTTCGAAAGAAAGGATATGTTTGTTTGAGCTAAAATTGGTATAAAATAAAACCAGTAAGGAAAGGCAGAAAAGTCGGGCGGGGCCGACTATATAATACCCTACACCTCCCTAACAATGCGATAAGGGTCATTGCCATAATAATTTGGAATAATTGGTAAATGTGGTGTGTGTGTGTATGTATATCTTATTTTGAACCGATAATCGCTAAATTAAGCAATATTCGTTCCTAAATTGAGAAACATCTTTCTGGAAAATTTTAATGATCGGAAGTAAAATACAACTTCTATATCGGTTGGATACCAAATCAGGAGGAACATATATATGGAGCTTTAATATAAATCTGAACCGATCTTCCCTGAATACTAATTCATGTAAAAAGACCTCCATCTGTCGAATTTCGTACTGATCGGATATAAAATACAGTCTCTACAGCGCTTACATGTCAAATCGGGGGTAACATATATATGGGAGCTATATCTAAATCTTAACCGATTTTCTCCGAATTTGGCAGTATTCCTTCATGTAATAAGAAACCTCTTTCTGCCGAATTTCGTACTGATCGGATATAAAATACAGTTTTTACAGCGCTTACATGTCAAATCGGGGGTAACATATATGTATATGGGTGTTATATCTAAATCTAAACCGAGTTTCTCCGAATTTGGCAGTATTCCTTCATGTCAAATCGGGGGTAACGTATATATGGGGGCTATATCTAAATCTGAACCGATTTCTTCCGAAAAACCTCTTTCTGACGAATTTCATACTGATCGGATATAAAATACAGTTTTTACAGCGCTTACATGTCAAATCGGGGGTAACATATATATGGGGGTAACATATATGTATATGGGTGTTATATCTAAATCTAAACCGAGTTTCTCCGAATTTGGCAGTATTCCTTCATGTCAAATCGGGGGTAACGTATATATGGGGGCTATATCTAAATCTGAACCGATTTCTTCCGAAAAACCTCTTTCTGACGAATTTCATACTGATCGGATATAAAATACAGTTTTTACAGCGCTTACATGTCAAATCGGGGGTAACATATATATGGGGGCTATATCTAAATCCGAACCGATTTTCTCCGAATTTGGCAGTATTCCTTCATCTAATAAGAAACCTCTTTCTGCCGATTTTCGCACTGATCGGATATAAAATACAGTTTTTACAGCGCTTACATGTCAAATCGGGGTAACATATATATGGGGGCTATATCTAAATCCGAACCGATTTTCTCCGAATTTGGCAGTATTCTTTCGAGTAATAAGAAACCACTTTCTGCCGAATTTTGCACTGATCGGATATAAAATACAATTTCTACAGCGCTTACATGTCAAATCGGGGGTAACGTATATATGGGGGCTATATCTAAATCTGAACCGATTTCTTCCAAATTTAACAGTGTTTATGCATATAATAAGAAACCTCTTTCTGCCGAATTTCATACTGATCGGATATAAAATAAAGTTTTTACAGCGCTTACATGTCAAATCGGGGCTAACATATATATGGGGGCTATATCTAAATCTGAACCGATTTTAACCAAATTCAATAGGGATCGTCCTTGGGCCAAAAAAAAGATATGTGTAGAGTTTCGTCGAGATCGGACCATAATTGCGACCTGTACTTTGATTACAAGAATACATGCACAGACAGACGGACAGACGGACATAGCTAAATCAACTCAGAAAGTGATTCTAAGTCGAGCGGTATAATAAACGATGGGTCTATTTCTTCTCCTTTTGGGTGTTACAAACAAATGCACAAAGTTATAATACCCTGTACCACAGTGTGGTGTAGGGTATAAAAATTGGAGCGAATTTTTTATTTTTTACTAATTTGTCTCTCAATCAACCATACGAATTCCATTGGTCGCCTTTACATAGTGATTTCACAATTTTCAAAAAAACAATTTATTTATTATACTTAGCAACACAAAGCAGTTTGTTTGTGGATTAACAGAATTTACGGCTTTTCTCATTCCCTGTTCGTAATCAGATTGATTGATGCAATTAAATCGAAAATATTATCTTTTATATAATTCATCGTTGCGTTGTATGCTTCGAAGGTTTTTGTCCGATAAAAAAAAATATAGAAAAAATCTGCAATAAAAATGGTTAATAAATTTTTTCAATATGAACTGAAGTTAATGAATACCGCTTCGAACTGTTCAACATAAATCACAACGAGCTGCTTAAAGTATCCCTGCGGAACAATTTTAAAAGTTGCGTCCATTAAATAGGTGCTCTGGTTGAATATTTTCCTTAATTACATTTGTAGTCTTCATTGAAGAAAATATAAAAAAAGAATATTTCTCCTCTAAAATGCATGCCGTGAGAAATGGCAGTGGGTCTTCCTCATCTTTAGTTGACCCGTAAGATGTTCAAATATTTTCGAAATTAAAGGGTTCAACCAGTTGCACTGGAGTTTTTGGAGAAATAATCAGACTTTTACTTACAATGTACTGCAAGCCCCTCCTTATTTTAGGAAATGAAATGTTTTCCGTATCTCCTTAATGTTTTTAAAGTTCATAATATTTAACTTACTTTTCAACGACCCTATGTATGAAAATAATCTTTAATAGAGCTGACTGAAGTATTACCTCCTCCTAAAACGTTGGCGGAGTTGTGGCAATCGTCTTTAATTTTTTGTAAAGCCTTCAACTCCTTATAAGCTCATTTTTCCTTAACATGGTTCTGTATAACATAATTCTTGGGCAAAGTACAGTTATCGCCTGGGATGAAATTAACTCTTGGCTTTTAGGTTTTCACTCATATTTATAACACTGCTGCAAATTTATTTCTTTTGGTAAATCATTTTTGGTCTATAATATAAAACAATTCACTATTAAGTCTATTACCTTCTTTTCGATTTATACACCGCGAAGTCTTTTAACAAACTGATTTGCTGGTACATAGTTACTTCAACAAGTAGTCAATGCTATCAGAATTTCAAATGGTCCCTAAATTCGCTAGCAGTTTCAGTACATTATACACGTAAAAGAATCTTTGCTCAGAATTATTAATTAATATTATTATTTATTAATATTATTATTAATATTTAAAAATATTCTTATACATCAAGTATTTTTTTGTAGACAATAAAAATCTATGGCCTGAGAAAACAGGTTAGTTGGCACTAATTTTAGTATTTTGTAACTATAAATTTTCTTTCAGCGCAGCAAATATTCTGTACAGTTATTGCACATGTTACGAGTACAGTAATTTTCATGCAATAACTCCTCAAAAAGTGAAACAAACCCCCAAATAGAGTTGTTGTTATTTTCTGTAAAAAAATTTTGCGGTCTTATTTTATTTTCGATTTGGGGGTTATTTCGTAGAGCCATTGTTTTCATGTAAAATTGTTGTTATTGCATGTAAAGCAATTTGTTCAGTGATTACCGGTTGAGAAATATACTACTCTGTCTAAAAAAGGTACATACAAATTCTACTGATACAAGTTATATTAGTTAAATGATAAACATTTTCAGTTTCAGATGATGTGAATTGACAATTCTTTATTTTACGTTGATCTTTATACATAAATTTTGATGATTTAAAAAAAAAGAAATTAAAATTATTGATCTATAATGATTGATCTAGGCTTTTACAAAGAAATGCAATGTTTAGTTTGCAGTTATGAATTTAGTTGACTGAACTTTTGATGTCGAAAGTAGAGCAGAAAAATTTAAGTATGAATTATTACTTTACTTATAGATATGTTTACACATATATCGTATAGCTAATATATATGTCATGTGTGAAATGTAGGTTTTGCATATCAATATGAAAGGAGAATTAATAATAAATTTGGGTATAATATATGTATGTAAGTATATCGTGAATTAAGTGTGAAAATGCATAAACCATAAATGTATATTTATTTGAACAATAAACAATGTATGTCTGCCATGTATGTAAGTATATATTAATTTATCAAAAAGTAAATGCGGAATAATTATTAATATTATATTGTTATTTTTGGTTTAATGGTTGTTGACTGGCTTGGTTTAGGTGGTGGATGTGACAATACAACTCGTCCCCCCTTGGAGAAGAGCGACGGCCACATTGATATTGATGGGGACATAGCGATAGATGTTGATTCCTCTAATTTGTAGCGGAGTCTATACTTTTTTTAGTGCAATGAGTACAACTAATATGAATAAAGAAAATAGCATGATGTTAAATATAATGATGATGTCATCTTTCATTGTTGTATAATTGGTTAAGTCTATTAGTTCTTTTTGATTTTTATACCCTACACCACACTGTGGTACAGGGTATTATAACTTTGTGCATTTGTTTGTAACACCCAAAAGGAGAAGAAATAGACCCATCGTTTATTATACCGATCGACTTAGAATCACTTTCTGAGTCGATTTAGCTATGTCCGTCTGTCTGTCTGTCCGTCTGTCTGTCTGTCTGTCTGTCCGTCTGTGCATATATTCTTGTAATCAAAGTACAGGTCGCAATTATGGTCCGATCTCGACGAAACTTTACACATATCTTTCTTTTGGCCCAAGGACGATCCCTATTGAATTTGGTTAAAATCGGTTCAGATTTAGATATAGCCCCCATATATATTTTAGCCCCGATTTGACATGTAAGCGCTGTAAAAACTTTATTTTATATCCGATCAGTATGAAATTCGGCAGGAAAAGGTTTCTTATTACATGAATGAACTCTGTTAAATTTGGAAGAAATCGGTTCAGATTTAGATATAGCCCCCATATATACATTACCCCCGATTTGACATATAAGCGCTGTAAAAATGTTATTTTATATCCGATCAGTGCGAAATTCGGCAAAGAGAGGTTTCTTATTACATGAAGGAATACTGCTAAATTCGGAGAAAATCGGTTCAGATTTAGATATAGCCCCCATATATATGTTACCCCCGATTTGACATGTAAGCGCTGTAAAAACTGTATTTTATATCCGATCAGTGCAAAATTTGGCAGAAAGAGGTTTCTTATTACATGAAGGAATACTGCTAAATTCGGAGAAAATCGGTTCAGATTTAGATATAGCCCCCATATATACGTTACCCCCGATTTGACTTGTAAGCGCTGTAAAAATGTTATTTTATATCCGATCAGTATGAAATTCGGCAGAAAGAGGTTTCTTATTATATGAATGAACACTGTTAAATTTGGAAGAAATCGGTTCAGATTTAGATATAGCCCCCATATATACGTTACCCCCGATTTGACGCTGTAGGTGCTGTAGAGACTGTATTTTATATGCGATCAGTACGAAATTCGACAGAAGGAGGTCTTTTTACATGAATGAGTATTCAGGGTAGATCGGTTCAGATTTATATTGATTGTTCCTCCTGATTTGGTATGAAACCGCTATAGAAGTTGTATTTTACTTCCGATCATTAAAATTTTCCAGAAAGATGTTTCTCAATTTAGGAACGAATATTGCTTAATTTAGCGATTATCGTTTCAGAATTAGATAATATGTTTCTACCCATTTACCAATTATTCCAAATTATTATGGCAATGACCCTTATCGCATTGTTAGGGAGGTGTAGGGTATTATATAGTCGGCCCGCCCGACTTTCTGCCTTTCCTTACTGGTTAATGTTGTATTGTTGAAGTTTTTCCAAATTTAAGATTTCCTTAACAGATGCTACAGTCACTGTAAAGTAATTTGGTGGTGCAATAAAGATGTCGTCCCAAAGAACTGAGGGGTCACCATTATATCTTATCCCATTCACCAAAATGGAACTGACCTAATGCAGTCCCACTTAATGTGAAGTTTTAGCTGCAGCAATATTGACGAGAACAATATAGTTATATTCAGGTTGAAATATGGCTGATATTTCGCCAATGTCTTTTACGTGACATGTGGGAACTTGGTTATTATGTATCTTCTTATTACAAGTCGAGTTCGCCATTTTTTTCAATGAGACTTCATGTACAAGGTGGCGCAAAAGTAATCCTCCCATCAGAAAATGCTATAAATTTTGCGATTGGCCCCTAATGTCAGTTCTGTTTTGACATTTGTGTAGTAAACACATGCGAAATACACGTTAATAAACAATGTTACGCTACACTGCTCCAGAACGCGGAATATTGCTGACTATTTATTTGACCAATAATCGGTCGGTGACTTTGGCACAACGTGAATTTCGTCGCAGATTTCCTGGCCGTCCAACGCCTACTGGTGAAACACTGCGACGTTTAGCCGCTCGCCTCGAAGAGACTGGCACAACACGAGATGCTGCCAGGCGTGGCAGACCCCGGAGTAGCCGTTCTGCAGAGAATATTGCTGCTGTAGCCGAGGATGTCATGGAAGCGCCATCGACATTGACCAGACCACGTGCCACGCAAATGGGTATCAGTCGACGGTCTCTACAGCGAATTTTGGTACAAGATTTGAAGATGTTTCCGTACAAAGTCCAAACGGTGCATCAGTTGTTAGCAGCTGACCGCCAATCGCGTCTAACATACGCTCAAGCCATCCTTAATCACCACCAAGAGGAAGATGATTTTTCATCAAAAATAATCATGAGTGATGAGGCCCATTTCCATCTTAGCGGGTACGTAACTAAGCAAAATTTACGCGTCTGGGGCACTGAAAATCTGCGTGTAACCCACGAAGAGCCATTACACCCGCTTAAAGTCACTGTATGGTGTGCTGTTTTCGCTGGAGGAGTCATCGGACCTTTTTTCTTCGAAGACGTCGCGGGCCAAACGGTTACTGTGAATGGTGAGCGCTACAGAGCAATGATCAACGAGTTCTTTTTGCCGCAACTTGATGAATTGGGATTGGAAAACATGTGGTTCCAACAGGACGGTGCAACGGCACACACTGCACGTGCCACAACCGATATGCTGAAGGATGCATTTCCCGGGCGCCTAATCTCCCGTTTTGGCGATTTGCACTGGCCAGCAAGATCGCCTGATTTGACCGCTCCAGACTTCTTTTTGTGGGGCTTTTTGAAGTCGCGGGTTTATGTCAACAAGCCTCAGACTCTTGCAGCTCTTAAAGACAATATCCGTCAAGAATGTGAGGACCTATCGCCGGAAGTTTTGGCCAAAGTGATGGAAAATACCATAAAAAGGGCTCAAATGACAATCAACTGTGGTGGCGGCCATTTACATGACATCATATTCTCGACTTGATGTAAAAAAAATTAAAAGACCAAATAAAAATAATCCACAAGAAGAATCAAAGTTTTTCATTTTTTTTTTAAATTACAGCCAAAAAACATCGAAAGGTTACTTTTGCGCCACCTTGTAGAAGTATATATGGGCACTTTTCTTTGTAGTGATCATTATAACTTATATATGGATCTGTATCTATTTTTCTGGTTTTATTCATGGGTAGAGGAATTAAATTAACATATTGATCTTCTGTCGGGGCAGATGAAGTTAAAAAATATTTTAGTGCCATTAAAATACGTTTGTAATTTAAGTAGTTCGTATATATGTTCGTCCGACGTAATATTCCCACTATTCTCATTTAATTAATTTATTTATTTCAATCAATTCTTTTGGATTCAATATTAATTTAGAAATTATATTTAGTCTTGCAAAAATGATTGCTTCAGCTACATTCCAAATAGGGTTTGTTAAAATATATTGAAACTCAGTTGGTTGATGTATTGCATTGCGTTCAGAATAGAATTTTCTCTTTGAATCATATTCGTAGTTTCCTAAAATTATCTAGATGTGAAAGAGCTTAAAACACCATTTTCTTGATATATGTATATACGAGGTCAAATTATTAAATCATTCTATAATGCTTGCGTTCAATGAATTTTGGTTTCGGATACTAAATTTGTCGTCAGAGCAGTACTTTAGCATGTTATGAATTTGATCGTTTTTTGTTTCGGCATCGTTTGCATTCCTTATTTCCTGTTATTACTTTTATGACGGATCCTAATTCATTAATTAAACCACGTCTCATTCTATTATAAGGATTTAATGTGTTAAGTTTTGAACTTAATGTATATAGTTTTATTTTCGAAAGATTTATCGAATTTGTCAGTGTTCCATATTTCTCGAATATGTTAATTGTGTCTGAGAGGTTCTGAACATGTTTATTATAATGATCCAAGTCAACAATATGTATAAAGTTGTAGCAATTCTCAGTGTTTGCCAAAGAATAGTTCGTACTGCGTTAACTTAGTTGATGAATGTATGGTATTGTTATATGTCAGAAGTGTTTCATAAAATATTTCCCCACGATCAATGTCAAGTTTCTGTTCTTTCCTAGTATTCATGATTATTCTATATATTTCTGTCGGGGTAAAATGAAGTCATGACCGGTATTGTTTGCAAAAGTCCTTAAATATATTGGAAGTAAACGCTGTGCCTTGATCGCATACGAGTTTCTAAGGGATGCCGAAGAGACTTATAAAATGTGTCACTGCTTTTAATACACAGATGCTAGTCCTGGATGGAAGAGTGTAGTCGGAAGCATGTCTTGAAAATGTATCTACTATTGTTAGAATGGTCTTTGCGTTAATAGTGTTTATATCTATATGTATTGTGTCTAGTGGTTTCAGAGTAAAATGCTGTCAATTTATTGGGTGGAACAAACTTTTTAAATATCCCCTTTATAATATCCTCAGTGTATCTGGCCTCTCGAATAGTTCTTCTATGCTTGTTTCTAAATGGAACTTCGACGATCATTCCAGGGGCTTCGTTTGATTTCTCGATAACTAACTGTATATTAAATTTATTGATATGTTTCTCTGATATATGAATGCCATCATCTAGGTTTTCATCACAAGAGAGGACAGTGGATACTAGATTTAAATCATAACAATTTACAGGTAAATTCTCTGTGACATTTTCTATTCTGATTGTTTAAGTTGTGTCTTTAGTGGGTTTCAGTCCAAACACATAAATTTGGGTTGACACTATTTAATTTCATGTCGGGGTCACCAAAATGTCTAAGTTGTGTTTTTAGTGGGATTCAGTCAAAACAAATAAATTTGGGCAGACACAAATTTTTTAGACGTTCCTTGCAAGCACTTGTAACTTGAACAGTATTTAATAATAAACAACACTTGTTATGCTGTACTATCAAATACGATTTTTTCTTTATTTTCTGGGGTTTATATACTACTTATACCCTCACTTTAGTGTGACGAGGGTATATATCATTTGCTACGGAAAAAAGTGTAACACATAGAAGGAGTGACCTAAGACCCCAAGTATGTTCGGAGGAAATCCGTTTTAGGTCATTTTAAGTCGAATGAGCAATGTCCGTCCGTCTGTCTGTCTGTCTATCTGCTGGCTGGTGCGCACGATAATCTCGAAAGGAGTAACCGATTGACTTAAAATTTGGTATGTGGTAATATTTTTTTCTATCTCCTTCTAGTACCTCCCCCACAAAGGGTTAACATTTTGTGAAATATTGATTCTTTATTAACTGCTATACTACTTATTCAAATCTTCTGAAATTCCATACATAGTATTCGTTTATTAGTCGCTATCAACTGGAGAAAAATGGGCGTTGTTGCCCCGCCCCTTTTGGTACCTCCCACACAAAGGTACCACTTTGCACCAAAAGTTAACAGCTTATAACATTAATAGCAGTGTATAAATACATGAAATTTTGTACAGTGTAATGTTTTTATAGTGCCTATAGCCCTGTGAAAAATGGGCGTTATCGCCACGCCACTTTTTGTACCTCCCACACAAAATGGCCAAATGATACCAATATCTCACAACGTTTATACCAGTGTACATAAACGGTTATAATTCGGCACAGTGCAATGAATTTGAAGTATTTACAGTTCAGCGAAAAATAGGTGTATTTGTTTAAACCCTTCTGGTACCACCCACACAAATTGACAGAATAATTCGTGTTATATTCAATATTACATTACTCACAAAGTGAGGGTATACCTTAGTCGGTTTACCCGACCAAAACTTTCTTACTTGTTTAGACTACAAAATAAATGCTTAAGTGGTAAAATCTACATACGTACATATATGAATATAATGTGAAATGAATAAATGCATAGTTGCAACAAGTGGTCAGCCACTTAATGCACTAAATAACGAAGAATGTCACTGACCTGTACTAACATTAAATAATGAATTGGGTTACTGAATTTAAGCTGAAAAAATAAATTTATGAAAGTATGAAAATTACTAAATATGTATATATGTATGTATATACTGAATTGTATTGTATGTTCTTAACATTCTCCCCCGCGTTGAACTCGATTCATAATGCTAGGGATTATGAGTGGCTGATGATATATGTAGCTGGTTTCAATTATCTGTGAAGTCAATTGTTGCTGATAGTGATCGCGGCGCTGGTTCAGGTGTGACTTGAAGTGGTATAAGAAACTTGGATCGAAATGTTAACTATATGAGCATTATTATTAGCACCAACGAGAACGCATGTGAGGTATAGCTAACTGCATGCTGATGTTGGCTGGTTGTGTATTAAAGTTGACACGTTTAGTTGTTTTTGCAAATCGCGAAGCTGGTCTTGTTGCCTACACAGTTAGATCCTATTTCCATTAATCCAGTACCTTTTAATGAAATTTGAGTAGTTTCCGAACCGCAAACCATTGACAGTTCAGTCTCTTTAACTGTAGCAAAAATCCATTTGTTTTGATGACTCCATTGGGTATACACGGCATTTCTAAACACTTGAGTTAGTTTGCAATGAGTTTTTGATTGATTGTTAAATATGCTGATTGTTCCGGAATTTTGATTGTTTATTTCTACATATGTATTTATACATCATCCTTGGTGACTACACAGGTAGTGATTTCATCGGAAGTAAATGGTACATTTTCATCCCTGTGTGCATTGATTCCTAACGGTTGGAACTGGAATTGCATTAAATAACTCGAAAAATTGTTGGTTAACCAGAGGTAGCATGATCTCAAACACAACTTCGGTTTTAGTTACAGCTCCTTTTGCATTCATCAGTTTATATAATTCAAGTATATTGTTATCTTCGACTGGAAGTGCATGTGATATAGGAAGATGAGCCTTTATTAATGTGACTTCTTCCTTCAGCTGCTGGGGAGACAGCAAAAGTGGACTAATTCTTCCATTATGAGTGTATAATAAAATAATTAAAACAACTGCTTTGATGCTTCTCTTTACGACGACTGTCGTGTTTATTTAATGTCAACTAGAACTATGAAATACAAAGTGTAACTTAAGCCTAACCGTGGGAATAAGTATATCAATGCTGGAAGGTGCAAACGAGTGTGAATATGCAACAACAGCATAATCACACGGTTACTTGTCTAGACTAAATCTGGAAATAAGATATACATATAACATGACAATTTCACTACACCTCCCCTTTATAGAAAAAATGATTTTTATTATCATTTTTTATAACTTACATTCAGTTACTTTATTTAGAGTATTTTTATTTAATACATAAAAAAGTTTCATTTAAAATTAGATTATATTTAATGGTATTAATATAGCTATAAAACTCTTAGAGATAAAAAAAATCAGGCCTGATTTTTAAAACTATTTTCTAAATAATTTTAACCTATCACTATGTACAGTAATAATCTTATCTCCTTTTATAACATAATTACCATTATTTTTAATGGAAATTATTGTAAAAGGTCTAAGTATTTAGTCTCTAATTTGTGACCGGATTCGTTACTCCAAAGCACGGTATCACCTATCTTAAATTGTGGCCTTAAATTGTCTCCCTATGTCATACCTATCTTTTTGTTTAATTTTTCCTGCAGACAGTAAACGTCTTGCCCTTTAATGTGCTATTTCTAACCTGTATCTTACTTCTTTTGAGTAGTCATTTGGATTGTACAGGGGCTGAATATCTTTATTTTGATTGAAGACTTGGAACCAATTCGGAATTCTACCGAATAGTAATTCATAAGGGCAATACCCATGCGAAACAGATGGTGTTGTATTATAACAGTAAGTGAAATATTTTAGCCACACATCCCAATCGTCCTTTTGAATGGATATGTATGATCTAACATATTCGTTGAAAGTTCTATGACTTCGCTCTACTGTACCAAGGGTTCGGTGATGGTAGGCTGTGGATGTAATGTTTTTATACCCTCACTTTAGTGTGACGAGGGTATATATCATTTGCTACGGAAAAAAGTGTAACACATCGAAGGAGTGATCTAAGACCCTAAGTATGTTCGGAGGAAATCCGTTTTGGGTCATTTTAAGTCGAATGAGCAATGTCCGTCCGTCTGTCTGTCTGTCTGTCTGTCTGTCTGTCTGTCTGTGTGTCTGCTGGCTGGTGCGCACGATAACTCTCGAAAGGAGTAACCGATTGACTTCAAATTTGGTATGTGGTAATATTTTGATCTATCTCCGGATGAGTTCGAAGATGGGCCATATTGGTCTACTCCTTCTGGTCCCTCCCACACAAAGGGTTAAAATTTAGTGAAATATTGATTCTTTAATAACTTCTATACTACTTACTCGAATCTTCTGAAATTCTGCACATAATATTAGTATATTAGTCGCTATTAATTCGAGAAAAATGGGTGAAGTTGGCATGCCCCTTTTGGTACCTCCCACACAAATGGACCATTTTGCATCAAAATTTAACTGCTTATAACTTTAACACAAGTGCATAAAAATGCTTGAAATTTTCTACAGTATAATGTTTTTGTAGCGCCTATAGTCCGGTAAAAAATGGGCATTATTGTACAGCCCCTTTTGGTACCTCCCACACAAATGGACCATTTCGTACCAAAAGTAAACGGCTTGTAACTTTAATACCAGTGCATACAAATACTTGAAATTTTGTACAGTGTAATGCTGTTATAGTGCCTATAGTCCTGTAAAAAGTGGGCGTTATCACCCCGCCCCTTTTTGTACCTCCCACACAAAATGACCAAATCATACCAAAATTACATAGCTCGTAACTTTAATATACCAGTGCACATAAACGCTTATAGTTCAGCACAATGCAATGTATTTACCGAAAAATACGTGTTTTTGGAAAACCCCTTCTGGTACCTCCCACACAAATTGACAGATTTATTGGTGTAATGTTATATATTACATTACTCACAAAGTGAGGGTATACCTTAGTCGGTTTACCCGACTGAAACTTTCTTACTTGTTCACTTTAAGATATTTGTACAAATGTTCAATCAAACAATTTTTATATTCTGTACCCATGTCTGTGCCTATAGTTCTCATAGGACCATATGTCAATATATGAGACTCAAAAATAGCTTTAGCTACAGTTTTAGAATTTTTGTCTGGTATTGGCAGAGCAATTAAGTATTTCGTGAAATCACATATTAGTGTTACTGCATACTCATTGCCTTCCTCAGACTTTGGAAGAGGTCCAATGGTATCTACTAGCACAATATCAAAAGGCTGTTGAGGTGTAGGGGTCAAAGTCATTGGAGTCTTTGTATGTCGTGTTACCTTTGAGAGTTGACACTCTTTGCACGTTTTCACATATTTGGTTATATCACGAATCATACCTTTCCAATAAAAATGTCTTTTAACTTTTGCGTAAGTACGTGTAATGCCAGTATGACCTCCTTCAATGGGATCATCATGATATCTCTTCAAAATAGTCCTTATATCATCATAATTTCTCTTTTTTATTATGGTCACCATAGGCAGTAGCGCTACCTTTACCCTTTTTAATATTTGATTGCCAATCGTTTTAAATAACTCAATAGGAACAAATTCAAAACCATTTGAAGTTGTGTAATTTTAAGTATGCCAGCTTCTTTATCAAGCCTATGGATGAACTGATTTAGATCAAATGTCCCATTAGCATACAAATCTACAACATTAATTCGTTTTGTAATTGTTTTACCATGTTTTAGATAATACTGATTTAACGACAATTTCAATTTAACGAATTTTTTAACGTCATTGTAATTAATGACTTCATAAACATTGAGATTTACTTTTAATTGTTGTACACGAAAATCGTCATTAACGTGGTTTTGACTATTTTGACGAGTTTCAGATCTGGTCACGACTTTATTAATGGAAACTGTCCGAACATGTTGATCTTTCAACTGATTAAGAGAGCATCCGCAACTACATTTTGCCTTCCCTTGAGGAATTCCACAGTGAAATCATATTCCTCTAAATCCAGTCTTATTCTCGCCAGTTTGGAGTTAGGATTTTTAAGCGAGAATAAATATGACAAAGGCTTATGGTCGGTCTTGACCAGGAAATGTGTTCCGTAAATGTACGGTCTGAAGTCTGGAAATAAGATACACATATAATATGACAATTTCACTACAAGTGTCTGTAAGTACCCCTATAATTTCGAACTCAGTTCTATGAAGATTTATTGCTGTCAATGTCAATTGGTTTGATAGGAGTCCAATAAGCTGTGTATTATTAATCAGTTGAGACTCCTTTCGTATTTCGTTTTGGTCCTGACCAAACTTCTCTAAGATCTCATCCAATTTTTGTTGAGTCTTAAGATTGTCTTGTCTGATGACGTTGATTGTTGAATCAATTACACCTAATTCTGTTTTTACGCGAATTTGATTTAACGCGATTCCAAAAAAACATTGCATTCTGTTTTTACGCGATTTGATTTAACGCGGTCTAAAAATTTAAGTATTTATACCCTACACCACACTGTGGTACAGGGTATTATAACTTTGTGCATTTGTTTGTAACACCCAAAAGGAGAAGAAATAGACCCATCGTTTATTATACCGATCGACTTAGAATCACTTTCTGAGTTGATTTAGCTATGTCCGTCTGTCTGTGCATGTATTCTTGTAATCAAAGTACAGGTCGCAATTATGGTCCGATCTCGACGAAACTTTACACATATCTTTTTTTTGGCCCAAGGACGATCCCTATTGAATTTGGTTAAAATCTGTTCAGATTTAGATATAGCCCCCATATATACGTTACCCCCGATTTGACATGTAAGCGCTGTAAAAATGTTATTTTATATGCGATCAGTGCGAAATTCGGCAAAGAGAGGTTTCTTATTACCTGAAGGAATACTGCTAAATTCGGAGAAAATCGGTTCAGATTTAGATGTAGCCCTCATATATATGTTACCCCCGATTTGAAATTCAGGCGCTGTAGAAACTGTATTTTATATCCGATCACAGCGAAATTCGGCAAAAAGAGGTTTCTTATTACATGAAGGAATACTGCCAAATTCGGAAACAATCGGTTCAGATTTACATATAGCCCCCATATATATGTTACCCCCGATTTGACATCTAAGCGCTGTAGAGACTGTATTTTATATCCGATCAGTACGAAATTCGACAGAAAGAGGTTTCTATTTTACATGAATGAGTATTCAGGAAAATCGATTCAGATTTATATATAACCTCCATATATATGTTCCTCTTTATTTGTTTACAAAGCGCTATAGAAGTTGTACTTTACTTCCGATCATTACAAAAGTCTCCAGAAAGATGTTTCTCAATTTAGGAACGAATATTGATTAATTTAGCGATTATCGGTTCAGAATTAGGTATATCCACATATATATGTTTTTACCCATTTACCAATTATTCCAAATTATTATCGCAATCACTCTTATCGCATTGTTAGGGAGGTGTAGGGTATTATATAGTCGGCCCCGCCCGACTTTCTGCCTTTCCTTACTGGTTTTATATGAAAAACTTACATATGTTTTTACCGGGTTTGAAGGATTTTAAATAAAATATGCAGTTGGCCACACTGCAAATCATGTGGTATGAACAGTCTATTGACAGCACTTTAAGAATTGACTACAATCATAACAGGGGATTTCCCTTGTTTGTTTCCTATAAGTTGTGGTGAAAGTACAGGGCAGGAGGGCAAATAATTATTCGCATATAATGTTTATGAATTCCATTAACTGTAACTAATATATGTTTATCTAAGCATATATTTATTAAGTGCAATTAATTATTTCTATAGGTTACCAAACCACAATATAAAATGTCCTCTACAAAACAAACTAAAAGAAAAGCAATTGCTTTGGAAGACAAAATCAAAATTTTAGATCGTCTAGCCACTGGAGAAAGTGCCACTTCAGTAGGAAAATATTTTAGTTTGAACGAATCTATCATACGGACGATAAAAAAAAATGAAGAATCTATTAGACAATCTGTGATTGCTGGAACAGAATTAAGTGCCCATACATCATCATGCACAAGAGATATTGTAAAGCAGAATATGGAGAAGGCTTTTGTAATATGGATTGAGGATAGCTCAGATAAAAGAAAAGGAACCGCAAACATCAGTCCAGAAAGATAAGAAATTTTAATTTTCTGCCAGTTCAGGATGGATGACAGGTTTTCTGCAAAGACACGCGCTTCATAATATTAATGATGAAACTGGTCTTTTCTGGAAACAAATGCCTAGTCAAACATATGTAGCTAAAACCCAGAAAACTGAGAGTGGATTTAAAGTAGCCAATGATCTAGTGACCTTTTAATTTTGCTCCAACGCTTCAGGAAGTCGGATGTTAAAACCCTTACTTGTAAATTGAGCTAAAAAAACAAGGTCGATGAAAGGCGTAAATATGGACTCGTTACCCGTTCACTGGGCAGCTAATAAGAAGGCCTGGGTAACAACTGAGCTTTTTACCGAATGGTTTCTTAAATATTTTGTACCGGAAGTTCGGCGATATATGAGTGATAAAGGACTTGATTTTAAAGTGCTGTTGATTATATAAGTTAAGCTTCTTCGAAACGAAGCTTAAAAAAAATAAATAGTTTCTGAGAACTTATCAAAAGTCCACAGACACTACTACGTTGACTTGTCAAAACTCAACGGACACGAGTTAATTAAAACAACCGAGTTTGGATTTTAATCGAACTGTCTTTATTGACTGCTATCAAACAAGTGCGAACAATAAACATTTAAGCTGTAAAAAGAAACTTAAAAATATTACAATAATTTGCTTATTTAATTAAAAGTGTTAGTGTCAACAACTTTGATCTAAAGACAGACGCTGCAATGTAAATGGAACGGAAATTAAGTTCCCAATTAATTATTTAAGGTAAATGAACTAATACCGAATATGAATAAGCTTAAGTTGCACTATTAGTCCACGCGCCGCTTTTGGGGTATTGAACCAATTTTATGTTAACATGAATAAGCATAGCTTGCGACTTTAGTGCACACGTCGTTTTGGGTTATTGAACCAATTTTATATTAACTTGAATAAGCATAGCTTGCAACTTTAGTGCACACGCCGTTTTGGGTTATTGAACAAATTATGTGTTAACTCCTCCCCCTTTAAAAACGATTGTCCCAATCGTTAAAAATAAGGTAAGTCATCAATTTTCCGTGGCCTTGGCTCATCCAATTTTATTTGGTAAGGCGATGCCGGCATTGCAGCTACATTCGGAACTGTGGTGTGAATTATTACTTTTTCCCTTTTCTTAGTATACATTTTTATTAAAAGCAGACATATTGCAAATATGCTAAATAGAGAGTAAGTGCTGTATTTGGTGACTGCAGAGTCTGACTTTAGCTCTTGAATGTTTTTAGTGTTATTGATGTGCATATGATTTAACATTTCCAATGATAATAACCTAACGAATTCATTCTCGGCTGGTGTTTGTTGAATTACCGGTGGGAAGACTTCCAGAATTGGAGCTTCCAAATTTCTGTACAGTTTGTCATTAATTTTAAGTGTTAGGTTTTGAAATTTGATTAAATATGTACCTGTAAACATTTCATTATTTACTGTTCCATTGAAATCGTTAAGAAGAATGACACCAGGGGAAATGAGTTCTATTTGCGGTATGTGGTATCCATAAGCAATCGGACAAGATGAATTCGTTCCACTAATAAGCGGTGGAATGCATGTATCGTTGGATATGTCAATCACTTGGTCATTTCTACAGATTTTTATGTGATTAACAGTGGCACATTTTTCGTAAATACCAAATATCTTGTTACTATTTTTCATAATTTCCTTGAATTTAACATTTATAATTTTATTGTTTCTTTTAATAGGCTTAATAATAATGTTAGTATAATCCTCCTTGTTAGTGAGTGGAATTACAATTATGTAGAATAGTTTTCCTTGGTTGTATACAATTTTAATACTAGCAAACTCAAGGGCTTCCTCTACTGATACGAATAGAATATTATTTTGTATAAGTTTATTCAATGCTAGTTTGATTTCCTTTTTATCCAATAAAATTGAATTTATAACATTTTGTTTTGCCCATTGTATTGCAAACCTTATATTATTTAGTTCTTCTTTTACAAACCTAAGCTTTATTTGCATGCTGAGTGCAGCTTCATTTACAATTTCGTTATCTTTTCTAATTACATTACTTATTTGGTTTGTAATTTCTGTAAGGTTTTCCAATCTTTGAGTAAAAGCTTCATTAATGACTACCTGCTGATTATTATTTTCTATAGTTTTATCAAGTAGTTTTGACACAATTTCAAAATCGTTATGATCAGGGGATCCGGCGATGTACTTCCAAGCAGTACCTATTAGATTAATGGATCTTTTATTTCTAAGTTGTTCGGTTGGTACTATAATCTCTAGAATGTCGTAAATTTGAGAAAGTTCATGGGCGAGGAGTGCGGAAAAGGGATTGGATTTGGGGATGATACGTTTGATTTGCGTCTGTACGTCGTCTACGAAGGTTTTGTATTTATCCAATTCTATCCTGTGGACTATTTTGAATGTCCCATTTTGTATTCGTCCAGGACCGTTGTTAATAGTTACAAGATGCGATAGCGTGTAGTTCAAAATTTGCAGCTCGCCTGCGGCAGACATGTAGAGAGTTAGAGAAATTCTGAAAGAGGATTGAGATAAAGTGAAATCAGTTTTTTATGTTGCTCTTGTGAACGACCTTTCCTGATTCTGTAGTAATTGTAGTAGACATGTTTTCCCTAACAATTTCTTTCCTAAATCTTGGTGACAGTTTAGTTCCTAGTCGCTTGTGTATTTTTACATATATGATGTCTCCTGGATCGTACTGTTTAATTGGTTCACGGCCTTTGTTATGATTCCTTAGGTCAGTTGACTGTTTGTCTTTTAGTCTTTGTATATTGTCCTGTCGAGCTTTTTCGTACGTATCGGGATCCGTGCTGACTTTTCGTCCAAAGAATGCCTCGAGTGGTCTTTGTCCAGTTGTACTATGTATCGTGTAATTGTATTCATAAATTGCTCTGTCAAGAAGTTGAGAAAATGTTGTGTTCGTACGTTCGTTTTTTAGACAGCGCATGATTTCCGTTAGTGTTGAGTGGAACCTCTCAACTTGGCCGTTTACTGTACTTGTGTATGGTGGGGCTGTGTATATTTCTATTCCTAGCTGGTCCTTCAGCATGAAGGTTATTGTGGCTGCGTTAAATGATTTCTCGTTGTCAAAGACTACCATTTTTGGAACGCCGAATAAGAATAGTATTTTTCGTAAAGGTTCTTTCACATCTTCGATGGCTCTAGACTTAATAACTTTGCCTTGAGCGTATTTAGAAAATTTGTCTAAAGCTGTAAGTACAAGCTGATTTTCAGTTCTATAAATATCGATATGAAGAATTTCACCTGGATATGAAGGTATTGGTGTTTCTTTTAATTCAGGTTTTGGAGGGTGTCTATCATACTTGTTCTCCTTGCACACCGTGCATTGCTTAACAATTTGGTTGATCTTTTTATTCATTCCGGGGAAGTAGAATCTCTCAAGAATTTGTGCCTTATTCTCTTTGGCATTCCTATGAGCTCTCTTGTGCATGCTGATAATTATTTCTTCCTGTTGATGTTCATTTTTGACGTCTTCTACCTGAGAGCTAGTAAATCTGATACGATATAGCGCGAAGTGAAGTGGGAAAATTTCTTGGATTCTACCCATTAATGATTCTGGCGCTTTAATACCATTTATAACAGAGGGGTTGAGATATTTCTTGAGGGTTGTAACCAATTGTTCAGGGGTATAATCTGTTTTTGATATTGTGTGTCTATGTATGGTAGGATATACTATTTCAAATTGATACGGAGATGTTGCATTTGAGCTAAAGATTATTTGATTTTTAAATACGTTAATGGGGGTTTCTACGCTATAAATAAGATTGTGCGATGAACTATCATCGCTTTGCGTCATTTCAGTCACTGAATTGACTGGTGATGTTGCTGGCAATCTAGAGAGAGCATCAGCAACCACATTACTTTTGCCGGGTTTATAGAATAACTCGTAGTCATATTCTTCTAATATAGCTTTCCATCTCTTCATCTTGCTATTGTTGTTTTTATTGCTTAGGGCGTAGGTAAGTAGTTGGTGATCGGTAAAAATCTTTACCTTCGCTGCACCGTACAAGTAGTTCCTAAGTGAGTTTAGAGCCCAGATTATGGCGAGCATTTCTTTCTCGTTCGCCGCGTAATGCTCCTCAGTTTTACTAAGAGTCCTTGAGATGAAAGTGATAGGCTTATCCCTTTGCGAAAGAACTGCTCCAATGGCATAGTCTGACGCATCGGTTGTCAATTCGAAAGGTTCTTCGTAATTTGGATATGATAACAATAAATCTTTTGATATTAGAGAATTCTTTAATTTAGTAAATGCGTCTACTGCTTCTGACTTAAGATTTACAGCGACTTTTGAAGACTGATTCTTGGATACATGGCCTTCATCTCCTCTTAGAAGTACTGTCAGAGGTTTTGCCATCTTGGAATAGTCCTTTATGAAACGACGGTAGTATCCGGATAAACCCAAGAAAGAACGAAGTTCTTTAAGAGTTCGAGGCTGCAAGAAATTTGCTATGGCCTCCACTTTCTTTGGGTTGGTCTTAATTCCAGCTTCGGATATTACGAACCCGAGAAATTCTGCTTCCTGTTTAAAAAAATGGCACTTGTCCAATTGGACTTTCATGTTAGCCGCTTCTAGTGTTCTGAATACATTTTCGATATCTCGCACGTGGTCTTCTTCCGTTTTACTATAAATAACTATGTCGTCAATATAGACATAGCATGTGCTGCCTATATAGTCGCGAAGAATGTCATCTAGCGCTCTTTGAAATATAGACGGCGCATTTTTCAAACCAAACGGTAAGCGAGTGAACTCGTACTTACCGTTATTAATAGAGAATGCCGTTTTCTCTATATCGGAGTGTTTAAGCGGGATTTGATGAAACCCACTTTTGAGGTCCAAAAGTGTGAAATATTTACTATCTCCAAGTTTTGCTAGAACATCTGATATATTAGGGATGGGGTATCTGTCGGAAATTGTAACGGAGTTCAATTTCCTATAGTCTATCACCATCCTAAATTGTTTATTTCCCTGGGAGTCCGGTTTTTTGTCTACGATCCATACTGGAGAATTATATGGAGATCTGGATGGTCTGATAATTCCATCTTTTAATAACTTTTGTACTTGGTTCTCGACTTCACTCTTTAGTGAGGCTGGATACGGGTAAAATTTGGTGTAAACTGGGGAATCGTTTATAGTACGAATTTCTCCTATTACTTTTGTCGTATAAGTCAATTTTTCACCGGGCTCCGAGAAAAGATTAGGAAATTTGTCGACTAATGCATTCATGTAGTCTTTTTGTTCATAATTCATGTATTTGTCCTGCAGTATTATTGAATTTACGGTTTTGCTAATAAGTTGTTTGAGATGAATTTTAGTTCTGTCACGGACGACCATATAATTTTTGTTTGCATAAATAACCGCGTCTAGTTCCTTTAGGCTGTCGTTACCTAAAATGCCATGAAATGATTTGAGTGTGGGCATTATGAAGAATTTTAGTTTGTCGTTCAAGCCAAAAAGGTTAATATAAGTGTGTGATTTAATTTCAACGTCTCCCGCTACGGAATTTGCAAAAAATGGGACTCTGTTGGGAATGACTTTTCCCACAAGATAAGGCTGAATATAATTTTTGCTTGAACCAGTGTCTATAAGAATTTTAAGAGTTTCACCGCTCTTCGTTCTGCATTCGAAATATGGGAGCGAAGAGCTCGTCATTCTAAAAAATGAATGTCAATTAGTTCAACCTTTGTTTCATGGACGGATGTGTCTTCTGTTTGTATGGTGTCATAATAGTTTGTGTAGTCGTAATCTTGGAATTCTTCTTCGTCGTTTTGATTATCCTGGGTGTCAGGATCTATATCCTCACTATTGATGTGAAAGGTACGTTGGGCCTTTGATGGTTGAATATTATGTTGTGAGGGCGGATTTGGTGGTCTTTTGCCCAAAAACTGCCGTTGAGGTGGTCTGTTAGCATAGTTTATTTGCTGCGAACGGATGCTTCGGTCGATATCCATTGGTTCTTGTGGCTTAGGAGCTGTTGGTCGCGATGGTGGTTGATTTGTTGGGTAGGTGCGGTTTTGCTCTACCGCGTTAACGTAAGGTCTCACAGTGGGCTGAACTTGAGAGTGTGGCATGTACGCAATTTGTGGATAGAACGGTTGATTACTTTTTTGAGGGCTGTATCTTGTAGACAAGGGTGATGAAGTGCGTTGGTAGTTTTTATTTACGGTTTGATTATTGTAATTTTGAGCGTGATTGGTACGGAATCTTTGATTTTCTAATTTGAGGCATAAATGGAGAGCCTGAGGCAAGTCAGCTGGTTCTCTCATGCCTAGCAGTCTCGGAAGATCGCCATTAAGACCTCTAACGAAGGTGTCCAAGGCTTTACTTCTATAAGTTTGGGTAAGCAAGTCTAAAGCTTCGCTTCCTGCTTCCAAACCGCCGAGTTTATTTAGGATAAGTGACAGGTGTGAGTACACAGCTTGGTAGAATTCCTGCACTGTCGAGTTGGCCTGTATAAGTCCCGTCATTTGGTATTCTAATGTCGATACGTCACGTTTGTCCGCATAGTGTAATGTTAAACATTTGGAAATGGCTGGCCAGTTTAAGGGTGTATTGTAAGACTCGAGTGCTATATCCGCGTTCCCTACTACTTTGTTTCGTATAATATTAATTATGCCGTAATATTTTGGAGTTCCCTTCAGATTTTCATAGATTTTTAGTATTCTCTCCACGCTTTTTCTCCAGGAATTGAATTCTCCTGGTTTACCCGAGAACTCCCTTAAACATTTAACCACATCTGGGATTTTATCTAAATCCCCTAAGTTATTAAGGTGCTCTGCGTCTATTACCTGGTTTACCATACTTACATGGTTTATATTTGGTCTTAAAGTTGCCTCTAATATTCTAGGAACTTGGCTATGTATTACTTCGAGGATAACAGTCCGAAGGTTTTCTAGGTTAAATGTTGGCTGTCCATTATGAGGATCGGGGATGGGATCTTGTGGTGGGATATTTAGAATGGGGGGTCGTATAAGATTATTAGGATTCGCCATTTCTCTCTTTGTTCTACTTTTATAATTTTGTTTTATTTTTCTTTCTTTTATATCTTATATTTGTTAATTTAGACTTTATTACAACTTAAAACAAAACTTTTTTTTTTGAATTTTCTTTACAATATTAGACTATTAAAGATTTTATAACTTACAATAGTATGAATACTGCTTTCATTCTGCTTCCGGTGGTATGTGGATACAGGTATCGTTGTCTTTTATGGTATAGATGTGTTTGTCCTTTATGGTACAGCTATAGTTGTCCTTTGTGGTACAGATGTAGTTGTAAAGATGATTTGGTTATTACAGATGGTTGAGTTTATTTTGGTAAGTTTATACTGTGTGGGTTTTATTTTTTCACTCCACCTTTTATTGTTAATTGATTTTTTTCCACTATAATTTTTATAACATTTACTATGAAAGGGATTATTTAGTTTTTGCAATTTTTATAATTTTTCCGATAGTATTAAATTTAATGTTTTCTTCTTTTACTTTAGTTCATTAACATATCCTTTTAATAGGAAAGGAATAACAAATTTAATTTTCAATAGTTTTACACTTTCAAAGTCACTACTTTTCATTCAATAGAAAATGATTTATTCGGTTTTTCTAGTTTACCACTCAATGTCACTTTATTTTTTAATTAATTTTTAATTTTAGAAATCCTCATTACTTGCAAGGATATGATTTATTTTAATTTGTTTTTCTTATTTTTTTTTTTTGCTTTTCACTTATTGCTTCCGTGTGAAGCGGCTTGCGTACTACGCGTCCCTTTTTCCTTAGGATACTAGGGGGCCTCTTTCTTCACAATCGTGGTGTTTTATTTCCCACGGGTAACTTATTTGCTCGGGCGCCAGTTAAGCTTCTTCGAAACGAAGCTTAAAAAAAATAAATAGTTTCTGAGAACTTATCAAAAGTCCACAGACACTACTACGTTGACTTGTCAAAACTCAACGGACACGAGTTAATTAAAACAACCGAGTTTGGATTTTAATCGAACTGTCTTTATTGACTGCTATCAAACAAGTGCGAACAATAAACATTTAAGCTGTAAAAAGAAACTTAAAATATTACAATAATTTGCTTATTTAATTAAAAGTGTTAGTGTCAACAACTTTGATCTAAAGACAGACGCTGCAATGTAAATGGAACGGAAATTAAGTTCCCAATTAATTATTTAAGGTAAATGAACTAATACCGAATATGAATAAGCTTAAGTTGCACTATTAGTCCACGCCGCTTTTGGGGTATTGAACCAATTTTATGTTAACTTGAATAAGCATAGCTTGCGACTTTAGTGCACACGTCGTTTTGGGTTATTGAACCAATTTTATATTAACTTGAATAAGCATAGCTTGCAACTTTAGTGCACACGCCGTTTTGGGTTATTGAACAAATTATGTGTTAACTTATACAATGCACCATGTCATCCACATTTAGAGCATCCAAGTGTCCAGTTTCACTGCCTCCAAATACAACATCGTTAATACAACCACTGTATCAAGGACTTATTACCACTTTTAAGATCTACTATGTGAAACAAACATTCTGGTACATTTTAGATCAATTGATGAATGATGAAAATTTAAAAGTCACAGACGCGTGGAAGAAATTTTCTGTTAATGACTGTATCAAACATGCTGGGTTAGCGCTATCAGAATTAAAAGTATCGACGTTAAACGCATGTTGTAGAGCACTTTGGCCGATCATTTTCGCAAGCATGATCCTAATGAGGAAAGAGCCGCGAAGTTTCAACGTGATGTGAAATTATTAATGGGTAATTATCGTGAATTACATAACAGTCTTATAAAAACTGGAAGTCAACGATTGATAACGAAATTCGTGACACAAACCACTTAACCATCTCCACCAATTAAACATGAATTTAAAAATATTTCAAGCGATGAAAGTGATGTTGAAGTCCATCGTAAACGAATGCGTTTATCAGATAGTGATACTGATTAAAAATAAAATGTATGTTTTATTTGTTTGTTTTTCTAAATGAATTGTTTGTTTCTTTTATTTTTGTTAAAATAAAATATGTGTATGAGTCAACATAAAGTCTATACTTTATTCATATTATTTTAGTTGATATTTAATATGTGGAACCAATCCCATTGTTTTTTATGGATACCGTATCTTTTTTACGCGGATTTTCGAGGAACGTATCTATCGCGTAAAAAGAGAATTAGGTGTATTGAAGTTTGATTCTTTAGAAGCAGTACAATGTGGTACTTCTCTGATTTGGCTTCATTATTCGTCGTTGCCATTTCTGCCGCATAATCAGTGTCCAAAACAAATAGTGATCGCGCAATGTTGCCGACAATGTTGAAAGGGGACCTTTTAGATCGTTTGCTTGAAAACAACTCCTTTTCTTCTAGTAATTAATCCCTCATTTGACCCAGATTATTGGCCAACACTGCCGAACACAATTTCCTTAAAACTTGTAACCCTGAAGAAAACGCGTTCATTTCTGACAAAAATGGCTTGAGGTCGTAATACACCATTAACTTTCATTCGGCTGTGATCAGTTTAACAGTTCCAAGTCCTTCAAAATATAAGCCTGGGTCACCTTAAATTTCGTTGATAATCAAATTATTGCACATGACAGCAGTGTTATCAGCATTGTGAGTAGTATCGGATTTTATGCCGGTGTAGATTTCTTTCGTGGAGTGGAATCTATATCATCTTTTGGCATACCCCGAACGATTGGTGGTTTCTTTTCTAATGGGAAGATTGTCTTCCTTGATGATTGCCATATCTCATTTTTTAATATTTGAAACCCTGTTTTTCCATTTATACCTTGTTGTAGTTCGCTAAGGTACTCTGCGGAACACCTTCTCCAAAATCCCTTCTTAATATGCTACACTAACTTCCAATGTGTCAAACATGAAGCTCCTAATGGTTCCTCTCGATTATCTACTTGCGACTTATTTGATTCACCAATAAGGAAATGACCATGCGTCAATGCTTCCAGATTATTCGGGTCATTTGAAATGGGAGTTAGAGGACGTGAGTTTAGTATTGCCTCTATCTCCACTACCACTGTTTTCAACTCCTCGTGCGTTAATGATTCTGTAGCGACGCTGCGCAAAAGCAGATGCTTCGCAGACTTGACAGCTGCCTCCCATAATCCTCCAAAATGAGGTGCTCTTGGCGGAATAAAATGAAAGTGTATTCCTTTGGAGCTGGATGTGGATATTATGGTTTCTTGCGCTTTATTGGAAAATAATTCTGAGTGTAGAGGTACACTGATAGAAAAAGCTTCGTCATGACGACGAATTTGTACATCATCACGATTATTTTTTCGTCAAAAGTCAGCTAACGTACGGAATAATCCTCTTAATGAATTTGTTCGTCACCATGACGAATTTCTGTTTCCAAAAACTTTCGTCCTCAGGATGATCCATTCATCACCACGACGAACCCCATTCCTCATCATGACGAACCCCATTCATCATCACGACGAATAGCATTAATCACCACGACGAACTCTATTCATCACCATGCTGAACTCCATTCATCACCACGACGAATTACATTCGTCACCACGACGAATCCCATTCATCATCACGACGAATTCCATTCGTCACCACGACGAATCCCATTCATTATCACGACGAATCCCATTCATCACCACGACGAATTCATGCCCACGACTATTTAAATTTTAAAAATTCCAATAAATGTTCTTCTACTTTTAAACTATTTAAAATGGTATGGAAAATAAAATTATTTGACTGCATTGCTAGGTTCAGTTGTGAATATTCGTTTCGAGACGCAGTTCTTATCAGGTAAGGCTGAAATCAAACAAACGAGAAGTATTCATTACTTCTGCTATTTTAAATCAAAAATAATCACATCAAGTAATGTATTTGCCAACAGACCACTAGCACAAATGTTTCACACATATACAGCTTGTCGAGCTGCATGTACGAGTATGCATGCGTTTGATGTTTTGTTAAACAAACATCAGTTACGCCGTGCCAGTGCGGTTTGTTTGAACCAATCGGTGCTGCGTGGAACACACACGTGGACGAAAATAACAACGTCGCATGTCTTACTTTGTTTTGCTGTAAGAGTTGACGTTGCCGTAAAGGGCGAATAAGTCGATCGTTCTCATGATGAATGGATAATCTTATTGACGAACGGTGTTCGTCATTAATTATTAGATTTTTTAAATTGATCTTTTACAACAAATTATTTAGCTAAGGTAATCAGAAAGCATATAGAACAGTACATTTAAGCAGAAACTATAATATGATTGCTTCGTTTGATCATATTATCAGCAAAATGGCCAAATAAATATTTTCGTCGAGGGAATGAAACCTTATCGTTCTCTCGACGAATTTCGAAATCACCAAAACCATGACTTGATGATCGTGTTCGTTCTATTGACGTACAAAAACATCGCATGTACGAAACTTTTCGTCACCAGTACGAAGATATATTGACGAAACTGATTCGTCATGCTGACGAACGGTTTTTCTATCAGTGTAGCACTCAAATATGCTAATGTAAGCCATAACTACCATTTTTTTAGATTAAGCGTTTGGCTAAAGAGGCTTAAAATTTGGTTAAAAACTGTAGCGTTCGTTTTTTCAATAAATTGCTTAAAAAAAAAGATCGTTCCATGACTTGCTCCATATCCAAATATCTTTCAGTAATAGAATTGAATGCATTTCATGCTGGAGGGTATATAAGATTCGGCATGGCCGAACTTAACGCTGTAACTTGTTTCACTTCACAATATCTTACAATTACCTTAAAAACATCCATTATTTATAAATATATATCAGAACTTAACTTTTCAACTATTATTTTAAACGTAATAAACGATATATTGCTTGTTTGTACATTTGGGAGAGGCTGTTTGTCCACCAGTTCGTAAAACTGTCGCCACTTCAAGAGTCCCCATTAAATTCTGAGATTGTAACTTTTGGAAATGGTAACGAACTGTGAATCGATGGATTTGCTTCTAATAGTGGTCTGTTGTTTATATACTCTCGATCTACATATATCTGCCATCACAGCTTCACCAGATATTTCTGCATCAAGTCCTCCAGCTCGTTGTACCTGTCTTGATCATGACCAAACTCTGACGTATTTTCCAGTTGCTGCCAAATTTCGTCACTCAAGGCTTGAATCTGTGTCCACAGATTTTTAATCGTCTCAATTTTGATTTTCTAAAATTGCCTTGGTTGACCCTCCTCCTCCGATGACAACCCATGTAAGAGACGGAGCAAGAGCAAAGAACGGACAGTGATTTGTCAGTTCTTTGCTCTTGTTTTCATAAAACTGTATTGCCCTTCGATCAAGTGGAGCCTTTTTATACCCTCACTTTAGTGTGACGAGGGTATATATCATTTGCTACGGAAAAAAGTGTAACACATCGAAGGAGTGATCTAAGACCCTAAGTATGTTCGGAGGAAATCCGTTTTGTGTCATTTTAAGTCGAATGAGCAATGTCCGTCCGTCTGTCTGTCTGTGTGTCTGCTGGCTGGTGCGCACGATAACTCTCGAAAGGAGTAACCGATTGACTTCAAATTTGGTATGTGGTAATATTTTGATCTATCTCCGGATGAGTTCGAAGATGGGCCATATTGGTCTAATCCTTCTGGTACCTCCCACACAAAGGGTTAAAATTTAGTGAAATATTGATTCTTTAATAACTTCTATACTACTTATTCGAATCGTTTGAAATTCTGCACATAATATTAGTACATTAGTCGCTATTAACTCGAGAAAAATGGGTGAAGTTGGCATGCCCCTTTTGGTACCTCCCACACAAATGGACCATTTTGCATCAAAATTTAACTGCTTATAACTTTAATACAAGTGCATAAAAATGCTTGAAATTTTCTACAGTGTAATGCTTTATAGTGCCTATAGTCCTGTAAAAAGTGGGTAATGTTATATATTACATTACTCACAAAGTGAGGGTATACCTTAGTCGGTTTACACGACTGAAACTTTCTTACTTGTTAATGATTCCAATGGCTATTTAAGTTTCCGCAGCCGTCACTTCTTGTGCTTCCATAAGTTGTTGAAGATTGGCCATGATGAGTTGAAATTTGTTTGTTGTTATGACTTTGATTGACTACACTCGAGCGTGGACTGATGTTGAAGTACGGCCAATTTGATGTCCTTTATCCTTGGTTGGATGTGATGAGTTGTGTTTACTATTTGAAGGCTACTACTTTATTATACTTCAAAATCTATATATATAAAGAGAGTGTCTGTTTGTGGGTTTGTTTGTTTGTTTATTCCGTATAGACGTCTAAACGGCCAGACCGATCATATGGAAATTTTCACAGAATGTACATGTGTAGGGGGTGCTGAAAATAGGGTACTTGAATTTTCGATATATCAAGTGGGCGTGGACCCGCCCATATGGGTCCAATTTTGATATTGAGAAAAATTTTTAGCTAGAGTGCTGAAATTTTGTGTGTATGCATTTAGTGGCAGATTATGTGAATTTTCCAAAAATGGACGGAGTAGGACCAATGGGCGTGGCCCCGCCCATATAAGCCAAATTTTGAAATTGAGATATTTTGCACAATTTGTTAGCGAGAGTGCTGGAATTTTGTGTATATGTATATGGTGGCAGTCTACGTGATTGGTCCAAAAATGGGCGGGATCGACCCAATGGGTGTGGCCCCGCCCACATAGACCAAATTTTGAAATTTTGATATCTTGCACAATTTGCCAGCGGGAGTGCTGCAATGTTGCGAATATGTATCTGGTGGCATTCTACGTAATTGGTAAAAAAATGGGCGGGATCGGACCAATGGGCGTGGCCTCGCCCATATAAGCCAAATTTTGAAATTGATATATCTTGCACAGTTTGTTAGCTAGAGTGCTGTAATGTTGTACATATGTATCTGGTGGCAGTCCACGTGATTGGTCCAAAAATGGGCCGGATCGGACCAATGGGCGTGGCACCGCCAATATAAGCCAAATTTTAGAAATGTGATATCTTGCACAATTTGTTATCGAGAGAGCTGGAATTTTGTGCATATATATCCGTTGGCGATCTACACGATTGGTCCAAAAATGGGCGGGACAGGACCAATGGGCATGGCCCCGCCCATATAAGCCAAATTTTGAAATTTAGATATCTTGCACAATTTGTTAGCGAGAGTGCTGTAATTTTGTGTACATGTGTCTGGTGGAAGCCTACGTGATTGGTCTCAAAATGAGCGGGATCTGACCAAAGGGCGTGGCCCCTCCCATATAACCCAAAATTGAGCTATCTTGCACAATTTAGTAGCGAGAATGCTGTAATTTTGTGTATATGTATCTGGAGGCAGTCTACGTGATTAGTTAAAAAATGGGCGGGATCAGAATAATGGGCGTGGCCCCGTCCATGTAAGCCACATTTTGGAATTGAGATATCTCGCACAATTTGTTAGCGAGAGTGTTGTTATTTTATGTATACGTATTTGGTGGCAGGATTTGTGATTGGTTCAAAAATGGACGGGATCGGAAATCTCAATCTGGGGCAACGAAGTGGACCGGGTCCAGCTAGTGTAAGTATATACCAAACTGTCTGGAACCCTTTTGCTGATTGATTATGAAGGCTGCTGTGTTCTTACGTGGTCCAATGGTCCAAACTTTGGCGTGTTGCTCCGGCTGACTGCTTAATCACAGGAACAAGTACAATCGAGGGGTCACAAAAATGTTTAAGTTGTGTCTTTAGTGGGATTCAGTCCAAATACATAAATTTGGGCTGACACTATTTAATTTCCCGCCTGGGTCACCAAAATGTTTAAGTTGTGTCTTTAGTGGTATTCAGTTCGAACACATAAATTTGGGCTGACACTAATTTTTTAGACGTTCCTTGCAAGCACTTGTAACTTGAAGGGCACTTTTTAATAATAAAACACACTTGTTATGCTGTACTATCAAATACGAATTTTTCTTTATTTTCTGGGGTTTATATACTATTTTAGACTACTAAATAAATGCTTAAGTGGTAAAATCTACATACGTACATATATGAATTTAAATGTAAAATGAATAAATGCTTAGTTGCAACAAGTGGTTAGCCACTTAATGTACTAGATAACGAAGACTGTCACTGACCTGTACTAACATTTAATAATGAATTGGGTTAATGAATTTAAGCTGTCAAAATAAATTTATAAAAGTATGCAAATTACTAAATATGTATATATGTATGTATATACTGAATTGTATTGTATGTTCTTAACACTGATCCTACTCAAAGCATCAGCGTTACTGTTAAGTTTTCCTTTTTTGTAAATAACCTCGTAATCAAATTCTTCGAGATTCAAGCTCCACCACACAAGCTTAAAATTTGGTTTCTTTAAGCTCATAAGCCACGTCAGAAGTGTGTGACCGGTACAGACCGAAAATTTGCGACCAAAGAGATAGGGTAGACCGAAAGGCATTCTAATGTATGGCCTCCTTCTACAGTGAAGGCTGTCCACTGGCTAAATCGATTGTCGAAAATCGATTTCCTCTTTTGCAGAGATGACGTTAGTGTCAACCTCATGAATAAAATATTATAGTACTTCGCTAATAGTTTGTTTCGTTGTCTGATGCCATGAAGGTCTCGAATGAGCAATTTCTCAGATCTTTTGCCAGAGTAATGGGGTATTAATAATTTTTTTATATCATCCCACTTAAGGGTTGTCTCGAACATATTTAATATCTCATTGGCATGACCTTCTATTTTATTTCTGATGGTTTTAAGGAGTATCTGACCATTTGTAGTGTTGTCCGTCTCCCTAATGTGTAAAAGAATTCTTTGACGTTGTTTAAAACATTCGTATAACAATTTTTGATTTCCATAAATCATGGGCAATTCCTTAATTGCATCAGGAATGCGAAGAGAATTGAGAATATCCCTGGTGTTGACTTGTTTCACAGCGTTCTGTTGTAATGTATTCTGTGAAGTGTGTTGAGTAGCCATATTAGGTAGTAACTCTAAGTTGTCTTCCTGGGTTTCTATTCCGTTAATAATGGACAAAATCCCGCATCTGAACAAATGCAATTTCTGATAGGGTAAAAGTCAATTCTTTTTCGACATTAAGTGAACGGTGTGAAGAATACGTTAATTTGATGCGAAAACAATGATATATATCGCTCACTCACTTCAAGAGTGACACAACTCAAAATTTTAAATTTTTGAGGTTGCCGTACAAAAATCCGGATTTTGCAAATGTCCATAAATTAATCTCAGCGAAATTGTCTATAAGTATTTAGACCATCCATATTTCTGATTAATTTAGCATATTTAAACATCTTATTTCATGTTACTTATCTTTTTATACGGACTTTTTTTTTTTTACACATCGTGGCAATTTTCAATTTTGAGTTATGTCACTCTTGAACTGAGTGAGCGATATGTATATTTTCTTTTTTTAATTCCTCTTCCTTTTTTTGTATAACTATTTTCGCATTAAGTTTTAAGACATTTCTCCCTTTTTCCTCTTTATAATCTGGAGTGCTTTTCAATGAAGTTCGCAGATAAAAAAATATTTTATTTCGATCTGGAGTGCTTTTAAATGAAGATCCCAAATATATTCTCTTTTTTTTGCTGATCTAGAGTGTTTCACAATGAAGATGGCAGATATATATATATTTCTGAGATTTGCTGTATGTTTTACACTGGAGTGCTTGTCATTGATCGTGCTGACAAATCTAAGCAAAAACTGCTCAAGAATTTTATATACCACAGAGTACCCTTTTTACAATTTTAAAAAATGAGGAGATTATTTGCATCACCAAGCCTTTGAAATGCTAAAGAATGCGCATGGCTGAAAATGAAGACGTTGAGCAATGTTTATATAAATGGTTTACAGAATGTCGTATACAAAACTTTCCTATAAGAGGACAAAGATTTTAAAGCTAGTAATGGTTGGCTTGATAATTTTAAAAAGTAAATTTAACCAGTAAGGAAAAGCAGAAAGTCGGGCGGGGCCGACTATATAATACCCTACACCTTCCTAACAATGCGATAATAATTTGAAATAATTGGTAATTGGGTAGGAGCATATTATCTAAATTTAGCAATATTCGTTCCTAAATTGAGAAACATCTTTCTGGAAAATTTTAACTTCTATAGCGCTTTGATACCAAATCAGGAGGAACATATACATTTGGAGGTTATATATATAAATCTGAACCGATTTTCGCTGAATACTCATTCATGTAAAAATACCTCTTTCTGTCGAATTTCGTACTGATCGTACAGCGCTTACATGTCAAATCGGGGGTAACATATATATGGGGGCTATATTTAAATCTGAACCGATTTTCTCCGAATTTGGCAGTATTCCTTCATGTAATAGGAAACCTCTTTTTGCCGAATTTCGCACTGATCGGATATAAAATAACATTTTTACAGCGCTTACATGTCAAATCGGGGGAAGCGTATATATGGGGGCTATATCTAAATCTGAACCGATTTTCTCTGAATTTGGCAGTATTCCTTCATGTAATAAGAAACCTCTTTCTGGCGAATTTCGGACTGATCGGATATAAACACACAATTTTTACAGCGCTTACATATCAAATCGGGGGTAACGTATATATGGGGGCTATATCTAACTCTGAACCGATTTCTTCCAAATTTAATAGTGTTCATTCATATAATAAGACACACAGTGTTGTAGGGTATAAAAAGTGAGTGGAGAAAGTGCCAGTGTGAGTGATAATGTTATTCTGATTGGAAAACATTGCTTCCAAATTTGTTGGCAGAATATCAGCCACACAATATTTTTACTTGTGACGAAACAGGATTATTTTTTAAATGCACACCAGACCGAACAATGACTTTTAAATCCGAGAAATGCCACGGCGGAAAACATAGTAAATAAAGATTATCGATCTTATTTACTGTTAACAGTACAGGCTCCGAAAAGAGAAAAATGCTCATAATCGGAAAATCGACTAATCCCACTAAAGCCAATCGAAAAATTTTATTGTTTGTGGACAATCGCACGGCACCTAAAAACCCTCCATCACTTAAATCCATCAAATTATAATTCTTGCCGCCAATGCAACATCGAAACAACAACCTCTACATCAGGGAATAATCAAAAATGTCAAGCAATTTTATTGCAAAGAGGTTAAAATGTTGATGATCTGGAAGAGGGCGCATAGGTTCTATTATCGTTTTGCAAGGAATACGAATGTCCCACAAGGCATGGAAAGTGTACAAGAATTAATAATTGTTAACTGTTTTGTGGCTTTACCGAGCGCCCAAATTTGCTGATTACAGAAAATGTTTGCATCCAAGACAGCGAGAAACTGAACAGTTTGATGATTTTGTGAATTTCGATGACAACATTATTTCTACGGGGTCCCTTACCGATGATGACATTATAACTGGTGTAACTATACCATAAGACAGTGGTTAGCATCAGGAAGAAGAGACTGAAGAAATCGAAAATGTTTTAAGCGCTAGAGAAGCTAAAATAATTGTTGGAAAAAATATTGATGAATTTATTCGAAACATACGTAAACAAACGAAAACAAGTAAGAAAGTTCAGTCGGGTAAACCGACTTATGAATCACCTCACCTTGAGTCCAAAAAAAATATTCGTAAGTTTATTATTTTTTGTTTTAATTAAATTATTACCAATTTAAATTGCATTTAATAACTTTAAAGTATGTACTGGTATTAAAGTTATAAACTGTTTACATTTGGTATAAAATGGTGGGAGGTACCAAATGGACGTGCCAATAACGGTCACTTTTCTCTGGACTCTAGATACTATAAAAGCATTACACTGTACAAAATTTCAAGTATTTATATTCAGTGGCGTTAAAGTTGCAAGCTGTTAAATTTTGGTACAACAAGGTCCATTTGTGTGGGAGGTACCAAAATGGGCGTACCAATAACGTTCACTTTTCTCTAGACTATAGGTACTATGAAAGCATTACACTGTACGAAATTTCAAGTATATGTATGCATTGGTGTTAAAGTTAAAAGCTGGTAACTATTGTGCAAAATGGTCCATTTGTGTGGGAGATACCAAAAAGAGAGTGGTCACTTCGTCCATTTATCTTGGCGTGTTAGCGACTAACAAACTAAAACTATGTGTGAAATTCGAGTAAGTAGTATAGAAGGTATTAAAGCATCAATATTTCACTAAAAGTTAACCCTTTGTGGTAGAGGTACTAGAAGGAGTGGACCAATATGGCCCATCTTCCAACTTAGCCGGAGATAGAAAAAAATATTACCACATACCAAATTTGAGGTCAATCGGTTACTCCTTTCGAGAGTTATCGTGCGCACCAGCCAGCAGACAGACAGACAGACAGACAGACAGACAGACAGAAAGACGGACGGACGGACATTGCTCATTCGACTTAAAATGACCCAAAACGGATTTCCTCGGGACATACTTAGGGTCTTAGATCACTCCTTCGATGTGTTACACTTTTTTCCGTAGCAAATGATATATACCCTCGTCACACTAAATTGAGGGTATAACAAGTAAGAAAGTTTCAGTCGGGTAAACCGACTAAGGTATACCCTCACTTTGTGAGTAATGTAATATATAACATTACACCAATAAATCTGTCAATTTGTGTGGGAGGTACCAGAAGGGGTTTTCCAAATACACATATTTTTCGGTAAACAGTACATTCTTAAATACATTGCATTGTGCTGAACTATAAGCGTTTGTGTGCACTGGTATATTAAAGTTACGAGCTATGTAATTTTGGTATGATTTGGTCATTTTGTGTGGGAGGTACAAAAAGGGGCGGGGTGATAACGCCCACTTTTTACAGGACTATAGGCACTACAACAGCATTACACTGTACAAAATTTCAAGTATTTGTATGCACTGGTATTAAAGTTACAAGCCGTTTACTTTGGTACGAAACGGGCCATTTGTGTGGGCGGTACCAAAAGGGACTGTACAATGATGCCCATTTTTTACCGGACTATAGGCGCTACTAAAACATTATACTGTAAAAAATTTCAAGCATTTTTATGCACTTGTATTAAAGTTATAAGCAGTTAAATTTTGATGCAAAATGGTCCATTTGTGTGGGAGGTACCAAAAGGGGCATGCTAACTTCACCCATTTTTCTCGAGTTAATAGCGACTAATATACTAATATTATGTGCATAATTTCAAAAGATTCGAATAAGTAGTATAGAAGTTATTAAAGAATCAATATTTCACTAAATTTTAACCCTTTGTGTGGGAGGTACCAGAAGGAGTAGACCAATATGGCCCATCTTCGAACTCATCCGGAGATAGATCAAAATATTACCACATACCAAATTTGAAGTCAATCGGTTACTCCTTTCGAGAGTTATCGTGCGCACCAGCCAGCAGGCAGACACACCAAACACACTTAGGGTCTTAGGTCACTCCTTCGATGCGTTACACTTTTGGCTCGTAACAAATGATATATACCCTCATATCTAAGGTGAGGGGATAAATTCACAATATTTTAATTAATATTCATATTTTATTTAACTCTTAGTAAACACAATGGGTCTCATGCATAAAAACGAGTAAAAGCGATGAGTTGAGTCAAGTAAGCAATTGCTCGTAAGTTGAGTTCGAACAGCAACAGCTTTTGCTTAATTTCGTATGCATAAAAATGAGTTCAAACCAATTGCAATTACTTGAGCAAATTGAGATCAAACGTCTAATTGTTATTGAAGTGCAAACATGTCGTCAAGTGGAAGTGAAGTAGAAGCAAATAATATATTAAAATATAAACTGACGATATATCTAAATTTTTAGTACAAAAAATTAAAGAAAATAAATATTTACTTGAAAAAAGTCAGTTACCAAGCATTAAAAATAAGAAAAAAGAAACAATAGAAACATGTGTCAAAGAAATGAAGCAAACATATGGAATAGAAATAACGGGAAAAAATATAATAAAAACCAGTAAGGAAAGGCTAAAGCCGGGCGGTGCCGACTATATAATACCCTACACCACTCTCGTAATATTGAATAACTCTGATATATAAATTTTGTAATTCATGTATAAACTGTTTACATAAATTTACTTTTGGGACATTTTATACTTAAATAATACCCTGTACCACAGTGTGGTGTAGGGTATAAAAACGATTGGATCTAAAGAGCCAAATCGGATGAAACATATATATGGGAGCTATAGCTAAATCTTAACCGATTGTCTTCAAATTCGGCTATGTTGGTTCATGAATCAAGAAACTGTACCATTCTAAATTTCAAAACGAGTGGATGTAAAATATAGCTTCTATAGAACTAAAGGGCCAAATCGGACGAAACATATATATGGGAGCTATAGCTAAATCTTAACCGATTTTCTTCAAATTCGTTAGTGTTGGTTCATGGATCCAGAAACTCTACCATTCTAAATTTCAAAATTATTGGATGTAAAATACAGCTTCTTCAGGACTAAAGAGCAAAATCGGACGAAACATATATATGGGAGCTATAGCTAAATCTTAACCGATTTTCTTTAAATTCGGCAATGTTGGTTCATGGATCAAGAAACTCTACCATTCTAAATTTCAAAAAGATTGGATGTAAAATACAGCTTTTATAGGACTAAATGACCAAATCGGACGAAACATATATATGGGAGCTATAGCTAAATCTTAACCGATTTAATTCAAATTCGGTAGTGTTGGTTCATGGATCATGAAACTCTACCATTCTAAATTTCAAAATGATTGGATGTAAAATACAGCTTCTACAGGACTAAAGAGCAAAATCGGACGAAACATATATATGAGAGCTATAGCTAAATCTTAACCGATTTTCTTCAAATTCGGCAATGTTGGTTCATGGATCAAGAAACTCTACCATTCTAAATTTCAAAACGATTGGATGTAAAATACAGCTTCTATAGGACTAAAGGGCCAAATCGGACGAAAGATATATATGGGAGCTATATCTAAATCTGAACCGATTTTCTTCAAATTCGGCAATGTTGGTTCATGGATCAAGAAACTCTACCATTCTAAATTTCAAAACGATCGGATGTAAAATACAGCTTCTATAGGACTAAAGGGCCAAATCGGACGAAACATATATACGGGAGCTATAGCTAAATCTTAACCGATTTTCTTCAAATTCGGCAATGTTGGTTCATGGATCAAGAAACTCTACCATTCTAAATTTCAAAACGATTGGATGTAAAATACAGCTTCTATAGGACTAAAGGGTCAAATCGGACGAAAGATATATATGGGAGCTATATCTAAATCTGAACCGATTTCAACCAAATTCAATAGCGATCTTAACAGCCGCGAAATACTCTAAACTGCAAAATTTCAGAACGATCGGAGTGAAATTGCGACCTGTAGTCGACGAACAACTTTACATGGACAGACGGACGGACGGACGGACGGACATCGGTAAATCGACTCAGCTAGTGATTCTGAGTCGATCGGTATACTTTAAGGTGGGTCTAGCTGTGTTATTTTCAGGTGTTACAAACATCTGCCGTGAAACAAACTTATAATACCCTGTACCACAGTGTGGTGTTGGGTATAAAAATAGCTAACATGAAATGTCGCATAAAAAATAAAATAGACTTGAATAAAACAGGCAATAAAAAAATTATTTTAAAAAACTGGGAATCTGATTTGTCACAATTGCTTTGTGCTACTTCTAATCCCTCAGCAATCAATCTTCCAGGTAAGTGTACCGTCATCAAGTTCATATTGTGGTGTTGATTTCGCTTTTCGTTTATTTATTTTTTTCTAGTTCATCTCTCTCTTGGAACCAATGATGACAACTGTACGTTTGAAACATTAGAAGAGACATCAGCAACAACAACATCAGAAACAAGAACAACAGCAACATCACTAGCTAAAGAGCAAAAAAAGCGCCGTTGCGCTGATGATAATAATCACCCTGTAAGTTTTTATACCCTACACCACACTGTGGTACAGGGTATTATGACTTTGTGCATTTGTTTGTAACACCTAAAAGGAGAAGAGATAGACCCATTGTTTATTATACCGATCGTCTCAGAATCACTTTCTGAGTCGATTTAGCCATGTCCGTCTGTCTGTCCGTTACATGAATTATCTAATTACATGAATAAACACTGAGTTATCTTATTACATGAATAAACACTGCCAAATTCGGGGAAAATCGGTTCAGATTTAGATATAGTCCCCATATATATGTTTCACCCGATTTGACATGAAAGCGCTGTAGAAACCGTATTTTACATCCGACCTGTACGAAATTCGGCAGAGAAAGTTCTCTTATTACATGAAAAAATACTGCGCAATTCGGGGAAAATCGGTTCAGATTTAGATATAGCCCCCATATATATGTTCCACCCGATTTAGCATTTAAGCGCTGTAGAAATCGTGTTTTATATCCGATCAGTACGAAATTTAACAGAGATAGTTTTCTTATTACATGTATGAACACTGCCAAATTCGGGGAAAATCGGCTCAGATTTAAACATAGTCCCAATATATATGTTACACCCGATTTGACATGTAAGCACTGTAGAAACCGTGAACTGCAAAATTTCAGAACGATCGGAGTGAAATTGCGACCTGTAGTCGACGAACAACTTTACATGGACAGACGGACGGACGGACGGACGGACGGACGGACATCGGTAAATCGACTCAGCTAGTGATTCTGAGTCGATCGGTATACTTTAAGGTGGGTCTAGCTGTGTTATTTTCAGGTGTTACAAACATCTGCCGTGAAACAAACTTATAATACCCTGTACCACAGTGTGGTGTAGGGTATAAAAATAGCTAACATGAAATGTCGCATAAAAAATAAAATAGACTTGAATAAAACAGGCAATAAAAAAATTATTTTAAAAAACTGGGAATCTGATTTGTCACAATTGCTTTGTGCTAATTCTAATCCCTCAGCAATCAACCTTCCAGGTAAGTGTACCGTCATCAAGTTCATATTGTGGTGTTGATTTCGCTTTTCGTTTATTTATTTTTTTCTAGTTCATCTCTCTCTTGGAACCAATGATGACAACTGTACGTTTGAAACATTAGAAGAGACATCAGCAACAACAACATCAGAAACAAGAGCAACAGCAACATCACTAGCTAAAGAGCAAAAAAAGCGCCGTTGCGCTGATGATAATAATCACCCTGTAAGTTTTTATACCCTACACCACACTGTGGTACAGGGTATTATGACTTTGTGCATTTGTTTGTAACACCTAAAAGGAGAAGAGATAGACCCATTGTTTATTATACCGATCGACTCAGAATCACTTTCTGAGTCGATTTAGCCATGTCCGTCTGTCTGTCCGTCTGTCTGTCCATGTATTCTTGTAATCAAAGTGCAGGTCGTATTTATGGTCCGATTGTGATGAAATTTAGCATAGTGCTCTTTTTTGGCCCAAGGACGATCCCTATTGAAATTGGTTAAAATCGGTTAAGATTTGGATATAGTCCCCATATATATGTTTCACCCGATTTTACATGTAAGCGCTGTAGAAACCACATTTTACATCCGATCATTATGAAATTCGGCGGAGAGAGTTTTATTATTACGTGAATGAACACTACCAAATTCGGAGAAAATCCGTTCAGATTTAGATATAGCCCCCATATATATGTTTCACCCGATTTGACATGTAAGCGCTGTAGGAACTGTATTTTAAATCAGATCAGTACGAAATTTGGCAGAGAGAGTTATCTTATTACATGAATAAACACTGCCAAATTCGGGGAAAATCGGTTCAGATTTAGATATAGTCCCCATATATATGTTTCACCCGATTTGACATGAAAGCGCTGTAGAAACCGTATTTTACATCCGACCTGTACGAAATTCGGCAGAGAAAGTTCTCTTATTACATGAAAAAATACTGCGCAATTCGGGGAAAATCGGTTCAGATTTAGATATAGCCCCCATATATATGTTCCACCCGATTTAACATTTAAGCGCTGTAGAAATCGTGTTTTATATCCGATCAGTACGAAATTTAACAGAGATAGTTTTCTTATTACATGTATGAACACTGCCAAATTCGGGGAAAATCGGTTCAGATTTAAACATAGTCCCAATATATATGTTACACCCGATTTGACATGTAAGCACTGTAGAAACCGTGTTTTATATCCGATCAGTACGAAAATCGGCAGAGAGAGTTTGTTTATTACATGAATGAACACTGCCAAATTCTTATCGCAATGCCCATTTTCGCATTGGTAGGTAGGTGTAGGGTATTATATAATCGGCCCCGCCCGACTTTCTGTCTTTCCTTACTGGTTTTTATTTCAGTTTACATTTTGAAGGTTAACAAAAAGTCAACAGCAGTTTTGAGTCGTTATGAAACTGATGAGACAAGGGAGTTGAATTTTCAAAGTCTGCAGAGGCTTGTTTTGTTAAAGCAAAATAAAGTACTTTCTGCAAAGATGCAGATTTTGCAAGAAAAACTTGTTGAAAGAAATTTGGAGTTTCATGAATTTTGAATTTTATTAGTATGTAATTAATTAATATTTAATGCCTAATAGTGAATTACACATATTTTATTTTTGTACACACAGAATACAGTTTGGTTGCCTCAACCGAATTATTTGCCAACCGAATTTTGTAGTTCTGTCTACTATCATGCGATTCCATCAGGACAACCAATATTTTGGTTGTGGTATACTTCTGTTTCCATGTTGACAACAATCATATTTGGTTGTTCAACTTTATTGAACAAAAAACAAAACAATTCATAACAAAATTAAAAATCCCATATTACAAATTCATCACTATTCATCACTATATGAGATGTGGAAATATTTGACAAACATTTTAGTACACGAAAAAAACACAAAACTTGTATGCAAATTTCGCTTAAACCTGTGCTTTCAATTTCACGATTTTTGCTTTTATTTTTTATTTATGTAAAACATTTTGCACAACATAATCTGCATTCCATACATTATTATCCATACGAGATTATTTTTGATTACCTATACCCTTCTTGAACAAAATGTTGAAGATTTTTTTATGTCGAGTAATTTTATTTTTTGTTTGTCATGTATCAGCAAAAGAACAGCAACCAATCTTTCGGTTGTATTTCCCAAAATACATTTGGAAATGATTGGGATAACCAATAAACGATTATTTATTAATATTTTTTCTGTTGTAGTAACCAATTAATCGTTGCAATAACAATTTTTGGTATATTGATACAATTTCTGTTGTCAAGATTAAAACATTGGTTGTCACAACCAAAAATCAATCATATGGTACTATAATGAAAATTTAAAATCGGTTACCACAACTAACCGAGTGTCAATGAAAAAAACAATCTTAATTCGATTGATACAACCATCGATTTAGTTGCAATCATTTTAATTTGACCGTATCCATGTTATTATTGTTGTTTCAACTAATTATTTATAAATACAACCGACAGACGGTGTAGGCAATATACTTTTTTTTGCTAGTACTATTTTTTTATTGTTACAATCGAATTCCAACCAATTATTTTCCTGGGTGTATTAAAAAGTGAATTTTATTTATGTTTTTTACTTTTATAAACCAAAAAAAAAAAATAATAAAAAATAAATATATTCATTTAAAGTATTTTTATTATAAACTAATTTGACAACAAATTCGCGATCATCCTCCTTTTGTTTTTTCCAGCTTCTGAAATTCTTGCTGATTGTTGTTCGATATCATTTCCTAACTGCCATTCATCATTATTGTTGTTATCGCCACTGATAAGGATATAATCGTCTTTTAAAAATTTAGCTATGTTATGCAAAATGAAACAACTGGCTATCACGTGGGGTGCTAGCTCTGTCGATACACGAATTTTATATTGAAGTATCGAAAATCTTTGCTTCAATTGCCCAAAACACCGTTCTATAATGACACGTTCCCTTGTAAACACTTTGTTGAAGGTTTTTTCTATATCAGTTGTTGGGTTTCGGAATGGTGTCATTAGCCATGGGCATATTCCATAACCCTCATCTCCCAGAAGTAATGCATCGTTCGTTGCATTTTGCATTATTCTGCATACCTCGCTATTTCGTAAGATGCGTGAGTCATGTACTGAACCAGGCCACGATATGTCGACGCTTGTAAAAAGTTCATTTCCATCACAAGTTGCCTGCACATTTATAGAGTGAAAGCCTTTTCTGCAAATATACTCATCCCTTTGATTTGTAGGTTTTTATACCCTCACTTTAGTGTGACGAGGGTATATATCATTTGCTACGGAAAAAAGTGTAACACATCGAAGGAGTGATCTAAGACCCTAAGTATGTTCGGAGGAAATCCGTTTTGGGTCATTTTAAGTCGAATGAGCAATGTCCGTCCGTCTGTCTGTCTGTCTGTCTGTCTGTCTGTCTGCCTGTCTGTCTGTGTGTCTGCTTGCTGGTGCGCACGATAACTCTCGAAAGGATTAACCGATTGACTTCAAATTTGGTAATATTTTGATCTATCTCCGGATGAGTTCGAAGATGGGCCATATTGGTCTACTCCTTCTGGTACCTCCCACACAAAGGGTTAACATTTAGTGAAATATTGATTCTTTAATAACTTCTATACTACTTATTCGAATCTTTTGAAATTCTGCACATAATATTAGTATATTAGTCGCTATTAACTCGAGAAAAATGAGTGAAGTTGGCATGCCCCTTTTGGTACCTCCCACACAAATGGACCATTTTGCATCAAAATTTAACTGCTTATAACGTTAATACAAGTGCATAAAAATGCTTGAAATTTTCTACAGTATAATGTTTTTGTAGCGCCTATAGTCCGGTAAAAAATGGGCATTATTGTACAGCCCCTTTTGGTACATCCCACACAAATGGACCGTTTCGTACCAAAAGTAAACGGCTTGTAACTTTAATACCAGTGCATACAAATACTTGAAATTTTGTACAGTGTAATGCTGTTATAGTGCCTATAGTCCTGTAAAAAGTGGGCGTTATCACCCCGCCCCTTTTTGTACCTCCCACACAAAATGACCAAATCATACCAAAATTACATAGCTCGTAACTTTAATATACCAGTGCACATAAACGCTTATAGTTCAGCACAATGCAATGTATTTAAGAATGTACTGTTTACCGAAAAATATGTGTATTTGGAAAACCCCTTCTGGTACCTCCCACACAAATTGACAGATTTATTGGTGTAATGTTATATATTATATTACTCACAAAGTGAGGGTATACCTTAGTCGGTTTACCCGACTGAAACTTTCTTACTTGTTTTATTTTTATGTGAGTACAATCAATAACTCCAAATTATTCAGCCATGATTCCTTTTTAGTGTACGCGAGTCAACTAAAAGGCATGCTCCACAAAATTTAAGCAAGAGCTCACAAAAGTAAGCAAAAGCTTGTTTTTATGCATATGAAAATGAGAACAATTTCATCTAACTTCAACTTCTAAGTTCAAACTGAGCAAGAAGAGATCAAACGTGAGCAGTGAGTAAAAGCAAATACATCAAATTTTATTATGCATACAAGCACCTTTTACTCAAAAAATCGAATCCGAGCTTAAGCTCACGTTTTATGCATGAGACCCATTGTTTTTAGTATTTTCGTGTAAAATATAATTTGGTAAGAAACCGTAGTTATTACGAATTTTTTATATTTCTACAAATTTCGTTCGAGGCTTCCCAGATAAGTATTTATAGCGAAACAATAAATATAACGAAGTAAGTTGTACGTATGCATGTATGTATATCTGTCATGTATGTAAGTACATATATATTAATTTATTAAGAAGAAAATGCGGGAGAATTATTAATATTATATTGTTGTTATTGGTTTAATGGTTGTTGACCGGTTGGGTTTAGGTGGTGGATGTGACAACATAATCTACGCAACAGTGCAACCTCGACATAGTGTAGATAGTGTGAAGTAAACAAGATCAACTAGACTTCAAATTTTATCTGATCAGTCTATAGATTGCATTTCATAGATTTTATTGATATGAAAATTCTAACACTCTTTGCGTGTCATGAGAAAGAAACAAACGTTTCCTCGCTTAATGAAGTGCAATAATGTAAACCCCATTAATTTATTGAGGTAGATAAATTTTTTCTGAAATTAGCCGTTTGAAGATTGCTTTATTTAAAGATTGCTTCCGACTAAACTTTATATATTCTCACTGTTCCCGCAATTGAACATCAGTCACATTGCTGTAATGCACTCAAAGGCAAGCAGTCAGTAAGTAAATTTAATGCTTTCAAAAATATTAACAATAACTCAGTAAGTTCTGGTTGTTATTTATACTATTCTATCTAAAAAAAGGTAACACAAGTACTTCTGATACCAATTTTAAATGAATAGCATCCCAACCAAAATAGGCAAATAGATGTACATATAATAAAAAGGAATAAATTCTGAACGAATATTGCTTTGTGCTTCGAAACACTATTTAAGGCAATAAGTTTCATCAAATAACTTCGGTTCTGATGAACTTGTTATTAACCGAATTGGATGGTATAACTACCACAAGATGAGTAAAGCGATTCTCTGCTGTAAGTGAAATTAAGTGGACAAATGTTCAAAAGTCATATAGGTTATTTCACCTCTGATCGGACGCAGAGAACGTAGAGTTAAAAGAATCCATTCGGAAAAAGTATTCGGAGTGGACAAAGTCTTTCATAAATTGAAAGCGAATATACTGAACTTACAAAAACCCTCATTGTCCCAGGGCCGTATATGTTAGATAAAGCTTTCATATAGATTATAGAAGATAACGCTGTACATTGTATCAAAATTCCTCCCGGTGATACTGATGTCCTTCTGTACTAGAAGCTGCCATAGAAGCACAAAATATACCGATAGGAGACTGGGATCCCACTTTAGTGTACATGTGCTCTACAAAACTTCCCCATGAAACTTTGTCCCTATGGTATTAATCCCTAAAATCACATAAAGAACACACAAAATGGGAAAATGTAAATAATTTTCTTTCTAATAGATATAAGGTGGTAGAAAGATTAAATAGAATTAAAGTTTCAAAATGCTTAAGGAAGAAATTTGACGACAATGTCAATTCTGTCTCTCTCCTTCTCATACAACTAAATATTGTGTAAAGAAATTTCGATGTACCTATAACTTGACCGTAGAAACATCACTCAATATTTCACATCCACTCTGCTCCAGCACCAAATTATAATCAATTTCCTAAAGGTGTGTCTGATTTCAGGGTGGAATGTGAATCAAAGAGCAGCCCTGTACCTAAGCTTAGGATTTATTCCCGTCAACACGACAAATTGGTTCATGTTTATGCAATACTCGTAGTAGTTCCCCTCATTAATATACGCTTTCTCTAATGCTCTTATCATATCTTCTATTTCTTTGGCACACACATTGGCTGATTTGTTATTCTGCTGTATATTCATAATCTTGGCCGTCAGGACCTCGACTGAGTCTCCTTTTACAGAGGTCTGCAATTTGTTGATTATTTGTTCAAGCGTGTCCTCATATGAGATTTCTAAACACTAAACCTTCTTCCTCGTGTTCTTTAGTCACCCGTCCTGAGTGTTGATGTAACAATTTCCGAATTGCTTCAAAAGAAACTATCAATGTGCCTAAATGTTTCTTGACCGTTTCTGGTCTTATAAATGTGTTCTTGTTTATGCACTTCTATGCTTTACTGAACTTCTTTCGTTCAGTTACAAAAACAGTTTTAATCAATTCCCATTTCTCCATCTAGAACTAAAAATTCTCACAAACAAATATCCTTTCATATCTCTTTATTTATGCTCAAAACCTGTTTATTTAAAAAAATCATTTTTTACTTAAATTTTTTTCACGGGTGCCAACCCCAAATATCTCTTTTTTGGCTTTTCTAATGCACAACATATAAGTTGAGACATATATTTGCTAATATTAATATTGTTATTACAACTAGCATTAGTTCTATGTTCTTAATGTTAACCTGAGGTGTTTGTATTTCAACCTTATTGAATACGTTCGCTTTGAGGTCCTGAATCTTTGCATTCTGACTCCCCACCTTAAAGTAAATTTGTTCTGCGTTCTACAAAAAAAAATTTATATTGTATATTAATGGAGAAAATTATAAATTGTCAACCAACTTCAAAATTTAAAGATACAAAATTTATGTATATATTAGACCATTTTTTATTTTTTCGGTACTGATTTCCGGGCCGAAAAAGTTTCCATTTGACCTACAAACCTCCAATAAAAAATTTGGTGCCAATTGGATAACGCTAAGGTCTGCCCAAAGTTGTTTGAAAACACAAAACTCACCTTACATGAACAAAATTTGGGTTTTTATCAAATGTCACATGTTCAAGTAATTAAAAAATATTTTATTAGCATGAAAAGTTTTTAAATGATCTTTGAATAAAATTTTCTTTCTTACAAGTCGTACACGCTGAAAAAAAATCGCTTCTGTAGTATATTGTCCCAAACATATTCGGCTTGAAACATATATATGTTTGGGGTAGACTCTAAGCATGTAATATTTGGTACACACAAAAATTGTGTATTTGGGAAGATGTTGTTCTAAACAAATATTTGTTTACATTCCAATATGTTTTTCTTTGGGACCATTATTTGCTTACATTCCAATATGTTTTTATTTGGGACCATTATTTCCGAAACAAATATTTATTTGCATTTAAGTATTCATAAAATACATAAATTGTGTCAAAATTTTCAGTAATTCAAAGTAAAATTTTTAGAAACTTTTAATGTTCGTAAAAAATAATAATTGAAATCATATAATCTTGGATCAATATAAAGTACTTAGAGGATTGACAACTAATGATGGCTTGGAATACTCAGAAATTGTAAATTTTGATTTAAAACAGAAGGTAATGCTGCATATGGTATCATAACTGGGAGGTACAATTCGAAACCCAAGAAAAATTTAAACTGAAATATGAAAAACTCAGCAAAAGTTTTGGAAATATTTTTTAAATAAAATATATTTGGAAAAATTCCTAAATAATAATTTTATTTGTATTTAAACACATAATTTATTTGAGAAATTTAGTTTGCAAATATAATTTGTTGTAATATATTAATATATGCGTTCCAAATATATTTTATTGATTTTCAAATAAAATTTATTTGCTAAGAAATATATAATATTTAAAAATTTGTGTTCCAAATATATTTTCTTTCGATTCAAACATATCAAAAAAGGCGATTTTGCCCCGTGTAAACAATCAAAATCGACCGAGAAACGAAAAAGTTACAGCAGTTTTCATTTGAATTTGACGTCATGACAGAGCATGCATGCACACCGACATGGCGTCTATGCAATCACAATAAAAAATAGATCATGCTTGTGCATGCATGAAAAAAACAACGGATTTGCATGATAGTTGATTTTTCGCATCAGTCTGACATTTTTCTACTGGTCAAATAAGAAAACATAAGCAGAACTTTGCAGCGCGCTATACGGCCATGCAACAGGGTCGTTTACAGAACGCGCTCTGCCTCCAGCCTATGTGAATTGAGAAAGGGACAGCTTCGCACAAAATTTAATTTTAGTCATATTCTTATTTGTCTCCAGACCGACCACATCCAAAATGGTTACTACATCCAGTGATAAATTTCGCACCGTAGAATCAGTTGGGCATGTATCACATACAATATCTGGAGCCAAACTGCCGTCAAACAGACAGATATTTCATGATGTGATAACTGTAATGTATAATGCTGCGACGCCTCTGACCACTGTTGGTGAACTTGTGATTAATCGATCTACACATCAAAATTTTTGGGCGCCCCCAAAATCCTGGCTGGTACTGGAAAAAAGATGGCAAAAGTCGTTCATGATACACTCATCACACTGGATCGTGCATTTTGTTGCAGAACAAATTAGATCGAAAATTAATCAAGTTCCCATGTTCTCATCACATGATGGAGATAGTATTGAAACATGTGTTTGAGGTTAAACTTCGGCGACTTGTGGTCCTGAAGTGCCTATTTTTACTCGTTTTGCTGCTGTTTGGGTAAGTCTCGACCACAAATCGTTTAAAAACGGACTCGAAGATCCAACTGTACGCTCAAAAATAAGTAATGCTGACTGCGAAGTCATTAAGCAAATCTGCATTAAACAGCTAAATGAAACACAAATCCGAGCTGATTACAAGGAACTATTACAATTAACAATACTGTTTCTTGGTGGTGTCGGCGATAACTTCCGAACACCTGGTCCAACATCCCACGCAAGGTTCATGGGAAAAGGCATTTATGCTTTAAAAATATACGTATTTCGAGAGCAGTTTGCATTGACAAAACGAGAGTCCAGTGGACTATGGGATATATGTATTTTTCTCGTGCGGCTGTATGTCAAAGCGTGGTTTACATGCACAAATGCCATACGAGCACTCGAGCAATCAAGATATACACTTGTTGAAAGACTCCATCGCATACGCAGAAATCGACCGAGATGTGTCTGAAGCGGTTTTGAAGAAATGGAAAAATCATTTGTGGTATTTGGCCCCAGAATCAATGGCTTTGGCATTTTTCGATTCGGATGTTTCACTCGAAGAGAAACGAAAAATGGTTAGGCATCTGCAATCAACAGAGCCCGTCGTAAATCTGGAAAACGATCGAAAATTCTCCGACCCGAAACTATTGCTGTGTAATAATTTGAGCGATTTCGTCTCATACAAAACCAAACATTTTTTCGGTGCTTTTGGATTGAGTACTGAATTTTTAAAGCATGACCCATCCATTTGGGAAGTAAACGAAGATTATCAAGATGCTCTCGATGTTTGTCGTAATCTGTTTGTTGTTAACGACACTGCTGAACGCGGTGTACAATTTATGAATGATTACAACATAATACTTACGAAAGACGAAGAACAAAATTAATTTATATTACAGAGCATTGAAGAATATCGTAGAAAATGTCCCTCACATAACAAGTCAGATCTAATATAATATTGAATTAGTTGTATTTTTTGTTTTTTTTCACCGATCTTAATATTTAAAAACTATTTCTTAATTAATAATACAAAGAAATGTAATTTTACTTATTTAAACATACGATTTTTGAATAAAAAAAAATGTTTCCCCTATAAAGTGAGTTCTAAATTTTGAATGAACTTTGGGCAGACCCTAGGGTTATCCGATCGGCACAAAAATTTTTATGGAAGTCTTCTAGGCCAAATGGAAACTTTTTCGGTCCGGAAATCAAAGATCGCAGCAACTTTCACTTTTTGCATCATGTGCTATAAACGGTCTAGTATATATATATATAGATTTCTGTGCTATACGTTTTTTAGTGTATGTGTTTTTTCATTACCAAAAAACCGGTTCGGTTTTCTTTATTAACAAAAGAAAACCCGACATTTATTGTTGAGTACGAATTATGAACTAACTTTACAAAAATATTCATTTGCACCTTGTAGACGAAGACTTCTGTTTTTGATAGCCAAAACTGCATGGACAACAAAAACAGCTATTGTGGGAATTTCGTAATTTTTACATTCTCACTTGCGCAGCAAAGGTAAAAACAGATCGTATTACTTTCCGTTTCGAATGTGGGAAACGCGAAATAAAACAAATATGTTAAAAATAGTTAAGTTTGACATGTTAGAGATTTGGAAAAGTATTTGTTGTTGCACTTGTGCATTCCATTAAATTATATTAGTAGGAGTTATTGTAACTCTTAAACTTATAGTGGATTTATTAATGTTATGTTCAGCTATTCAAACAGAAGGAGTCGAATTACTCGCTCACTGGTACAATGCACTTTGCTGACCTATATATCGATATGATTAATAACAATTTAATTGAATACGCCAACAACCAAAGCGATATACGTATCACACTACAATACGACTTCTATCGAATTTCTGCGTCCCCAAAAACAATATTCCATCACAGGATATTGAGAGTTTAAGTCTTGCCGATCCAGATTTTTACTCCCCAGGACTGCATTGCTCGATGGGGTAAAGAAAATTTGTGATAATTAAATAGCACAGGCAACTATATTTGGATGTGTTATAAGCGGTCAAGTCCCAGTTCATTCCGTTTCATCCCTTTCCATCGAAACTACTGAAGATGAAGGTAACTAAAACGTTTCTGGGAGGACGAAGAAGTTCCCTGTAAAAATCCTGTCTCTGAGGCAGTTTAATATTGTGAATCTTTATATCGAAAATCTACAGTTCGTATTACTGATGGTGGATATGCGGCGAAATCCTTTTTAAGCCAGATTATCCTCAAGTCATTCTTCCTGTGTCATCTCGCACGTTGGCTTTGATACAATACGTAAGAATGATACAAACTCTTAAAAATAAACCTGACTTGGAAAATGAACCTGACTCATAAGGTCTTAAGAGAATATTTTATTCCAGGTTATATGGAATTTACCTCTCCTCAGAAAATTGACCAACCAATACTGGCCGTTCCCAAAATTGCATACTCCATTTCGGCCCTACGTTGCACTTCATCTAATGACACTGATTTTAAATGGGCGATTTTATAAGTATGTATAATGAATATTCTTACTATCAGAGAATTCTATATCGCAGAAAGTACTTACACGCTGAAAAAAATTGCTTCTGTAGTATATTATCCCAAACATATTAGGCTATACATCGATATACCATATATATGTTTAGGGTACAATCTAAACATATAATATTTGGTACACACAAAAATTATATATTTGGGAAGATATTGTTCTAATCAAATCTTTGATTCGCAATATGTTTTTATTTGGGACTATTATACCTAAAAAAATACCTAAATTTTTTAAAATTTTTCAATACTTCAAAGTCGTTTTTAAAAATTTTTAATGTACTTGTTTTTGTTTTTTTCTTTTATTCGATCTGCTTTCATAGTAAATATTTTGTTTCTGCACTAGGTTAGGCTCAAGATCATTTTTGGGAGTTTGGTGGCTCCCGAAACAGATCTGTCTCTCCAACCATTGTCACCCCAATACATGTCACTTATTTCTTCTTTAATTTTTAACAAAGTTGTTTTCATATACAGAAAACAATAAAAACTATCTTGAGCCTAACTGAGTGCAAAAACAAAATATGTACTATGAAAGCAGGTCGAATAAAACAAAAGCAGGAGAAAAGGGTAGGGCATGACCAAATACGTTTTTGTTGCATAGTCAACTATAGCAAAACATTCATGTGAATTCTTTACATTGTAAAGACTCACGAGAGTGGAAGTTGGTACATGTACGAGGGATGATGATTACTGGTTGTCTTTTTTGGGGATATGCGCAAACAGTTCTCGTCTAATGTTACTTGAGCTGTGCGTATATATTTTAATGATCGACTGAAGTAATCGTTGCAATAAGGATATTGACAATGGGAGTTTGGTGGCTCCCGAAACAGATCTGTCTATCCAACCACTACAACGACCCCGAATACATGCTTCTTCTTTTTTTTCTTCTTTAATTTTTAACAAAGTTGTTTTCATATACTGAAAACAACAAAAACGATCTAAGTGCAAAAACAAAATATGTAATTTTTAATGTTCGTAAAAATAATAAATAATAATTAAAATCGTATAATCTTCAAGCAAAATAAATTAATTGGAGGATTAACAACCAATGATGGTTTGGAGTACTCAGAAAATTGAAATGATTGATTAAAAACAGAAGTTAGTGCCGCATATGATATCATAACTGGGAGGTACAATTCGGAACCAAGGAAAACCTAAAACTGAAATTGGAATTGTCGTTATAAATTATATAGGTCAAAATCAGGCAAATACTCAGTAACAATGTCACACCCGTTCCGGTGGAATCGCCCTTAGGTCTTTCCATTAAGATCTTTGTGGTTTATTAATTGGATAGATCATGTTTATCTATCAAAATAGAGATAAATATCTAAAAAATATAGGTTGAACAATATATTTTACCATAACTGAAGAACCATTTATCATAATTGGTTCAAGAAAGCTTAAATAATCCTAAATTAAGTAGCATTCCTCTACGTCTAATAGTTATAATTTTCTCACAATTCCCATCAGCGGTTTCAAAGAAATCTTACAAGATTAAGTTGACAAAATTATAAAGAGTGGTCCAACCAAAACGCACGAAGTTAATTGTAAATAAAACAAAAAGTTTTCAGAGAATAATATTAACATTATTTACTCGTAATATTATATATAGAAGGATCTATGACAATTATGTGTGAAACAAAATATCGGCCAAATGCTCGCCACGGCTTCGGTGACATACCTCTATCCGATGGTCCATATTTTCAATGACTCTGAGACAGAATTGAGGTTCAATGTCGTTAATGTGCCGAATTATCTCATCTTTTAGCTCTTGAATTGTTCTTGGCTTATTGATGTACACTTTCAGTGTTTGAATTTGTCAAACAAAGAAATGTCAAATTAAGTTTGGCAAGAAAGGTGTGACTCACAATTAATATCGTGCGAAATGGTTGGACTGCCCTTTATTACAAGAAAATTAATGCTACTTAACATTTAAAGGATTATTTAAAGATTTCCTGAACCAGTTAAATGATTCTTCAGTTATGCTAAACTATATATTTTTCAACCTCTATTTTTTAGATGGTTATCTTTATTTTAATAGATAAACACTAATATACCACACAGCTTCTAAAGGAAATGACCTAAGTTTTCTCGAGCAAAAAAAATAAAAAATAAAAATATGGGTTTTTGACAAAAATGGCAAAATATATTTTAATTTCACAAAAAAAATCGCAGAATAATATTTGTGCGAATATTTCTATTTTGTTAAAAAGGCGGAAGAAAAAGCTATCGATAACTCTTTGGGTAAAATTTTCTAAATGCAATAGGTAGTTAGCTATATGGATGGGAAAAGGGCCACTTGACCAAATTATTAAAATTCAACACACTCCAACTCGGACAGTCCTTAACCGTTCTGGTTGAAATGTTGTGTCATAACTACTATCTAATACGACTAAACTTGGTCAATGTTTAATCCATATCAGACCCACATCGCTTTTAAAAATTGACTCAGATGACATAAAATCCCCCATATACATAGGTGCACCATATGCCCTTTCAGAAGCGTCGATAAATATATGGAATTGAATTTCTATTTGGCCATCAAAAATATGTAACATCAACCCTTCTTCCCAGGACACATGCATTTCCCAAAGATTTTGAATAAATATTTTTGCTGAATTCTTTTTTTTTTTCCTTTAATTATTTCAAGCTCGAGGTCTGGTTTTTCAATATTTAATATTTATTTATATTCCAATATTTCGGAATTAGCATTGAATTCCGCCATCAGGGGTGAATGTTCTACAATAATAATTAAACAATTATACATAAATTAATTAAACAATAATAATAAAAAGACCAAAATAACTACGATCAAAATTTCGCTCGCAACAGGAGAACAGGAAATACAGAAAGGTATTTATCGACCATCTTACGTGTAAATGTAAAATACAACAACAAACAATACTTCAAAACCAGTAAGGAAAGGCTAAAGTCGGGCGGGGCCGACTATATAATACCCTACACCACTCTCGTAATATTGAATAACTCTGAAATATAAATTTTGTAATTCATGTATAAATTGTTTACATAAATTTACTTTTGAGTCATTTTATACTTAAATAATACCCAGTACCACAGTGTGGTGTAGGGTATAAAAACGATTGGATGTAAAATACAGCTTCTACAGGACTAAAGAGCCAAATCGGATGAAACATATATATGGGAGCTATAGCTAAATCTTAACCGATTTTCTACAAATTCGGCAATGTTGGTTCATGGATCAAGAAACTCTACCATTCTAAATTTCAAAACGATTGGATGTAAAATACAGCTTCTACAGGACTAAAGAGCCAAATCGGATGAAACATATATATGGGAGCTATAGCTAAATCTTAACCGATTTTCTTCAAATTCGGCAATGTTGGTTCATGGATCAAGAAACTCTACCATTCTAAATTTCAAAACGATTGGATCTAAAATACAGCTTCTGTAGAACTAAAGGGCCAAATCGGACGAAACATATATATGGGAGCTATAGCTAATTCTTAACCGATTTTCTTCAAATTCGGTAGTGTTGGTTCATGGATCAAGAAACTCTACCATTCTAAATTTCAAAACGATTGGATGTAAAATACAGCTTTTATAGGACTAAAGGGCCAAATCGGACGAAACATATATATGGGAGCTATAGCTAATTCTTAACCGATTTTCTTCAAATTCGGTAGTGTTGGTTCATGGATCAAGAAACTCTACCATACTAAATTTCAAAACGATTGGATGTAAAATACAGCTTTTATAGGACTAAAGGGCCAAATCGGACGAAACATATATATGGGAGCTATAGCTAATTCTTAACCGATTTTCTTCAAATTCGGCAATATTGGTTCATGGATCAAGAAACTCTACCATTCTAAATTTCAAAAGGATTGGATGTAAAATACAGCTTCTATAGAACTAAAGGCCAAATCGGACGAAACATATATATGGGAGCTATAGGTAAATCTTAACCGATTTTCTTCAAATTCGGCAATGTTGGTTCATGGATCAAGAAACTCTACCTTTCTAAATTTCAAAACGATTGGATGTAAAATACAGCTTCTATAGGACTAAAGGGCCAAATCGGACGATAGATATATATGGGAGCTATATCTAAATCTGAACCGATTTCAACCAAATTCAATAGCGATCTTAATAGCCGCGAAATACTCTAAACTGCAAAATTTCAGAACGATCGGAGTGAAATTGCGACCTGTAGTCGACGAACAACTTTACATGGACAGACGGACGGACGGACGGACGTACAGACATCGTTAAATCGACTCAGCTAGTGATTCTGAGTCGATCGGTATACTTTAAGGTGGGTCTAGCTGTGTTATTTTCAGGTGCTACAAACATCTGCCGTGAAACAAACTTATAATACCCTGTACCACAGTGTGGTGTAGGGTATAACTACTGTAGTGTTACTACTTTCGTCAGATGTAAATATTGCACTGGTTATTATACTAATATTGCACGATGATCGATGGCCTCTAGTTGTCTTGTTCTTCTTATTAGATGTTTGTATATGTGGGCGATGTTCTCTGTATCTGTTTTGTAGTTGACTCTCTTTTTTGTTGGTACGTTATTAATGTGCAACATCTCTAGAGTGAAACGTTTGTTGTAGTTATTCTCTCTTTGCAGTACTCTAACATTGTCGAAGTTTGGTTGTTGGCTGGTACTGGCGCAATGTTTTGATAATGCTGTTTTTTGTTGTGTGCTGTGAATGTTACGATTTTTTAGATCTGATTTGTGTCCTGATGTTCTTGTTTTTAGTTTGTTTTTGGTTGTGCCAACATACACTTTTTCACATTTTTCTGTATTGTTACCTCCACATGGTATTTCATATACAACATGTGGAGTCTCCATAATGGGTATTTTGCTCTTAGTGTTACTGAATAATTGCTTTATTGTGTTATTTGTTTTATGGGCTATATCATATGACTTTCTTTCAAATATATGCGAATTCATAATCCTTTCCGATATATCTTCTACGTATATCAGTGATTTGAAAATTTTGGGATCCTTATTATTAATTTCGTCTCTATGTTTGGGTGTGTAGTTAGATATTAAGTTGTTAGTTAAGTTTTTTGCTGAAGCTACTACTGATCCTGCTATTCCCAGGCGATCGAATATCCTTGCCACGTCAGAAGTAACAGTCCGTTTCGTTATAACCGGGCATGATTGGACATTTGTTTTTATGCAGAAGTTGTTTGGATGTGTTCTTGAAATCGTGCGTGATTTCCCGATCGTCTGGGGGAATGTCTTTCAGTAGCCTTGAGTGATTGGCGAACCATTTTCTTAGTTTCAACTCTGCTTCTCGGAGCAATGTGGACAGTTGATTCTGCATGTCTATCGCGGTTTGAAGAAATATTTTTTTAGGATATCTGCAGCCAACGGAAATATTTTTTTAGGATCTCTGCAGCCAACGGATATTTATTCACGTTAGCCTTTGCCAACTGTGTAAGGTATTTTGTTGTCAGGTAATGGGCACTGGATATTTTGTATTTAATATGTAATGTCAATGTTTTTGCTGGGGTTGACTCTCCAGATAATCAATTGAATTTTTTTCTTCAAATAAAAACTGCCGATATATTTTTGTAATATCTGTTGTGGAGACAAATTGTTGTTAATTAAAAAAGAATTACCTTAGAGCTGGTTGAGCTTTGTTTAAATTTTCCGTTTATAACTACTAGAAGTTCTTACAAATAATATGTCTACAGGCGTCCGTCCAGAGGTCGAATGAACTGATTGATTATATTCATTAACGGCTCTTTCCAGGAGTTGTTCGAAATTGCTGTAAACATTCATATTGCAAAGACTTCGTTGTTTACTTCATTCTTCATCATGAATAGGATGGACGCAGAATTCAATGCTTTTCGTTGTTAATGACAATTGTTTTTGGAACTCAAAAGAAACCAGTAAGGAAAGGCTAAAGTCGGGCGGTGCCGACTATATAATACCCTACACCACTCTCGTAATATTGAATAACTCTGGTATATAAATTTTGTAATTCATGTATAAATTGTTTACATAAATTTACTTTTGGGACATTTTATACTTAAATAATACCCTGTACCACAGTGTGGTGTAGGGTATAAAAACGATTGGATCTAAAGAGCCAAATCGGATGAAACATATATATGGGAGCTATAGCTAAATCTTTACCGATTTTCTTCAAATTCGGCTATGTTGGTTCATGGATCAAGAAACTCTACCATTCTAAATTTCAAAATGATTGGATGTAAAATACAGCTTCTTCAGGACTAAAGAGCAAAATCGGACGAAACATATATATGGGAGCTATAGCTAAATCTTAACCGATTTTCTTTAAATTCGGCAATGTTGGTTCATGGATCAAGAAACTCTACCATTCTAAATTTCAAAACGATTGGATGTAAAATACAGCTTTTATAGGACTAAATGGCCAAATCGGACGAAACATATATATGGGAGCTATAGCTAAATCTTAACCGATTTTCTTCAAATTCGGTAGTGTTGGTTCATGGATCAAGAAACTCTACCATTCTAAATTTCAAAACGATCGGATGTAAAATACAGCTTCTATAGGACTAAAGGGCCAAATCGGACGAAACATATATATGGGAGCTATAGCTAAATCTTAACCGACATGGATCAAGAAACTCTACCATTCTAAATTTCAAAACGATTGGATGTAAAATACAGCTTCTATAGGACTAAAGGGCCAAATCGGACGAAAGATATATATGGGAGCTATATCTAAATCTGAACCGATTTTCTTCAAATTCGGAAATGTTGGTTCATGGATCAAGAAACTCTACCATTCTAAATTTCAAAACGATCGGATGTAAAATACAGCTTCTATAGGACTAAAGGGCCAAATCGGACGAAACATATATATGGGAGCTATAGCTAAATCTTAACCGATTTTCTTCAAATTCGGCAATGTTGGTTCATGGATCAAGAAACTCTACCATTCTAAATTTCAAAACGATTGGATGTAAAATACAGCTTCTATAGGACTAAAGGACCAAATCGGACGAAAGATATAAATGGGAGCTATATCTAAATCTGAACCGATTTCAACCAAATTCAATAGCGATCTTAACAGCCGCGAAATACTCTAAACTGCAAAATTTCAGAACGATCGGAGTGAAATTGCGACCTGTAGTCGACGAACAACTTTACATGGACAGACGGACGGACGGACATCGTTAAATCGACTCAGCTAGTGATTCTGAGTCGATCGGTATACTTTAAGGTGGGTCTAGCTGTGTTATTTTCAGGTGTTACAAACATCTGCCGTGAAACAAACTTATAATACCCTGTACCACAGTGTGGTGTAGGGTATAAAAATCAGGTCCCTCAATGGTTTACCCGATGGTGGGAGCATTTTTTAGACCAAATGGAGTCTTGTAAACTCACAACTGCCATTGTTCGCAGAGGACGCTGTTTGTTCAATATCTTCCTCCCTGAATGGAATCTGATGGAAACCACTCTCCATCAATAAAAGAAAACAATTTGTTACCCCGAAGATTTCCTAAATCTTTGCTATCTCTGGGATCGGATAACTATACGGAATTGTTATTGTCATAATGTAAACATAGTATCATTGTGTTTATTCGTCGATTATTTCTATTATATATTCGATATCGATTACATGCATATGGATTATTCATATTCATCACTAATAGGTGAATATCACCACTAACACTAAGAAATAAACTACTCTAATAATATTCTTCAACAAGAACGGTTGTTTTAGTTACAACAATTTTGGCGACGAGGATTACGAGGCGAATCTCACGTTATTCATTTGGAGATATACGTTTTTATACCCTACACCACTCTGTGGTACAGGGTATTATAAGTTTGTTTCACGGCAGATGTTTGTAACACCTTAAAATAACACAGCTAGACCCACCTTAAAGTATACCGATCGACTCAGAATCACTAGCTGAGTCGATTTAACGATGTCCGTCCGTCCGTCCGTCCGTCCGTCCATGTAAAGTTGTTCGTCGACTACAGGTCGCAATTTCACTCCGATCGTTCTGAAATTTTGCAGTTTAGAGTATTTCGCGGCTGTTAAGATCGCTATTGAATTTGGTTGAAATCGGTTCAGATTTAGATATAGCTCCCATATATATCTTTCGTCCGATTTGGCCCTTTAGTCCTATAGAAGCTGTATTTTACATCCGATCGTTTTGAAATTTAGAATGGTAGAGTTTCTTGATCCATGAACCAACATTGCCGAATTTGAAGAAAATCGGTGCAGATTTAGATATAGCTCCCATATATATGTTTCGTCCGATTTGGCCCTTTAGTCCTATAGAAGCTGTATTTTACATCCGATCGTTTTGAAATTTAGAATGGTAGAGTTTCTTGATCCATGAACCAACATTGCCGAATTTGAAGAAAATCGGTGCAGATTTAGATATAGCTCCCATATATATCTTTCGTCCGATTTGGTCCTTTAGTCCTATAGAAGCTGTATTTGACATCCGATCGTTTTGAAATTTAGAATGGTAGAGTTTCTTGATCCATGAACCAACATTGCTGAATTTGAAGAAAATCGGTTAAGATTAAGCTATAGCTCCCATATATATGTTTCGTCCGATTTGGTCCTTTAGTCCTATAGAAGCTGTATTTGACATCCGATCGTTTTGAAATTTAGAATGGTTGAGTTTCTTGATCCATGAACCAACATTGCTAAATTTAAAGGAAATCCGTTAAGATTTAGCTATAGCTCCCATATATATGTTTCGTCCGATTTGGCCCTTTAGTCCTATAGAAGCTGTATTTTACATCCGATCGTTTTGAAATTTAGAATGGTAGAGTTTCTTGATCCATGAACCAACATTGCCGAATTTGAAGAAAATCGGTGCAGATTTAGATATAGCTCCCATATATATCTTTCGTCCGATTTGGTCCTTTAGTCCTATAGAAGCTGTATTTGACATCCGATCGTTTTGAAATTTAGAATGGTAGAGTTTCTTGATCCATGAACCAACATTGCTGAATTTGAAGAAAATCGGTTAAGATTTAGCTATAGCTCCCATATATATGTTTCGTCCGATTTGGTCCTTTAGTCCTATAGAAGCTGTATTTGACATCCGATCGTTTTGAAATTTAGAATGGTTGAGTTTCTTGATCCATGAACCAACATTGCTAAATTTGAAGAAAATCCGTTAAGATTTAGCTATAGGTCCCATATATATGTTTCGTCCGATTTGGCCCTTTAGTCCTATAGAAGCTGTATTTTACATCCGATCGTTTTGAAATTTAGAATGGTAGAGTTTCTTGATCCATGAACCAACATTGCCGAATTTGAAGAAAATCGGTGCAGATTTAGATATAGCTCCCATATATATCTTTCGTCCGATTTGGTCCTTTAGTCCTATAGAAGCTGTATTTGACATCCGATCGTTTTGAAATTTAGAATGGTTGAGTTTCTTGATCCATGAACCAACATTGCTAAATTTGAAGAAAATCCGTTAAGATTTAGCTATAGCTCCCATATATATGTTTCGTCCGATTTGGCCCTTTAGTCCTATAGAAGCTGTATTTTACATCCGATCGTTTTGAAATTTAGAATGATAGAGTTTCTTGATCCATGAACCAACATTGCCGAATTTGAAGAAAATCGGTTAAGATTTAGCTAAAGGTCCCATATATATGTTTCGTCCGATTTGGCCCTTTAGTCCTATAAAAGCTGTATTTTACACCCAATCGTGTTGAAATTTAGAATGGTAGAGTTTCTTGATCCATGAACCAACACTACCGAATTTGAAGAAAATCGGTTAAGATTTAGCTATAGCTCCCATATATATGTTTCATCCGATTTGGCTCTTTAGATCCAATCGTTTTTATACCCTACACCACACTGTGGTACAGGGTATTATTTAAGTATAAAATGTCCTAAAAGTAAATTTATGTAAACAATTTATACATGAATTACAAAATTTATATATCAGAGTTATTCAAAATTACGAGAGTGGTGTAGGGTATTATATAGTCGGCACCGCCCGACTTTAGCCTTTCCTTACTGGTTTACAGTACAAGTGTACGGAAAGTGAATAAAATGGCAGATTCTGGCGTAAATTTCTTTAACTTTGATGCTTTTGATCCACAAAAGATTTCTTGGTGTCGTTGGGTGAAACGATTTGAGACGGCTATGAAGCTGTACGATTGTAAAGAGGACAAGAAACAGTCATTGTTGTTGCATTTCATCGGTACAGGCGCCTACAACGTCTTATGCGACAAATTGACACCTAAACAACCAGAGGAAGAAACATTCGCGGAAATAATCAAGGTGTTGGAAGAACACTTTGAGCCGAGGCCCAGTGAGTTGGTGGAATGTTTTCGGTTCAACATGCGCAGGCAACAAGCAGGTGACTTTGTGGTGTCATTGAAAAAGTTGGAGGTTGGTTGCGAGTTTGGTGATTATTTGGGTAAGGCTCTCAGAAATCAATTTGTATTTGGTCTATGTGATAGCAAATTGCAAAGTCGTTTGTTGGAAAAGAAAGATCTGACTTTGGAGGATGCGTTAAGTGTGGTAACAGCGAGTGAATTGGCAGAAAAAGGCGGCATTGAACTACAAAATGGCGGTGAGAAATCGAATGTGAATAAAATAATGAAGAAGAACGATCTCAAAAGGAATGCAAAAAAGGCTGATGCAAACATAACCCATGAAAACAAAAAGTGTTTTAGATGTGGTAATACCTCGCATATGGCAAACCAATGCAAATACAAAAATTTTACATGTCATTTTTGTAACCAAAAGGGCCATTTGAGAAAAGTGTGTTTTAAAGAGGAAAAACAAATACAACAAGTTTATGAAAAAGAAACGACTGTTTTGGTGAAAACTAAAGGCGAAGTAAATAAGTTAAGCAACAAAATCATGCACAGTCTGCGGGTAAATGAAGAAATGATAACATTCGAAATAGACACGGGATCAACGGTATCAATTATTAATTTGTCAGATGCCAAACGTTATTTCCCGACATTGAAAGTGTGTCATCCCGATGTGGAGCGTGTGAGTTATTGCGGTACAACTTTACAATGTCTTGGATACATATGTGTCGCAGTGACAAGTAGCGATGAGGATAAGAAATTAAAATTGTATATTGTGCGATCGAACCAAAAACCCATTCTAGGAAGAGAATGGTTACAGAAAACTAAATTAAATTGGCAAAATATTTTTGGAGCAGAAGGCTACGGTTCAGTAAACGAAACTTGTTCAAGGAAGGCTATATTTAGTACAGAGTGCCTAATAAGGAAATACCCAAAAATATTTTCCAAGTCAATGGGTAAGATTGACAAAATACAAGTGCGGTTGTATTTGAAACCCGAAGCTACACCTAAGTTCGTAAAAGCGAGACGTGTGCCGTTTTCGATGATGGATGCTGTAGAGAAGCAACTCAAAGAACATGTTGATCAGGGGCTGTTCGAAAAGGTTTAAAAGAGCGAATGGGCGACACCTATAGTGTTGGTGCCGAAAAGGGATGGAGCCGTAAGATTGTGCGGTGATTATAAAGTCACTTTAAACAGGGTTTTGGTGGTCGATGAACATCCTCTGCCGACCATTGAGGAATTATTCAGCAAGATGGCTGGTGGGGAGAAGTTTTCCAAGATCGATTTGACCAAGGCTTACTTACAGTTGGAGGTCCACCCCGATGATCGTCATTTATTAACATTAAGCACGCACAAGGGACTTTATCAGCCTACGAGACTAATGTACGGAATGTCTAGTGCTCCAGCAAAATTTCAGCGTATAATGGAGCAAATTCTAGGTGACATTGAGGGCGTCACGGTATTCATTGATGACATCAAGATTACAGCACCCAATGATGAAATACATATTCAACGCATAAATGAAGTATTGAGTCGTCTTGAAAAATACAATATGAGGGTGAACATCGAAAAATCTGAATTTATGAAGGATAATATAGAATACTGCGAGTACGTTATAAGTAAAAAGGGCATACAGCGGATGCAAAGTAAGGTGGATGCAATAAGAAACATGAAGCGACCTAGTAATGTAGACGATGTACGTGTGTTCTTGGGCCTGATAAATTACTACGGAAGATTCATTCGGAATTTGAGCGATATCGTCTACCCTCTCAATAAACTTCTTTGTAAAGATGCTACATTTGTTTTCGATATGACCCAAAATTGAAATTGGTCTTAGCGGTGTATGCCAGTCCGACGGGTGTTGGAGCTGTATTAAGTCAAATTGACAAGAATGGTGTGGAAAGACCCATTCATTTCGCTTCACAAACATTAACTGATACTCAGCAAAAATATTCGCAAGTGGACAAGGAGGCTTATGCAATAATCTATGGTGTACGTAAATTTTATGATTATTTATATGGAAATAGATTTTGTTTAATTACAGACAATCGTGCCTTGTCACAAATATTTTCAACACAAAAAGGTTTACCCATATACTCTGCTACAAGGATGCGAAATAAAATGCAGAAGATCTAAAGAGAATGCGAACGCTGATGCATTGTCGCGATTACCAGACCGAGAAAAATATTCACATGTGGAGGAAGTTTTTGTTATTCACCAACAAATGATTGAAAATCTACCGGTAACTGCAGAAGAACTTAAAAAGGAAACTGAGGCTGACAAAGAAGTTACGAAATTGTTGAAATGTTTGCAGTACGGACAGAATTTAGTCTTCAGGACGGTTGTATTTTTCGTGGAATACGAGTATACATCCCACAAAAACTTCGTGAAAGGATTCTAAATGAATTGCACACTGCACATTTCGGTATTTCAAAAATGAAAAATTTGGCAAGAGCTTATGTCTGGTAGAAGACCTTGGACAAGGAAATTGAAAGTGTAGTAGGGAAATGTGTATAATGCCAAAATACGCGCCCAGATCCTACACACACGTGGATGCGCCCTAAAAAGCCATTTGAGAGAGTTCATGCTGATTATGCTGGACCAATATTTGGTAAATATCTGTTTGTTTTGGTAGATGCGTACACAAAATGGCCTGAGGTTCATATCTGCTCGAATATGAATACTGATACTACTATCCAGAAGTGTCGCGAAATTTTTTCCCAATTTGGGATTCCAAATATATTTGTTAGCGACCATGGGAGGCAATTTGACTCGAATGAGTTTCAACATTTTTTAAAACTGAATGGAATTGTTCACAAACAAGTGGCACCATACCATCCTGCAACAAACGGGCAAGCGGAACGTTATGTTCAAACAATCAAATCAAAGTTGATGGCATCCAAATGTACACCCGATACGATACATGCGGAATTGTCAAAGATACTGATGGCATACAGACGGGCTATACTCTCAACAACAGGGAAATCACCAGCAATTTTAATGTTTGACAGACAAATTCAGTCGCGTTTAGATTTGTTGATTCCTAACGATGTGAATCTGGAGGCAGACGATCAATTACGCGCTGTCCCATCAAAGAAATTTTTTGAGGGAGAGAGAGTTGCAGTGCGAGACTACTTATCAAAGGTGAAGTGGCGATATGGAAATGTATAGAAACAAGTAAGAAAGTTTCAGTCGGGTAAACCGACTAAGGTATACCCTCACTTTGTGAGTAATGTAATATTGAATATTACTCGAATTATTCTGTCAATTTGTGTGGGAGGTACCAGAAGGGGTTTATCAAATACACCTTTTTTTTGCTGAACATTAGATACTTTAAATTCATTGCACTGTGCCGACTTATAAGCATTTATGTGCACTGGTATAAACGTTATGAGACATTAAATTGTGGTATGATTTGGGCATTTTGTGTGGGAGGTACAAAGAGGGGCGTGGCAATAACGCCCATTTTTCACAGGGCTATAGACACTATAAAAACATTACACTGTACAAAATTTCAAGTATTTTTATACACTGGTTTTAATGTTATAAGCTGTTGACTTTTGGTGCAAACAGGTACCTTTGTGTGGGAGGTACCAAAAGGGGAGTGACAACAACACCCATTTTTCCCTGGACTGTAGGCAATATAAAAGCATAATACTGTACAAAATTTCAAGTATTTTTATACACTGTTATTAATGTTATAAGCTGTTAACTTTTGGTGCAAAATGGTGCATTTGTGTGGGAGGTATCAAAAGGGACGTGTCGATTTTGCCCATTTTTCTCGAGTTGATAACGACCAATAAGCTAATACTATGTGTGGAATTTCAAAAGATTCGAATAAGTAGTATAGCAGTTATTAAAGAATCAATATTTCACAACATTTTAACCCTTTGTGGGGGAGGTACTAGAAGGAGTGGACCAATATGGCCCATCTTCGAACTTAGCCGGAGATAGAAAAAAATATTACCACATACCAAATTTGAGGTCAATCGGTTACTCCTTTCGAGAGTTATCGTGCGCACCAGCCAGCAGACAGACAGACAGACAGACAGACGGACGGACGGACATTGCTCATTCGACTTAAAATGACCCAAAACGGATTTCCTCCGAACATACTTGGGGTCTTAGGTCACTCCTTCGACGTGTTACACTTTTTTCCGTAGCAAATGATATATACCCTCGTCACACTAAAGTGAGGGTATAAATATGCGGCGAACTTCATTATGATGTCAGATTAGACGACGGTCGTATTTGGCGAAGACATGTAGATCAAATACGAAAATCAGCGGAAAATTAATGCGTGAATACGAACGTTGAATATTCCAGACCGGTACCAACTATAACAAACAACACATCAGCTGGAAGTTTACCTTTACCATTGATCCAACAAACTCCAACCATTCCGAATGTTCCTGGAAATCAAATACACTCAGACAACCAAGCAGACTAAAATCCAACTGATAAAAATGTTCATGTTCCCGACGAAACTCCGAGGACAGGAAATACCACGTCAACTCCTGACGAGCTACGCCGATCAACAAGGCAACGAAAAGTACCTCAACGTTTAGCAGATTCCTACCTTGAATTTGATTAAATTAAGGGTTTTTTATTCCTATTATATATTCGATATCGATTACATGCATATGGATTATTCATATTCATCACTAATAGGTGAATATCACCACTAACACTAAGAAATAAACTATTCTAATAATATTCTTCAACAAGAACGGTTGTTTTAGTTACAACAGTTATAGAGTTCAATTTTCTTTTATCTATTACGACTATATATTTTTCTTTTCGGAAGCACCGTCCTTTTTTGGGACGACCCAAACAGGTGCATAATACGGTGATCGGGAAGGTCTTATTATCTCGTCATGTAGGAGTTTACACATTTCCTCTTCTACAACTCCCTTAAGAGTCATTGACTACGGATAACTTCGAGTGTATTTTGGTATTTCAGAATTTGTCCGTATCTCACCTACCACCTTCTATGTATAGGTCAATATTTCATCAGGATTTGCAAAATGTTCTCTTTATTACTGTTTACGACAGTCATTAATGAAGATGCTTATTTTACCGTAAGATGGCCCATCCTTATTTCTATGCTATTAACGTCTGGAGAAATGTATTGGTATTGGGTATTTTCTATCCTCCTTTATACGTCTCCAGATATTGACTTTGCAGAGAAGAGATCATGATTTCGTAAAGGAGTCCGAACTTAATTAGACTTAATATAATATTTGTTGCTTCCTGTATCGTGCAAAAATTTTAGAATTCTTCCGTTCCTCGTCCTGATCCTAAAATATAGTAACGAGAACTATGTAACCAAAATAAATGCAGATCTCTATTAAGATCCTCAACCGTATATTCCTCCAGGTGCTCGTTGCGTTCAATATTGTGATCAGCTGTAATTTCTTCAACAACTCATATCTTTCAAATTCATTGTTATCACTTACAGCTCCTTCGAGTTAATCAGAATCATTAACATAATGAACAGGGCCGTCTTGTGGATATTCCTACCAGTACTCATCTGAAATTGTCAGGTCCATAAACCGAATGTAATAACATAAACACTTAAAATATGTTTTTTTGTAATTTTATTCTTTATATTTGGTTTCCTTTTTCAATTAGTTACTATATTTTCTTGGGTAAATAGGTATTTTCTTAAATCGTATAAAATATTCTTTTTGATTTTTCGCCATTTCTCTTTATTTTGTTAATATTGAGTAACAAAAATGTTACAGCTTTTCCTTCTTATGATTATTCACAGTGTTCAGTTGATTCACAATTAAGTTTCTTATTATACCCTCACTTTAGTGATACGAGGGTATATATCATTTGCTACAGAAAAAAGTGTAACACATCGAAGGAGTGACCTAAGACCCCAAGTATGTTCGGCGGATATTCGTTTTGGGTTATTTTAAGTCGAATGAGCAATGTCCGTCTGTCTGTCTGCTGCCTGGTGCGCACGATAACTCTCGAAAGGAGTAACCGATTGACTTCAAATTTGGTATGCGGTAATATTTTTATCTATCTCCGCATGAGTTCGAAGATGGGCCATATTGATCTACTCCTTCTGGTACCTCCCACACAAAGGATTAAAATTTAGTGAAATATTGATTCTTTAATAACTTCTATGCTACTTATTCGAATATTCTGAAATTCTACACATAATATTAGTATATTAGTCGCTATTACCTCGAGAAAAATGGGTGAAGTTGGCATGCCCCTTTTGGTACCTCCCACACAAATGGACCATATTGTATCAAAATTTAATTGCTTATAACTTTAATACAAGTGCATAAAAATGCCTGAAATTTTCTACTGTATAATGGTTTTGTAGTGTCTATAGTCCGGTAAAAAATGGGCATTATTGTACAGCCCATTTTGGTACCTCCCACACAAATGGACCGTTTCGTACCAAACGGCTTGTAACTTTAATACCAGTGCATACCAATACTTGAAATTTTGTACAGTGTAATGCGGTTATAGTGTCTATAGTCCTGTAAAAAGTGGGCGTTATCACCCCGCCCCTTTTTGTACCTCCCACACAAATTTACCAAATCATACCAAAATTACATAGCTCGTAACTTTAATATACCAGTGCACATAAACGCTTATAGTTCGGCACAATGCAATATATTTAAGAATCTACTGTTTACCGAAAAATAGGTGTATTTGGAAAAACCCCTTCCGGTACCTCCCACACAAACTGACAGATTTTTAGTGTGATGTTATATATTACATTACTCCCAAAGTGAGGGTATACCATAGTCGGTTTACCCGACTGAAACTTTCTCACTTGTTTTCTAATTCACTTAGCCAAATCCGCGACCGTTGCCTTCATTGAGGGAGCCTCCCGAGTGTTTGTAGCTACCAAAGCGCTTCGTTTCCCAGATCTTTAAGCTAGTTAACTGACAGTTTAAATCAGATTCCTTCGGGCTCGTTGTCTTGAAACGGCTTGCCATCTTAAGCAGACTAATGTTGCGACGGGGTCCCTGCTCTTGGGCCAATTAATGAAACATCCAACCTTTTGTATTTTTAAACCAGTAAGGAAAGGCAGAAAGTCGGGCGGGGCCGACTATATAATACCCTACACCTCCCTAACAATGCGATAAGGGTCATTGCCATAATAATTTGGAATAATTGGTAAATGGGTAGAAACATATTATCTAATTCTGAAACGATAATCGCTAAATTAAGCAATATTCGTTCCTAAATTGAGAAACATCTTTCTGGAAAATTTTAATGATCGGAAGTAAAATACAACTTCTATAGCGGTTTGATACCAAATCAGGAGGAACAATCAATATAAATCTGAACCGATCTTCCCTGAATACTCATTCATGTAAAAAGACCTCCTTCTGTCGAATTTCGTACTGATCGCATATAAAATACAGTCTCTACAGCGCCTACATGTCAAATCGGGGGTAACGTATATATGGGGGCTATATCTAAATCTGAACCGATTTCTTCCAAATTTAACAGTGTTCATTCATATAATAAGAAACCTCTTTCTGCCGAATTTCATACTGATCGGATATAAAATAAAATTTTTAAAGCGCTTACAAGTCAATTTGGGGGTAACGTATATATGGGGGCTATATCTCAATCTGAACCGATTTTCTCCGAATTTAGCAGTATTCCTTCATGTAATAAGAAACCTCTCTTTGCCGAATCTCGCACTGATCGGATATAAAATAAAATTTTTACAGCGCTTATATGTCAAATCGGGGGTAATGTATATATGGGGGCTATATCTAAATCTGAACCGATTTCTTCCAAATTTAACAGAGTTAATTCATGTAATAAGAAACCTTTTCCTGCCGAATTTCATACTGATCGGATATAAAATAAAGTTTTTACAGCGCTTACATGTCAAATCGGGGGTAACATATATATGGGGGCTATATCTAAATCTGAACCGATTTTAACCAAATTCAATAGGGATCGTCCTTGGGCCAAACAAAAGATATGTGTAAAGTTTCGTCGAGATCGGACCATAATTGCGACCTGTACTTTGATTACAAGAATACATGCACAGACGGACTGACAGACAGACAGACGGACAGACAGACGGACATAGCTAAATCGACTCAGAAAGTGATTCTAAGTCGATCGGTATAATAAACGATGGGTCTATTTCTTCTCCTTTTGGGTGTTACAAAAGAAGTTATAATACCCTGTACCACAGTGTGGTGTAGGGTATATATTAGTATATTAGTCGCTATTACCTCGAGAAAAATGGGTGAAGTTGGCATGCCCCTTTTGGTACCTCCCACACAAATGGACCATATTGTATCAAAATTTAATTGCTTATAACTTTAATACAAGTGCATAAAAATGCCTGAAATTTTCTACTGTATAATGGTTTTGTAGTGTCTATAGTCCGGTAAAAAATGGGCATTATTGTACAGCCCATTTTGGTACCTCCCACACAAATGGACCGTTTCGTACCAAACGGCTTGTAACTTTAATACCAGTGCATACCAATACTTGAAATTTTGTACAGTGTAATGCGGTTATAGTGTCTATAGTCCTGTAAAAAGTGGGCGTTATCACCCCGCCCCTTTTTGTACCTCCCACACAAATTTACCAAATCATACCAAAATTACATAGCTCGTAACTTTAATATACCAGTGCACATAAACGCTTATAGTTCGGCACAATGCAATATATTTAAGAATCTACTGTTTACCGAAAAATAGGTGTATTTGGAAAAACCCCTTCCGGTACCTCCCACACAAACTGACAGATTTTTAGTGTGATGTTATATATATATACCTTCATTTCGCTTCACAAACATTAACTGATACTCAGCAAAAATATTCGCAAGTGGACAAGGAGGCTTATGCAATAATCTATGGTGTACGTAAATTTTATGATTATTTATATGGAAATAGATTTTGTTTAATTACAGACAATCGTGCCTTGTCACAAATATTTTCAACACAAAAAGGTTTACCCATATACTCTGCTACAAGGATGCGAAATAAAATGCAGAAGATCTAAAGAGAATGCGAACGCTGATGCATTGTCGCGATTACCAGACCGAGAAAAATATTCACATGTGGAGGAAGTTTTTGTTATTCACCAACAAATGATTGAAAATCTACCGGTAACTGCAGAAGAACTTAAAAAGGAAACTGAGGCTGACAAAGAAGTTACGAAATTGTTGAAATGTTTGCAGTACGGACAGAATTTAGTCTTCAGGACGGTTGTATTTTTCGTGGAATACGAGTATACATCCCACAAAAACTTCGTGAAAGGATTCTAAATGAATTGCACACTGCACATTTCGGTATTTCAAAAATGAAAAATTTGGCAAGAGCTTATGTCTGGTAGAAGACCTTGGACAAGGAAATTGAAAGTGTAGTAGGGAAATGTGTATAATGCCAAAATACGCGCCCAGATCCTACACACACGTGGATGCGCCCTAAAAAGCCATTTGAGAGAGTTCATGCTGATTATGCTGGACCAATATTTGGTAAATATCTGTTTGTTTTGGTAGATGCGTACACAAAATGGCCTGAGGTTCATATCTGCTCGAATATGAATACTGATACTACTATCCAGAAGTGTCGCGAAATTTTTTCCCAATTTGGGATTCCAAATATATTTGTTAGCGACCATGGGAGGCAATTTGACTCGAATGAGTTTCAACATTTTTTAAAACTGAATGGAATTGTTCACAAACAAGTGGCACCATACCATCCTGCAACAAACGGGCAAGCGGAACGTTATGTTCAAACAATCAAATCAAAGTTGATGGCATCCAAATGTACACCCGATACGATACATGCGGAATTGTCAAAGATACTGATGGCATACAGACGGGCTATACTCTCAACAACAGGGAAATCACCAGCAATTTTAATGTTTGACAGACAAATTCAGTCGCGTTTAGATTTGTTGATTCCTAACGATGTGAATCTGGAGGCAGACGATCAATTACGCGCTGTCCCATCAAAGAAATTTTTTGAGGGAGAGAGAGTTGCAGTGCGAGACTACTTATCAAAGGTGAAGTGGCGATATGGAAATGTATAGAAACAAGTAAGAAAGTTTCAGTCGGGTAAACCGACTAAGGTATACCCTCACTTTGTGAGTAATGTAATATATAACATTACACCAATAAATCTGTCAATTTGTGTGGGAGGTACCAGAAGGGGTTTTCCAAATACACATATTTTTCGGTAAACAGTACATTCTTAAATACATTGCATTGTGCTGAACTATAAGCGTTTATGTGCACTGGTATATTAAAGTTACGAGCTATGTAATTTTGGTATGAGTTGGTCATTTTGTGTGGGAGGTACAAAAAGGGGCGGGGTGATAACGCCCACTTTTTACAGGACTATAGGCACTATAACAGCATTACACTGTACAAAATTTCAAGTATTTGTATGCACTGGTATTAAAGTTACAAGCCGTTTACTTTTGGTACGAAACGGTCCATTTGTGTGGGAGGTACCAAAAGGGGCTGTACAATAATGCCCATTTTTTACCGGACTATAGGCGCTACAAAAACATTATACTGTAGAAAATTTCAAGCATTTTTATGCACTTGTATTAAAGTTATAAGCAGTTAAATTTTGATGCAAAATGGTCCATTTGTGTGGGAGGTACCAAAACGGGCATGTCAACTTCACCCATTTTTCTCGAGTTAATAGCGACTAATATACTAATATTATGTGCAGAATTTCAAAAGATTCGAATAAGTAGTATAGAAGTTATTAAAGAATCAATATTTCACTAAATTTTAACCCTTTGTGTGGGAGGTACCAGAAGGAGTAGACCAATATGGCCCATCTTCGAACTCATCCGGAGATAGATCAAAATATTACCACATACCAAATTTGAAGTCAATCGGTTACTCCTATCGAGAGTTATCGTGCGCACCAGCCAGCAGACACACAGACAGACAGACAGACAGACAGACAGACAGACAGACAGACGGACGGACATTGCTCATTCGACTTAAAATGACCCAAAACGGATTTCCTCCGAACATACTTAGGGTCTTAGATCACTCCTTCGATGTGTTACACTTTTTTCCGTAGCAAATGATATATACCCTCGTCACACTAAAGTGAGGGTATAAATATGCGGCGAACTTCATTATGATGTCAGATTAGACGACGGTCGTATTTGGCGAAGACATGTAGATCAAATACGAAAATCAGCGGAAAATTAATGCGTGAATACGAACGTTGAATATTCCAGACCGGTACCAACTATAACAAACAACACATCAGCTGGAAGTTTACCTTTACCATTGATCCAACAAACTCCAACCATTCCGAATGTTCCTGGAAATCAAATACACTCAGACAACCAAGCAGACTAAAATCCAACTGATAAAAATGTTCATGTTCCCGACGAAACTCCGAGGACAGGAAATACCACGTCAACTCCTGACGAGCTACGCCGATCAACAAGGCAACGAAAAGTACCTCAACGTTTAGCAGATTCCTACCTTGAATTTGATTAAATTAAGGGTTTTTTATTCCTATTATATATTCGATATCGATTACATGCATATGGATTATTCATATTCATCACTAATAGGTGAATATCACCACTAACACTAAGAAATAAACTATTCTAATAATATTCTTCAACAAGAACGGTTGTTTTAGTTACAACAGTTATAGAGTTCAATTTTCTTTTATCTATTACGACTATATATTTTTCTTTTCGGAAGCACCGTCCTTTTTTGGGACGACCCAAACAGGTGCATAATACGGTGATCGGGAAGGTCTTATTATCTCGTCATGTAGGAGTTTACACATTTCCTCTTCTACAACTCCCTTAAGAGTCATTGACTACGGATAACTTCGAGTGTATTTTGGTATTTCAGAATTTGTCCGTATCTCACCTACCACCTTCTATGTATAGGTCAATATTTCATCAGGATTTGCAAAATGTTCTCTTTATTACTGTTTACGACAGTCATTAATGAAGATGCTTATTTTACCGTAAGATGGCCCATCCTTATTTCTATGCTATTAACGTCTTGAGAAATGTATTGGTATATGGGTATTTTCTATCCTCCTTTATACGTCTCCAGATATTGACTTTGCAGAGAAGAGATCATGATTTCGTAAAGGAGTCCGAACTTAATTAGACTTAATATAATATTTGTTGCTTCCTGTATCGTGCAAAAATTTTAGAATTCTTCCGTTCCTCGTCCTGATCCTAAAATATAGTAACGAGAACTATGTAACCAAAATAAATGCAGATCTCTATTAAGATCCTCAACCGTATATTCCTCCAGGTGCTCGTTGCGTTCAATATTGTGATCAGCTGTAATTTCTTCAACAACTCATATCTTTCAAATTCATTGTTATCACTTACAGCTCCTTCGAGTTAATCAGAATCATTAACATAATGAACAGGGCCGTCTTGTGGATATTCCTACCAGTACTCATCTGAAATTGTCAGGTCCATAAACCGAATGTAATAACATAAACACTTAAAATATGTTTTTTTGTAATTTTATTCTTTATATTTGGTTTCCTTTTTCAATTAGTTACTATATTTTCTTGGGTAAATAGGTATTTTCTTAAATCGTATAAAATATTCTTTTTGATTTTTCGCCATTTCTCTTTATTTTGTTAATATTGAGTAACAAAAATGTTACAGCTTTTCCTTCTTATGATTATTCACAGTGTTCAGTTGATTCACAATTAAGTTTCTTATTATACCCTCACTTTAGTGATACGAGGGTATATATCATTTGCTACAGAAAAAAGTGTAACACATCGAAGGAGTGACCTAAGACCCCAAGTATGTTCGGCGGATATTCGTTTTGGGTTATTTTAAGTCGAATGAGCAATGTCCGTCTGTCTGTCTGCTGCCTGGTGCGCACGATAACTCTCGAAAGCAGTAACCGATTGACTTCAAATTTGGTATGCGGTAATATTTTTATCTATCTCCGCATGAGTTCGAAGATGGGCCATATTGATCTACTCCTTCTGGTACCTCCCACACAAAGGATTAAAATTTAGTGAAATATTGATTCTTTAATAACTTCTATGCTACTTATTCGAATATTCTGAAATTCTACACATAATATTAGTATATTAGTCGCTATTACCTCGAGAAATATGGGTGAAGTTGGCATGCCCCTTTTGGTACCTCCCACACAAATGGACCATATTGTATCAAAATTTAATTGCTTATAACTTTAATACAAGTGCATAAAAATGCCTGAAATTTTCTACTGTATAATGGTTTTGTAGTGTCTATAGTCCGGTAAAAAATGGGCATTATTGTACAGCCCATTTTGGTACCTCCCACACAAATGGACCGTTTCGTACCAAACGGCTTGTAACTTTAATACCAGTGCATACCAATACTTGAAATTTTGTACAGTGTAATGCGGTTATAGTGTCTATAGTCCTGTAAAAAGTGGGCGTTATCACCCCGCCCCTTTTTGTACCTCCCACACAAATTTACCAAATCATACCAAAATTACATAGCTCGTAACTTTAATATACCAGTGCACATAAACGCTTATAGTTCGGCACAATGCAATATATTTAAGAATCTACTGTTTACCGAAAAATAGGTGTATTTGGAAAAACCCCTTCCGGTACCTCCCACACAAACTGACAGATTTTTAGTGTGATGTTATATATTACATTACTCACAAAGTGAGGGTATACCATAGTCGGTTTACCCGACTGAAACTTTCTCACTTGTTTTCTAATTCACTTAGCCAAATCCGCGACCGTTGCCTTCATTGAGGGAGCCTCCCGAGTGTTTGTAGCTACCAAAGCGCTTCGTTTCCCAGATCTTTAAGCTAGTTAACTGACAGTTTAAATCAGATTCCTTCGGGCTCGTTGTCTTGAAACGGCTTGCCATCTTAAGCAGACTAATGTTGCGACGGGGTCCCTGCTCTTGGGCCAATTAATGAAACATCCAACCTTTTGTATTTTTAAACCAGTAAGGAAAGGCAGAAAGTCGGGCGGGGCCGACTATATAATACCCTACACCTCCCTAACAATGCGATAAGGGTCATTGCCATAATAATTTGGAATAATTGGTAAATGGGTAGAAACATATTATCTAATTCTGAAACGATAATCGCTAAATTAAGCAATATTCGTTCCCAAATTGAGAAACATCTTTCTGGAAAATTTTAATGATCGGAAGTAAAATACAACTTCTATAGCGGTTTGATACCAAATCAGGAGGAACAATCAATATAAATCTGAACCGATCTTCCCTGAATACTCATTCATGTAAAAAGACCTCCTTCTGTCGAATTTCGTACTGATCGCATATAAAATACAGTCTCTACAGCGCCTACATGTCAAATCGGGGGTAACGTATATATGGGGGCTATATCTAAATCTGAACCGATTTCTTCCAAATTTAACAGTGTTCATTCATATAATAAGAAACCTCTTTCTGCCGAATTTCATACTGATCGGATATAAAATAAAATTTTTAAAGCGCTTACAAGTCAATTTGGGGGTAACGTATATATGGGGGCTATATCTCAATCTGAACCGATTTTCTCCGAATTTAGCAGTATTCCTTCATGTAATAAGAAACCTCTCTTTGCCGAATCTCGCACTGATCGGATATAAAATAAAATTTTTACAGCGCTTATATGTCAAATCGGGGGTAATGTATATATGGGGGCTATATCTAAATCTGAACCGATTTCTTCCAAATTTAACAGAGTTAATTCATGTAATAAGAAACCTTTTCCTGCCGAATTTCATACTGATCGGATATAAAATAAAGTTTTTACAGCGCTTACATGTCAAATCGGGGGTAACATATATATGGGGGCTATATCTAAATCTGAACCGATTTTAACCAAATTCAATAGGGATCGTCCTTGGGCCAAACAAAAGATATGTGTAAAGTTTCGTCGAGATCGGACCATAATTGCGACCTGTACTTTGATTACAAGAATACATGCACAGACGGACTGACAGACAGACAGACGGACAGACAGACGGACATAGCTAAATCGACTCAGAAAGTGATTCTAAGTCGATCGGTATAATAAACGATGGGTCTATTTCTTCTCCTTTTGGGTGTTACAAAAAAAGTTATAATACCCTGTACCACAGTGTGGTGTAGGGTATATATTAGTATATTAGTCGCTATTACCTCGAGAAAAATGGGTGAAGTTGGCATGCCCCTTTTGGTACCTCCCACACAAATGGACCATATTGTATCAAAATTTAATTGCTTATAACTTTAATACAAGTGCATAAAAATGCCTGAAATTTTCTGCTGTATAATGGTTTTGTAGTGTCTATAGTCCGGTAAAAAATGGGCATTATTGTACAGCCCATTTTGGTACCTCCCACACAAATGGACCGTTTCGTACCAAACGGCTTGTAACTTTAATACCAGTGCATACCAATACTTGAAATTTTGTACAGTGTAATGCGGTTATAGTGTCTATAGTCCTGTAAAAAGTGGGCGTTATCACCCCGCCCCTTTTTGTACCTCCCACACAAATTTACCAAATCATACCAAAATTACATAGCTCGTAACTTTAATATACCAGTGCACATAAACGCTTATAGTTCGGCACAATGCAATATATTTAAGAATCTACTGTTTACCGAAAAATAGGTGTATTTGGAAAAACCCCTTCCGGTACCTCCCACACAAACTGACAGATTTTTAGTGTGATGTTATATATTACATTACTCACAAAGTGAGGGTATACCATAGTCGGTTTACCCGACTGAAACTTTCTTACTTGTTTTCTAATTCACTTAGCCAAATCCGCGACCGTTGCCTTCATTGAGGGAGCCTCCCGAGTGTTTGTAGCTACCAAAGCGCTTCGTTTCCCAGATCTTTAAGCTAGTTAACTGACAGTTTAAATCAGATTCCTTCGGGCTCGTTGTCTTGAAACGGCTTGCCATCTTAAGCAGACTAATGTTGCGACGGGGTCCCTGCTCTTGGGCCAATTAATGAAACATCCAACCTTTTGTATTTTTAAACCAGTAAGGAATGGCAGAAAGTCGGGCGGGGCCGACTATATAATACCCTACACCTCCCTAACAATGCGATAAGGGTCATTGCCATAATAATTTGGAATAATTGGTAAATGGGTAGAAACATATTATCTAATTCTGAAACGATAATCGCTAAATTAAGCAATATTCGTTCCTAAATTGAGAAACATCTTTCTGGAAAATTTTAATGATCGGAAGTAAAATACAACTTCTATAGCGGTTTGATACCAAATCAGGAGGAACAATCAATATAAATCTGAACCGATCTTCCCTGAATACTCATTCATGTAAAAAGACCTCCTTCTGTCGAATTTCGTACTGATCGCATATAAAATACAGTCTCTACAGCGCCTACATGTCAAATCGGGGGTAACGTATATATGGGGGCTATATCTAAATCTGAACCGATTTCTTCCAAATTTAACAGTGTTCATTCATATAATAAGAAACCTCTTTCTGCCGAATTTCATACTGATCGGATATAAAATAAAATTTTTAAAGCGCTTACAAGTCAATTTGGGGGTAACGTATATATGGGGGCTATATCTCAATCTGAACCGATTTTCTCCGAATTTAGCAGTATTCCTTCATGTAATAAGAAACCTCTCTTTGCCGAATCTCGCACTGATCGGATATAAAATAAAATTTTTACAGCGCTTATATGTCAAATCGGGGGTAATGTATATATGGGGGCTATATCTAAATCTGAACCGATTTCTTCCAAATTTAACAGAGTTAATTCATGTAATAAGAAACCTTTTCCTGCCGAATTTCATACTGATCGGATATAAAATAAAGTTTTTACAGCGCTTACATGTCAAGCGCTTACATGTCAAAATTTTTAAAGCGCTTACAAGTCAATTTGGGGGTAACGTATATATGGGGGCTATATCTCAATCTGAACCGATTTTCTCCGAATTTAGCAGTATTCCTTCATGTAATAAGAAACCTCTCTTTGCCGAATCTCGCACTGATCGGATATAAAATAAAATTTTTACAGCGCTTATATGTCAAATCGGGGGTAATGTATATATGGGGGCTATATCTAAATCTGAACCGATTTCTTCCAAATTTAACAGAGTTAATTCATGTAATAAGAAACCTTTTCCTGCCGAATTTCATACTGATCGGATATAAAATAAAGTTTTTACAGCGCTTACATGTCAAATCGGGGGTAACATATATATGGGGGCTATATCTAAATCTGAACCGATTTTAACCAAATTCAATAGGGATCGTCCTTGGGCCAAACAAAAGATATGTGTAAAGTTTCGTCGAGATCGGACCATAATTGCGACCTGTACTTTGATTACAAGAATACATGCACAGACGGACTGACAGACAGACAGACGGACAGACAGACGGACATAGCTAAATCGACTCAGAAAGTGATTCTAAGTCGATCGGTATAATAAACGATGGGTCTATTTCTTCTCCTTTTGGGTGTTACAAAAAAAGTTATAATACCCTGTACCACAGTGTGGTGTAGGGTATATATTAGTATATTAGTCGCTATTACCTCGAGAAAAATGGGTGAAGTTGGCATGCCCCTTTTGGTACCTCCCACACAAATGGACCATATTGTATCAAAATTTAATTGCTTATAACTTTAATACAAGTGCATAAAAATGCCTGAAATTTTCTACTGTATAATGGTTTTGTAGTGTCTATAGTCCGGTAAAAAATGGGCATTATTGTACAGCCCATTTTGGTACCTCCCACACAAATGGACCGTTTCGTACCAAACGGCTTGTAACTTTAATACCAGTGCATACCAATACTTGAAATTTTGTACAGTGTAATGCGGTTATAGTGTCTATAGTCCTGTAAAAAGTGGGCGTTATCACCCCGCCCCTTTTTGTACCTCCCACACAAATTTACCAAATCATACCAAAATTACATAGCTCGTAACTTTAATATACCAGTGCACATAAACGCTTATAGTTCGGCACAATGCAATATATTTAAGAATCTACTGTTTACCGAAAAATAGGTGTATTTGGAAAAACCCCTTCCGGTACCTCCCACACAAACTGACAGATTTTTAGTGTGATGTTATATATTACATTACTCACAAAGTGAGGGTATACCATAGTCGGTTTACCCGACTGAAACTTTCTTACTTGTTTTCTAATTCACTTAGCCAAATCCGCGACCGTTGCCTTCATTGAGGGAGCCTCCCGAGTGTTTGTAGCTACCAAAGCGCTTCGTTTCCCAGATCTTTAAGCTAGTTAACTGACAGTTTAAATCAGATTCCTTCGGGCTCGTTGTCTTGAAACGGCTTGCCATCTTAAGCAGACTAATGTTGCGACGGGGTCCCTGCTCTTGGGCCAATTAATGAAACATCCAACCTTTTGTATTTTTAAACCAGTAAGGAATGGCAGAAAGTCGGGCGGGGCCGACTATATAATACCCTACACCTCCCTAACAATGCGATAAGGGTCATTGCCATAATAATTTGGAATAATTGGTAAATGGGTAGAAACATATTATCTAATTCTGAAACGATAATCGCTAAATTAAGCAATATTCGTTCCTAAATTGAGAAACATCTTTCTCGAAAATTTTAATGATCGGAAGTAAAATACAACTTCTATAGCGGTTTGATACCAAATCAGGAGGAACAATCAATATAAATCTGAACCGATCTTCCCTGAATACTCATTCATGTAAAAAGACCTCCTTCTGTCGAATTTCGTACTGATCGCATATAAAATACAGTCTCTACAGCGCCTACATGTCAAATCGGGGGTAACGTATATATGGGGGCTATATCTAAATCTGAACCGATTTCTTCCAAATTTAACAGTGTTCATTCATATAATAAGAAACCTCTTTCTGCCGAATTTCATACTGATCGGATATAAAATAAAATTTTTAAAGCGCTTACAAGTCAATTTGGGGGTAACGTATATATGGGGGCTATATCTCAATCTGAACCGATTTTCTCCGAATTTAGCAGTATTCCTTCATGTAATAAGAAACCTCTCTTTGCCGAATCTCGCACTGATCGGATATAAAATAAAATTTTTACAGCGCTTATATGTCAAATCGGGGGTAATGTATATATGGGGGCTATATCTAAATCTGAACCGATTTCTTCCAAATTTAACAGAGTTAATTCATGTAATAAGAAACCTTTTCCTGCCGAATTTCATACTGATCGGATATAAAATAAAGTTTTTACAGCGCTTACATGTCAAATCGGGGGTAACATATATATGGGGGCTATATCTAAATCTGAACCGATTTTAACCAAATTCAATAGGGATCGTCCTTGGGCCAAACAAAAGATATGTGTAAAGTTTCGTCGAGATCGGACCATAATTGCGACCTGTACTTTGATTACAAGAATACATGCACAGACGGACTGACAGACAGACAGACGGACATAGCTAAATCGACTCAGAAAGTGATTCTAAGTCGATCGGTATAATAAACGATGGGTCTATTTCTTCTCCTTTTGGGTGTTACAAAAAAAGTTATAATACCCTGTACCACAGTGTGGTGTAGGGTATAAAAAGGCAGCGTGTTTTCCGAAACAACACGTGTTATCTGTATTGAATGAAAAACCCAGCACCTAAAGTAAATCTAAGTCAAACCTTAATGTGGCCACCTTTTTACTGTATCCTCAACATGCGCGAAGGATTATACGCTGCATCAGCATAACACTTTATTTGTGAGGTTCCGTGTGTCACCGCGAGAATTTCAGACCGTATGGGAGTCTAGTAAATCTATAGGAGTGCGTAAAATTTGGAAGAATATGCTTCTTAGAACAATGTCCATATAAAGGAAATCTTATTCTGGTTTAAAAACACTAAAAGCCAAGGTCATCATTCTGTGAAATTAAATATCTTCAGACTGTATTGTAGTAAATATAGTAGTAATCTGGCCAGTAAATCTATAGGAGCCTTTATTAGAAGAAAACAAGTAAAATCGTTAAGTTCGGTCATGCCGACTCTTATATACCCTCCACCATGGATAGCATGTGACCTCACAAAATAACTCAAACCTAAAGAAAACCAGTAAGGAAAGGCTAAAGTCGGGCGGGGCCGACTATATAATACCCTACACCACTCTCGTAATATTGAATAACTCTGATATATACATTTTGTAATTCATGTATAAATTGTTTACATAAATTTACTTTTGGGACATTTTATACTTAAATAATACCCTGTACCACAGTGTGGTGTAGGGTATAAAAACGGTTGGATCTGAAGAGCCAAATCGGATGAAACATATATATGGGAGCTATAGCTAAATCTTAACCGATTTTCTTCAAATTCGGTAGTGTTGATTCATGTATCAAGAAACTCTACCATTCTAAATTTCAAAATGATTGGATGTAAAATACAGCTTCTACAGGACTAAAGAGCTGAAGAGCCAAATCGGATGAAACATATATATGGGAGCTATAGCTAAAAAATCTTAACCGATTTTCTTCAAATTCGGTAGTGTTGGTTCATGGATCAAGAAACTCTACCATTCTAAATTTCAAAACGATTGGATGTAAAATACAGCTTCTATAGAACTAAAGGGCCAAATCGGACGAAAGATATATATGGGAGCTATATCTAAATCTAAACCGATTTCAACCAATGGCTAAATCGGACAGACATGGTTAAATCGACTCAGCTAGTGATTCTGAGTCGATCGGTATACTTTAAGGTGGATCTAGCCAAGGTGTTACAAACGTGAAACAAACTTATAATACCCTGTACCACAGTGTGGTGTAGGGTATAATAACACCGAAAACACAAAAAATATAGTAGATGAGAACAGTAGGAATAACAACAAGTTAGATGCTATATATGGGAGCTATATCTAAATATGGACCGATATGGCCCATTTGCAATCCCAAGCAACCTGCAACTAAAAGAAGTATTTGTACCAAATTTGATCAACCTAGCTATATTATTGCGGACTGTAGCGTGATTACCACAGACGGACAGACGGACATGGCTAAATCGTCTTAGAATTTTACGACGATTAAGAATATATATACTTTATGGGGTCTCCGATCAATATTTAGAGGTGTTACAAACGGAGTGACAAAATGAATATACCCTCCATACTATGGTAGAGGGTATAATTAAGTTAGTTCTCCAGACTTGTCCTCTATTCCAATCTGATGAAATCTTGACATCAGATCAAGGCATGGGAAATATTTCGCCCTGCAAGCGGGAATAAATATTCTACTAATTCCTTATTAATCTGTCGATAGTCAACCGTTAATCTCCATTTCGTTTCTTTAGAATCGGGAAGAGATTTCTTTGGTAGTAGCAAAACTGGACTATTGCATTCGGAGCATGACGGCTCTACTATCCCATCATCTATTAATGTATTCTTTTCTCTCTCTATGTACTGTTTGTGTGTATGCAGTACACGATGATTCTTCTGTTTCTTTACCTCGAACGAACACTTTCGTTTGTATTCTAAGCGAATGATAACACTGTACAACAGTTCAAAAACCAAAAACAGCGCTACTATTTTTCTTTTAGGTCTTGGCGAGTAGAATTTACGGGTAAAAACCGAATTTCTTTCTTTTTGACTTGAACTCATATAACATTGTTAATTATTAACCGATTTTAAATCTCTAAAAGAATTTGGAAAGAAGAACGATGTATATTTTGTTTATTTGAAGCTGCAGGAATATAGGTTTATTTGTCCTACAAATACAATGCAACCAGTCTCTTAAAAATCCATTTGCAATTGACCGAGTTATTAAAGTTTCATTAAAACTAAATGTGTACATAAATACTTTAATCTCTAAAAGAATTTGGAAAGAAGAGAATTAGACCTTTCGGGTAATAATTAACAAAGTTATAGGCGTTCAAGTGAAAAAAAGGCAAGAAATTCGGTTTTTTACCCGTAAATCCGGATTTTGGGGGTGGCCGGGGAATTCCAAAAAAAGATTCGTGTTTTACTCAAAAAGACCTACGGGAAAAATAGTATCGCGTCATTTGCTTCTCAACTTGAGTTTATTTTGTCGCACTGTATAATCAATTTGTGTTTCTCTATATGTGAAAGTCTACGCACACGACAAATCCAAAGAAAATACAAGGATTTTTATAAAAATGTTGGTTTCTCTATCTCGAACGAACTGTCATCTGCCATACGAGCGAAACGTCAAAATCAGTCACTTGTTGTTTGGTGTATGACTCAAAGAGAAAATAAATTTATTTGATTTGTCGCTTACTTCAAAAAGTGGAAAAACTTACTAAAAAAGATGCTAAGTAGAATGTATCATAAACCAGTAAGGAAAGGCTAAAGTCGGACGGGGCCGACTATATAATACCCTACACCACTCTCGTAATATTGAATAACTCTGAACTTTGTAGTTCATGTATAAATTGTTTATTGTAAATTTCAAAACGATTGGATGTAAAATACAGCTTCTATAGAACTAAAGGGCCAAATCGGACGAAACATATATATGGGAGCTATAGCTAAATCTTAACCGATTTTCTTCAAATTCGGCAATGTTGGTTCATAGATCAAGAAACTCTACCATTCTAAATTTCAAAACGATTGGATGTAAAATACAGCTTTTATAGGACTAAAGGGCCAAATCGGACGAAACATATATATGGGAGCTATAGCTAAATCTTAACTGATTTTCTTCAAATTCGGCAATGTTGGTTCATGGATCAAGAAACTCTACCATTCTAAATTTCAAAATTATTGGATGTAAAATACAGCTTCTACAGGACTAAAGAGGAAAATCGGACGAAACATATATATTGGAGCTATAGCTAAATCTTAACCGATTTTCTTCAAATTCGGCAATGTTGGTTCATGGACCAAGAAACTCTACCATTCTAAATTTCAAAACGATTGGATGTAAAGTACAGCTTCTACAGGACTATAGAGGAAAATCGGACGAAACATATATATGGGAGCTATAGCTAAATCTTAACCGATTTTCTTCAAATTCGGCCATGTTGGTTCATGGATCAAGAAACTCTACCATTCTAAATTTCAAAACGATTGGATGTAAAATACAGCTTCTACAGGACTAAAGGGCCAAATCGGACGAAACATATATATGGGAGCTATAGCTAAATCTTAACCGATTTTCTTCAAATTCGGCAATGTTGGTTCATGGATCAAGAAACTCTACCATTCTAAATTACAAAACGATTGGATGTAACATACAGCTTCTATAGGACTAAAGGGCCAAATCGGACGAAAGATTTATATGGGAGCTATATCTAAATCTGAACCGATTTCAACCAAATTCAATAGCGATCTTAACAGCTGCGAAATACTCTAAACTGCAAAATTTCAGAACGATCGGAGTGAAATTGCGACCTGTAGTCGACGAACAACTTTACATCCACAGACGGACGGACGGACGGACGGACGGACATGCCTAAATCGACTCAGCTAGTGATTCTGAGTCGATCGGTATACTTTAAGGTGGGTCTAGCTGTGTTATTTTCAGGTGTTACAAACATCTGCCGTGAAACAAACTTATAATACCCTGTACCACAGTGTGGTGTAGGGTATAAAAATATGGATAAACATTTCATCATACAGAAGTGAACATTGCAGCAGCTCTGCATCTCGCTAAAGCACAATGCGACCGCCAAGTGAGCATGTGTATCGATTTTCACAACCAAAACATGAAATCACGCAAGACAGCAATCTTTTTGTTGTTGTATTGGGCGAATTCTTGTTTTGGTTGTGGCTATCGCTACGCATACTGAACAGAGTTGGAGATATTTTGTTCGAATGTACAAAAATTTATGGTTGTTTTTGGCAGGAATTATATTATTTTCCAATTCGTAAATTGCTTACGTTATAGACGGAAGGCCAGGCGATCGAACGAACGAACCTCAGAGAAACCTAATTCCTGACGAAAATTAGTGACTTGTTTTCTGTCGCTTGTGGTTTCGTTCGAGATAGAAAAACAGGCTATTAATGTATACAGATTCAGTATCCTTTATCCTTAAAATTAGTTTGTAAAAATTATTAGTTGAAATAGTTTCCGTTTCCAACACGAAGATATCGCTATATTCGGAACATAAATTTGTCAATGTTTCACGAAAATGTGTTGGGAATTTTTCCCTCATTATTCGTAAAATGAGCATTGCAAGAGTTACTTGTACTATATTGTAATTACCGATATATTCATTTAAAATTGTATGTGGATCTAATGTAACTGTTGTGTTATTCGTATTCGTACCTCAGTGGTATTGGAAAATCATCTTGTACCAATTGGTGGTATTAAAAAAATTCTGAATCTTATATCGAAAAATTTTGTACCAATAGATCTGATTTTGCTATGTTCTATGTCAATGTTGTTATAGGGTCAGAATATTTAATATCGACCTATGTAGTTTATTTTTGGCTAGAATGTTTATAAGCAGTTACAAATAGGTAACATAAGATCTCGCTATCATTATTTTTTAAAAAAAAATTTTTACGAAATTTGTAATTTTCCAAATTTTGTAAAAAAAATTTTCACGAAAGTTTTTTTTTTTTGGAAAAAACCTTTGTAGAAAAAATGGCTCCCCCCTCAATTTTCTTCAAATATTCACAGAAAATTCGTCGCACTATCGCAAATCCAGAACAGACTCAATATTTGCAAAAGTTATGGACGAAATACCAAGACTAGTCTGAGAATTTTGCGTCTGTTTTTGCAAAACACTGCACATTGGTACGAATTCAAAAAGGGGAAATAATTCGACCGTTTCTAATCCAGGCAACCGATTGCGACCAAACTTGCCGTGGTAGATGAAGAGGTGTTAGAGAAGTTACGTTTCATATTTGGGCCCCCTATGTCAGAGCGGAGCTAGAGGGCCTCAAAGTTGGGTGAAAAATTTTTTTTTAATTTTTTCAAAATTCAAATGGCCATCAGTCTCTCTCAGGCTATTGTTAGTGACAGACGTGTTGTGCAAAATTCCTAAAAGAATTTGCGATCATCGCAGTGATGAAGATTCGATGCCTTCATCCAAAATACAAAAGACAGGCAGCTCTTAGACGATGATAACAATGATACTACAACTGCCATGGACAGTGAAGAAAATGACAGAAGCCTGTCTAAAAATATATCCCCTATTAAAGTGTTAACCCAAAATAGTGAAGATATAATTAAATTATTAAAAGCTAAAAAAATCACCCAATATCTAGCCAAAAAAATATCAATTGGACTAAAGTTAATTTGTGAAACCATTGATTCTTATAACAAAGTTATTGAAATTCTAAGTGAAAACAATTATCAATATTTCACTCATGATCTCAAAAGCAACAAACCGTTCAAGGCTGTTATTCGTGGTTTGGACAACAAAACTGACAGTGAAGTCAAAAACGAACTGATTTCCCATGGGTTGAAATGCATAGACGTTAAACTTGTAAAACTTACTTATGATAAATATGTCGACACATTATACATTGTTCACTTTGAAAGAGGCACAGTGAGAATGCAAGATCTAAAAAAGAATGTACGTGCTCTCTTCCATATTATTATTACATGGGACTATCAACGGAAGGTCAAAAACAAACCAGTTCAATGTCGTAGGTGTCAAATGTTTGGCCATGGTGAAAAAGGCTGCAATGTAAAAGTAACATGTGCAAACTGTGCGGATAAACACAACACCAACGATTGCAAATCAACCAACAAAATCCAATGCGCAAACTGCGGAGAAAACCATAAGTCCACTGATCTCATGTCCAAACCGATCATCTTATTTGGAAATGAGAGAAAAACTAGCGATGAGAACTCACCACGCAAAGAGACAGGGAGTAAAATTCACCACGAACGCTGAGAGTTTCCCATCTATGAGAAAATCAACCAACGTACCAAGAAATGTAAACTCTAGTTGGAGACCAACGAACACCAACAACATTTTTAACTCTCAAAATTCTAGCGCTCATAACAATCTCTTTACTGAGCAAGAGTTTATGCAGCTGACGATGGAGATGATTTCTAAGTTGAGTTCGGGTACCAACAAGGAACAACAATTCAGTGTTATTGCAGAGCTAGCAATAAAATTTGTATATAGTAATAACGTATAATGATTAGTTCAAATTTAAAAGTAATATTCTGGAACTCTAGAAGTATCCGAAATAAGATTGTAGAATTTAGTAATTTCTTAAATACCAACCATGTTTATGTCTGTTGTTTATCTGAGACTTGGCTCGGTGAAAATGATAGATTTAATATTCCTAACTATAGATGCGTGAGAAAAGATAGATCAGGGCAAAACGGTGGTGGTGTTGCTTTTCTGATTCGTCGACACCTAGAGTTTAAAACAGTGCCATGCATAGTTACTCAAATAATTGAAAACGTCGGCATTGAGATTTTCCAGGTGGTCAAAATAACAGCGCCCTCCGTAACAAGTTTAAGTCTGATTTAAGAAAATTTTTGAATATGAGGTCTAATTACATTTTCTGTGGTGACCTCAATGCTAGACATAGAAATTGGAATTGCTTACGTGCAAATTCATGGGGCAATATACTGTATGACTTTACATCTATACTTCCATTTACGATATCCTACCCTAATAGTCCCACACATATTCCCTCAACAAATAGATCGAATCCATCTACACTTGATTTGATTCTGACGAATATTCCACAATTTATATCTAATCCTAGCACCATTAATGATCTTTCATCTGATCATCTCCCGGTGAGCTTTAATCTGTCATCGTCCATTCAGAATTCGAGTTATGCCAAATTCAATTTTGCTCGTGCAAATTGGACTAATTATAAATCTTTTATAAACTCGAAATTTCGAGAAAACGGAGTGCATATTAGAACTGCTGATATAGATAATCAGGTTAAATTTTTCACTTCAACTTTATTAGAAGGTGTCCGTCAGTCTGTTCCAATGTTTTTCCCTAAAGCTAGATTTTCCAAGTTGCCCGATTATATATTAAATCTAATCAGCATTAGAAATACCTATCGTAGAGAATGGGTGCGATATAGGCAAAATTCAGATTATGCGATTATGACGAGGTATACGACCATAATACGAAATGAAATAAGAGTATTCAGAAACCACCAGTGGAATAAAACCTTGGAAAGTTTAGACAAAGGTGCCAAGTCTTTTTGGAATGTTACAAAAATGCTAAGGAAGAAGACAACTTACTGTCATGGTTTGCTATCAGGTGACGATATTTTAATCTCTGACAACGATAAAGCCAATGCCTTTGCCAACACATTTAGTACCAATCACAGGATATCTGAAGAAATTGGTCTATTACAACATACTCAATTCGTTGATGAAACCATTGCAAATTTTGATACAACTAATGTTATTACTCCAACCACTGTGCTAATTACAGTTTCGGATGTTGAGGACATTATTTGTAATTTAAGAAAACGAAAGGCATGTGGTCTAGATGAAATAAATAATGAAATGGTTAAAAATTTGACAAGCGACGCAAAAGAATGTATAACAAACATTTTTAATGCCTTTCTTGAATTTCAATATTTCCCCAATACGTGGAAAACTGCCAAAGTTATACCGATCCCTAAACCCGGAAAACCTCACAACAAACCTGAAAATTACAGGCCAATTAGTTTACTAAGTACCCTTGGTAAATTGCTAGAACGAATTCTAAATGTTAAACTTTCAAAAAGTCTCAAGGACATGCAAATTCTACCGAATGAGCAATTCGGCTTCAGACACTCTCATTCAACAGTACACCAAGTCAAGCGAATTTGTAACGATATCAAAGCTGGACTAAATTCAGGGAAATCCACAGCTTTAATTCTATATTCCAGTAATGAGTCCCTGTAGGTTCGCAGCATATGCAGATGATATTGACATTTATTATACACATGAATTCAGTCGGGATATTCTGACCGAAATTCAATGTGCAATTAATAAACTGGCTGAATATTACATAAAATGGAAAATTAAAATTAATGTAGATAAGACCCAGGCTATCTTTTTTACTAGAAAAAGGAAGCTCTGTTACTTACCTACCCATAATTTAAAAATCCTGAACAACGATATAACGTGGTTGGAAAATGTTAAATATTTAGGTATATATCTGGACAAGAAATTAACGTTTAGTTATCATATATCCAACATTGTCAACAAAGTCAATCTATATAAACGAATACTTTATCCTTTAATAAATAGAAACTCAATGCTTAGTAATCATAACAAAATCTTAATTGTAAAGTTAATTTTCCAAGCAATAATTCTATATGGTTGTCCTGTTTGGAGAAACTGTGCAAAAACACATTTAAAACGCTTACAAGTTTCGCAAAATAAAATTCTAAAAATGGCTCTAAATTTACCTTGGCATTTCTCAACGAACATGCTTCATACTATTAGTAATGTAAATACTGTAACATTTTGCATTGAACAAATAACAAATAGGTTTCAAACAAATTGTATGATCTCAGAAAACCCTCTGATCTCAAACTTGTACACATAAAATTGTTAATTCTTACAATATAACATATTAAATTTATATTGATTTATAAAAATCTCAGTATAGAAGGTTTTTGTTAATAGTTTTCCTTCACACACGTACATTTTAAATTCCACATTGTTTCCCCTTTAGCGGTTATATAATAATCTAGATATAAGCAAAGCCAAATCTGTGCAATAACTTCTAGAATATAATACACACATTGTAAACTTACTATTAAATAAAGAATTGAAATTGAAAAATTGAAAATGGCCATACAATTTTTACAAAAAAACTTTGTTGCTTATAAACATTTTAGCCCAAAATAAACTACATAGGTCGATATTAAATATTCTGACCCTATATGTTTTGTGTATATCTCTTCAATTGGGAGGTTATTCTTTATTAGATATATGTCTGCTCATTCATCTAGTAAAAGAGTTATGTGACTGTTAGCGTGGTCCACATGAACCTGTATGAATATACTCAAGTTGAGGTTAAGTTTGTAAATTTTTCCGTTTATTGATTTGACCTTATCGCAGAGCGGATAGTTTTTAACCTATTACGCAATACCTATTCACCTACCTACTACGCAACCAGGAGGTTTGTTGTTTATAAAGCGTAGGTTGAATTGGATGCATCGGTCTCTGGACAGAAATTTCTGAGCTCAGTCTGGAAGGCCTATACCGACGTACCTATTACGGGCTAATACTGGCTATGGGGGTGTCCCCCCCAACCAATTTATGATTAAACCAAAAAAGACGAAGGAGATTACGGCGCAGGGGAGGGAAAACCCAGTGCCGGCGACAAGCGTTGATTCACTCACGAGTCATGTGTCGTCGTTATCGAACAATCGTGAGCAAGCAACTTCTACGAGCTTTGGTGTCTTGGATCCCGTAGTCGAAAATGAAACAAGAGCACATCCAGCCGCAGGCAAAACAAATGATAAGACAGATGAAGCAGAACCCAGCCGGGGCTTTAAGCAACCCCAGCCTTTAAAAGCCAGTGGGGACTCTGACTCTGAATCATCAAATGAAAACAATATCACTATTGTTGCTAACTCAAAGAGACTGTCAGGGGCACAAAGAAGGAAACTGAATAAGTTGAACCGACAGAACCTATTACGGGATGAACCTGACAATTCTACCTCCAATACAAACATGGAGGCCGCTAAAAGAGTCAGGTCTCCCGAAGAACATAGCGCTGTGAAAGTGACTAAGAAGAAAAAGGGCTCGCCGTCTTCCAGTAATTCGGATAAGCCTAACGTAACCACACAAAAGGAGGTCTCTAGTCTGGGTCCTTCGATTGTGGGCGGTAAAGTTGACCCAATAACGCAGTTCAAGTCAACCAAATCATCCGTTAAGGATGAGGCTTTAACCAAAAAGACTCTACAGACACGGAAAAATCAATTGGCCATAAAGAAGGGTAAGAAGCCACCGTCTTATTCTAATATAGCTAAACAACATTTTCGAGACGATCTATGCTACGCCATAATTGATAGCAGTAGTGCATCTGGCAGAATCCCCGAAGACCAAAAGAGTAACATCGAAGATTTGGTCTATACGAGGGTAGCGGAATACGTCCTCGAATCTAAGGATGAACCACCAATCGAAGTAATGAGTTGCAAGTTTGAGAGGGGTGTTTTGATGCTAAGGCTGGCATCACAACGCTGCGCTGGTATCCTCGTAAAACTTGTGGATAGCTTCCCCTCACCTTGGAATGGCGCAAAGCTAAAATTGGTAAGGAAAAGCGACATTCCTGAACTCATAAAAACGACCCTATATGTTAAGGGATGTCCCAGTAAGTTCTCATCAGAGTACATACTCGACATCATTTGCAAACAGAATTCAAAACTTTCCGTGAGAAAGTGGGAAGTCTTCTATAGGAAGGATGATACCGAGGGTACTCTCCTCGTGTTAGGCATATACCCATAATCCAAGAACAATCTTGTCATGGCGAAGGGCATGGCGTACTTCTTGATCTGGACAGTCTTTTTAAAAATTGGAAAGGTCCCGATTGGCAGGACAAATGAATCGAGTCCAAATATACTGTCTGAAGAGGCAAACACTGGTATTAAACGGATGGAGACAAGTGAGACACTGCCAAAAACTGATGTGGAAGTAGTCAATAACACCACCAGTTCACCAATAGTACCGCCACTTTTGCAGGAAGTTCCCAGCAAAGGTGGTGATCAAAATAAAAAGAGCCACAAAAAGATCCAAACCAATGAGGGAGCGACAAAAAATAACACCGCCTACCAAAATTGTCGACTGGAAGATGGTGTGATAGGTAGTGAACGAAAGGAGGAGAATGACCCACTACCAAATAATGAGGGGGTGCCACCAGATAGGATAGACTCCCAAAAGAAACTTTTACTGGAAGGACAATGATTGAGGTCATCCAGATAAACCTCCACCGGAGCGAGACAGCATCCAACGCTCTGATGGACATCATAAATAAAGGCAGGGTTCATATTGCTTTGATCCAGGAACCATGGACAACTAGCAACAAGGTTACTGGATTAAACCATGTGAACTATAACCTTTTCTACGCCAATACAGGTACTCGTCCAAGGACTTGTATTCTGTGCCATAAAAACTTATGTTTTATTTTCTCTCCAGAGTTGTCAACATCGGACGCAACGGTGCTGAGGCAAAGTAATGGAAATATGTACCTGGCGTCAATATATCTGCCATTCGATGCGCCGACATTGCCACCTACGTCGGAATTGCAACGTCTGGTGAGGGAATCCAAACACACAAGTAATGAGTTATTAGCTGGATGTGACGCCAACTCCCATCATATCGTTTGGGGTAGTACTAACACCAATAAAAGGGGACACGCCCTTATCGAATTTTTGAATACAAATGACCTCATAACTCTTTTCATCCAAATCTATTATGCAGAAGAGCTGAAGAGGCACTTAACATAGCATATAACTGGGCACAACCAAGGGGATTAAATGTTAACCCAGACAAAACACAAGGAAAACGAAGATCCCACGTTTTACCCCGCCTCGATTCCTGAATAAGACAATTGCTATAACTAACCAGTAAGGAAAGACAGAAAGTCGGGCGGAGCCGACTATATAATACCCTACACCTACCTATCAATGCGAAAATGGGAATTGCGGTAAGAATTTGGCAGTGTTCATACATGTAATAAGAAAACTCTCTCTGCCGATTTTCGTACTTATCGGATATAAAATATGGTGTCTACAGCGCTTACACGTCAAATCGGGTGAAACATATATATGGGAACTATATCTAAATCTGAACAGATTTTCCCCGAATTTGGCAGTGTTTATTCATGTAATAAGAGAACTCTCTCTGCCAAATATCGTACTGATCTGATATAAAATACAGTTTCTACAGCGCTTACATGTCAAATCGGGTAAAACATATATATGGGGGCTATATCTTAATCTGAACCGATTTTCCCCGAATTTGGCAGTGTTCACTCATGTAATAAGAGAACTCTCTCTGCCAAATTTCGTACTGATCTGATATAAAATACAGTTTCTACAGCGCTTACATGTGAAATCGGGTGAAACATATATATGGGGACTATATCTAAATCTGAACAGATTTTCCTCGAATTTGGCAGTATTCATTCATGTAATAAGAGAACTCTCTCTGCCAAATTTCGTACTGATCTGATATAAAATACAGTTTCTACAGCGCTTACATGTAAAATCGGGGGTAACATATATATGGGGGCTATATCTAAATCTGAACCGATTTTTACCAAATTTAATAGGGATTGTCCTTGGGCCAAACAAATGATATGTGTAAACCAAAATTGCTACCTGTACTTTGATTACAAGAATACATGCACAGACGGACAGACAGACAGACGGACATAGCTAAATCAACTCAGAAAGTGATTCTAAGTCGATCGGTATAATAAACGATGGGTCTATCTCTTCTCCTTTTAGGTGTTACAAACAAATGCACAAAGTCATAATATCCTGTACCACAGTGTGGTGTAGGGTATAAAAAGGTAAAATACTTGGGAGTAATCTTGGATCAGAAACTGTACTGGAAAGATCATCTTGAAGAAAGAGTTACAAAGGCACACAGATGTTGGTCGTTGTGCAGAAGAGCTATAGGTTTAAAATGGGGACTACGTCCAAATATGACTCACTGGCTTTACATGAGCGTGATTAGACCAATAATCACCTACGCCTCTGTGGTGTGGTGGACATCAATGGACATGAAGTGCAACGTAATACCTTTGCAAAAAATTGAACGTATGTGCTGTCTAGGCATAAGCGAGGCATTTAGAACTGCACCAACAAAAGCGTTGGAGACTATACTGCACATCCAACCAATAGACATCCGTATAAAGTATGAGGCAGCCCTCACAGCAAGACGTCTACAAGTGATGGGTGAATGGATAAATCGAGACCACAGGTCGTACCATCAGAAGATTTTAGAATATCTAGTTGGTCACATTCAAACGCCAGAAATCTCGGACCGCATTCCTGAAGTGCGGCTTACTGCTACCTGTGATACGTTTGTGCCAGACAGACGCTCCTGGGAAAATGGAACTTTGGCCCATGTGCCAGTGGGAACCAGCTGCTACACGGATGGGTCCAAGCGAGGAGGAAGGACGGGTATGGGACTTTTTATTGATGAACCAGAAGTCGAACTTCACTTCCGCCTCCCTGACCATAACACGGTATTTCAAGCAGAAGTTCGAGCAATCACGGAGTGTGTGAACTGGCTCAGTAACACGACAAAGATAGCCAAATGGCGATTAAAGCAATAACATCGGAAAGGGTCAAATCCAGAACTGTGTTGGACTGTAAAAGAACGATAAATGATTACTCAGCCCATGGTCAATTGCGTATTTGCTGGGTACCAGGACACAACGGAGTGATTGGAAATGAACGGGCAAACAACTTGGCTTCAAAGGGCAGAGAACTTCGAGTAATAAACTTGGAAAATTGGAAACCTTTCGAAGCCACGAAAAATGAGTTGAAGCACTGGGCAGTGATGGCTCATAAAACTGTGTGGAATAGCGCAACAGTAGGAGCAACTGCAAAGATACTGTGGGGTGACCCAAATGAAAAGAAAACAAGAAGTCTTCTGAAACTAAAAAAGATCGATATTAGTAAGATGATGAGTGTTCTAACGGGACACTCAAGCTTACAAGCACATCTTCATCGCATAGGACTAGGAGGAAACGACGAATGCAGGGCATGCAGAGAAAACATCGAAACGATGGAACATTTTCTGTGTCACTGCCCGGCTTTCACACATGCAAGATCCCAACATTTCGGGTCCGACATATTACCAGACTTGACTCATCTCAGAGAATATGACTGGAAGATACTGAGAAAATTCGTGTCTAGTACCGATTTTCTGTAATTCGTGAGGTATAAAAAGATAATAAATAAGGAGCGCACAACAGGCCGAACCACTGGCTTAAGTGTATGTTCATGGACATGAGACGTTTAAACGTCTCCTCTCTTCAACCTAACCTAACCTTACCTAGGGGAATGTTCGGATTTTCCCAACTATTGTCTTCTGTATTAGATATTCTGACATGTCTGTTATCACGGTTGCTTCCGCGTCACCCTCTATTATTTTAGGTACTAGGGTTACTGCTATTACTATTACGATTACATGTGTTACCGCAGTTACTGTCATTATTGCTGAGTAACCACCTCTGCTGCGAAATTGTTCTCCTTTCATGTGGTAATGGTAGTTATAGGGCCTTTGTCCAATTCATGAATTTAATTATGCTCCAATGAACAATGGTATGCATAGCACGATAAATAAACGTGTTATTATTTATTAACTTAAACCTAAACAGTATTGGGTTATAAATGAAAGCCTCATGGCAGCTGTAGGATCAGTCATCAATGACTATTGTTGAGTTATGAAATTCAATTATGAATGTGCCATCTAGCGTAATAGATTCGAGTCAGTGCTTTGGAATCGGAAAAATTTGCTAGACCATCGTCTTTCCTGGGGTTGGATTTTCTTCCCTCTGTCGTCGCTGTAAATCCTAAGAATTTTACCTCATTCATATAAAACTCACATTTATCCAACTTTTTATGATTGCATTATTCGAAGTTCTAAAAATCTATATTCTTTGTGTGGGAAATCTCTCTTTGTAGAATAAAATCTCGTCTATATAGAATAAACATATCTTTCATATATGCTCCCTAAGCATATCATCCAATGCGCGTTGGAATATGGCGGCGGCGTTCTTTAACCCGCAAGATAACCTATAGATCTCATATTTACCGTTACTGATTGAAAGCGCAGTTTTCTCCACATTATGTATATTCCTTCAGTGGAATCTGATGAAACTGGAAAAAATTTTTTAGCTTTTAATTGAATCAGGACATAAATGATGTCAGGTAAGAGATAACGATCGGGAGAGGTTATTTTATTCAATTTTCTAAAATCAATAAAGATTCTAATTATACCCTAACTTTAGTGTGACGAGGGTATATATCATTTGCTACGTGTAACACATCGAAGGAGTGATCTAAGACCCTAAGTATGTTCGGCGGATATTCGTTTTGGGTCATTTTAAGACAAATGAGCAATGTCCGTCCGTCTGTCTGTGTGTCTGTCTGTCTGCTGGCTGGTGCGCACGATAACTCTCGAAAGGAGTAACCGATTGTCTTCAAAATTGGTACGTGGTAATATTTTTTTCTATCTCCGGCTAAGTTCGAAGATGGGCCATATTGCACTCCTTCTAGTACACGCAAAGAAAAAATTCGTTTCTGCGAAACGAAATATTAGACAACTAAAATTCTCGTTTGCCGCAACTGAAATTTCGTTTGTTGTGACAGAAAGTTATATAGCGTAAGCGAAATTTCAGTCGTCGTAAACGAGAATTGTAGTTGTCTAATATTTCGTTTCGCAGAAACGAATTTTTTCTTTGCGTGTACCTCCCCCACAAAGTGTTAAAATGTTGTGAAATATTGAATCTTTAATAACTGCTATACTACTTATTCGAATCTTCTGAAATTCCACACATAGCATTAGTTTGTTAGTCGCTATCAACTCGAGAAAAATGGGCCATGTTGCTACGCCCCTTTTGGTACCTCCCACACAAATGCACCATTTTGCACCAAAAGTTAACAGCTTATAACATTAATACCAGTGCATAAAAATACTTGAAATTTTGTACAGTGTAATGCTTTCATAGTGCCTACAGTCCAGTGAAAAATGAAATTTTTTAAAGTGTAATGCTTTTATAATGTCTTTTGCACTGTGAAAAATGGACGCTATTTCCACGCCCCTTTTTGCACCTCCCACACAAAGGTACCATTTTGCACAAAAAGTTAAGAGCTCACAGCATGAGAACCAATGCACGAAAATGCAACAACATTTTGCACAGTGTAACGCTTTTGAAGTCCCTATAGCCCTGTAAAAAATGGCCGTTATCACCACGCCCCTTTTTGTACCTCCCACACAAAATGGCCAAATCATACCAAAATTTAATATTTCATAACGTTAATATACCAGTGCAAAAAACGTTTATAATTCGGCGCAGTGTAATGTATTTAAAGAATCTACTATTTAGCGAAAAATAGGTGTATTTGTTAAAAACATTCTGGTACCTCCCATACAAATTGACAGAATAATTCGTTTAATATTCCATATTACATTACTCACAAAGTGAGGGTATACCTTAGTCGGTTTACCCGACTGAAACTTTCTTACTTGTTTTGTTCTCCTTACACATCAGTTTTTTGGGGACAACCCACACTCAAGAGCAATACGGTGATCTGGAAGATCTAATGAACCCGTCATTTAGTAATTTAGTCACTTGCTTTTCTACTTCTTCCTTCGCTGTCATTGAATATTTTATATAATTTGAGTAAACCGGAATGTCATCTGTTGTACGAATCTCACCCACAACCCTAGTGGGGTAGGTTATTTTCTCGTTCGGGAGAAATCTTAAAAATTTTCTCTGCTTCTCAGGCATGTGCTCATCTCTAATAAATATGTATATTGTAAACGCTGTGTTCCTTCTATTGTATCTATTTAATTTTGGTTTCATTCTCTAATAACATTTTATTATTCCTCATGTCAATGACTGCACCTAATTATTTTAGAGAATCATTACCAACAATTGCTTGAAACTGCAAAGAATTCTTCCTGTTTATCCAAAGTTTCTAAGTAATTTTCAAATGTAATTTCATACACGTCCTCATTCTGAATTCGATCAGTCTATAATTGCAGCAAGCTGTTGCCCTTCAGTTTCCACATGATATCTCCTTTGAATTTTATTAGGAATGGCACGTGGTTGTGGATTTCCAATTGTTCCTTTTCCTAGATTTTGAACGAATTGTTGCCAAGTTCCATTGTACACTGCCCTACTACGAATAGCTTTAATAACTTCCATTGGTTCTTGTCTCAGCAATGGTTTTTTCCCTGTTGGCCTAGGTAGATTTAAGGCATGATGGTGATACTAAAACTGCTGCATCTTTCGAGCATTTTGGTAATAAAACTGTTGGTTGCAACGAATTGGCCTTTTGGGAATATATCGTCACCTGAAATCCAAAATAACGTAACCCACATGTTAATGATTTTTCAGCAGAAGCAAAAAACAAAGTAAAGTCATTTTAAGATTTTTACCAAATTTAGGGATTTAAGACTATTAAGGTGATATCAAATAACAAATCTAGCGCAATTAGTTGTGGCGTACATTCTGAATTAAATAAAATAAAATTTTATGAATCTTTCCGCTTTTTTAATGACCTTCTTTGCAGTAACGTCATTTTGAATATCACTCATAAAATGGTCAATTTTTGATATTGAACTCCAAAATTTTGTACGAATATGTAGTTTAGCCTAATAGACTATATTCAATCATAAAATTAATTTTGAGTTTTTTGATGTTACGTGATTTTGGATTTCAGATGACGATATGCTAGTTGTGGATGGAATTGTTTCTGTTAATATGCCAGATTTCCTTGATTCTTAGTATTGTCAGTTTCTTGATTTATTGGTTTATTGTCAGTATGCTAAACATTTGATTTTGCATTTTTAGATAAAGCTGCAAAGCCTGTGGAAAATCCGTTGGATTGGTGACACTTAACAATTTTGGAAGATTGCCATTCAGAACCCTAATAAAAGTATCCAGAGCCTTGTAACTGTATGTCTTTTTAAGAACCTGTAATATATCCATATATATCATCTAACTTGTTGTTATTCCTACTGTTCTCATCTACTATATGTTTCCTACTGTTCTCATCTACTAAATTTTTTTTTGTGTTTTCGGTGTTATTATACCCTACACCACACTGTGGTACAGGGTATTATAAGTTTGTTTCACGGCAGATGTTTGTAACACCTGAAAATAATTATACCCTACACCACACTGTGGTACAGGGTATTATAAGTTTGTTTCACGGCAGATGTTTGTAACACCTGAAAATAACACAGCTAGACCCACCTTAAAGTATACCGATCGACTCATAATCACTAGCTGAGTCGATTTAACCATGTCTGTCCGGCCGTCCGTCTGTCCATGTAAAGTTGTTCGTCGACTACAGGTCGCAATTTCACTCCGATCGTTCTGAAATTTTGCAGTTTACAGTATTTTATTATTATTTGTATTTTACATACAATCAATTTGAAATTTAGAATGGTAGAGTTTCTAGAGTTTTTTAGAGTTTTTTCTATCTCCGGCTAAGTTCGAAGATGGGCCATATTGGTCCATTCCTTCTGGTACCTCCCCCACAAAGGGTTAAAATGTTGTGAAATATTGATTCTTTAATAACTGCTATTATACGTATTCGAATCTTCTGAAATTCCACGCATAGTATTAGTTTGTTAGTCGCTATCAACTCGAGGAAAATGGGCGAAATTGCCACGCCCGTTTTGGTATCTCCCACACAAATGCACCATTTTGCACTAAAAGTTAAAAGCTTATAACATTAATACCAGTGTTTAGAAATACTTGAAATTTTGTGCAGTGTAATGCTTTTATAGTGCCTACAGTCCAGTGAAAAATGGGCGTTATTGCCGCTCCCCTTTTGGTACCTCCCACACAAATGCACCATTTTGCACCAAAAGTTAACAGCTTATAACATTAATACCAGTGTATAAAAATACTTTAAATTGTGTACAGCGTAATGTTTTTATAGTGCCTACAGTCCATTGAAAAATGGGCGTTATTGTCACGCCCCTTTTGTTACCTCTCCCACAAAGGCACCATTTTGCACCAAAAGTTAACAGTTTATAACATTAATATCAGTGTATACAATTACTTGAAATTTTGTACAGTGTAATGCTTTTATAATGCCTATAGTCCAGTGAAAAATGAGCGTTATCACCACGCCCCTTTTTATACCTCCCACACAAAATGGCCAAATTATACCACACTTTAATATCTCAACGTTAATATACCAGTCCATATAAACGGTTACAATTCGACACAGTGCAATGTATTTAAAGTATCTATTGTTCAGCGAAATATAGGTGTATTTTTTAAACCCCTTCTGGTACCTCCCACAAAAATTGACAGAATAATTTGTGTAATATTCAATATTACATTACTCACAAAGTGAGGGTTTACCTTAGTCGGTTTACCCGACTGAAACTTTCTTACTTGTTCTATCTATCTTCTATCTATATATATAAAAGAGAGTGTCTGTTTGTGGGTTTGTTTGTGGGTTTGTTTGTTTGTATGTTTGTTCCGTATAGACGTCTAAACGGCTAGACCGATCATCTTGAAATTTTCACAGAATGTACATGTGTAGGGGGTGCTGAAAATAGGGTACTTGAATTTTCGATGTATCAAGTGGGCGTGGACCCGCCCATATGGGTCAAATTTTGGTATTGAGAAAAATGTTTAGCTAGAGTGCTGAAATTTCGTGTGTATGCATTTAGTGTCAGATTATGTGAATTTTCCAAAAATGGGCGGAATCGGACCAATGGGCGTGGCCCCGCCCATATAAGCCAAATTTTGAAATTGAGATATTTTACACAATTTGTTAGCGAGAGTGGTGGAATGTTATGTATATGGTGGCAGTCTACGTGATGGCTCCAAAAATGGGCGGGATCGGACCAATGGGCGTGGCCCCGCCCACATAGACCAAATTTTGAAATTTTGATATCTTGCACAATTTGCTAGCGGGAGTGCTGCAATGTTGCGTATATGTATCTGGTGGCATTGTACGTAATTGGTCAAAAAATGGGCGGGACCGGACCAATGGGCGTGGCCCCACCCATATAAGCAAAATTTTGAAATTGATATATCTTGCACAATTTGTTAGTTAGAGTGTTGTAATGTTGTACATATGTATCTGATGGCAGTCCACGTGATTGATCCAAAAACGGGCGGGCTCGAACCAATGGGCGTGGCACCGCCCATATAAGCCAAATTTTAAAAATGTGATATCTTGCACAATTTGTTAGCGAGAGACCTGGAATTGTGTGTATATATATCCGTTGGCGATCTACGTGATTGGTCCGAAAATGGGCGGGTTCGGACCAATAGGCGTGGCCCCGCCCACATTGACCAAATTTTGAAATTTTGATATCTTGCACAATTTGCTAGCGGGAGTGCTGCAATGTTGCATATATGTATCTGGTGGCATTCTACGTAATTGGTCAAAAAATGGGCGGGATCGGACCAATGGGCTTGGCCCCGCCCATATAAGCCAAATTTTGAAATTGATATAACTTGCACAATATGTTAGCGAGAGTGCTGGAATTTTGTGTATATGTATATGGTGGCAGTCTGCGTGGTTGGTCCAAAAATGGGCGGGATCGGCCCAATGGGCGTGGCCCCGCCCACATAGACCAAATTTTGATATCTTGCACAATTTGCTATCGGGAGTGCTGCAATGTTGTGTATACGTATCTGGTGGCATGCTACGTAATTGGTCAGAAAATGGGCGGGATCGGACCAATGGGCGTGGCCCTGCCCTTATAAGCCAAATTTCGAAATTGATATATCTTGCACAATTTTTTATCTAGAGTGCTGTAATGTTGTACATATGTATCTGGTGACAGTCCACGTGATTGGTCCAAAAATTGGCGGGATCTGACCAATGGGCGTGCCACCGCACATATAAGCCAAATTTTGAAATTGAATTATATTGCTCATTTTGTTAGCGAGAGTGTTGAAATTTTGCGTATATGTATCTGGTAGCAGTCTACGTGATTGGCTTACAAATGGGCGGAATAAGACCAGTGGGCGTGGCACAGCCCACATTTTGATATATCTTGCAAGTATTATATAGGAAATACATGAACAAAAATGCTCGGTATGCGATAATTACAGCTGCTCACTCCAATACAATCGCAATACGATAATGTGATGCATGACCAATGAAACAAGAATTTGGAAATTTTATAAGTATACATTTCCATTTTCAGGACTTTCCACTGAATTCGGTATTTTTTCATTTAGTGAATTTATTACTAATACCAGTAAGGAAAGGCAGAAAGTCGGGCGGGGCCGACTATATAATACCCTACACCTCCCTAGCAATGCGATAAGGGTCATTGCGATAATAATTTGGAATAATTGGTAAATGTATTTTGAACCGATAATCGCTAAATTAAGCAATACTCCTTCCTAAATTGAGAAACATTTTTCTGGAGAACTTTGTAATGATCGGAAGTAAAGTACAACTTCTATAGCGCTTTGTAACCAAATCTCGAGGAACATATATATGGAGGTTATATATAAATCTGCATCGATTTTCCTTGAATACTCATTCATGTAAAATAGAAACCCGTTTCTGACGAATTTCCTCCTGATCGGATATAAAACACAGTCTCTACAGCGCATATATGTCAAATTGGGGGTAACATATATATGGGGGATATATCTAAATCTGAACCGATTTTCTCAGAATTTTGCGGTATTCCTTCATGTAATAAGAAACCTCTTTCTGCCGAATTTCTTACTGATCAGATATAAAATACAGTTTCTACAGCGCTTGAATTTCAAATCGGGGGTATCATATATATGGGGACTATATCTAAATCTGAACCGATTTTCTCCGAATTTGGCAGTATTCCTTCATGTAATAAGAAACCTCTTTCTGCCGAATTTCGTACTGATCGGATATAAAATACAGTTTCTACAACGCTTACATGTCAAATCGGGGGTAACATATATATGGGGGCTATATCTAAATCTGAACCGATTTTCTCCGAATTTGGCAGCGTTCATACTTGTAATAACAAACCTCTTTCTGCCGAATTTCGTACTGATCGGATATAAAATACAGTTTCTACAGCGCTAATTTTGACATGGGCAGCGAAGCGCACCGGGCTCAGCTAGTCTATATATAAAAGAGAGTGTCTGTCTGTGGGTTTGTGTGTTTGTTTGTTTGTTCCGTATAGACGTCTAAACGGCTTGACCGATCATCTTGAAATTTTCATGTGTAGGGGGTGCTGAAAATAGGGTACTTTAATTTTCGATATTCAAGTGGGCGTGGACCCGCCCATATGGGTAAAATTTTGGTATTGAGAAAAATTTTTAGCTAGAGTGCTGAAATTTTGTGTGTATGCATTTAGTGTCAGATTATGTGAATTTTAAAAAATTGGGCGGAATCGGACCAATGGGCGTGGCCCCGCCCATATAAGCCAAATTTTGAAATTGAAATATTTTCCATAATTCATTAGCGAGAGTTCTTCAAGTTTGTGTATATGTTTCAGGTGACAGTCTACGTGATTGGTCCAAAAATGGGCGGGATCGGCCCAATGGGTGTGGTCCCGCCCACATACACCAAATTTTGAAATTTCGATATCTTGCACAATTTGCTAGCGGGAGTGCTGCAATGTTGTGTATATGTATCTGGTACGTAATTGGTGAAACGTAATTGGTCAAAAAATGGGCGGGATCGGACCAATGTGCGTGGACCCGCCCATATAAGCCAAATTTTGAAATTGATATATCTTGCACAATTTGTTAGCTAGAGTGCTGTAATGTTGTACATATGTATCTGGTAACAGTACACGTGATTGGTCCAAAAATTAGGCGAATCGGACCAATGGGCGTGGCACCGCACATATAAACCAAATTTTAAAATTGTGGTATCTTGCACAATTTATTAGCTAGAGTGCTGTTATGTAGAGTCTAGAGTGCTGTTATGTGGTGACAGTACACGTGATTGGTCCAAAAATTGGCGGGAGCGGACCAATGGGCGTGGCACCGCCCATATAAGCCAAATTTTAAAAATGTGATATCTTGCTAAATTTGTTAGCGAGAGACCTGGAATTTTCTGTATATATATATCCGTTGGCGATCTAGATGATTGGTCCAAAAATGGGCGGGTTCGGACCAATAGGCGTGGCCCCGCCCATATAAGCCAAATTTTGAAATTGATATATTTTGCACAATTTGATAGCGAGAGTGCTGGAATTTTGTGTATATGTATATGGTGGCAGTCCACGTGATTGATCCAAAAATGGGCGGAATCGGACCAATGGGCGTGGCCCCGCCCATATAAGCCAAATTTTGAAATTGAAATATTTTTCACAATTCATTAGCGAGAGTTCTGCAAGTTTGTGTATATGTTTCAGGTGACAGTCTACGTGATTGGTCCAAAAATGGGCGGGATCGGCCTAATGGGCGTGGTCCCGCCCACATAGACCAAATTATGAAATTTCGATATCATGCACAATTTGCTAGCGGGAGTGATGCAATGTTGTGTATATGTATCTGGTGGCATTCTACGTAATTGGTAAAAAAAACGGGCGGGATCGGACCAATGGGCGTGGCCCCGCCCATATAAGCCAAATTTTTAAATGTTGATATCTTGCACAATATGTTAGCGAGAGTGCTGGAATTTTGTGTATATGTATATGGTGGCAGTCTGCGTGATTGGTCCAAAAATGGGCTGGATCGGCCCAATGGGCGTGGCCCCGCCCGCGTAGACCAAATTTTGATATATTGCACAATTTGCTAGCGGGAGTGCTGCAATTTTGTGTATATGTATCTGGTGGCATTCTACGTAATTGGTCAGAAAATGGGCGGGATCGGACCAATGGGCGTGACCCCGCCCTTATAACCCAAATTTCGAAATTGATATATCTTGCACAATTTTTTATCTAGAGTGCTGTAATGTTGTACATATGTATATGGTGACAGTCGACGTGATTGGTCCAAAAATTGGCGCGATCTGACCAATGGGCGTGCCACCGCCATATAAGCCAAATTTTGAAATTGAATTATATTGATAATTTTTTTAGCGAGAGTGTTGAAATTTTGCGTTTATGTTTTTGGTAGCAGTCTACGTTATTGGCTTACAAATGGGCGGAATAGGACCAATGGGCGTGGCCCAGCCCATATTTTGATATTTCTTGCAAGTATTATATAGGAAATACATGAACAAAAATGCTCAGTATGCGATAATTACAGCTGCTCACTACAATACAATCGCAATATGACTATATAATACCCTACACCTCCCTAACAATGCGATAAGGGTCATTGCGATAATAATTTGGAATAATTGGTAAATGTGGTGTGTGTGTGTATGTATATCTTATTTTGAACCGATAATCGCTAAATTAAGCAATATTCGTTCCTAAATTGAGAAACATTTTTCTGGAGAACTTTGTAGTGATCGGAAGTAAAGTACAACTTCTATAGCGCTTTGTAACCTAAACTGGAGGAACATATATATGGAGGTTATATATAAATCTGAATCGATTTTCCTTGAATACTCATTCGTGTAAAATAGAAACCTGTTTCTGTCGAATTTCGTACTGATCGGATATAAAACACAGTCACTACAGCGCTTACATGTCAAATTGGGGGTAACATATATATGGGGGCTATATCTAAATCTGATCGGATATAAAATACAGTTTCTACAGCGCTTACATGTCAAATCGGGGGTAACATATATATGGGGGCTATATCTAAATCTGAACCGATTTTCTCCGAATTTGGAAGTATTCCTTCATGTAATAACAGATCTCTTTCTGCAGAATTTCATACTGATCGGATATAAAATACAGTTTCTACAGCGCTAATTTTGACATGGGCGGCGAAGCGCACCGGGCTCAGCTAGTCTATCTATCTATATATATAAAAGAGAGTGTCTGTTTGTGGGTTTGTTTGTTTGTTTGTTTGTATGTTTGTTTGTTCCGTATAGACGTCTAAACGGCTTTACCGATCATCTTGAAATTTTCACAGAATGTACATGTGTAGGGGGTGCTGAAAATAGGGTACTTGAATTTTCGATATATCAAGTGGGCGTGGTCCCGCCTATATGGATCCAATTTTGATATTGAGAAAAAGTTTTAGCTAGAGTGCTGCAATTTTGTGTGTATGCATTTAGTGTCAGATTATGTGAATTTTCAAAAAATGGGCGGAATCGGACCAATGGGCGTGGTCCCGCCCATATAAGCCAAATTTTGAAATTGAGATATTTTGCACAATTTGTTAGCGAAAGTGCTGGAATTTTGTGTATATGTATATAGTGGCAGTCTACGTGATTGGTCAAAAAACGGGCGGGATCGGACCAATGGGCGTGGCCTCGCCCATATAAGCCAAATTTTGAAATTGATATATCTTTCACATCTTGTTAGCTAGAGTGCTATAATGTTGTACATATGTATCTGGTGGCAGTCCACGTGATTGGTCCAAAAATGGGCCGGATCGGACCAATGGGCGTGGCACCGCCAACATAAGCCAAATTTTAAAAATGTGATATCTTTCACAATTTGTTATCGAGAGAGCTGGAATTTTGTGCATATACATCCGTTGGCGATCTACGCGATTGGTCCAAAAATGGGCGGGATAGGACCAATGCATTTGTTGGCAGATTATGTGATTGTTCCAAAAATGGGCGGAATCGGACCAATGGGCGTGGCCCCGCCCATATAAACCAAATTTTGAAATTGAAACATTTTCCACAATTCATTAGCGAGAGTTCTGCAATTTTGTGTATATGTATCTGGTGGCATTATCCGCGATTGGTTAACAAATTGGGCGGGATCGGACCAATGGGCGTAGCCCCGCCCATATAGGCCAAATGCATACACACAAAATTTCAGCACTCTAGCTAAAAATGTTTCTCAATATCGAAATTGGATCCATATGGGCGGGTCCATATAAGCCAAATTTTGAAATTGATATATCTTTCACAATTTGTTAGCTAGAGTGCTGTAATGTTGTACATATATATCTGGTGGCAGTCCACGTGATTGGTCCAAAAATGGGCCTGATCGGACCAATGGGCGTGGCACCGCCAACATAAGCCAAATTTTAAAAATGTGATATCTTGCACAATTTGTTATCGAGAGAGCTGGAATTTCGTGCATATATATCCGTTGGAGATCTACGCGATTGGTCCAAAAATGGGCGGGATAGGACCAATGCATTTGTTGGCAGATTATGTGAATGTTCCAAAAATGGGCGGGATCAGACCAATGGGCGTGGCCCCGCCCACATAGACCAAATTTTAAAATTTCGATATCTTGCACATTTTGCTATCGGGAGTGCTGTAATGTTATACATATGTATCTGGTGACAGTCCACGTGATTGGTCCAAAAATTGACGGGATCGGACCAATGAGCGGTGCCACGCCCATATAAGCCATATTTTACAAATGTGATATCTTGCACAATTTGTTAGCGAGAGACCTGGAATTTTGTGTATATATATCCGTTGGCGATCTACGTGATTGGTCCAAAAATGGGCGGGTTCGGACCAATAGGCGTGACCCCGCCCATATAAGCCAAATTTTGAAATTGTGATATTTTGCACAGTTTGTTAGGGAGAGTGCTGGAATTTTGTGTATATGTATATGATGGTAGTCTACGTGATTGGTCCAAAAATGGGCGGGATCGGAACAATGGGCGTGGCCCCGCCCATATAAGCCAACTTTTGAAATTCAGACATATTGAACAATTTGTTACCGAGAGTGCTCTAATTTCGTGTATATATATCTGGTGGTAGTCTACGTGATTGGTCTAAAAATGAGCGGGATCGAAACAATGGGCGTGGCCACGTCCATATAAGCCAAATTTTGAAATAGAAATATCTTGCACAATTTATTATCGAGAGTGCTGCAGTTTTGGACATATGTATCTGATGACAGTCTACGCGATTCGCCCGAAAATGGGCGGGATCAGACCAATGGACGTGGCCCCGCCTATAGAAGCAAAATTTTGAAATTGAGACACATATCTTGCACAATTTTTAGCGAAAGTGATGTCTGATGATAGTCTATGTTATTGGTCCAAAAAGGGTCGGGATCGGATCAATGGCCGGGGCCCCGCCCATATAAGCCAAATTTTGAAATTGAATTATCTTGCTCATTTTGTTAGCGAGAGTGTTGAAAGTTTGCGTATATGTATCTGGTAGCAGTCTACGTGATTGGCTTACAAATGGGCGAAATAGGACCAGTGGGCGTGGCACAGCCCATATTTTGATATATCTTGCAAGTATTATATAGGAAATACATGAACAAAAATGCTCGGTATGCGATAATTACAGCTGCTCACTCCAATACAATCGCAATATGATAATGTGATGCATGACCAATGAAACAAGAATTTGGAAATTTTATAAGTATACATTTCTTTTTAATGGACTTTCCACTGAATTCGGTATTTTTTCATTCAGTGAATTTATTACTAATACCAGTAAGGAAAGGCAGAAAGTCGGGCGGGGCCGACTATATAATACCGTACACCTCCCTAACAATGCGATAAGGGTCATTGCGATAATAATTTGGAATAATTGGTAAATGTATTATGAACCGATAATCGCTAAATTAAGCAATATTCGTTCCTAAATTGAGAAACATTTTTCTGGAGAACTTTGTAATGATCGGAAGTAAAGTACAACTTTTATAGCGCTTTGTAACCAAATCTCGAGGAACATATATATGGAGGTTATATATAAATCTGCATCGATTTTCCTTGAATACTCATTCATGTAAAATAGAAGCCTGTTTCTGTCGAATTTCCTACTGATCGGATATAAAACACAGTCTCTACAGCGCTTACATGTCAAATTGGGGGTAACATATATATGGGGGATATATCTAAATCTGAACCGATTTTCTCCGAATTTTGCGGTATTCCTTCATGTAATAAGAAACCTCTTTCTGCCGAATTACTTACTGATCAGATATAAAATACAGTTTCTACAGCGCTTGAATTTCAAATCGGGGGTATCATATATATGGGGAATATATCTAAATCTGAACCGATTTTCTCCGAATTTGGCAGTATTCCTTCATGTAATAAGAAACCTCTTTCTGCCGAATTTCGTACTGATCGGATATAAAATACAGTTTCTACAACGCTTACATGTCAAATCGGGGGTAACATATATATGGGGGCTATATCTAAATCTGAACCGATTTTCTCCGAATTTGGCAGCGTTCATACTTGTAATAACAAACCTCTTTCTGCCGAATTTCGTACTGATCGGATATAAAATACAGTTTCTACAGCGCTAATTTTGACATGAGCAGCGAAGCGCACCGGGCTCAGCTAGTCTATATATATAAAAGAGAGTGTCTGTTTGTGGGTTTGTTTGTTTGTTTGTTCTGTATAGACGTCTAAACGGCTTGACCGATCATCTTGAAATTTTCACCGAATGTACATGTGTAGGGGGTGCTGAAAATAGGCTACTTGAATTTTCGATATATCAAGTGGGCGTGGATCCGACCATATTGGTCAAATTTTGGTATTGAGAAAAATTTTAAGCTAGAGTGCTGAAATTTTGTGTGTATGCATTTAGTGTCAGATTATGTGAATTTTCAAAAAATGGGCGGAATCAGACCAATGGGCGTGGCCCCGCCCATATAAGCCAAATTTTGAAATTGAAATATTTTCCACAATGCATTAGCGAGAGTTCTGCAAGTTTGTGTGTATGTTTCAGGTGACAGTCTACGTGATTGGTCCCAAAATGGGCGGGATCGGCCCAATGGGCGTGGTCCCGCCCACATAGACCAAATTTTGAAATTTCGATATCTTGCACAATTTGTTAGCTAGAGTGCTGTAATGTTGTACATATGTATCTGGTGACAGTACACGTGATTGGTCCAAAAATTGGCGGGAGCGGACCAATGGGCGTGGCACCGCCCATATAAGCCAAATTTTAAAAATGTGATATCTTGCATAATTTGTTAGCGAGTGACCTGGAATTTTTTGTATATATATATATATCCGTTGGCGATCTAGATGATTGGTCCAAAAATGGGCGGCATCGGAACAATGGGCCCATATAAGCCAACTTTTGAAATTGAGATATATTGAACAATTTGTTACCGAGAGTCCTGTAATTTCGTGTATATATATCTGGTCGTAGTCTACGTGATTGGTCCAAAAATGAGCGGCATCGAACCAATGGGCGTGGCCACGTCTATATAAGCCTAATTTTGAAATATAAATATCTTGCACAATTTATTATCGAGAGTGCTGCAGTTTTGGGCACATGTATCTGATGACAGTCTACGCGATTCGCACAAAAATGGGCGGGATCAGACCAATGGACGTGGCCCCGCCTATAGAAGCCAAATTTTGAAATTGAGACACATATCTTGCACAATTTTTAGCGAAAGTGATGTCTGGTGGTAGTCTACGTTATTGGTCCAAAAAGGGTCGGGATCGGATCAATGGCCGGGGCCCCGCCCATATAAACTAAATTTTAAAATTGAGATGTCTTACACATTTTTTTAGCGACAGTTCTGTAATTTTGTGCATATGTATCTGATGATAGCCTACATGAATGGTCTAAAAAGTGGCGGGATCGGATCAATGGGCGTGACCCCGCCCATATAAACCAAATTTTGAAATTGAGATATCATGCACAATTTGATAGCGATTTGATGTATGCATTTGATGGCAGTTTACGTAATTGGTTCAAAAATGGACGGAATCGGAAATCTGAAGTCTGGGGCAACGAAGTGGACCGGGTCCAGCTAGTAGAAGATGTATTTTACATCCAATCGTTTTGAAATTTAGAATGGTAGAGTTTCTTGATCCATGAACCAACATTGCCGAATTTGAAGAAAATCGGTTAAGATTTAGCTATAGCTCCCATATATATGTTTCGTCCGATTTTGCTCTTTAGCCCTGTAGAAGCTGTATTTTACATCCAATCATTTTGAAATTTAGAATGGTAGAGTTTCTTGATCCATGAACCAACACTACCGAATTTGAAGAAAATCGGTTAAGATTTAGCTATAGCTCCCATATACATATATGTTTCGTCCGATTTGGCCCTTTAGTTCTATAGAAGCTGTATTTTACATCCAATCGTTTTGAAATTTAGAATGGTAGAGTTTCTTGATCCGTGAACCAACATTGCCGAATTTGAAGAAAATCGGTTAAGATTTAGCTTTAGCTCCCATATATATGTTTCATCCGATTTGGCTCTTTAGATCCAATCGTTGTTATACCCTACACCACACTGTGGTACAGGGTATTATTTAAGTATAAAATGTCCCAAAAGTAAGTTTATGTAAACAATTTATACGTGAATTAAAAAATGTATATATCAAAGTTATTCAATATTACGAGAATGGTGTAGGGTATTATATAGTCGGCCCCGCCCGACTTTAGCCTTTCCTTACTGGTTTTCTTTAGGTTTGAGTTATTTTGTAGGTTTGAGTTTTCATGCTATCCATGGTGGAGGGTATATAAGATTCGGCATGGCCGAACTTAACGCTTTTATTTTTTATTTAGTAATAGCGAAAGGATGGTTAGATGCCGATTAGAAAAAACTAAGGAACGAATAGAATATGCGGGATGTTTAGAGTATAATTACTTACCACAGCAACTAAAAGAAACCTGCTCAATTTATATTTTTTTAAAACGATTAAAAGAATATATATGGTTCAATGTGGAAATGCTTCTAAAATAAACAAATATATCACGTAACAAAATAATGAATTTCTGCATTAATAATTCCAACTATTTTGCTCATTTTTTAAACTACGTTCAAACTCGAAAGTGGTTTGCTAGCTAGTCTCAATAATGCCCTAAAGACATTAAATGATAACTTCATTTATCACATTGGCGTTTGGTTTCACCAATCTCGATTGCTGTCCCCCATCCCGGACAATTTACTTAAATATTTTGTTAAATTTTTTTTAAAAACCAAAGATTCTTTTCGTTTCTCATCAGCTGGGCTGATGTGAGCCGTACTTGGTTTGCATGAGAATGAATGTTTATAGAAGGAATCATCGCTGATATATATATTAGAATTCAGCTTCATCAGCATCGATCGATGTTCCCCGAAAATCAATACAATTACATTCATACATACATATTACAAACATACTTACAACTACGCTTTGTTATTGCTATTCCAAAACAAGTAAGAAAGTTTCAGTCGGGTAAACCGACTAAGGTATACCCTCACTTTGTGAGTAATGTAATATTGAATATTACTCGAATTATTCTGTCAATTTGTGTGGGAGGTACCAGAAGGGGTTTATCAAATACACCTTTTTTCGCTGAACATTAGATACTTTAAATTCATTGCACTGTGCCGACTTATAAGCATTTATGTGCACTGGTATAAACGTTATGAGACACTAAATTGTGGTATGATTTGGACATTTTGTGTGGGAGGTACAAAAAGGGGCGTGGCAATAACGCCCATTTTTCACAGGGCTATAGACACTATAAAAACATTACACTGTAAAAAATTTCAAGTATTTGTATACACTGGTTTTAATGTTATAAGCTGTTAACTTTTCGTGCAAAGAGGTACCTTTGTGTGGGAGGTACCAAAAGGGGCGTGGCAACAACACCCATTTTTACCTGGACTGTAGGCAATATAAAAGCATAATACTGTACAAAATTTTAAGTATTTTTATACACTGTTATTAATGTTATAAGCTATTAACTTTTGGTGCAAAATGGTGCATTTGTGTGGGAGGTACCAAAAGGGACGTGGCGACTTCGCCCATTTTTCTCGAGTTGATAGCGACTAATAAGCTAATACTATGTGTGGAATTTCAAAAGATTCGAATAAGTAGTATAGCAGTTATTAAAGAATCAATATTTGACAACATGTTAACCCTTTGTGGGGGAGGTACTGGAAGGAGTGGACCAATATGGCCCATATTCGAACTTAGCCGGAGATAGAAAAAAATATTACCACATATCAAATTTGAGGTCAATCGGTTACTCCTTTCGAGAGTTATCGTGCGCACCAGCCAGCAGACAGACAGACAGACGGACGGACATTGCTCATTCGACTTAAAATGACCCAAAACGGATTTCCTCCGAACATACTTGGGGTCTTAGGTCACTCCTTCGACGTGTTGCACTTTTTGCCGTAGCAAATGATATATACCCTCGTCACACTAAAGTGAGGGTATAAAGAGGAGTGAATGCAGACAATGAACCAGCGCATAGCATATCTCAGTTGTTTTCATGAGAAAATTTGCCTAAAAACTGAAAATTTGTATTTTTTCCATTTTAAGCTACTTTAACAGACATTTTTTTATCTAATTATTTTACATATAAAAACATATGTTATGCTTGCAATCTTTCTATAACATTTCTCTATTACAACGACTTAAGAAGAGAAGAATGCAAGGAGACCAAGAAAAGTTAGATTAACGATTAATTTAACGGTTAAAACAGATGGAAAAATCGTACGTTCGCGACCGGCACCTAAGCCAATTAGAAAAGAAACCAATAGAGACAATTTATTGTGTAAATACTCGATAGAAAGCTACATTAATCCTCTTTTAAAATAAATTGATAGCTTTTGAATATTCCGTTCCTTTTCGCAGATTTTTGCATGTGTCTAGATTCAGCCAAAGTTGACTTCTATTTCGCGTACGTTCGTGACCACATGTTTATTGCTATCATTATGAAAACTAAAACTCGATGAAACCCATCTTTTGCACCTAACATAGAGCTACCAATATGCTAGGTTTAGGTTTAGGTTAGGGTGGCAGCCGTATTTTTTTACAAGCTCACATAGACCAGTTTAGGTCCCTAGTGTTACCACGGGCTGAAATGCCCCTCATCGAAACCAACCTGTTTGATATATAAATTTATCGATAGTACGAATATCAGTACTGGAAAGATCTGTTAGGCTGCCTAAAAAGGCCGACCCCAGTATATCCAGTCGTCGTTTACTCAAAGCGGGACAGTCGCAAAGCAAGTGCTCAATGCTCTCCACTTCTTCCTCATCTCCACAGCTTCGGCAGAAGTCATTGGACTCAATACCCAATCGTTTGGCGTGTTCGCCGATCAAGCAGTGTCCCGTCAGAACCTGTACTAACGTAGACAATCGTTTCCTCTCTAGTGCGAGGAGATATTTTGACCTTCTCAGGTCATACCTTGGCCAGATTTGTCTAGCTACCCTGCAGGTGCCGATTTCTGTCCATCTATCGTTGGACTGCCTGATTGCCTCTTGCCTAAGCCAAAGCTTGCACGTGGATAGTGGCGCACCAATATATGCAAATTCTTCGAGAATTTGTAATGTCGTCCCTTTCCTAGCAAGTTCATCGGCTTTGCAGTTCCCCGGGATATCCCTATGCCCAGGCACCCATATGAGGTGTATATTAAACTGCTCAGCCATCTCGTTAAGAGATCTGCGGCAGTCGAGGGCTGTTTGTGAATTTAGGGATGTTGCCTCCAGAGAATTGATGGCAGCCTGGCTGTCCGAGTAAATGACAACGCCATTGTAGGTTACTATGTTGCGACTCAGCCACTTGGCGACTTCCCATATTGCCATTATTTCGGCTTGATAGACACTGCAGGTATCTGGTAGTCTGTGAGCTATATCCAGACTAAGTTCTTCACAGTGTACTCCGAAGCCAACCTTTTCATCAAGCTTCGAACCATCCGTGTAAAAGTGGAGATGGTTTATATTACCTGGTATTCTGCCGACCCATTCATCTCTGGCGGGAATCATAGTGATGTAATTTCTCTCGAAGGTGTACACTGTTGGTATATAGTCCACTCGGTCGGTTACCATAGCACTACACTTTGATATCCTCATGTGACCATAGTTCTTGTACCTCCACATTGATAGGCAGTTTAATCTTATTGCCGCTTTGGTTGCAACTTCTCTCGCCACAATATTAATCGGCAGTATATGGAGTAGGGCTTGTAGAGACTCGGTCGCTGTAGTCCTTAAGGCTCCGCTTATGCTCAGGCAGGCTGTTCTCTGAACCTTTGTTAGTAGGTTGGTAATGGTTAGTTTGTCAGTTGCCGTCCACCATACCACAATACCGTATAACAGTATTGGACGAACTACTGCTATATATATCCAGTGGACGATTTTAGGAGAGAGTCCCCACCGCGACCCTACAGCCTTTTTGCAGGAATATAAGGCGACGTTGGCCTTCCTTACACGTTCCAATACGTTAAGTCTAAATAACATTTTCCTATCTAGAATTATTCCTAAAAATTTTGCACTTTCAGAAAAGACTAGATCTGTTCCATTTATCCGAGGTGGAGGGTCCAGATGTGGGACATTATTCATCCTAGTAAAGAGAACCAATTCTGTCTTGTTGGGGTTAACGCCCAAACCGCTGCTTCTGGCCCATCTAACCAACTTGTTCAGAGCCACTTGTAGGATGTCTCTGAGGACGTTTACGAATTTGCCACTCACTGCGATTGCCACGTCGTCCGCATATGCCACGACCTTGCAGCCACAACGTTCTAGATCTAGCAGGATTTCATTCACCGCCAGGTTCCAAATTAGTGGAGACAGTACTCCTCCTTGCGGGGTCCCTCTGTTTACATACCTTGTTAGAGTTGTGGACCCTAGACATGCTGTTATGCGTCTTCTGGTGAGCAGACTTTGAATTAGTCTAATCAAACTATTGTTAACTTTTAAATGTGACAGTGCCGCAATTACCGCATCTGAGTGAATGTTGTTAAAAGCCCCTTCTATGTCAAGAAATGCCACCATGGTGAATTCCTTGAAATGCAGGGACGATTCGATAGTGCTCACAAGTTCGTGCAGGGCTGATTCTGTAGACTTGCCCTTATTGTAGGCATGTTGGTTCCCCGACAGGAGTTTTGTATCCAGGTTTTCCCTAATGAAATGATCTAAAAGTCTTTCCAGACCTTTCAATAGGAAGGAGGATAGGCTAATTGGTCTGAAGTCTTTTGGCCTAGTGTGTGATATCTTTCCCGCTTTAGGTATGAATACCACTTTGGTATCCCTCCACCGATTAGGGACGTATGAAAGCCTGATACAGCCTACATAAATTTTCTCCAGCCAGGGGATAATGTACTTTAACATTTTCTGCATTTCTGCTGGAGTGATGCCATCTGGTCCAGGTGACTTGAAGGGCTCAAAGCTGTTAATAGCCCAGCTTATTCTGGATCTCTCAGTCAAGAAGCTAGCGACGCTCGCAGTCCACTCGCACTCTTGTTGGTCCTGCTGATCCTCGGGTTCTGTTACAGAGTTGCCCGGGAAATGTGTGTCGAGCAGTACATTGAGCGACTGCTCGCTGTTTTTGGTCCAGTTATTTGCCTCATCCTGTAAATATCCCACTGTACAGGGTGAAGCAGATAATATCTTCCTCAGCCTAGCGGCGTCGGAGACCTTTTCCACTTCACCACAGAAGGTATACCAAGAGCGCCTTTGCGCCTTTCTAAGCTCCTTCTTATAGATCTTGAGTTGTTCTTTATAGGCATCCCAATCATTAGCGACCCCAGTAGATTTAGCCTTATTGAATAGCTTGTTGCAGGTCTTTTTCATAGCCGTTAGCTCAGAAGTCCACCATTGGGGTTTAGTTTTACCCTTGTACCTTGTTTTTGGACAGGCTTCTTCAAGGGATCTATTGAATGATATGGTGATATGATCGACCAGATTATCCAGACCGGCTTTGTCATTCGGTTCGTACGGAAGTTTAGAGTTGAGGACTTTCTTGAAATTCTTCTCATACAGATGCCACTTTGTCTTCCTTACATTTCTGTGGACGGCGGGTTTAGGCGCTTTTTCCGCGAGTTTGAACTCAATATAATGGTGATCTGAGAATGAGTGGTCGTCCAGTACATTCCACCCAATAATTTTGTCTGACAGCCGGTCAGTAGCAAACGTTACGTCGAGTACTTCTTGTCTGTCTTTAATTGTGAAGGTCGGTTTATTACCTATGTTACAAATACTAAGATTGGTAGTTAGAATAAAGTCAAGAAGCGAATCACCCCTATTGTTTATATCCGTACTACCCCAGATAGTATGATGAGCGTTCGTGTCTGCGCCAATAATCAGCTCGAGCTCGTCAGACGTTGCTTCTTCTACTACTTCCCTGAATAGAGCAGTCGGTACTACAGATTCATAAGGCAAGTAGCTGGAGACCACCCAATATATGCGATTACCGATCTCCAGGCTAGCAGCTGTTTGGTCTTTACCACTTAAATTAGTCAGGAGAAAGATACTTAGATCTTTCCTGGCCAAAATGCAGGTTCTTGGAGTGCCTTCACAGTTGGCCACAAGCAGTTTAAAGTTGGGTGTCCTAATACCGCACACCCTTCCTCCCACTACGTAGGGCTCCTGTATCAGGACGATGTCTACTGCGCCAGTGGACAGGCGCAGCAATAGAGCCGCTGAGGCTGCTTTAGCGTGATGGAGGTTAATCTGTAGAATTCTTACCATCATTGGTAATTGACAGATTAACATCCACCCCGACAAGGGTGTTATCGAACTCTTCGTCCGTATCGTCGAGAAGCATGTCCCCGCCAGATGCGTCAAAGAGTCCGGAGACTCCCCTCAGCCCCTCTGTGTCAGAAGTAGAGCTTTCGTCCTCAGAGTAGGACGTTACAGATCTTCTGTTGGAGTTGGAGTCACCAGAAATAATAGGCGTGGCTACCTCCGCACTTACAGAAAGTGCCACGGTGGACGACTCACCTTCTGCAGTGGGAGCTATATCCTGCTTGTATATCTTCAAGACTATAGTCTCGAAGCCATATTGTAGGGTTGCACTCGCACTTTGTATATGGGAGGTGGATTCAGCGTTTAGGATAAGATTGACCTGCCGCTTTTTACCATCCGCCTCACCCACCTTGCTGATTCTCCAATTATGGGCCGGCAGACCAGGATTGGAATCTTTTATTATTTCTAAGATGTCAGCCGGGTTGGAGGGCTCTTCTGTAACCCAGGTGATGGCTCTAGGGTGACTAGGGATGTTGTTTTTTTCGACAACATCCAACTGGGCACCCGGCCACACCTCACCCGCTCGACTCAGAGCAGCCTTATAAAGGTCTACTGATCTGGCATCACCGAAATATAAGAGCTTTACTCTCCCCTGATGCCATCCTGCATCGTTGCAGATTGGTGGTTTGCCCGGCATTTCTCTACGGACATCGAGGTAATGAGCCATAATGGCTGATTGTACATGACTCCATTTGTCCTTGAGGATGGATCCATCCTCACTACTTCTGTCTATAACAGCCATCACTAGACTCTCCTTCGCCACTTCATTGAAGGGCTTGGTGAGTGTCCTGTTGATGGTGACATTAAGGCCTCTTGCCTTTTTCGAAGGCAGGGGTTCATCAGGTGATCTGATTCGTTTTACTTTATTAGCCGTTAACACAGCTGAATTTGTGGCTCTTTCAGCCGACTCATTGGCCTTAGAAGCATCTATGACGCCTTTAGCCCAGGTAAGTGACTCTTTTTGTTTTTCGGTAAGAGCCGAAACCTCAACAGCCTCCAACTTCGTCAAAACTCTGAGCGCTACACGATGCTCATTGTGCTTCCGTTTTGACGGTCGGACATGACGTTTTCCCCTCACCGCACCACCTGTTGTGAGTACTTGGGGGAGATTTTCACCATTTTTGGTGTGGTCGGCTTTGGCCAAGACCAACGGACGGACAGTCGGACGATTGGGGAACCGCGCTCCATCGGAACACGAAGGCATCCCCGTCAAGAGAATTTATTTTAATTTTGTCTGTATTAGACCGTAATAGGTACTACGATGTAGGCCTTACAGACTTTGTACAGATTTTTGCTATTGCGTAATAGGTACTGGTAACTATCCGCTATGTGATAAACACGTCCGTTCACTGCGAATGATCAGCAACGAATCGATATGCTATCAAATCACCAAAAAAAATGCGGGGAAAATTTGTGTTTTCTATATTTTTTGTACATCAAAAGCGTGCGAACGTACGTTCGCGACCCTCGGAAATGCTCATCTATATATATATAAAAACAAGTAAGAAAGTTTCAGTCGGGTAAACCGACTAAGGTATACCCTCACTTTGTGAGTAATGTAATATTGAATATTACACAAATTATTCTGTCAATTTTTGTGGGAGGTACCAGAAGGGGTTTAAGAAATACACCTATATTTCGCTGAACAGTAGATACTTTAAATACATTGCACTGTGCCGAATTGTAACCGTTTATATGGACTGGTATATTAACGTTGAGATATTAAATTGTGGTATAATTTGGCCATTTTGTGTGGGAGGTACAAAAAGGGGCGTGGTGATAACGCTCGTTTTTCACTGGACTGTAGGCAATATAAAAGCATAATACTGTACAAAATTTCAAGTATTTTTATACACTGTTATTAATGTTATAAGCTGGTTACTTTTGGTGCAAAATGGTGCATTTGTGTGGGAGGTACCAAAAGGGACGTGGCGACTTCGCCCATTTTTCTCGAGTTGATAGCGTCTAATAAGCTAATACTATGTGTGAAATTTCAAAAGATTCGAATAAGTAGTATAGCAGTTATTAAAGAATCAATATTTCACAACATTTTAACCCTTTGTGGGGGAGGTACTAGAAGGAGTGGACCAATATGGCCCATCTTCGAACTTAGCCGGAGATAGAAAAAAATATTACCACATACCAAATTTGAGGTCAATCGGTTACTCCTTTCGAGAGTTATCGTGCGCACCAGCCAGCAGACACACAGACAGACAGACAGACAGACAGACAGACAGACAGACGGACGGACATTGCTCATTCGACTTAAAATGACCCAAAACGGATTTCCTCCGAACATACTTGGGGTCTTAGGTCACTCCTTCGATGTGTTACACTTTTTTCCGTAGCAAATGATATATACCCTCGTCACACTAAAGTGAGGGTATAATGAAATGGTGTTCGTTGGTACGCGATGGACTCGAAAACGGCTAAACAGATTGCATGAATTGCTGAATTTTTGCATGAATACATCATTTGGTGTGTGGAAGGTTCGTAGCTATATTCGGTTATGATTAGACAAAGGGCGTGGCACCGCCCACACAACGTGAAATTTAAAAGTGAAATATCTCGGGTACTATTGGATCAAAATTCTCGAAATTCGATATGTGTGACCTTGGTACCAGTACACATCATGGAGCCAAAAACCGGTGTGATAGTTACAGTGGGCGCGGCACCGCCCATACAACCTAAAATTCAAATATGAAATATTTCGGATACTATTGGAGCAAAATTCTCGAAATTGGGTATGTGTGACCTTGGTGCTATATTACGAGTATTATTATGGTAAGAGTCTCTAAATTTGGTATATGTGACATTGGTACCATTATGCGTGATGGAACGATAAACTGGTGTGACAGTTATAGTGGGTGTAGCACCGTCCACACAACCTGAAATTTACAAATACTATATTTTGAGTACAGTAAAATCGGCGATATTTTGTATTTGTTCCTTGGTAGCAGTACGCGTGATGGAGCCAAAAACAGATGTGACTGTGACAGTAGGCGTGGTACAACCCACACTACCAGAAATTCAGAAGTGCAATATTTTGATTGCTATTGGACCAAAATTCTCGAAATTTGGTATGTGGAACCAGATCGAGTGCAGGAGCAAGAAACTGGCATGATAGTAACAGTGGGCGTGGCACCGCCCACACAACCTGAAATGTGAACATGACATCAGAATATATAATATTTCCTGCACTATTGCAGCTAGCCTGTAAAAATGGGTGTGTAACCTTTGAACCACAACCAATGATTGAACCAAAAACTGGCGTCGTATTAAGAGTGGGTACTTCTACACAACCTGAAATTTCAAAATTCAATATTTCAATCACTATATCAGCCATTGTTTCGAAGTTTGGCTGGCCTTGGTACCAGTAGGCGTGATGGAGCTACAAACAGGAGCGATGGAAACAGTTGGCATGACACCCCCATAGAAATAAGGAATGTAGAACGCAATATTTGAAATAGTATTGCGGCGATATCTTTGCAAAAGAGAGTGATAAGGGCGTGGCGCGTACTTCTACACAACCTGATATTTCAAAATTCAATATTTCAATCACTATATCAGCCATTGTTTCGAAGTTTGGCTGGCCTTGGTACCAGTAGGCGTGATGGAGCTACAAACAGGAGCGATGGAAACAGTTGGCATGACACCCCCATAGAAATAAAGAATGTAGAACGCAATATTTGAAATAGTATTGCGGCGATATCTTTGCAAAAGAGAGTGATAAGGGCGTGGCGCCGCCCATCCAACCCGAGATGTGAATTTGAAAAATTTCCAATATCATTGCAGGACAGTTTTGAAAATTTGCATTAAAATCGTGTCGATGGACAAAGTAATCAAAACGAAATATAGAGAGGCGTTGCACTCATCGTCTTGAAGTTTTTAGTGCATGCTGTAGATAGCACTCTACGGAATCTGATTAAAAAACTAATCAATGGAAGTATCTGTGCATACGACACGCTTGCTGAAAACGAATAAATGGAGACTATTATATCTAGATTGACGCTTGACCAAGTGTGTTTAGTATTCAAGTGCCTTCAAAGTTAGCACGTGACTCAACAAAATTGGGAGATAGCGGATTAGAGGGCGTGACTACGCGCATGCGGCATCGTTGTAAAAAAATAAATACTGGTAGAATTATTGCACTAATTGGTATGAATGTATTCCACAGCAATATATACCCAACAAGGTGATTTGACGGGTATTGCACTACACGAAATTTGTGCATTTAAGTGCAATATGGAAGACCCGAAAACACTGCCGTAGTATCAAGAGTGTCAATATATCATATGGTTCTATTTCACTGAAACGCACTTTGAGGGCAGCGAAGCGCACCGGGTCAGCTAGTATTCTTTTATACATGTCAAGCATTCACATTCTTGTTGGCATTACTCAAACATATTTACGCTACAACGATTTGACTTCTTAACGCCACAGATACCACAAATTTTAACTGATCGGGCTGGGTTTTATTTATACGGAATCCTTCACACGAACCACGGTAGTCATACGCCCATGTTTTGATATTGCCCCCATAGAAAAAAACCTCAAATTTTAACGAATTGGCCTGAAATTTAGTATAATGAGTTTATTTGTATTGATGACTATTGTGGTAAATATGACGGTTGTCGTTGTTGTAATTGAATATATTGTTGTAGTTGTTATTTTTAGCTTGACAGTTTGGAGGTAGAAATCCTTTAGTTTTCTGAGACTTCAAATTTCGCTTGTGGAGTTTGCGGAAACATTGTTGCCGGGAAAAGGGGGATTTGTTCCCAGAAGATATCAGCGTCATCGCGGTATGTTATGCCAAATATTGTGACTTCACAGTTTGGTAAATATACTAGAGTAGTGCCTTTTACCGTAAGGGTTTTGGTGCAGCAAGTAGAAAGTATTAGTGTTTCTGGTGAAATAATAAAAATAATAAAATTTGGTTCCGCCCGAAATATTGATTATATTTTTCCCACGCCATTAAGGGGATAGTTCGAAGCTTTGTTGTTTATTAGGTTGCCGATACACATTGAATTTCATCTCGTTGGATTGACTCCTTGCAATCATACATTAATTCGATCTTTTGGCAAGTGTTTTGTGGTGTTATGTGGAATTTTCATTAAACATTATATATACACTGAAAAAAAATTTAGCGTTACTTTCTAAAATGTCTTTGAATTAATGAAAAATTCCTTAATGCAAGGGTATTTGTCAGTAATGTCAATAGTTTTGATGATTTTGGAAAAAAAATATACAAACTAACATGCCATATTTTTTAAGACACGTGTCCATAATTTTAGGCCCTTAATTGGTCGTCGGCTTTGCTGGCGTTGAATCAAGGCTAAGTTGTCTTTAAAAATTATATTTCTTTAAATAATTTATAAATGTTGTTTTATTTTATAGGATGAGTTTTTTGTAGTCCGAGATGACAATTGAAAAATGAGGGTATCAGAGAAGTTTGTTAGAGCTGAATTAGTTCTTGTGGACCTTATTAATTGTGAGACGATTGTGTTCGTTCGCACTGGATAACAAATTGTGAAACTGCAAGGCTAAAAAATAATTATTTTCGGAAGCATTTGGTATACGTGTAAGTACGTTAAAAATAATTTGTGATTTATTTAACAAAATTACTCTCAACCCCTCTCATCACACACACACAGCGATGCCAACTATTGACCAACAATAAGCGCGGGCGGTGCCACAAATTGCGACAAAAATCACACAAACAAAAAGTGTCAAAGCTCATTTCATTAAAGTCTTCTAAAATTTGTATTTTATATAGTACATAACATACGAATTGAATTTGTACTTTTTAGTAGCATTTTAATATTTGGGAAGTGTTTTTGTTAATAAAACTGGACAAAATTATTTAGCAGCATATGATTTTGCAATCGATTTGGATATACTATATGTACATGCGATAATACGGTTTCCAGGATATAGATTTAATTCATTTTTATAATTGGTTGACAGTTTGTGTTTCGTTTCCGGTGTAATGCGGTATTGGGAAACAAAAAATGCATATCAAATTTACTGTAAAAAATTTCTGGATTATGTATTTCGACTTTATTTGGAAAAATGTATATGATTTCGAAATGAAGTTGAAGTTATTTGGAAGAACATATGTGAAAGAAATTAAGTTGCGCGTGTGACTTATTGAAATTATTTGGAAGAACGTATGTAAAAGAAATTAAGTTTCGCATGTAACTTTTTAAAATTATTTGGAAGAACGTATGTGACCCAAATATTTTTAATCAAATTGTTTTGCTGTTGAATTTTATATGATTTCGATTTTTGATGCCGTAATACCCCCACCGTTAGAATGAGGCTGATGAAAACCAGTAAGGAAAGACTAAAGTCGGGCGGGGCCGACTGTATAATACCCTCCACCATTGTTTGCCAACAAATGCACGGATAACCATTATTACTATTAACAGTTGCAGGTTAAATAGATTACTTTTCTAAATTCCAGACACACATGTTAAACAACTTGACCTTCATCAGGGTGTTATACTTCTCAAAATACAGACAGATACGAGTATATCCCATGATGTGTTAAAAAATTCGTCCTCTAGATCGCTAACAAGTCTAATCGGAAGGGACCTTTATATGGGAGCACAGTAAAATATGGACCGTTGTTTCCCATTTGCACTAGGAACGATTAAGTGCAATAAAAAGTATACATTTTTAAATTTCAGCCAGATCCATTTAAAAATCTGTCCTCTAGAGTGTCAAGAAGGGAAGTAGTTGGGGACCTTTTTATGGCGGCAATATCAAAACGTGGAACTATGTTCCCCATTTTTACTAGAGGCGATTAGGTCAAACATAAAGTATGAATTCTCAAATTACAGCCAGATCAATTGAAGAATCCGTTCTCTAGAGCATCAAGAAGTGGCATTGGTGGGGACCTTTAAATGGGGGCTATACCTAAACATGGACCGATGTTAACCATTAACACTATGGACTGTTAGGTATAATATTGAGTATGAATTCTTTAATTTCAGGCAGATCAATTGAAGAATCCGTTCTGTACAGCGTCAAGAAGTGACGTAGGTGGGGACCTTTATATGAGGGATATACCAAAACATACACCGATGTGCCCTTTTTTTACTAGGGACAATTATGTCCAATATAAAGTGTAAATTATTTAAATTTCAGCCAGATCCATTGAAAAATGTGTTCTCTATGGGGGCTATATCAAAACATGCACCGATATTCCCTTATTTTCAATAGGGATCGTCCCTAGTCTAAGGAATGAATCTGTACCAATTTTCGTAAAGATAGCTTCATATTTGCGACCTGCACTTTGATTCCAAGAATACATGTACAGGCAGTCATACGGACATGGCTTAATCGACTCAAAAAGTGATTCTATGCTGATCGGTATAATAAACGGATGTTATATATATCTTTGTTTTTTATGCGTTACAAACAAATGCACAAAGTCATAATACCCTGATTTTGTCCAATTTCCGTAAGTGCTGATTTCCTGTAGTAATTTCGTTTTGAATTCCAGGACCTTCCATTTATACGGTAAGCTATGGCAAATTTACGAAATTTATCAATCATTGTCATACACAAACTTTTATCCAAAGTGTAGAAAGCGTCGATGTGGATGACCTCGCGTGGTCTTGTGAGTGTATCCGTAATCTGTAGTGGTATTTTAGGAGGATTCCTGTCATATTTTTCAAGAGTACATATTTCACAGTAATTTACAAATTTCTGTTTTGAATTTGGATTATAAATTGTATGCTTTAATACTTAAAAAACGACTTGGATTCCTCTGTGATTCTTATCGAGGTGTTCCAATTCAATTAATTTCGTATTCTATATTTTCGAGAAATGTCTTACACTTAACAATCCTAAATTCTTCATTGCTGGTACATACTTCGTCAAAAGTATTTTTAAATACTTCGTAGAAGTTGTCGTCGATAACTATAGCATTCCATCGCGTCGAGTCTAAGTGGGTTTTAAGTAAGGTTACCGCCGTTGCACGGTCTAATTCCTTAGGGTAGAAAATCTTTCTCGTATTTCGGAATAACTTTATGGTCTTCATTTTCGTGGATCCGGATGTGATCTTCTTGATAACTATCTGGTTCTTATAGAAATTCACCGGTGAATTGCTTTCAGTAATTTCTGCGATTCTCTCAATTGTGTTTCCATTTTTCTTTCCTTTCTTTTACCTTATATCATAGTCGAATTCTGATAACTTCAGTCTTCAACGAACTAGTTTAGAATTCGGTTCTTTAATGGAAAAAACCATGTGAGAGGCTTGTGTTATGTCTCAATCACAATTTTGCTCCAAAAAGGTATCGTCTGAAATACTTCGTAGCCCATACAATCGCTAGAAATTCTTTTTCGATAGTGCTGTCATTGATCTCATGTTCATTCAATGTCTGACTTGCATAACATATCGGTATATTGTTTTGTGCGAGAACAGCTTCAGGAGCAAATTTTTTTTTTCAAAGTTTCAAATTTTGACCATTGTATCTCCCGACTACGTGGACCGATTTGGATAATATGACAGCTATTTGGAAACGCACAAAATGTACGCTCTATTACAAGTAAACCCGTTCTCCCATGCCGAATATAATGTACCCTCCACCATGAATTGCATTCAATTGTAGTACTGGAAAATTCGTTGGATATGGAGCAAATCATGGAACGATAATTTTGTTTAAGCAAATTATAAAAAAAACGATCGCTGCAATTTTTAGCCAATTTTGAGGGTTCAATTTCTGTAGCTAAATTCTTCATCTGAAAATTTGGTATTTATATACACGGATTACAACAAACTATAAACTTCAATAATTTGTATACATTTTATTGAGATGATTTCTTGCCAACATAGAATACAAACTGCATAGTTTCAGCTAAATTGCTTAGAAAATGCGGTGTTTATGGCTTAAACATGCTTTTTGGGAGCGACATAAAATATAAAAGGATTTAAATACATGTAAGAAAGTTTCATTCGGGTAAACCGACTAAGGTATAATACTCTCACTATGTGAGTAATGTAATATGGAATATTACACAAAATAATAAGTCAATCTGTGTGGGAGGTACCAGAAGGGGTTTATCAAATGCACTTATTTTTCGCTGAATAGTAGGTACTTTAAACACATTGCACTGTTCCGAACTATAAGCGTTTATGTTCACTAACGTTAACGTTATGAGCTATTAAATTTCGGTCAAATTTGACCATTTTGTTTGGGGGATACAAAGAGGAGCGTGGTGGCAACGTCCATTTTTCACAGGACTATAGGTATTTCAAAAGCGCTACACTGTGCACAATTTTGTAGTATTTTCGTGCATTGATACTCACGCTATAATTTAAATTTTTGTACAAAATGGTACGTTTGTGTGCGAGGTACCAAAAGGGGATTAGCAATATCGCCCATATTTCACTGGACTGTAGGCACTATACAAGTATTACCCTGTGCAAAATTTTAAGTATATTTATGCACTGGTATTAATGTTATAAAATGTTAACGTTACGTACAAAATGGTCCCTTTGTGTGGGAGATACCAAACGGTTAACATTTAGTGAAATATTGATTATTTAATAACTTCTATACTACTTATTTGAATCCTCTGAAATTCTACACATAGTATTAGTTTATTAGTCACTATTTTAGGTTTAGGTTTGTGCTAGGGTGGCAGACGCTTTCTGGTTTTTTTTCTTACGCTCACATAGACCAGTTTAGGTCCTTAGTGGTACCACGGGCTAAAATGTTCTTCATCGAAATCAACCTGTTTGATATACAAATTTATCGATAGTACGAATATTGGTACTGGAAAGATCTGTTAGGCTGCTTCGAAAGGCTGACCCCGGTAGGTCCAGTCGTCGTTAACTTAAAGCGGGACAGTCGCATAGCAAGTGCTCAATGCTCATCACCTCTTCCTCATCTCCACAGCTTCTGCAGAAGTCATTGGAGTCAATAACTAATCTTCTGGCGTGTTCGCCGATCAGGCAGTGTCCCGTAAAAACTGATACTATCGTAGACAATCTTTTCCTTTCTAGTGCGAGGAGATATTTTGACCTTCTCAGGTCATACCTTGGCCAGATTTGTCTTTCGTTGGACTGCCTGATTGCCTCTTGCCTAAGCCAAAGCTTGCACGTGGATAGTGGCGCACCAATATATGCAAATTCTTCGTAATTTGTAATGTCGTCCCTTTCCTAGCAAGTTCATCGGCTTTGCAGTTCCCCGGGATATCCCTATGCCCAGGCACCCACATGAGGTGTATATTAAACTGCTCAGCCATCTCGTTAAGAGATCTGCGGCAGTCGAGGGCTATTTGTGAATTTAGGGATGTGGCCTCCAGAGAATTGATGGCAGCCTGGCTGTCCGAGTAAATGACAACGCCAGTGTTTGTTACTATGTTCCGACTCAGCCACTTGGCGACTTCCCATATTGCCATTATTTTGGCTTGATAGACACTGCAGGTATCTGGTAGTCTGTGAGCTATATCCAAATTAAGTTCTTCACAGTGTAATCCGAAGCCAACTTTTTCATCAAGCTTCGAACCATCCGTATAGAAGTGGAGATGGTTTCTATTTCCGGGTATTCTGCCAACCCATTCATCCCTGGCTGGTATTATTGTGATGTAGTTCCTCTCAAAGGTTGATATATAGTCTATTCGGTCGGGTACTATAGCACTACACTTTGTTATCCTCATGTGACCGTAGTTCTTGTACCTCCACATTGATAGGCATTTAAATCTTAGTTCCGCTTTGGTTGCAACTTCTCTCGCCACAACATTAATCGGCAGTATATGGAGAAGGGCTTGTAGAGACTGAGTCGCTGTAGTCCTTAACGCTCCGCTTATGCACAGGCAGGCAGTTCTCTGAACCTTTGATAGCAGGTTTGTGATGGTTAGTTTGTCAGTTGTCGTCCACCATACCACAATGCCGTATAACAGTATTGGACGAAGTACTGCCATATATGTACATATATCCAATGGACCATTTAAGGAAAGAGACCCCACAGTCCAAATTAGGTTCCAAATTAGTGGAGACAGTACTCCTCCTTGTGGGGTCCCTCTGTTTACAAACCTTGTTAGAGTTGTGGACCCAAGACATGCTGTTTTGCGTCTTCTGTTGAGTAGTCTTTGAATTAGTCTAATCAAGCTAGAGTTCACCTAAAGATGTGACAGTGCCGCAATTACCGTATCTGGGTATATGTTGTTAAAATCCCCTTCTATGTCAAGAAACGCCACCATGGTGAATTCTTTGAAATGTAGGGACGTTTCGATAGTGCTCACAAGTTCGTGCAGGGCTGATTCTGTAGACTTTCCATTATTGAAAACATGTTGTTTCCCCGACAGGAGTTTAGTATCCAGGTTTTGCCTAATGAAATAATCCAAAAGTCATTCCAGACCTTTCAATAGGAAAGAGGAAAGACTAATTGGTCTAAAGTCTTTTGGCCTAGTGTGCGATATCTTCCACGCTTTGGGTATGAATACCACTTTGGTATCCCTCCTCCATTAGTCACTATTACACATTTTGGTGCCTCCCACACAAATGGACAATTTTGAACCAAAAGTTAATGGCTTACAACTACATTACCAGTGCATACAAAGACCTGAAATGTTGTACAGGGTAATTGTTTAATAGTACTTACTTCACAGGGGAAAATGGGCATTGTTACCAGGCTCCTTTTGGTACCTCCCACACAAATGAACCATTTTGTACCAAAAGTTACCAGCTTCTTTTGGTACCTTCCACACAAATGAACCATTTTGTACCAAAAGTTACCAGCTTATAACTTTATTACCAGCGCATACAAAGAGCAGAAATTTTGTACCATGTAATGGTTTAATATTACCTACAATACAGTAAAAATGGGCATTATTGTCACGCTTCTTTTGGACCATTTTGTACCAAAATTTACAAGCTTATAACTTTATTACCAGCGCATACAAAGACCAGAAATTTTGTACAGTGTAATGGTTTAATATTACCTACAATACAGTGAAAAATGGGCATTGTTGCCACGCTACAATATTCGATGTGTTAGCCTTTTTGTCCGTAACAAATGATATATCACCTCGTCACACTAAAGTGAGGGTATAAAAAGTGGGCAAAGTAATAAATTTAGAGAGTACCCTACACATTTATATATTTCAAGCGAAATATGTTTGGGACAATACACTACAGAAGCGATTTTTTTCAGCGTGTGCCAAATCGTATTTACATATAACGGGATTTTTCAATAGGGATGATATGATTTTGATGTGACGTTTGGGCCATTTGTTATATGTCATGATCTGTCATTTGTTTTTCATTGTATTCAGAAGTGTTTACAATTTCATCATGGAGAGATATACGCAAGAACAACGGCTATCTTTTCAGTCAATGGCGATTGTTTCAGTCAATGGCGATTTGAAGTCATTGGTCTTTCGAAGTAAACCAGACTCTCTTCAAGCTTTACAAGTCAATATTGAACGTGCCATTCATGACATACGACTTGATTTGCTCGAAAATTGGGTTCATCGAATTCGTTCCTGCAGAAAAAGTCGTGGAGGCCATTTGAATGACGTTTTATTTAGAACTTAATTGTATCGATTGTACTTCACATTAAATAAAAAACTTTTGAATTTTCTTAACAATAAGTGTGTTTTATGTGTAAATCTGAACCGATTTTAACCAAATTCAATAGAGATCGTCCATGGGCCCAAAAGAAAGATATGTGCAAAGGTTCGTTGATTGCAATTTGATCACAAGAATACGTGGACGGATGGTGGTAAATACGTGGCTAAATCGACTAGAAACGTGGTTCTATGTCGATTGGTATAATAAACTATGGGTCTATCTCTTCTATTTTTGGGTGTTACAAACAAATACACAAAGTCATAATATCATGCACAACAGTGTGTTGTAGGTTATAAATACACATAGGAGTTTTGATATTTGAATGTTCACAGCGGGCCTCAAGCAATAGAAAGTTGACCTAGATTGACGACAAAAACGGCTAATGAGGTTTAGTTCATCAAACTAATGATGAACTAATGATCAACCTAAGATCTTTACAAAATTAATATACATTTTTTTTAAAGAAAGTGTACAGGCCTCTCTAATTGCACAAACTTCTAGTCCACTTTTTCCCATGACTGACCGAACGCGAGATAAATTTTAAGATTGAGATATCTTGCATAATTTGTTAGCGAGAGTGCTGCAATTTTGTGTATATTGTATACGAAGTGGACCGGGTCAGCTAGTAGTAAAATAATTTTGAACTGAATGTTTTCTGTAAAAATTTCTTCGTAGCGAGATATTTATCGCGGAAGTGCGGATATCAACCTAACCACTGAGATCATAGAATGCAAATATATTAAACTTACTAAATTCGCTATAATATTTTTTTAAAAAAATGGCGTTGTAGTAGAATTCTGGATTACAAAAAAACGCAATATAAAAACATCTCAAATGTCGCGTACATTACAACGTGTCTGACAAATGAAAGGAAATTGTGTTACAGGTCTTAATAGCATTAATTAATATAGGGTTTTTCATCGTGAAGTTTGATTTATAATGTAAAAAAACACTTAAATTTTAAGGTGAACTTAAAATTTTTATTTTTTGTTAAAAGAACCATTTATGGCATTTACTGTTTTAAAACCATGCAAATGTTGGCCATGACTACGTCTGAAGTGGTCCATTCAGAAGGTCAAATTTTGGGCGACTCGTTCGAGCATAGCAACTGGTATCTCGCGAATAACACGAGTTATGTTGGCTTCCAAAACGTCAATCGTTTATTTCTGAACACCTCAGACCTTACATATCCCCAGGCAAAATAGTCCAACTGTGTGATATCGCACGATCTAGGTTTTTTTTCATTTTCGTATTTATTTATTGAATATTTTATGAAATGAAAATAACAATAAGTAATCAAATCTTAAACTAATTTATTCTAAGGGGTACTACCAGTGTAAAGAACCCTGCAAGATTGCAACTTATATATACTTATATGTATATACAAAATTTAATTCAAAGTGTAAACATTGAGTTATTTGCATTTATCTATATATACAAAAATTAATTATCTATATATATAAAGAAGAATGTGTGTTTGTTTGTTTGTTGGTTTGTTTGTACCGTATAGACGTATAAACGGCTGAACCGATCTTCTTGAAATTTTCACAGAATGTACATATTCGTGGTGAAAATAGGGCACTTGAATTTTCGATATATGAAGTGGGCCCCGCCCACATAAGACAAATTTTAAAATTGAGATATCTTGCACAATTTGTTAGTGAGAGTGCTGCAATTTTGTACATATGTATCTGGTGGCAGCCTACGTGATTGGTCCAAAAATGGGCGGGGTCAGACTAATGGGCGTGGCCCCGCCCCATTAACCTAAATTTTGAAATCGAGATATCTTGCACAATTTGTTAGCAAGAGAGCTGTAATTTTGTGTATATATATCTGCTGGCGACTTACGTGATTGGTCAAAAAACAAAAAACGACTTACGTGATTGGTCACGCAGTCTACGTGATTACACAAAAAAGGGCGGCACCGTCCATAGGAGCCTAATTTTTAAATTGAGATATCTTGCACAATTTGTTTAAGTGAGCGCTGCAGTTGTGGGTATATGTATCTGATGACAATCTACGTGATTTGACCAAAAATAGGTGGGATCAGACCAACGGACGTTGCCCCGCCTATGCGAGTATAAGCCACATTTTGAAATTGAGAGTCATAACTTGCACAATTGTTTATTGAGAGTGCTGTAATTTTTTGCATATCGATCTGGTGATAGTCTACGTGAATGGTTCAAAAAGGTTGGGATCGGACCAATGGGCGTGGCCCCACCCTTATAAGCAAATTTCTGAAATTGAAATACCTTGAACAATTTGTTAGCGAGAGTGCTGTAATTTTGTAAATATGCATTTGATGGCAGTCTACGTAATTGGTTAAAAAATTGACGGAATCGGAAATCTGAAGTCTGGGGCAACGAAGTGGACCGGGTCCAGCTAGTCTATATATATAAAAGATAGCGTCTGTTTGTGGGTTTGTTTGTATATTTGTTTGTTCAGTATGGACGCCTAAACGGTTGGACGGATCTTCTTGAAATTTTCACAGAATGTACACGTGTAGGGGGTGCTGAAAATAGGGTACTTGAATTTTCGATCAAGTGGGCGTGGACCCGCCCATATGGGTCACATTTTGATATTAAGAAAACTTTTTAGCTAGAGTGCTGAAATTTTGTGTGTATGCATTTAGTAGTAGTGTCTAGTCCAAAAATGGGCGGGATCTTGAGCAATTTGTTAGAGAGATCAATGTAATATTGTGCATACATATGTGGTGTCAGTCTACCTAATTAGTCCAAAAATGAACGGGATCGGAAATCTGAAGTCTGGGGCAACGATGTGGACCGGGTCCAGCTAGTCTATATATAAACCAGTAAGGAAAGGCAGAAAGTCGGGCGGGGCCGACTATATAATACCCTACACCTCCCTAACAATGCGATAAGGGTCATTGCCATAATAATTTGGTCATATCGGGAGTAACGTATATATGGGGGCTATATCTAAATCTGAACCGATTTCTTCCAAATTTAACAGTGTTTATTCAAATAATAGGAAACCTCTTCCTGCCGAATTTCATACTGATCGTATATAAAATACAGTTTTTACAGCGCATACATGTCAAATCGGGGGTAACGTATATATGGGGGCTATATCTAAATCTGAACCGATTTCTTCCAAATTTAACAGTGTTCATTCATATAATAAGAAACCTCTTTCTGCAGAATTTCATACTGATCGGATATAAAATAAAATTTTTACAGCGCTTACAAGTCAAATCGGGGGTAACGTATATATGGGGGCTATATCTAAATCTGAACCGATTTTCTCCAAATTTAGCAGTATTCCTTTATGTAATAAGAAACCTCTTTCTGCCAAATTTTGCACTGATCGGATATAAAATACAGTTTTTACAGCGCTTACATGTCAAATCGGGGGTAACATATATATGGGGGCTATATCTGAATCTGAACCGATTTTCTCCGAATTTAGCAGTATTCCTTTATGTAATAAGAAACCTCTCTTTGCCGAATTTCGCACTGATCGGATATAAAATAACATTTTTACAGCGCTTATATGTCAAATCGGGGGTAATGTATATATGGGGGCTATATCTAAATCTGAACCGATTTCTTCCAAATTTAACAGAGTTCATTCATGTAATAAGAAACCTTTTCCTGCCGAATTTCATACTGATCGGGTATAAAATAAAGTTTTTACAGCGCTTACATGTCAAATCGGGGCTAACATATATATGGGGGCTATATCTAAATCTGAACCGATTTTAACCAAATTCAATAGGGATCGTCCTTGGGCCAAAAATAAGATATGTGTAAAGTTTCGTCGAGATCGGACCATAATTGCGACCTGTACTTTGATTACAAGAATACATGCACAGACAGACGGACAGACAGACGGACAGACAGACAGACAGACAGACGGACAGACGGACATAGCTAAATCGACTCAGAAAGTGATTCTAAGTCGATCGGTATAATAAACGATGGGTCTATTTCTTCTCCTTTTGGGTGTTACAAACAAATGCACAAAGTTATAATACCCTGTACCACAGTGTGGTGTAGGGTATAAAAATGAATTCTCTGTATATATACACATTCATTTATATGGCGTTTTTTGTTTGTTTGTCTGTCCCGTAAAGACTGATAGAAAACCCGTTCGTCACCATGACGAATCAGTTTCGTCAATAAAACTTCGTACTGGTGACGAAACGTTTCGTACATGCGATGTTTTTGTACGTCAATAGAACGAACACGATCATCAAGCATTGTTTTTGGGTGATTTTGATATTCGTCGAGGGAACGATAAGGTTTCATTCCCACGACGAAAATATTTATTTGATTTAAATATGTATAAATATGAGCCAAGATTTGATATGGAGATACATTTGGCGGCAGTCTACCGGATTAGTCCAAAAATGCAATGAATCTGAAATCTGGGGCAACGAAGTGGATCGGGTTCAGCTAGTAATAAATGAAACAAGATGTGAGTGAAGATAAATACGTATGTAACTAGCGAACACAATCCATAATATGAAAATGAAAAGTAGGGGTAATTGAGGATAAACTGGATTTTCTCGAAAACTAAACAAAAGTAACCATAACAAAAACATTTTTTTATTTTTTAAAAAAATTATCATTTGATCTTGACGGCAAATAGAATAGATTTGATAACAAGGGAACCTCGGAAGAAATTATATGGTCATATCTAGCACATGGGACGTTGTACAGACAAGGCCCGCATACTGAAATAAACCCTAGAGAGTCTCTATCGACCCATATGTAGCCCTTTGTCCAAATCAATGTCAGGCTTACAAAAATGGGAATTTTTGGATAGGAGCAGTGGCCATATCTGAAAGATAGAACTTCCGCCCAACACACTTAGGGTCTTAGGCCACTCCTTTGATGTGTTACATTTTTGGCTCGTAGCAAATGATATATACCCTCCTCCCTGTAGGTGAGGGGATAAATATGGAATTCAAATTATGAACATGGAAGATGGTTGCAAATTGTTTTCAAGCTATTTCTATATCCGGTCTAATGTGTTTCTTCTTCTGAGGCGTGTACGTCCTTCGAAATTTAAAAGTTCTCTGGCGAGAGTGTTTGGATGATAGCTTAATCTGTTTAAAAAGCTTCGGAAAAGATATCCGATTTCTTCCGGTACTGTTGTTACGATAAAGTATTTTTTAATATTTGCGTTCCTAATATACAAAGGAGCGTTAACGATTTATCGCAGGATGCTACACTGATAGAAAAAGCATTTGAACATCATGACGATTATTTTTTCGTCAATAATCAGCTAACGTAGGGAGTAATCCTCTTGATGAATTTGTTCGTCACCATGACGAATCGCTGTTTCCAAAAACTTTCGTCCTCAGGATGATAACATTTCATCCCTACGATGAATCGCGTTCATTACCACGACGAATCCCATTCATCACCACGATGAATACCACTCATCACCACGATGAATACCATTCATCACCACGACGAATCCCATTCATCACCACGACGAATCCCATTCATCACCACGACGAATCCATGCCCCGACTATTTCAATTTTAAAAATTTCAATAATTATTCTTCTGGGTTTAGACCATTAAAAACGGTATGGAAAATAAAATAACTTGACTGTTTTGCCGGGTTCAGTTGTGATTATTCGGTTCGAAACACATTTCCTATCAGTAAAGGCTTAAAGCAAACGAACGAGAAGTATTCATTACTTCTAATATCTTAAATGAAAAATAATCTCATCGAGTAATGTATTTGCCCACAGACGAATCCCATTTATCACCACGACGAATCCCATTCATCACCACGACGAACTCCATTCATCACCAGTATTAGATTTTTTAAATTAAACTTTTACAACAAATTATGATGACGAACGGTTTTTCTATCAGTGTAGATTGTCTTCTTTGTAACTTATTGACATTGGTTGCAAATGCTGTTCCCCAGAGTTGAATTCCGTACGTCCACATTGGTTTTTTAATTGTTTTGTATAACAAGACCTTGTATTCTAAGTGTACAGTTGACCTGCGACTGATAAGCCATTGTATCTGATTTGATTTCAGATTTATTTGTGTTAATTTTGTGTTTATAAGGTGTGACCAAGTTAGACGACGGTCCAAGTCCATTCCAAGATACTTTACGTTATCTTTTTTGGGTACCGTAGAGTTGAAGATTTTTACAGCATGACGTGTGTCCCTCTTGAGGGTAAACGTGACATGAGTACACTTACTTGCGTTGAAAACTATTTTTCATTCTTGAAGCCATGTCTCTAGCTCACGGTCTTGTGTTTGTAGTTGGTGGATGCTGTAAATGTCCAACCAACTACAAAAGTGAACGTTTATCACAACTCCGCCGGGCGATTATTTCAATTTTAGAACATTTGTAGATTTTTCAATGTCTTTAAGCCTTAGTCGCAGAGAGTTTATGACTTCTTCGATTATTGAGGGTTTTATATACATATATTTTAAAGGATGACACTATGTGAATTAGCATTAGATGTAAATACTCTTTCTAGATAAGTTGCAAATGCATTAACTTTCTCTTTTGTATTCTTTGACCAGCAGCCACTTTCTAGATGAAGTGGTGATTCGTGTGCAATCGGTCTTCTCAAATTTTTTGTGGCTTTCCGTAGATTACAATTTGTTCCTTTTGATGGTTCTAAATTCCGTAGGTAATCCTTGAGAGTAGATTCCTCGATTGATTTTAATTCAGCGTTTAGTTTTTTCTGGCAATTTCGAAGACTTCTTCGTTGTCATTCCCTTCTGAGGTTTCTTTTCTCCCTGATGAGGGCATCGATTTCAAGTGTCTGTGTGGTATAATTATGTTTTTATGGCTGGGTATTCGTTGGAGCAGCTGCTACCGCATTGTTTAATACACCAATGAGAATGTTTACGGCTGACTTAATATCGTCTGACGATCGTAATTAAATTTCCCCATGTAAATGAATGCTCATGTAATTTCTCTATTTCTTCCAGTCTGTGCGCTTGTTGAAAATAGTTGCAAGTTAATTTTCTTGTCTTAATTCAAACAGAATAAAGATTGTAGGAGAATGATCTGACGAAAGATCTAATGATGGACGGACAGACAAATTTTCGCGCCTTATATTTTTCCATTGTATCTGATTTGATTTCAGATTTATTTGTGTTAATTTTGTGTTTATAAGGTGTGACCAAGTTAGAAGACGGTCCAAGTCCATTCCAAGATACTTTACGTTATCTTTTTTGGGTACCGTAGAGTTGAAGATTTTTACAGCATGACGTGTGTCCCTCTTGAGGGTAAACGTGACATGAGTACACTTACTTGCGTTGAGAACTATTTTCCATTCTTGAAGCCATGTCTCTAGCTCACGGTCTTGTGTTTGTAGTTGGTGGATGCTGTAAATGTCCAACCAACTACAAAAGTGAACGTTTATCACAACTCCGCCGGGCGATTATTTCAATTTTAGAACATTTGTAGATTTTTCAATGTCTTTAAGCCTTAGTCGCAGAGGGTTTATGACTTCTTCGATTATTGAGGGTTTTATATACATATATTTTAAAGGATGACACTATGTGAATTAGCATTAGATGTAAATACTCTTTCTAGATAAGTTGCAAATGCATTAACTTTCTCTTTTGTATTCTTTGACCAGCAGCCACTTTCTAGATGAAGTGGTGATTCGTGTGCAATCGGTCTTCTCAAATTTTTTGTGGCTTTCCGTAGATTACAATTTGTTCCTTTTGATGGTTCTAAATTCCGTAGGTAATCCTTGAGAGTGGATTCCTCGATAGATTTTAATTCAGCGTTTAGTTTTTTCTGGCAATTTCGAAGACTTCTTCGTTGTCATTCCCTTCTGAGGTTTCTTTTCTCCCTGATGAGGGCATCGATTTCAAGTGTCTGTGTGGTATAATTATGTTTTTATGACTGGGTATTAGTTGGAGCAGCTTCTACCGCATTGTTTAATACACCAATGAGAATGTTTACGGCTGACTTAATATAGTCTGACGATCGTAATTAAATTTCCCCATGTAAATGAATGCTCATATAATTTCTCTATTTCTTCCAGTCTGTGCGCTTGTTGAAAATAGTTGCAAGTTAATTTTCTTGTCTTAATTCAAACAGAATAAAGATTGTAGGAGAATGATCTGATGAAAGATCTAATGATGGACGGACAGACAAATTTTCGCGCCTTATATTTTTCACTACGACGAAGTCAATTAATTCGGGTGTTTTGTTTAAATCCGATGTCCAGTATGTTGGTTGGCCGCTAGAAACAGTAGCTAGAATGTTAGATGTTACTGTATTGTACAGTTGTCTGCCTCTTGTAGTAAGGCTTTAGTCCCAGAATGTGTGTTTGGTATATAAAACCCAGCCGCAACGATTTTCGACCCCAATGTCGAGAAAAATTCCGTAAATTGATCTTTGTCGGCATTATACCTTGGAGGACAATAGATTGACGATATAACAGTCTTGATGTCAGTATTGTTAATTGTTGTCCGTTGTAAGGGCATATGACAGTATAATAATTGCTGTGCCACAACAGGCCTTGCCGCTTGGATGTTTACACTGATAGAAAAAGCTTCGTCATGACGACGAATTTGTACATCATCACGATTATTTTTTCGTCAAAAGTCAGCTAACGTACGGAATAATCCTCTTATTGAATTTGTTCGTCACCATGACGAATTTCTGTTTCCAAAAACTTTTGTCCTCAGGATGATCCATTCATCACCACGACGAACCCCATTCATCATCATGACGAACGCCATTTATCATCACGACGAATAGCATTCATCACCATGACGAACTTTATTCATCACCATGATTAACTCCATTCATCACCACGACGAATTCCATTCGTCACCACGACGAATCCCATTCATCATTACGACGAATTCCATTCGTCACCACGACGAATCCCATTCATTATCACGACGAATCCCATTCATCACCACGACGAATTCATGCCCACGACTTTTTAAATTTTTAAAATTGGAATAAATGTTCTTCTAGTTTTAAACCATTTAAAATGGTATGGAAAATAAAATTATTTGACTGCATTGCTAGGTTCAGTTGTGAATATTTGTTTCGAGACGCGGTTCTTATCAGGTAAGGCTAAAATCAAACAAACAAGAAGTATTCATTGCTTCTGCTATTTTAAATCAAAAATAATCACATCAAGTAATGTATTTGCCAACAGACCACTAGCACAAATGTTTCACACTTATACAACTTGTCGAGCTGCATGTACGAGTATGCAAGTGTTTGAGGTTTTGTTATACAAACATCAATTATGCCGTGCCAGTGCGGTTTGTTTGAACCAATCGGTGCTGCGTGGAACACACACGTGGACGAACATAACAACGTCGCATGTCTTACTTTGTTTTGCTGTAGGAGTTGACGTTGCCGTAAACGGCAAATAAGTCGATCGTTCTCATGATGAATGGATAATCTTATTGACGAACGGTGTTCGTCATTAATTATTAGATTTTTTAAATTGACCTTTTACAACAAATTATTTAACTAAGGTAATCATAACGCATATAGAACAGTACATTTAAGCAGAAACTATAATTTGATTACATCGTTTCAGCAAAATGGCCAAATAAATATTTTCGTCGTGGGAATGAAACCTTATCGCAACGATGCAGGATGGCATCAGGGGAGAGTAAAGCTCTTACATTTCGGTGATGCCAGATCAGTAGACCTGTATAAGGCTGCTCTGAGTCGAGCGGGTGAGGTGTGGCCGGGTGCCCAGTTGGATATTGTCGAAAAAAACAACATCCCTAGTCATCCTAGAGCCATCACCTGGGTTACAGAAGAGCCCTCCAACCCGGCTGACATATTAGAAATAATAAAAGATTCCAATCCTGGTCTGCCCGCCCATAATTGGAGAATCAGCAAGGTGGGTGAGGCGGATGGTAAAAAGCGGCAGGTCAATTTGATCCTTAACGCTGAATCCACCTCCCATATACAACGTGCAAGTGCAACTCTACAGTATGGCTTCGAGACTATAGTCTTGAAGGTATACAAGCAGGATATAGTTCCCACTGCGGAAGGTGAGTCGTCCACCGCGGTTGAAACACAGCTTTCTGGAAGTGCGGAGGTATCCACGCCCATTATTTCGGGTGACTCCAACTCTAACAGAAGATCTGTAACGTCCTACTCTGAGGACGAAAGCTCTACTTCTGACACAGAGGGGCTGAGGGGAGTCTCCGGACTCTTTGACGCATCTGGCGGGGACACGCTTCTCGATGATACGGACGAAGAGTTCGATAACACCCTTGTAGGGGTGGAAGTTAATCTGTCAATTACCAATGATGGTAAGAATTTTACAGATTAACCTCCATCACGCTAAAGCAGCCTCAGCGGCTCTATTGCTGCGCCTGTCCACAGGTGCAGTAGACATCGTCCTGATACAGGAGCCCTACGCAGTGGGAGGAAGGGTGTGCGGTATCAGGACACCCAACTTTAAACTGCTTGTGGCCAACTGTGAAGGCACTCCAAGAACCTGCATTTTGGCCAGGAAAGATCTAAGTATCTTTCTCCTGGCTAATCTAAGTGGTAAAGACCAAACATCTGCTAGTCTGGAGATCGGTAATCGCATATATTGGGTGGTCTCCAGTTACTTGCCTTATGAAGCTGTAGTACCGACTGCTCTATTCAGGGAAGTAGTAGAAGAAGCAACATCTGACGAGGTCGAGCTGATTGTTGGCGCAGACACGAACGCTCATCATACTATATGGGGTAGTACGGATATAAACAATAGGGGTGATTCGCTTCTTGACTTTATTCTAACTACCAACCTAAGTATTTGTAACATAGGTAATAAACCGACCTTTACAATTAAAGACAGACAAGAAGTACTCGACGTAACGTTTGCTACTGACCGGCTGTCAGACAAAATTATTGGGTGGAATGTACTAGACGACCACTCATTCTCAGATCACCATTATATTGAGTTCAAACTCGCTGAAAAAGCGCCTGAACCTGCCATCCACAGAAATGTGAGAAAGACAAAGTGGCACCTGTATGAAAAGAATTTCAAGAAAGTCCTCAACTCCAAACTTCTGTACGAACCGAATGACAAAGCCGATCTGGATCATCTGGTCGAGCATATCACCACATCATTCAATAGTTCCCTTGAAGAAGCCTGTCCAAAAACAAGGTACAAGGGTAAAACTAAACCCCAATGGTGGACTTCTGAGCTAACGGCTATGAAAAAGACCTGCAACAAGCTATTCAACAAGGCTAAATCTACTGGGGTCGCTAATGTTTGGGATGCCTATAAAGAGCAACTCAAGATCTATAAGAAGGAGCTTAGAAAGGCGCAAAGACGCTCTTGGTATACTTTCTGTGGCGAAGTGGAAAAGGTCTCCGACGCCGCAAGGCTGAGGAAAATATTATCAGCTTCACCCTGTACAGTGGGTTACTTGCAGGATGAGGCAAATAATTGGACCAAAAACAGCGAGCAGTCGCTCAATGTACTGCTCGACACACATTTCCCGGGGAACTCTCTAACAGAACCAGAGGATCAGCAGGACCAACAAGAGTGCGAGTGGACTGCGAGCGTCGCTAGCTTGTTGACTGAAAGATCCAGAATAAGCTGGGCTATTAATAGCTTTGAGCCCTTCAAGTCACCTGGACCAGACGGCATCACTCCAGCAGAAATGCAGAAAATGTTGAAATACATTATCCCCTGGCTGGAGAAAATTTATGTAGGCTGTATCAGGCTTTCATACATCCCGAATCGATGGAGGGATACCAAAGTGGTATTCATACCAAAAGCGGGGAAGATATCACACACTAGGCCAAAAGACTTCAGACCAATTAGCCTATCCTCCTTCCTATTGAAAGGTCTGGAACGACTTTTAGATTATTTCATTAGGGAAAACCTGGATACAAAACTCCTGTCAGTGAACCAACATGCTTACAATAAGGGGAAGTCTACAGAATCAGCCCTGCACGAACTTGTGAGCACTATCGAATCGTCCCTGCATTTCAAGGAATTCACCATGGTGGCATTTCTTGACATAGAAGGGGCTTTTAACAACATTCACTCAGATGCAGTAATTGCGGCACTGTCACATCTTAATGTTAACTTTAGTTTGATTAGACTAATTCAAAGTCTGCTCAACAGAAGACGCATAACAGCATGTCTTGGGTCCACAACTCTAACAAGGTTTGTAAACAGAGGGACCCCACAAGGAGGAGTACTGTCTCCACTAATTTGGAACCTAGCGTTGAATGAAATTCTGCTAGATCTAGAACGTTGTGGCTGCAAGGTCGTGGCATATGCGGACGACGTTGCAATCGCAGTGAGTGGCAAATTCGAAAACGTCCTCCGAGACATTCTACAGGTAGCTCTGAACAAATTGGCTAGATGGGCCAGAAGCAGCGGTTTGGGCATAAACCCAAACAAGACAGAATTGGTTCTCTTTACTAGGATGAATAAAGTCCCACATGTGGACCCTCCACCTCGGATAAATGGAACAGATCTAGTCTTTTCTGAAAGTGCAAAATTTTTAGGAATAATTCTAGATAGAAAACTGTTATTTAGACCTAATGTATTGGAACGTGTAAGGAAGGCTAACGTCGCCTTATATTCCTGCAAAAAGGCTGTAGGGTCGCGGTGGGGCCTCTCTCCTAAAATCGTCCACTGGATATATATAGCAGTAGTTCGTCCTATACTGCTATACGGCATTGTGGTATGGTGGACGGCAACTGACAAACTAACCATCACCAACCTACTAACAAAGGTTCAGAGAACTGCCTGCCTGAGCATAAGCGGAGCCTTAAGGACTACAGCGACCGAGTCTCTACAAGCCCTACTCCATATACTGCCGATTAATATTGTGGCGAGAGAAGTTGCAACCAAAGCGGCAATAAGATTAAACTGCCTATCAATGTGGAGGTACAAGAACTATGGTCACATGAGAATATCAAAGTGTAGTGCTATGGTAACCGACCGAGTGGACTATATACCAACGGTGTACACCTTCGAGAGAAATTACATCACTATAATTCCCGAGAGAGATGAATGGGTTGGAAGAAAACCAGGTAATATAAACCATCTCCACTTTTACACGGATGGTTCGAAGCTTGATGAAAAGGTTGGCTTCGGAGTACACTGTGCAGAGCTTAGATTGGATATAGCTCACAGACTACCAGATACCTGCAGTGTCTATCAAGCCGAAATAATGGCAATATGGGAAGTAGCCAAGTGGCTGAGTCGCAACATAGTAACCAACACTGGCATTGTCATTTACTCGGACAGCCAGGCTGCCATCAATTCTCTGGAGGCAACATCCCTAAATTCACAAACAGCCCTCGACTGCCGCAGATCTCTTAACGAGATGGCTGAGCAGTTTAACATACACCTCATATGGGTGCCTGGGCATAGGGATATCCCGGGGAACTGCAAAGCCGATGAACTTGCTAGGAAAGGGACGACATTACAAATTCTCGAAGAATTTGCATATATTGGTGCGCCACTATCCACGTGCAAGCTTTGGCTTAGGCAAGAGGCAATCAGGCAGTCCAACGAAAGATGGACAGAAATCGGCACCTGCAGGGTAGCTAGACAAATCTGGCCAAGGTATGACCTGAGAAGATCAAAATATCTCCTCGCACTAGAGAGGCAAAGATTGTCTACGTTAGTATCAGTTCTGACGGGACACTGCTTGATCGGCGAACACGCCAAAAGATTGGGTATTGACTCTAATGACTTCTGCAGAAGCTGTGGAGATGAGGAAGAAGTGGAGAGCATTGAGCACTTGCTATGCGACTGTCCCGCTCTGAGTAAACGACGACTGGACATACTGGGGTCGGCTGTTCTAGGCAGCCTAACAGATCTTTCCAGTACCGATATTCGTAATATCGACAAATTTGTATATCAAACAGGTTGGTTTCGATGAGGGGCATTTCAGCCCGTGGTAACACTAGGGACCTAAACTGGTCTATGTGAGCTTGTATAAAAAATACGGCTGCCACCCTAACCTAAAACCTAAAACCTATCGTTCTCTCGACGAATTTCGAAATCACCAAAAACATGATTTGATGATCGTGTTCGTTCTATTGACGTACAAAAACATCGCATGTACGAAACTTTTCGTCACCAGTACGAAGATATATTGACGAAACTGATTCGTCATGGTGACGAACGGTTTTTCTATCAGTGTAGAATGTGCGATAACCATTGATTCCAAAGCAATTTCTTCTTACATCTATTTATTGATTTTGAAGAAAAGGTTCCACTTCATTCTTGTGTTGGCTTAGGCCGTTTTGCGTTCCAATAACAAATTGTTTTGATTTAGAACAGGTTGAATTACTAAACTTTGATTTATCATTACTTCCCGCATCATGTTTTGAATATTCGCCATGCATGAATCTATGGTTTGAATTAATTTTGCAATAGTTTTTGAAAGTTTGTTTGGACAGGACAGGTTCACAATTTTTGAGCATGTAGGGCTATGAAGAGATCGGATTTTTTGGGATATTACTTGGATTATTGTTATTTGAGATAGGATTTGCCATGTTGGGATATGGTGTTTGTTGGAATTGTACATAAATCGGTAGTCTCGGTACTTTATTGGCATTTCTGATATGGGTATATGCACTACAACATCTATAATTTTCCGTATGGTTTTCACCGCAGATGCTTGAGTCAGTTTTTGGGTGAGGGCAATCCGCAGATTTATGCACATCTCCACACCTGACGCAGATAGATGGCAACTTACAGTAGACATTTGCGTCACCGATTTCTTGACAATTTGTATATTGGGGTGGGTCCATTGCGCATGGGGCTTCTCACTGTTATTCTTCTATTACACATATATCTTAAATCGTATATTGGGTGTGTGGCACCTTTCTTCTTGATTCTTGAAGAATCGAAAGTCAGCTCCACCTTGAAAATTAGCTGTGGTATTTATATATATAACTAGCGGACCCGGCGAACTTCGCCTCGCCCCAATTTAACGCCTTCAGATAAACTCCAGAGTGATAATAAAACACAGATAGTTAAAATTTTAATGCGATTTGTTTAAAAGGAATCGAAATCAGTAGAGAGCGATGTGATAAACAACAAACAACGAAGACAGAAGACAGGCACCGTACAGATGACCGTGCGAAAAACAGGGAAATTCGAGATTAATTCCACAGACTTCCTACGATTTGTCTTGAGATTTATTGATTGTCATCGTAAAAGCCAATCGTACAGGGAACTGAATCCGCTTGAATTGGAATGAAAGATCAGTTGGAATAATCGGAATTCGTGGGATAAATTATGCGGCGGAGCTCCTGGCACATCAAGCGAGTTCGATTTTACTTTGAATAATAAAATTCATGCTATCGACGTCCTTATTCTTCGCTGCTAATATTGCCCGTTCACTAATCTAATCGAGATTTGGAAACACTTTGGTGATGAGTTCCTCGTTCGACGATGTGAACTCGCAAAAATTTGCCGGGAACAATATCAATACAGTGGAAACATCAACAGTAATTTGGCCATTGCCAAGCGCCAACAGTTGTTTCGAGAATTCAAGAGCCGATGAGTCGTTCTGCAACGCGACTCTCATGTTCGTGGTCAATTTCAACTTCTTGACATGCCGCCACAAAGACCACGATTTCAGGCATGCATTAATTTCATCGGCAGTAGATTTCGGGATGACGGGAAGCGTTTGACGAAAATCTCCGGAGAGCAATATCATAGACTCACCAAATTGTCTCAAATCACGTCGTAAATCCTTCATCGTTCGGTCAACTGCCTCCAGAGCTCGTTTATGCGCCATCGTGCATTCATCCGAAATTATGATTTTGCAGTGCCCGCAATCCAATAAGATAACCTTACCTCTTATACTCAAACTTATTATCTGAAAAAATTGTCGAACTGATAAATATCGCGTTGAATTTTAATTGATCGTAATGCTTGTACCGTTTGTCGATGTGATACGCGAAATCAGTGTAACAATACGCAAAACTCGAATGAATTGCAGCAAGAAAAATAGCACATACTCGTACATATGTTTAATAGAAAATTAATAAAAAAAATTGGATTCAAAAAGAGAGTAGTAGATAGGAACAGTAGGAATCTCGCAAGAAATAGCAATTTTCGATTTTCCCAATTTTCCGACTTTTCCGGAGGGTTTTCCCAAAATTTTCTTTCGTAACAACCTTCTCCAGGCAAATACGAACAACTGAAAAAAAAATTGAGCCAAATCGCTCCAGCCGTTCTGACGTGATGCCATTACACAGATGGACCGTTTCATTTTTATATATATAGAAGATTTATTATAGATTTGGATTCATCGTCCTCTTTCGCCAATTCTTCTTTAATTTCATTCAAACGGAACTATCAATGCCTTTTAGTACTACTTTTAAGTTGATGTGTACTAAGCTGTTAACTTTTGGTACAAATGGTCTATTTGTGTGGGAGGTACCAAAAGAAGTGGTGCAATAATGCCCATTTGACCGGACTGTAGGCACTATAAAAACGTTACACTGTACAAAACTTCAAGTACTTTTATCCTTAGGTATTAAAGTTATTAGCTGTTAACTTATGGTGCAAAATGGTCAATTTAAGTGGGTGGTACCAAAAGGCGGTGGCAAATTCGTCACTTTTCTTAAGGTGATAGGGACTATTAAACTAGTACTATTTGCGGAATATCAGAGGATTCTAGTGGGTAGTACAAAAGTTATTACAGACTCAATATTTAATTACATGTTAAACTTTTGTGAGGGAGGTACTAGAAGGAGTGGACCAATTGCAATTTTTAGCCAAATTTTAGGCCGCAAATTCTTCAGACAAACTCTACTTCTAAATTCTTAATCTAGTCTTTTAATTTTCGCGTTGCTTTTCACGTTCAAGGATCTTAAGAGTTGCAAGGAAAGAATTTCTTCAATGTTGTCTTGAGATTGAGTGTGTTGGAGCATGACCGGAAGGGATTTGGAGTATGTCGTCTCCTCCGCAGTGAAAACCAAACTACCGATTCTTACAGTACTATTACTATACTTTATTAAATAAGTTCCAGATAAATTTCTATGAATATTTTTAATTGTAACTTCTTCAATTTCAAGTTATATTTTTTCCTCTCCTTGTTCAGGATAATCTTCCGGGTCTGGGTCTCTATGGAAAGTCGCTTCAGTATTGAAAACTCATTGGTGTTTTGTAGTTGGTAGGAATTCCTAGAATGCTGACGTTTATCATTCGCCTGAGTGTCATTGAAGAAACTATTTTGTTGGGGTCCATAGTTGCTCACTTAAAAGGACCTTTCTGTTGTAGACTACGGCAGTAGGAACATGGGATTTCAGTGGGAGTGGTGACAGAGTGCCCCCGTAGTTGTTCACTTAGAAGGACCTTCTAGTTGCAGGCGTAGCCGTAGGATGTTGGACGGCAGACATATGTGGTATTTTATACTGTTGCCTTTTCTGAAATGAAATTTAAGGATCATAATAATAATAATATTCTGGGTTAAGTGCAACGGTTTGGTATTCTTGGGACCTAAATTTCCTAACTTCAGACGTGCATGAAGTACTTGTGGAGGACTAGTAGGGTTGGTCACACTAAGCAGACTTGGCAAATATCCATTTCATCTATCGAGATCTTTATTTCTTTTATTCTTTAAGACATCTAGTACTTCTTCTCCTAAATTCAAGTAGTCTATTTTTTCTAGGATCAGGGATAAATGGTAGTAAAATCTTTGATAAAATTCAGTTATCGTTAAATTGCGTTAAGCCACAACAGTCATTTGGTATTCCATTGTTGAAATGTCACTTTTGCCAGAAAATTGTAAAAACAAACATTTTCTGATTGCATTCCATCCCAATGGTGTCCAATAAGATTCTAATGCTGTGCCCACTTCGCCCATGATTTTGTGTATAGTGGCATGTAAGATCGAGAAATATTTGGGGAATACTGTTAGTATAGTACCAGAATTCTATCAACAGCTTTTCTCCAACAGTTGAATTCGCCGGGCTTTCCGGAAAATTCTCTTATTGTCTTAACAATGTCCGGAATTTTTTCCGAATCCTTCACCCCTTTTAAAAAATCTATCTTGTCCTGTGTTTGATCGGCGTCTGCTCTGGGTGCAGGATGCTGAAGCCTGTCTTTTTAATTAAATTTCTGAGTTCCAGAATCTGATCTTCTAATAGAGGGTTATTTGCCTAAGGATATTATTTGAGTTGTTTCGGTATTGGTAAATGAGAGATTGTTAATCTTTTTTATAAGTTCTTCCGCGAGTCACTCATGAAGTATTATTGTCATTAATTTCCCTTTTTTGTTTGTTAAAAATAGCTTAATAATTATTTAAAACTATCCTTGCATGATCAGCAAGAGAATTTACAGCATCGTTTTGCAGGTTTGTTGTTGTTCCAGTGGTTTTCCATGTTCTGCTTTCGGGGTTTTTTATGTATTAAACACACACACTTTTATCTTTTTTGGACGATATTTGGTTTTTCTCAAGCTACGTTGTTGGGGTTTTGAGCGATATTTAGTGTTTTTTCAAGCTATGTTGATTCCGGTTTGATGGCTGTAAACCGAATTCCTCCTTTTCATACCGTCACTTTAGTGTGACGAGGGTATAAGTATATCATTTGCTACGAAAAAAAGTGTAACACATCGAAGGAGTGTCCTTAGACCCCAAGTATTTTCGGCGGAAATGCGTTTTGGACAATTTAAATTGGGCCTGCCTGTCTGTGTGTCTGTCTGCTGGCTAGTGCGCACGATAACTCTCGAAAGGAGTAACCGATTGACTTCAAATTTGGTACGTGGTAATATTTTTTTTCTATCTCCGTCTAAGTTTGAAGATGGGCCATATTGGTCCACTCCTTCTAGTACCTCCCCCACAAAGGGTTAAAATGTTGTGAAATATTGAATCCTTAATAACTGCTTTACTACTTATTCCAATCTTCTGAAATTCCACACATAGTATTAGTTTATTAGTCGCTATCAACTCGAGAAAAAATGGGCGAAGTTGCTACGCCCCCTTAGGTACCTCCAGCTTAGTTAACAGCTAATGAATTTAATACCTACAGTCCAGTAAAAAATGGGCGTTATTGCCACGCCCCTTATGGTACCTCCCACACAAAGGTACCATTTTGCACCAAAAGTTAACAGCTTATAACATTAATACCAGTGTATAAAAATACTAAAAATGTTGTGCAGTGTAATGCTTTTATAGTGTCTATAGCCCTGTGAAAAATGGACGTTATTGCCACGCCCTATTTATACCTCCCACACAAAGGTATAATTTTGCACGAAAAGTTAAGAGCTTGCAGCGTGAGTACCAATGCACGAAAATGCAACAACATTTTGCACAGTGAAACGCTTTTGAAGTGCCTATAGTCCTGTAAAAAATGGGCGCTATCACCACAGCCCCCTTTTTGTACCTCCCACACAAAGTGGCCTAATCATACCAAAATTTAATATCTCATAACTCATACCAGTGCACATAAACGCTTATAAATCGGCACAATTTAAAGTATCTACTATTCAGCGAAAAATAGGTGTGTTTGTTAAAAACCTTCTGGTTGACAGAATAATTAGTTTAATATTCCATATTACATTACTCGCAAAGTGAGGGTATACCTTAGTCGTTTCACCCGACTGAAACTTTCTTACTTGTTATTCTACACATTACGAAAAACTTCTGAGGGGCCTTACAAACCGCGGATTTTAGGGAATCTGGTCAATTTATTTGAGTACTTGATTAGGAATGAAAACTTAACAGTACTTAAGTCTAAATTGAGTTAACTCCTCTGCCCATGCTGATGTTGCGTGTGCACGCGCCTCAGCAGTTGAGCTGAGTCAGCAACTTGTGTGTTTGTAAGCGTAACAGATGAGTTTCATATTACAACAGATCGCTGGGAAGGTAGTGTTCATAGTGTTCTCTTCTAGTAAGCAAATAGTGGAATAATTGCTATTGTTTTGCATAGTGGCTTAGGTAATAGTATATACTAACATTGTCATTCCGTTTTGCATCACCTCCAAATATCGATCTGAGTCCCATAAAGAAAATACATTCTTAATCGCCGTAAAATTCTAAAACGATTTAGCCATGTCCGTCTGTTAAAACCAACCCCAATAGGTCCAGTCGTCGTTTACTCAAAGCGGGACAGTCGCATAGCAAGTGCTCAATGATCTCCACTTCTTCCAAATCTCCACAGCTTCTGCAGAAGTCATTGGAGTTAATACCCAATCTTCTGGCGTATTCGCCGATCAGGCAGTGTCCCGTCAGAACTGATACTAACGTAGATAATCTTTTCCTTTCCAGTGCGAGGAGATATTTTGACCTTCTCAGGTCATACCTTGGTCAGATTTGTCTAGCTACCCTACAGGTAGCTTTCTCAAATTCTTCGAGAATTTGTAAAGTCGTCCCTAAACTGCTCAGCCATCTCGTTAAGAGATCTGCGGTAGTCGAGGGCCATTTGTGAATTTAGGGATGTGGCCTCCAGAGAATTGATGGCAGACTGGCTGTCCGAGTAAATGACAACGCCAGTGTTGGTTACTATGTTCCGGCTCAGTCACTTGGCGACTTCCCATATTGCCATTATTTCGGCTTGATAGACACTGCAGGTATCTGGTAGTCTGTAAGCTACATCCAAATTAAGTTCTTCACAGTGTACTCCGAAGACAACCTTTTCATCAAGCTTCGAACCATCCGTATAAAAGTGGAGATGGTTTCTATTTCCGGGTATTCTGCCATCCCATTCATCCCTGGCTGGTATCATTGTGATGTAGTTCCTTTCAAAGGTGCGCACCGTTGCTATATAGTCCACTCATTCGGTTACCATAGCACTACACTTTGATATCCTTATATGACCGTAGTTCTTGTACCTCCACATTGATAGGCAGTTTAATCTTAGAGCCGCTTTGGTTGCAACTTCTCTCGCCACAACATTAATCGGCAGTATATGGAGCACTATAGCGTAAGCAATAAAAAATATTTTAACAAACTCTCACCCCTATTGTTTTTTCAGTGGACTAAAATATTGCAGTTGTCAAAGATATTTTAAAGTATAAATATTAAGTATTGACAATATTAGCCTTCATTTCAAATAATTTTGCTTCGTTGAATCCGAATATGACATCAGAACACTCTAAAATTTCGCGTTTTTGGCATGTGTTATTATATAACGTAAATTTGACTACTATTTTATAAATTGATTTGCGTATTCCTTAAGATCAATTCCTTGTGTTTAAAGTGAACAAATACAAAATATATGCACGTCTCCCGCAATAGTGCTCGGAAAAATATTTGGTAATTTTCTTTGGGATTAGTTGGCAAGCTCGGTTGAATATAGTGGTTATTTGATCCAATGTCTATCAGAAATTGGAATTGGAACTCAAAATAGGGAAGCGCTAAATGAGTTAATCTAAAAAATTTATGTCGAAAAATTCCTGGGCTTTATACATTGAGATATTTGAAGCCTCTGGATGTACCTGATAAGAATATTGTTTGTCATGGCATTGTAATTGAGATTCGGCAGATATATCTGACTGAAAATATTGGTTGCCAGGTTATTTATAGTTGCATGGTTGTTGATGCATAGCGTGAAATATCGCTAGAATAATTCTTTCTGTTATGTTCGTGGCGCTATCTCTGTACATTTTTGACAAAATAGCCATGTATTCCTGAGACATTTCAATAGATTCAATTTTATTAAGAATCAAAGAAGAAGATTACCTGAAATACCGGACTCCTCACGATGTCCGGTATCTTCTCGAGGCCTGACAAATCGTTCGTAAGCTCAGGTCTTCTAGTCTCATCCACAGACGTGATGAAACCTGAATACAGATTTGAGGCTTAATCGGGTTCTTCAGATTCGACATTTCGATTTACATTACGCGGAATAAGAAGATAATTTACTTCACAAAACTATAAATTTATACCTTTGCGTCTTATTATTTTTTTATCAAGTTGCACTGTATCAATTTATGAACTATATTTTTTCAGAATTTTAACACTATTCTTTTCTTAATATATTATTTCTTCACAAAATTATAAATTTATAAACTTAAATTTATAAGTGTGCATCATATTATTCATTAATACAGGGTATGTATTATTATTTATTACTTTTTTAATTATTATTTTTTAATAAACTGCATCTCCACATCTTGTTTATGCAGATGTGGTCTATTGATATTTTTACTCATTGCACCTATGCCGTGCTTTGTGGTAGTACAGTGTTGCTGTCGCCTACTTTGGCATTCCTGTTGCCAAGCAATAGTTTAATGTTCCCTGCTGGAATACTGTTAAGGGCCATTACAATAAATAAATAAACTAGGTTTAAGAGCTAACTACCGGTTATAGCTGTCAAATTCCATACAATTTAACTTTCGTTAGCACTGACGCTTGGTTATTTTGTTTTGTGTTAATGGGGGTAAGTGTGTTTTCTTGTTTTCCTTAAGATTGTTCTTTATCGCTAAATAGTGAAGATTCTGTGGGAGCATAGCATTGAATTATTGTGGTATTCAGCACCTTGATACGGAAGGTTGCAGTCATAATTCTTTCGTCAACAGAGTTTATACTGAGCAGGAAGCCAAAGCCATAATGGTGAGTTGCATTTTGATCGTTTAGTCCAGAGCATTTAAAAACTTGACTTGTTGTGAGTATGTGCTCGCCATAGTTTGGCCATCTAGCTCCGTAGATGCCAAGAATTTCAATGTTTAAGCGGGATGCTTCTCTAGGGACTTCAACAAGTTTACCAGCTTGAGCTTACATTACAGGTTGCAATTCGTGTCCATGTCTTCATGACAAAAGTCGTTGCCAAATTTCGTTTCTTATTAAATTTTCTATTGATTACGGTATGAATATAGAACTATAATTTTTCAAAATTGTACACTATTTTTCATTAATTTTTTTTTAAGATTTAATAGAAAATTCTGGTTTATACTTTTTTTACTTATAATAACTTACAATAGCAGAATAGGTCTGATCTTCAAATCGTCCCGTTCTAGGAGGCCCTTACTCTGGAGTTTACTGGTTCGTCTTTCTCCAACGTTACTCAATTTACAGATGTTTTCGTTCCACTTCAAAGTTGAATGGCAATCGTAATGCTCAGAGTCAGGGATGGTCCGCAGTCTGTTTTTTTTTAGTTTACGGCTGTCAGAAAAGTGTAAACGTCATATACGTCATAAACCTGTCTCAAATGTATAATGTGCCGCAAAAGTTACAAAGTATTATATTATATTAGATATAGGTGCAGTTATATTATCAAAACAACCGTCTTAGTTTGGTTCTGATTTACAACTTCTTTATTAAAGTCCCCATTTTACAAAGTTCTTGCATTGTTTGATTTCTGTACTCCGTACCCATATCAGATATGATTTTTCGCACAGAGCTGAAAGTTAATATTAAATTTTCGAATATTTCTTTGGCTACACATTAAGCAGATTTATTGGACAAAGGTATTGTAATTAAGTGTTTTGTTAAGTCGAATATGGTGGTAACTGCGTATTCATTACCATTGTTTGATCTTAGGAACGGTCCGATTGTGTCGATAACAATGACTTCAAATACACGTGCTGGTATTTCTGTAATAAGCAAAGGCTCTTTCTCAGTGTGTACATAAAGACTTTCATTTGACATTGCGTACATTTCATAACATACTTTCGAATATTTTTAGACGTACCCTTCCAATAATAAGATGCACGTAATTCACTCCCGTTATTCCGGGATCGTCATGAAATTGCTTAAGAAGGTTATGCTTCTGGTCGTCGGAAGTACAACTACATATATGTAAGTCTTGGCGTTAACGTTATTTTTAAATTTCTTAGTACAATGTTCGCTATATCCTTGAAATCTGTGATTCGAATCTTTTGAAATATATCATCATTTAATGACAGCTGTATCTTCTATTGTCGGTTATATGGAAAGAATTGTTCTAAGACAAAAAAAAATTGTTCTAAAATAAATTTTTCCATTAGCAATGAATTCATTAGTTAAATTGTCTCTAAAGATGTATTTCCTTGTTCTAAGTAACGCTTTGGTGACTTATTTCCTAGAATAAACTTTAGGTGAACATATTTTTATCTGATCAAAACCCCTCGGTTCCTTTGTTTGTCTCGGAAAATGATTTTTTGCTCCTTTAGTTGTCTTTGTAGATTATGTTTTTTATATCCTTTATATTGCTGAATTTTATTCCGGAAAGAGCATCCGCTCCACAATTATCTTCTCCTTTGATGTCCCAGCAAAAAATGAAAAAAGTACTTCCTAAAGAATAACATTATAAGTACTTCCAAATCATAAGTATGAACATTTTTTCAACATTTAATGAGGTTTTTCATATAACATACCAAAATTTAATTTTGGAGTGTAAATTATTAACCCTACAATGCATAATTTCATAACTATTGGATGTAAAATTAAGCTCTGAAGTGATAATTCCCAATTTTTGATAAAAGGGCACTAAATATTGATCAGGATGTGTATTTTGAAACTACGAGCAATTAGCTATTTATAACTCAATTTTGGATTTTTGGGTTTATTCGCCCATTTTCGTTTCTGATGACGATATATGGCGGCAACACCTAAATCTAAACCGATTTTCTTAAAATTTAGTATGGTCAGCCTGTGCATCAAGAACTTTATGATACTTTTGTGCTTTATTACACTGTGCAACAAAATGTTTGTCCAAGCGAAGTGGATAACAGTTTCTGGTGCAACTAGGTGTCACAAACACGAAAAAAATATTAAAAAATTTGTTTATGGAAGCCTGATTGAGCCGTGTTATGCCTCAAATTAAAGGGTATTATGAGGGCTACATATGCTGCAAATATCGCTTTCACGTAGAATCTTTGGTTTAGTAACAGTCGTCAGAAATATGAGAAAAAAATTATTTTTTTTAAAAAAAAAAACACTTTTTCCTGGTACAAAAAAAAACCATAAAAAATAGAAAAAAATTGTTAATAAACCAGTAAGGAAAGGCAGAAAGTCGGGCGGGGCCGACTATATAATACCCTACACCCCTAACAATGCGATAAGGGTAGAAACATATTTTCTAATTCTGATCGGCTATAAAATACAGTTTTTACAGCGCTTACAGGTCAAATCGGGGGTAACATATATATGGGTGTCATATCTAAATCTAAACCGAGTTTCTCCGAATTTGGCAGTATTCCTTCATGTAGAAAGAAACCTCTTTTTGCCGACTTTCTCACTGATCGGATATAAAATAACATTTTTACAGCGCTCACATGTCAAATCGACGATAACGTATATATGGGGGCTATATCTAAATCTGAACCGATTTCTTCCAAATTTAAAAGTGTTCATTCATATAATAGGAAACCTCTTTCTGACGAATTTCATACTGATCGGATATAAAATACAGTTTTTACAGCGCTTACATGTCAAATCGGGGGTAACATATATATGGGTGTTATATCTAAATCAAAACCGATTTTCTCCGGATTAAGCAGTATTCATTCATGTAATAAGATACCTCTTTTTGCCGAATTTCGCACTGATCGGATATAAAATAACATTTTTACAGCGCTCACATGTCAAATTGGGGGTAACATATATATGGGGGCTATATCTAAATCCGAACCGATTTTCTCCGAATTTGGCAGTATTCCTTTGTGTAATAAGAAACCTCTTTCTGCCGAATTTCGCACTGATCGGATATAAAATACAGTTTTTACAGCGCTTACATGTCAAATCGGGGGTAACATATATATGGGGGCTATATCTGAATCTGAACCGATTTTCTCCGAATTTAGCAGTATTCCTTCATGTAATAAGAAACCTCTCTTTGCCGAATTTCGCACTGATCGGATATAAAATAACATTTTTACAGCGCTTACAAGTCAAATCGGGGGTAACGTATATATGGGGGCTATATCTAAATCTGAACCGATTTTCTCCGAATTTAGCAATATTCCTTCATGTAATAAGAAACCTCTTTCTACCAAATTTTGCACTGATCGGATATAAAATACAGTTTTTACAGCTTTTACATGTCAAATCGGGGGTAACATATATATGGGGGCTATATCTGAATCTGAACCGATTTTCTCCGAATTTAGCAGTATTCCTTCATGTAATAAGAAACCTCTCTTTGCCGAATTTCGCACTGATCGGATATAAAATAACATTTTTACAGCGCTTATATGTCAAATCGGGGGTAACGTATATATGGGGGCTATATCTAAATCTGAACCGATTTCTTCCAAATTTAACAGTGTTCATTCATATAATAAGAAACCTCTTTCTGCCGAATTTCATACTGATCGGATATAAAATAAAGTTTTTACAGCGCTTACATGTCAAATCGGGGCTAACATATATATGGGGGCTATATCTAAATCTGAACCGATTTTAACCAAATTCAATAGGGATCGTTCTTGGGCCAAAAAAAAGATATGTGTAAAGTTTCGTCGAGATCGGACCATAATTGCGACCTGTACTTTGATTACAAGAATACATGCACAGACGGACAGACAGACAGACGGACATAGCTAAATCGACTCAGAAAGTGATTCTAAGTCGATCGGTATAATAAACGATGGGTCTATTTCTTCTCCTTTTGGGTGTTACAAACAAATGCACAAAGTTATAATACCCTGTACCACAGTGTGGTGTAGGGTATAAATATGAAAAAATAGGTAAGAAATATATTTTTTCTATATTTATGTATATAACACATATGTAGGTATTCTTCTAACTTATTTTTCGCTTTATGTATTCCAACAGGTGTAAATATGTCCCTCAAAATGAATTTCTTTCATTCTAATTTAAACTTTTTCCCCGAGAATTTTGGAATGAAAGAATGATGGGAGATTATATTTGGTTCGTCATTAGAGAAACTGATTCCGAAATCTCCAAACGTCAACAAAGAACTCACAATTACTTCTAATGAAACTCGTTCATGTAAATAAACTCAAATGTACATAATATATATAAAAGTAATAAATTAAATCGCTATTTAAACGGAAATTTAAAAAAAATGGCAATAATTTCAACATTTATCCATAGGTTTATTTCAAATAGGCATTATTTTCTTCGCTAGGATGCAAACTTTAAAAAAATAACAAATCTTTTTTCTATTTTTTATGTTTTTTGTCCCAGGATTTTTTTTTTTAAAAAATGTACTTTTTCCAATTTGTTTAATGACTGTTACTAAACCACTGTTTCTAAGTGAAAGAGATATCTCCAACATTGGTAGCCCACATTAATAGCTTCAAATTAAAGCATAAGTCGACTTAATCGGGCTTATACTCCAAAAATTATAGTGCAAATACTAAGGGTACCTTCGACGATAATAGCATTTTTAATAAAATTTTTTTTTTAAAAATGTATTTATAAAAAAATTTTTGGTTTTGATTTTATATAACATTATAGCACTATCTATACAAAAAAATAATTTGTAGGTCTAGGACACAAAAAAATTGTTTTTGTTGCGTAGTGTTATAGATTGTCAAATAAAGCCCGGTAGTTATACAATTTTATATGAAATCATATCGAATTTAAATGAGTCTGTCTTGGCATTATGATGGGAATGATTGTGATGTTAGCTTCCATGAAAATTGACAAAGCTTAAGAATAAATGGGTGTGTTTTATTGGGCTAGCAAAAAACTGTGCTTGATTGGTGACCAATATAACATAAATGCCGCAAATCCAAAATCTTACACCTTAAAATTAGTAGAGTTTAATTAAAAAAAGTAAAAAAAAAATCAAACATGTTTTTATTCATTGAATATTACATTCTTCTGTTTGCTTTTCAGTGAATAACAAAATAAATATTTCTATTATATTAAAATGGTTTGTAGAAAATCGTTTCAGATTTAGATATAGCACTCATATTTATGTTACTCCCTATTTGATATGTAAGCTTTAGAAGATGTATTTTATATCCGATAAGTTATCTTATTTCATAAATAAACACTGTTAAATTTGGGGAAAATATGTTCAGCTTTAGATATATCATATATCGTTCATTCTATGTCAAACCGATCACATTTTTGGGTCACCGTTCTCAATTTTAAAATGAATGTCGATTCTCTGCAAAAAAAAACACTTTATAGTTGGCGGAAACCAAATACAAAATGTTTTCCACATGTAATTAGCATCTGAAATCTGAGAAAATATGAAAATATTCTCAAAAGGCGCATGTTTCGAGTTATGTATTTTGTCAAAGATTGTAAGTTGTTCTTTTTATAGCAGTGATAAATTTTTGTGTTTTTAAATGCATCCGATGCATCTGCAAATTTAATTTGAATTTTACACATCAATGATAACAACATAGGAGTCAAATTCTGTAAAAAATATAGTTATGTAGCCCCAAATATTCTCAACAAACGATGGAAATTTTAAGATGGTGTTTAGCCCCATTATTTGTTGTTTTCTTCAGTTTATATATAACTGTATTTTTACTTAAAAATTAGTTTTTCATTGGAATGATTCTGTCTATTTTGTGATATAAATATTTTTCATATTTTTTATGGGAAAAGCATTGCCATTTTATTATTTATTTAGTATATATTGTTTTAAAAAACAGCGAGACTGAACACCATCCTGAAATTTGTAGGTTCAGTTTAGGACAAATGGGGCTACAGGACTCTATTTTTCTCCGAATTTTTAGTTGGTGTCATTGATGCGCAGGATGCAAAATAAAGTTGCATGTGCAACTGATCCCTTTAAAAACTTTAAATTAACAAGCATATGTATGTACTTGAAAGTACAAGTCACGACCTTACAAACGGGTCTTCATTTGTAAAAATCCGTCCACGCGTTTGCATAATATATAACTTTCAAAATAAACCTTTCAGATATTATCCCTAATTTTTCAGATTTCAGATGCTCAAACATCTGGAGACATTTTTAAAGACAATCGGGAATGTCGACCAGATTTTTTCGAAAAATCGTTGACATGGATTGGACGATATATGAGTACATATCGCTCATTTAGAAAAAGAACGTCACAACTCAAAATATGTTCCTCACGATGTGGCATCAATGCGCTATATAAGTTGTATTTTATATCCGATTATTACGAAATTTAACAGAAAGAAGATACTTAACTTATGAACAAATGCAGCTAAATTTAGGGAAAATAGGCTCAGATGTAGATATAACCTCCATATATACATACTTTCCTTCCGACAGAGTATCAAAGCGCTATACATGTTGTACTTTACTTCCTATCGTGACAAAATTTGGCAAAAGTAAGTTTTTTTAATTAAGTAACATTGATAAATTTTGGGGAAATCGGTTCAGATTTAGATATTGCCCCCATATATATGTATGTATTTGTCGATTTAGTATTAAAACTCTATTAAAACAAGATAACTGAAGTTTGGTATAGATACTTCTTATGTCTGCAGTTAACTTGGGATTGAAAACTAGCAATATCGGTCCCTTTCTGATATAGCTCCGATATATAGCATCTCCCCGATTCGACTTTTTAACGTCAGAGAGACAACAAATGTCAACAGATCGGGCTAAAATTTGGTCAATTGGTTATATTTATACCCAGAATTCTTCACACGAACAACGGTAGTCATAGGTCCATCTTTCGATATATCCCCCACACAAAGGTCCCTCTAGATTTTACTTAATAACGCAACAAAAACCAAAAATTTTAACGAATTCGTCTGAAATTTGGTAAATTTAGTTTATTTGAACCAAAAACCATTCACAATCGATTCATGATGGAGGGTATGTAAGATTCGGCATGACCGAAATTAATCCGTCTTTACTTGTTTTTTTAGTTTATGTTTTGTTGAGGTTGTTTTTATATCCTACACCACACTGTGGTCCAGGATATTAGGAGTTTGCGCATTTGTTTGTAACACCCAGGGAAAATCCGATCGACTTAGAATCAGTTCCTGAGTCGATTTAACCATGTACGTCCGTCCGTATGTGGATATATTTTTGTAATCAAAGTGCAGGTCGTAATTATGGATCGGTTGGGTTGAAATTTAGCACGGAGCAATTTTTTGCACTTTTGTGAAACTCGGTTCAGATTTATATAAAGCGCCCATACATATGTATATATTTTCCTCCAATTTGGGTTCTAAGGGCTATAGAAGGTGTATTGGAAGAGACAAAGCTCTTTACCCATTAATAAAGACTACTTAACTTAGTGGAAATCGGTTCAGATTTAAATATAGCCCCCATATATTATTTGATATATAAGTTCTATAGAAGCACTAAAGATCAAGGAAAAATTGTTAGAAAGAAGTCTTTTCAGCCATTAATAAAGTTGTCAATTTAGTTAAAAACGGGTCAGATTTAGATGTAGCTTCCATATACGAGTATAAGTTCCTTCCGATTTGGCTTCTAAGGCCTATTGAAGGTGTATTTTACACCATGTCGAGGTAAAAATTGTCAGAGACAAGCCTCTTCACCTATTAATAAAGACTACTAAATTTAGTGAAAATCGGTTCAGATTTTTATATAGCACCCATATATATGTTCCTTCCGATTTGGATTCTAAGGGATGTATAAGCTTCTGTGCGGTTTACCTGTTGTGCGAGTGTTGCATTGCATGTCTAGACTATGCCAATGCACCCTTGTCAAATTCACTACACAGGTCGCAATTTCACTCCAATCTTGCTGAGATTTGGCTCTTTCACACCTTGAAGAGCCCTATTGAAATTGGTTAAAATCGGTCCAGATTTAGATATAGGCCACATATGTATGTTCCTTCCGATTTGGGCTTTAAGCGCTATATGAGATGTATATCACATTCAATCATTTTTAAATTTTGCAGAGAGGACGATTTGTCATTGTATTTCATTTCTTTTAGGATAGTGTTAGTGGCGTTTATAATTACTTGGTAATGGTTATTATTAAAAATGTTTTCGACCTTTCCCTGGATTACCTCGAGGTGATCTGGCGTCCCTGCCAACCATGTTCCAGCACAACAGTCTAGAACCACAAGTAACCCATAACGATTTATAGATTGAACTAGCTGACACGGTGCGCTTCGCTGCCCTCAAAGTGTGATTCAGTAAAATAGAATGTTGACACTATTGACATTACGGCAGTGTTTTCGGGTCATCCATATTGCACTTAAATGCACAAATTTCGTGTAGTGCAATACCCGTCAAACCACCTTGGGAGGCTACGTCGCTCATTCTCTGTTGGGGCATATAGATTGCTGTGAAATACAGAGGGCGCGTAGTCACGCCCTCCAATCCGATACCTCCCAATTTTGTTGAGTCACGTGCTAACTTTGAAGGCACTTGAATACTAAACACACTTGGTCAAGCGTCAATCTAGATATAATGGTCTCCAGTTATTTCGTGTTCAGCAAGCGTGTCGTATGCACAGATACTTCCGCTGATCAGCTTTTTAATCAGATTCCGTGGAGTGCTATCAACAGCATCCACTATAAACTTCAAGACGATAAGTGCAACGCCTCTCTATATTTCATTTTGAGTACTTTGTCCATCGACACTATTTTCATGCAAATTTTCAAAACTGTCCTGCAATGATATTGGAAATTGTTCAAATTCACATCTCGGCTTGTATGGGCGGCGCCACGCCCTTATCAACCTCTTTTGCAAAGATATCGCCGCAATAATATTTCAAATATTGCCTTCTACATTTTTTATTTATATGGGGGTGTCATGCCAACTGTTTCCATCGTTCCTGTTTGTAGCTCCATCACCCCTACTGGTACCAAGGCCAGACAACCAAACTTCGAAACCATGGCTGATATAGTGATCGAAATGTTGAATTTTGAAATTTCAGGTTGTGTAGGAGTACCCACTCTTAATACAATGCCAGGTTTTGGTTCAATCATTGGTTGTGGTCCGAAGGTTACACAACCATTTTTACAGGCTAGCTGCAATAGTGCAGGAAATATTATATATTAAGATGTCAAGTTTCACATTTCAGGTTGTGTGGGCGGTGCCACGCCCACTTTTACTATCACGCCACTTTCTTGCTTCAGCACTCGATCTGATTCCACATACCAAATTTCGAGAATTTTGATCCAATAGCAATCAAAATATTGCTCTTCTGAATTTCTGGTAGTGTGGGGGGTACCACGCCTACTGTCACAATCACACCTGATTTTGGCTCCAACACGCGTACTGCTACAAAGGCACAAATACTAGATATCGCCGATCTTACTGCAATAGTACTCAAAATATAGTATTTGTAAATTTCAGGTTGTGTGGGCGGTGCCACACCCACTATAACTGTTGCACCAGTTTATCGTTCCATCACGCATAGTGGTGCCAATGTCACATATACCAAATTTTGAGACTCTTACCGCAATAATATTGCATTTTTAAATGTCAGGTTGGCTGGGCAATGTCACGCCAACTAACACTTTCACCATAGTTTTCATGCCCACTTTCACTGTTTTCCCGTTTTTACTCCTGTGACGCGTACTGGTATCAAGGTCACATGTACTAAGTTTCGAGAATTTTACTGCAATAGTACTCGAAATATTTCATATTCGAATATTAGGTTGTGAGGGCGGTGCCACGCCCACTGTCACCATCACCCCAGTTTTCCGCTACATGACGCGTAATGGCACCAAAGTCACACATACCCCATTTCGAGAATTTTGGTCCAATAGTATTCGAAATATTTCATATTTGAATTTTAGGTTGTATGGGCGGTGCCACGCCCACTGTCACTATCACACCGGTTTTTGGCTCCATGATGTGCACGTCCACCAAGGTCACACATACCCAATTTCGAGAATTTTGCTCCAATAGTATTCGAAATATTTCTTATTTGAATATTAGGTTGTGGGGGCGGTGCCACGCCCACTTTCACTATCACCCCAGTTTTCAGCTACATGACGCGTAATGGCACCAAAGTCACACATACCCAATTTCAAGAATGTTGCTCCAATAGTATTCGAAATATTTCATATTAGAATGTTAGGTTGTGTGGGCGGTGCCACGCCCACTGTCACTATAACACCGGTTTTTGGCTCCATGAGGTGTATTGGTACCAAGGTCACACATATCGAATTTCCAGTACTTTGAACCAATAGTACGCAAGATATTCCACTTTTAAATTTTACGTTGTATGGGCGGTGCCACGCCCATTGTCCAATCAAAACCGAATATAGCTACGAACCTTCCACACACCAAAAGATATTCTCATGCAAAAATTCAGCAAAATCTGTTCAGCCGTTTTCGAGTCCATCGCGTACCAACGAACACCATTTCATTTTTATACCCTACACCACACTGTGGTACAGGGTATTATAAGTTTGTTTCACGGCAGATGTTTGTAACGCCTGAAAATAACACAGCTAGACCCACCTTAAAGTATACCGATCGACTCAGAATCACTAGCTGAGTCGATTTAACGATGTCTGTCCGTCCGTCCGTCCGTCTGTCCATGTAAAGTTGTTCGTCGATCGTTCGAAATTTTGCAGTTTAGAGTATTTCGCGGTTATTAAGATCGCTATTGAATTTGGTTGAAATCGGTTCAGATTTAGATATAGCTCCCATATATATCTATCGTCCGATTTGGCCCTTTAGTCCTATAGAAGCTGTATTTTACATCCAATCGTTTTGAAATTTAGAATGGTAGAGTTTCTTGATCCATGAACCAACATTGCCGAATTTGAAGAAAATCGGTTAAGATTTAGCTATAGCTCCCATATATATGTTTCGTCCGATTTGGCCCTTTAGTCCTATAGAAGCTGTATTTTACATCCGATCGTTTTGAAATTTAGAATGGTAGAGTTTCTTGATCCATGAACTAACATTGTCGAATTTGAAGAAAATCAGTTAAGATTTAGCTATAGGTCCCATATATATGTTTCGTCCGATTTTGCTCTTTAGTCCTGTAGAAGCTGTATTTTACTTCCAATCATTTTGAAATTTAGAATGGTAGAGTTTCTTGATCCATGAACCAACACTACCGAATTTGAAGAAAATCGGTTAAGATTTAGCTATAGCTCCCATATATATGTTTCGTCCGATTTGGCCATTTAGTCCTATAAAAGCTGTATTTTACATCCAATCGTTTTGAAATTTAGAATGGTAGAGTTTCTTGATCCATGAACCAACATTGCCGAATTTGAAGAAAATCGGTTTAGATTTAGCTATAGCTCCCATATATATGTTTCGTCCGATTTTGCTCTTTAGTCCTGAAGAAGCTGTATTTTACATCCAATCACTTTGAAATTTAGAATTGTAGAGTTTCTTGATCCATGAACCAACACTACCGAATTTGAAGAAAATCGGTTTAGATTTAGCTATAGCTCCCATATATATGTTTCGTCCGATTTGGCCCTTTAGTTCTATAGAAGCTGTATTTTACATCCAATCCTTTTGAAATTTAGAATGGTAGAGTTTATTGATCCATGAACCAACACTACCGAATTTGAAGAAAATCGGTTAAGAATTAGCTATATATATATGTTATAGCTCCCATATATATGTTTCGTCCGATTTGGCCTTTTGGTCCTATAGAAGCTGTATTTTACATCCGATCGTTTTGAAATTTAGAATGGAAGAGTTTCTTGATCCATGAACCAACATTGCCGAATTTGAAGAAAATCGGTTAAGATTTAGCTATAGCTCCCATATATATGTTTCGTCCGATTTTGCTCTTTAGTCCTGAAGAAGCTGTATTTTACATCCAAAATTTAGAATGGTAGAGTTTCTTGATCCATGAACCAACACTATTTCGGATTTGAAGAAAATCGGTTAAGATTTAGCTATAGCTCCCATATATATGTTTCGTCCGATTTGGTCCTTTAGTTCTATAGAAGCTGTATTTTACATCCAATCGTTTTGAATTTTAGAATGGTAGAGTTTATTGATCCATGAACCAACACTACCGAATTTGAAGAAAATCGGTTAAGATTTAGCTATAGCTCCCATATACATGTTTCGTCCGATTTGGCCCTTTAGTCCTATTAAAGCTGTATTTTACATCCAATCGTTTTGAAATTTAGAATGGTAGAGTTTCTTAATCCATGAACCAACACTACCGAATTTGAAGAAAATCGGTTAAGATTTAGCTATAGCTCCCATATATATGTTTCGTCCGATTTGGCCCTTTAGTTCTATAGAAACTATATTTTACATCCAATCGTTTTGAAATGTAGAATGGTAGAGTTTCTTGATTCATGAACCAACATTGCGGAATTTGAAGAAAATCGGTAAAGATTTAGCTATAGCTCATCCGATTTGGCTCTTTAGATCCAATCGTTTTTATACCCTACACCACACTGTGGTACAGGGTATTATTTAAGTATAAAATGTCCCAAAAGTAAATTTATGTAAACAATTTATACATGAATTACAAAATTTATATATCAGAGTTATTCAATATTACGAGAGTGGTGCAGGGTATTATATAGTCGGCACCGCCCGACTTTAGCCTTTCCTTACTGGTTTATTTATATGGGGGTGTCATGCCAACTGTCTCCATCGTTCCTGTTTGTAGCTCCATCACCCCTACTGGTACCAAGACCAGACAGCCAAACTTCGAAACCATGGCTGATATAGTGATCGAAATATTGTATTTTGAAATTTCAGGTTGTGTAGGAGTACTTACTGTTAATACGATTTGGTTCAATCATTGGTTGTGGTTCGAAGGGTACACACCCATTTTTGCAGGCTACCTGCAATAGTGCAGGAAATATTATATATTCAGATGTCATGTTTCACATTTCTGGTAGTGTAGTTGGTACGACGCCTACTGTTACACTGCAATAGTTCTCAAAATATTGTATTTGTAAATTTCAGGTTGTGTGGGCGGTGCCACACCCACTATAACTGTCACACCAGATTATCGTTTGATCACGCATACTGGTACCAATGTCACACATACTAAATTTGGAGACTCTTACCGCAATAATACTCGTAATATAGCACTTTAAATTGCAAGTTGGGTGGTCGATGTCACGTCAACTAACATTATCACCCTAGTTTTCAGCTACATAACGCGTACTGGCACCAAGGTCACACATACCCAATTTTGAGAATTTTGCTACTATGTATAGTATTCGAAATATTTCATATTTGAATTTTAGGTTGTGTGGGCGGTGCCGCGCCCACTTTAACTGTTTCCCCGTTTTTAGCCCTGTGACGCGTGCTGGTACCAAGGTCACACATACCCAATTTCGAGAATTTTGCTCCAATAGTACTCGAAATGTTTCATATTTGCTTTTTAGGTTGTGTGGGCGGTACCACGCCCACTATCACTATCACCCCAGTTTTCAGCTACATGACGCGTAATGGCACAAAGGTCACACATACCCAATGTCGAGAATTTTGCTCCAATAGTATTCGAAATATTTCATATTTGAATATTATGTTGTATGGGCGGTGCCACGCCCACTGTCACTATACCACCGGTTTTTGGCTCCATGATGTGTACTGGTACCAAGGTCACACATATCGAATTTCGAGTATTTTGAACCAATAGTACCCAAGATATTCCACTTTTAAATTTTACATTGTATGGGCTGTGCCACTCCCCTTTGTCCCATCAAAACCGAATATAGCTACGAACCTGCCACACACCAAAAGATATTCTCATGCAAAAATTCAGCAAAATCTGTTCAGCCGTTTTCGAGTCCACCGCGTACCAACGAACACTATTTCATTTTTATATATATAAGAAGAAAGAAGATTAATTCATGGTATAGTTTTTTGCGCAACACTTCCACCTTGTGTAACTATAGTGGATCTCCATTCATCTTTCACTATTTTTTCTTTGTATCTCTCCGTTAACTTCATTCTTAATCTTTTATAAATCTTTCATAATTGCCTGAAAAAGAAAATACAACGGTTCGGCCAAAGAACAAATCGATATATATTTATATTTGTTCACCGCCTTTTCAAGAAGTTATTCAAGTTCCTACAAATTCCATCAGGTTTTAGACATCTCATTGTTCGGCAAGAGTGGAATCGAAACACTCTATTTGTCTATTGGCTCGCTCTTATACGGCGTTGTCGTGAAATCATTTATATCCAACTCGTCTTTCATCGTAAAAAGAATATAGACTGAATTTAAATATTTTTCCATGACAATTGTTTTTGGGACTCCATTTCGTAATGGTTTCCTTATTTTCTGGCAAGAATTATTACTTGCGCGTATTTAGAGAATTTATCTGATGAAGTCATTATCACATTCAAACCTGAAGAGAACAGATCTATGTGGAGCACTTGTCCAGAATATGGCGTCTATGATATTTACTGTTTTTGCATATATAATATAACTTGACAATACTTTTTATTGTCCCTAACATGGAAATAAAATCTCTCTAGATAGTATATGTGCTTTATTATCTACAGCATTTCTGTTGGTTTGATTGTGTGTCTCAATTATAACATCCTTTTTGTTGGATTCCGGGATTATATCCTGTACAAATTTCTTAGAAAATCGAGTCTTACAATAGACGAAATGACTGGGTTAAAATGTTTGTATTTTACCTATAATGGTTTCCGAGCAGGCTATGAAGCCGAGGCGGCGCGTATCCATTTTTGCCACCCGACGACGCCGCCGATTTTATCGGCTAGATCATGTCCCTATACTGATATGAATTATCAACACATTGTGAATACCGGAAATATTCTTAAAAATTTACATTTTTCCCTAAGTATCGGTATTTTGTCAACATCGTAAATAGTATTGTTGTATATTGTATATTATTTAAACTTATTGGTATTGTTTAATTGTAGGGAAATAGATCTACACAACACTTATATTGCGTAATCTGGATAGTTGTACAATTTCTTGTAAACTACTCAGAACTTTATTTTTCTTTCTTATTTATAGCTTAAAATTGATGATACATTAAATTGACTATAAACTAAAGTAAATAAACAAAATGTTAAATGTGCAATTATAAATCATACTTCAGTCAATAACCCGTGTAATGTGAAACTTGTCAAGTTGTTTCTTTATTTTGGGTTATTGGCCTGCATACATACAATACATAGTAGTTCAATGTTATTATGAAAGTAAATGAATACTGCAAACTAATGTAAATTTTGAACAATACATGAATTTGATTATGATCTAATGTACAGTGGTGTGCATAGCACTAGTAATAAATGTGACTATTATTAACTTAAATCTAAACATTCTCCGCCGCGTTGAATGTTATTGTTCAACCCTATGAATGTCCTCCAGGTTCCTTGGCATCGGGTGTTGTCGAGGGGTAGGTTGTGGTACATCGTAATCTGTGGTGGTCGATTTCAAAGTTGATTTAACCTTGTAGACTACGTAGATTATCGCTATTGCCATGGATACCAAAAGAGCGGTGTAGCTGACGACAGGATGGTGTAGTGAATTATGATCCATGGTTTGGGAAATGTTGATATAGTTCGTTGATTCCAACAGCTCTTGGAGTTTTTTTAGTTCATCTATGTGGGCCCTTTGAGGACCCTTGGGGTTGATTATTACCCGAGTGACCTCATCCGTTGACCTTATATATGCAAAGGGCTTCAGCCTAGCGTAGGACGTGTGCATGATGTTTGAGTTTCCAAAGTGGCCTTGTATTGTGATTGTGTCACTTTTTAGAATGCAATCTGGTTTCACCTCCAGGATGCCGGAGCCGCTTAGGGTTAATTGAGATGTCTCCTTTCCGCATACCGATGTCAGTTCTGTACCATTTGGAATAACAAAAACCCAACGGTTTTTATGTCTCATTTGGATCCATACTGCCTTTTCATTAAGGCGAACTATTTTACATGTCGTGGAAGATTTATTGATAAAAAGATGTATTTCGCACGAAATTGTAGTTGAGTCCTTTCCCAGTTTGGATTGCTTATTGTGGCAAATGTAGGTATCATCGTTCGAACAGAAGCATGACTGTAGATTTTCAGTACTGAAGGGAATGTATTCATCTCTGTGTCCATTCACTGCCAATAATGTTGTGGTGGGAGATACGGCATACATGTGACCATCATGGAAAGAGGGCACAGATATTAGCTGGTATAAGTCAAAATGATTTTGGTCCACCAGGGGAAGGCGAATTTCAAAGATTATTTCAGACTTTGTGACAGTTCCTCTAGCCGTCATCAGTTTGTAAAATTCAATTAAAATTGTTTCCGAGACTGGCAAGGTACTAGATTGTGGAAGATTGGCTCGAATTGTTTGAAGTTCATTTTGAAGTTGCTGTGGTGTTAACAGCAATGGACTTATACGTCCATGATGAGCATCGGTTAATACATCTATGAGAGTGGCTTCGGTCTGCTGCAATCTATTTGCTATTAGGGTCAGTTGTATACTTAGTAGTCCCAACAGTTGTGTATTGATACTCCGCTCTTCCTTTGATATTTCGTTGGTCAAATTAAGCATAATTTTTTGTATTTCATTAATGTTCGATTGACTTGAACACTCATCTTGTTTAATTATGTTGATAGTCGAGTTTATGACAGATGTTTGGTTCCGTAACAGTGCTACTATATATCCTTCATCAAGCTTTACCTTGTTGATTGTGTGAGACATTTCTTCCGCATAATCCGAATCTAAAACACCAAATAGAGTACGAGCTATATTCCCCACAACATTTATAGCTCCTCTTTTGTCAGGGTGGTAAATATTCTTGCCTTGTCGTTAAATAGCTGCTTTCCTATTTCCTGTGCGAATGCATGAAATCGTATGTGCCAAACTATAATGTACTTAAGTGAACTTTTCGTTAAGTTCTCTCAGCTCTCTCTCAGTACCAATTTGCTTAAGCACGGTGCGAAACTGAACGCACGTTCCGTACGGAATTACTTAAGTTAGCTTATGCATATTATAGTTGGGCCTTTAGTTTGGTTCTGATTTACAACTTCTTTATTAAAGTCCCCATTTTACAAAGTTCTTGCATTGTTTGATTTCTGTACTCCGTACCCATATCAGATATGATTTTTCGCACAGAGCTGAAAGTTAATATTAAATATTCGAATATTTCTTTGGCTACACATTAAGCAGATTTATTGGACAAAGGTATTGTAATTAAGTGTTTTGTTAAGTCTAATATGGTGGTAACTGCGTATTCATTACCATTGTTTGATCTTAGGAACGGTCCGATTGTGTGATAACAATGACTTCAAATACACGTGCTGGTATTTCTGTAATAAGCAAAGGCTCTTTCTCCTTATGTACATAAAGACTTTCATTTGACATTGCGTACATTTCATAACATACTTTCGAATATTTTTAGACGTACCCTTCCAATAACACTAGGTCACAAATAACAAAATTTTCTCTGTTATTTGTTTCTAGCATACTTTTTCTCATTGATTTTGACATAATAAACACGAAAATGAGTTTTAAAAATTTTTCTGTCGATTGGTTTTCGAGATACAAATTTTTGAACTTTTTTTTTAAAATTTTGGAGGTACACTTACAATTTTGAGCATATCTTTCGTCTTCTTTGACGTATTTGATCCTACTACTACTCAAATTAAAGCAAATTGAGCCGTCTAAAACTCATTCTCAGAAAATTTTCAAATCGGGTGAGTAGTTTTGATGTTGGCGGCTTAAAAAGGTTAAAAAACTGCGTTTTTTTAGTAAAAATGTGGCAGAAAAATTCATATAAAATATAAAACGCGATGCTAACAGCGATTTTGGTTTTTTTACGTATAGCTGGCATTTTTCCAAAGAAAATAAGCACTTACTTAACAAAATCTGACAACAAATGGCGGACTTATAATTTTTTTGGTAAAAGACCGAAATTCCGCTATTTCACGATATTTTGATTTTCATTATTTGCACAGCTTACCTACCCAACGCAAACGAATAAATACATTTGAACTTAATTTAAAATAAACAAATTAGTCTTAGTATATTATTTTTTAATTTATTTAGAGCACTACATACTCAATGTATAACACAATTAGAAATGGATGTGCCAGGTTAGCTAAACTAACGAAATTAACCAAATCAACGCCCAAAAAAATGAGTAGAAACAAAGATATAACTGTACATTTTATGCCATGTGGAAAAACAGCTGACTTCTTCTTTGTTTTTTGTATTCGCTGCAATTGGTCTCACGTATTAGGGTCCAAATGTAGTCACCCATCATAGCCGTGTCATAGATGCCCTGATAGCGTCGTTCCATAGCCTTCAATTCCTGATGAAAGCGCTCGCCGTGTTCGTCGCTCACGTCTCCTAAATTCTCAGGGAAAAAATCCAAATGAGAATGCAGAAAGTGTATTTTAAGTGACATGTGCACTCCTACCCAAAAATGAAAAAAAAAAACGAGAATTAAAACGCTATTTAAATTAACATTTGTTTCAAAAAAAACCTAACCATTGCTTCATAGTTCTTTACCAGATCCTCAACTATGTCCTTATAGTTATCGCTTTTGTTGTTTCCTAAAAAGTTTTCCACAACAAGCCTGAAGGAATTCCATGCTGCGGCTTCGATGGGTGATAACAGCTTCGGGAATGTTTCATCTTTCAACATATTTTTATCTCGGGTCCTGCGAAGACTCCTTCTTTAATTTTTGCCAGCGAAAGGTAAGGGAAAATTGACCGTAAATAGGCAAAAGCTTCACCTTCTTTGTCCAATTTTTTGGCAAAATTTTTTATCAAACCCACTTTTATGTGCAGCGGCGGAAGTATTATATTTTCACGGTTCTCTATTAGTGATTTGCGCTGAACATTCGCTTCTCCAACTACAGGTTTCGTTCGTTCCGGCCATTTTTTTTTAATATAATGCTGATCATCAGCGCGGCTATTTCAAAGGCACAGAAAACAGCAATGTCGCGTATAGCCTCCTTGGAGTCCACACAGAATGGCCACAACTTTGAGGTCGGCGCATATTTTCCAATTATATTTGCTATACTCTATGCATTTCAGCAAAATGTTCATAGTTTCATAGTTCTCCTTTGAATGAACCGCATGAGCAATAGGAAGAGATGGCTTTTCATTCCCATTATGTAAGAGAACTGCCTTCAAGCTCTCTTTTTTGCTGTCAATAAACAACCTCCATTCATTGGGGTTGTGAATTTGGTGAAGCTCTTGGAACAAGCCGGAAATGTCGCTGCAAAAACATATTTCGTCTTTCTTTGTATAAAATTTTGCATACTGCTGGTGACGCTTCCTGTACGCTGTTACTTTCACTTCTGAATCCGCAAATCCACACTGTACCATCCGAGACGCAAAAAGTTCGGATGTGAGTGAGACCAAAATCGCGCACCCAATCGTTTAGTTCGGCCTGTGACAGTAATTTTCGCTTTCTGCACGCCCCAAATTCGCTTGCACTTGACTCGGACTCTTGATCTGACGATTCTGCTTTTTGAAGAGATGCACCAGGGCACACTGGATATGGTACATCATTCGAATGTGGTACTGGAAGTGCAAACGATCCCACTTGAGCGTAGTTCCATTTTAAAAATCTCCCTACCCCACTGTTTGTGGTGAGGCAAAAATAACAGTCTGTGGAATGGCATAGCGGCTTTTTCCACATCATTGGTGTATCGAATTTCATATGGCGCCTAAAATTAAAATAAATTACTATATTTGCTTTGCTTAATGTGTTTAAATAAAAATTCTTACCTTCCGCCAGCAGCCCAGTTGGTTAGGATTATATAGCAAAGATCACATAGCGACTTAGGTGTCCATGGTTCTGTGATATTTGGTGAAATACCAAAATAATTCAAATAGTGCAATTGCACTGCTGGAGTAAACGTGTGTGCGTGATTATTCTTTATAAACTCGCCACAAACATTGCAGAAATTGTCTGGATTGTTTCGTACTGATCGGATATAAAATACAGTTTCTACAGCGCTAATTTTGACATGGGCACCGAAGCGCACCGGGCTTAGCTAGTGTATATATGGGAGCTATATGTAAATCTGAACCGATTTTAACCAAATTAAATAAGGATCGTCCTTGGGCCTAAAGAGAGATATGTGCAAAGTTTCGTTGAGATCGGACCATAATTGCGACCTGTACTTTGATTACAAGAATACATCTACAGACAGACGGACGTGATTACAAGTCGATCGGTATAATAAACAATGGGTCTATCTCTTCTCCTTTTGGGTGTTACAAACAAATGCACAAAGTAATAATAGCACCGAAAGTACACAAAAAAAATATAGTAGATGAGAACAGTAGGAATCACAATAAGTAAGATGCTATATATGGGGGCTATATCAAAACATTGAGCGTTATGGCCCATTTGCAGTTCCAAACAACCTGCAACTATAAGAAATATTTACATCAAATTTGATCAACCTAGCTCTATTATTACGGACTGTAGAGTGATTACAACAGACGGACGGACGGACAGACTGACATGGCTAAATCGTCTTAGAATTTTACGACGATTAAAATATATATACTTTACAGCTGGACCCGGTCCACTTCGTTGCCCCAGATTTCAGATTTCCGATCCCGTCCATTTTTGGACTAATAACGTAGATTGCCTCCAAATACATATACACAAAACTCAGCAATCTCTCTAACAAATTTCTCAAGATATATTAATTTGAAAACATGGAAACATCCAATCACTCCAATTTTTTTTACGAATCACGTGATTTTTACAGCTATCTCGCTAACAAATTGTGCTATATATCTCAATTTCAAAATTTTACCTATATGGGCGGGGCCAAGCCCATTGGTGCCAACTCGCCCATTTTCCGATCCCGTCCATTCTTGGACAAATAACCTAAACTGCCACCAGATACATATACACAAAATTACAGCACTCTTGCTAACAAATTGTGCAAGACACATCAATTTAAAATATTGGCTTATACAGGCTGGGCTACACCCACTGGTCCTATTCCGCCAATTTTTGTGTCAATCACGTAGACAGCCTCCAGACACATATACACAAAATATAAATTGTGCAAGGTATCTCAATCTCAAAATTTGTACACAAAATTACAGCATTTTCGCTAATAAATTGTGTAATATATCTCAATTTCAAAATTTGGCTTATATGGACGTGGCCACGCCCATTGATCCGATCCCGCCCATTTTTGGACCAATCACGTAGACTGCTACCAGCTACATATACGCAAAATTTCAGCACTCTCGCTAACAAATTGTGTAATATAACTTAATTTCAAAATTTGACCTACAGGGGCGGGGCCACGCCCATTGGTCCGATGCCGCAAATTTTTGGACCAATCCAGAAGACTGCTACCAGATATATATACGCAAAACATCAGTACTCTCGCTAATAAATGCAAGATATCTCAATTTCAAAATTTGGGCTATATGGGCGGGGCTACGCCCATTTTTCCGATCCCGCCCAATATTTTGACCAATCGCGCATAATGCCATAAGATACATATACACCAAATCGCAGGACTCTCGCTAACGAATTGTGGAAAATATTTTAATTTCAAAATTTTGCTTATATGGGCAGGGCCATGCCCATTTGTCCAATTCCGACCATTTTTGGAAAATTCACATAATCTGCCACTAAATGCATACACACAAAATTTCAGCACTCTAGCTAAAAAATGTTCTCATTATCAAAATTGGACCCATATGGGCGGGTCACGCCCACTTGATAGATCGAAAATTCAAGTACCCCATTCTCAGCACCCCCTACACATGTACATTCTGTGAAAATTTAAAGATGATCGGTCCAGCCGTTTAGACGTCTATAGGGAACAAACAAACAAACAAACAAACAAATACACAAACAAACCCACAAACAGACACTCTCTTTTATATATATAGACTAGCTGGACCCGGTCCACTTCGTTGCCTCAGATTGCAGATTTCCAATTCCGTCCATTATTGACCAATCACGTAGACTGCCATCAACTACATATACAAAAAATTTCGCAAGATATCTCAAATTCAAAATTTAGCTAATATGGGCGGGGCCACGCCCATTGGTCCGATTCCGCCCATTTTTGGACCAATCACGTATATCGCCAACAGATATATGCTAAACACAGAGAATTCCTGTCTGAACTACTCGGACGTGTTAAAGAATCTGCCTCTTTATTTTGTTCAATCCAAGCTTAATACTATTTATACCCTACACCACACTGTGGTACAGGGTATTATGACTTTGTGCATTTGTTTGTAACACCTAAAAGGAGAAGAGATAGACCCATTGTTTATTATACCGATCGACTCAGAATCACTTTCTGAGTCGATTTAGCCATGTCCGTCTGTCTGTCCGTCTGTCTGTCCGTCTGTCCATGTATTCTTGTAATCAAAGTGCAGGTCGTATTTATGGTCGATGAAATTTAGCATAGTGCTCTTTTTTGGCCCAAGGACGATCCCTATTGAAATTGGTTAAATTCGGTTCAGATTTGGATATAGTCCCCATTAGGGTAATCAAAAACCGCACCGGGTAACCGGTTAATCGGTTTCTCATTAAAAACCGCCTATCGGTTTTCGGTTTTTCTGCATTTTCGAATAACTCGAACCGTCGGTTTTTTCAACTCGGTTTATTCGACTTTTCGGTTTTTTGAAACCATTATAAAATGATAATGAAAGTATTATTATGGCAATTTTATTGTAATTAAGATTAAATCAGTTTATTTATTTCAGTTTTTAGAGTTCATATAAAGTATTTAATAAGAAAAAGATTTAGAGTAAATGATATTTGATTGAGTATGAATAAGTATAAAAAATGAACTGCACAAATCGATTGATGTACGTCTTCCGGCACACGTCTTAACTTCTTCGCGTCGTTGTTAATACTGACTCTCTTTTCAGATTTGCATTTGCATCATGCCTCTTATGCATTTCCCATTCCCAGATTATTTTTGAAATAGGAACCTACCTAAAATTTTGAAAACATCAGTATAAAAACCGTTGACTTCATTTGTGCATATCCATCGATTTCAAAATGCAGTTTTATATGTATTTATACTGCATATTTTATCGAGGGTCTAGGTGATTATTGCGGTATAGAAATTAATTAACAATCCTTTCTAATTGAAATGTAGGTATAACTCAAACTACATTTGTCCAGTTTCACATTTCGACAAGTTTTCATCTCTATAGTATGCTCAAGTCAGAATCCACTACTACTGATAATATATGTATATAATCGGTTTGCCATTTGAGCCATTCATATGATGCTAAAACCTAAGATTTTGCCGATCTTCACTATTAGTCAAGTTTTATAAAAATCATAATCAATTTTTTTGTAAAGAAATCTTTTTAAAAATTGGACATAAATATTATAAATATCGCAGATATTATAATATTATATCATAAATGAAATCGAAACAATTACCTATTATAAATACTCGTAAAAATATGAAGTGTTTAAAATACAATTTTCAAATAAATCTTATGGCGAATTCGTTTCTGCAAAAAGTGCAACACTTGCATTGCCCTTTTCCCGAAAACTGCACTATTGTATCACTTTTTCGAAATTTGGAAATTTTAGTTGTGCTAAAGTCGAGTAACTTAGTTGCTAAATTTCAAAAAGTAACACAAAAGTGCAGTTTTCGGAAAAAGGGCAATGAAAATGTTGCACTTTTTTGCAGAAACGAATTCGCCATTAATTTAATTGAAATATGGTTGCGTATTGAATTTGCACTACGCTTATTTTACGTCATCTAACAAAATTTTGAGCATTATTTATGCATTTTTATTAAAAAAAGAAAAAACCGAAAACAACCGGTTCACCGGTTTTTTATTTTCGGTTAAACCGAAAACCGGTTTTAGAGTTAACTTAATTTTCGAAGAAACCGAAAACCGTATTTTCAAAATAACCGGTTTTTTGATCACCCTAGTCCCCATATATATGTTTCACCCGATTTGACATGTAAGCGCTGTAGAAACCACGTGTTACATCCGATCTTTATGAAATTCGGCAGAGAGAGTTTTATTATTACGTGAATGAACACTACCAAATTCGGAGAAAATCCGTTCAGATTTAGATATAGCCCCCATATATATGTTTCACCCGATTTGACATGTAAGCGCTGTAGGAACTGTATTTTAAATCAGATCAGTACGAAATTTGGCAGAGATAGTTTTCTTATTACATGAATAAACACTGCCAAATTCGGGGAAAATCGGTTCAGATTTAGATATAGTCCCCATATATATGTTTCACCCGATTTGACATGTAAGCGCTGTAGAAACCGTATTTTACATCCGACCTGTACGAAATTCGGCAGAGAAAGTTCTCTTATTACATGAATAAACACTGCCAAATTCGGGGAAAATCGGCTCAGATTTAGATATAGCCCCCATATATATGTTTCACCCGATTTAACATTTAAGCGCTGTAGAAATCGGTTTTATGATTAATTGACAGTTTGTAAGTAATTATGGGAAACTGCTGCCTTTGCATTCTCCCAGCGGATATGAATATTCGTTGGGTGAATGCACCGCAAGTGGGACTAGCGAATCATCATTTCGCAACCATTTACCTGTGGATTGACGAAATATGATATGCCATTCTTCTGCGCGTGTTGTGAGTGTTTATGGGGTAGGTCTAATGAGGTGAGAATAACTTAACTATAATTGAAGTTGGTCGATAATAACATAACTATGGTAACTATACCCCCCCCCCCCCATTTCAAATCGGAGAATCCCTACTCCGACTTTGTAACTTTCTAATTATTTCGTCTAAGTCAAGTGGAACCGGTCTACGGTTATATTTACAGTACTAAATAACAACAACTGGAAATAAAATAATAAACAGTATTAATATGAAGAATATCCTATGCCCCATTACCTTGTCACCAATTGTCTCAAGTAAATCAGTATTCCTTAAAGAAATTCTATGGAAGTAGGGCAATGAAAGATTAACTTTGTGTCCGGAATGTCTTATGTTCATGAATTTTGGTGGATGAGGTTCAATAAATTTCGTCTTATTAGAATTGTTAGAAAAGGTCGTGCCATTAATAGTAATATTGTTGGAAAATAAAATCAGTGCTGTTCCTTTTACCAGCATGATCTCTTGATCAATTGCAGTAATCTCATGAACATTGTTTAATAGAACCGAACCCTCAGAAACCTCTTGGATAGGTTGAATGTTTTCTGCCGGTTCAGTCGGGCAGAAAGCAAAATTATCGTTCAACAATTGTGACAAACAGTCGTCTGTGGTCGTCCTACAAATGCTAGTATCTCCAGTATCCACACAGTCCGTTATAGGAGTATGTCTTTGTCCGCATTGCGAAGATGTCCGTATACCGATATGAATTATCGACTCATTGTGGACTACAGGAAATATTCCTAAAAATTAAAATTTTTCCTTAAGTAACGGTATTTTAGTAACATAATAAATGGTGTTGTTAGTTTGATATACTCTTACATAACTAGCTTTTAGTACATTATTTAAACTTATTGGTGCCAGTTCATTCTCAAGAATGTAGCTAAATTCAGCATTATCCAAAACTACTGGATTTACAACATTTGTCTTTGCAAGATTTATGGATAACGACAATTGACTCAGGAAAAAAATAACTTATCCATTTCTGATGTTTAAAAGTTCGAGCAGCAATAGTTCATCAGCATCAATTGCATTTGAGTCACTAGATACATTTCGTAATATGTTTATTCTATCTGTCAGTTCATTAATTTTAGATTGAATTGCCGAATTTATAATAGTCTGTTTATTGTTGTTCTGTACCAACATATATTCCTTGATAGTCAGTAGGTCAAAGTCACTCCGATCCGGTGTCCCAGCTATAAATTTAATCGCCGATCCGATGAAGTCGATCGACCTTCCATGTCGCTTCGCAGCAAACGCTGAATCTGTCTATTCTGATCCATAATGGTGTCCGTTTCTCTCTTGTCCTTAAAATGTCCTAATAATTTCATATTCTCATCCAAAATCGAGTCGTATTCCGTCAAGTTTGTTCGATGTACGATGTATCTAAAGTTGCAACATCTCCGTCCGTTAATGCTATGAAATGTGAGTCCGTATAATCCAGCACCTTGGTTGATGCCAGAGCAGTCAAAGTCATAAAAAATCTGAAGAAAGAGAAAAAGATATTGCCGCAGATTACTTTTATGGACCCTTCTTCCATAGATTAATACCGTTGTTCCTAAATCCTGTTCAATTACCCTTCAACGTACCATTTGTCAAATTTATTTCCCAGCCTACGATTCCTTCTAACAAATACCTCCTCGCCTGGATGAACGATTTTAAATGACGAACTTTCATTATGTGTCCTCAAAGATCTTTGTTGGGTTAATTCTAACTTTCCAGTTATCTCTTTCAAAACGTTGTCCGATATAGAGTTTATGATGTCAACCGGTTTCTTCCCTGTAACTGAATGTACCGAATTATTGTATTTGAATGTCGATAAAAGTAACAAATCCGTTATATCATTTATATTTTGTTGTGCCCTCACACATCTCGCAATCTCGAGGAGAGTCGAATGAAATCTCTCTACTTGGCCGTTACTTTCACTATGCATTGGTGGTACGAAAAACTGTTCCGCTCCGTAGTGATCCCGAAGGAATGTTCCAATTAAACTCGATTGAAATGATTTCTCATTATCGGATACGACCAGCTTCACATTCCCGTATCTATTTAATATCTGGAATAGAGCTGTTTTGATGTCCATTGTATTCCTAGAAGCAATGGGAAAAAGTATCGCAAATTTTGAAAATTTATCCACGCACGTTAAAAAATTACATTTATTTGTTATTAAAATATCAACGTGCAGAATGGCTGGAATTGGTGTTGGAGCTATCTTTACCTTATTTCGTTTTCGTTGGTATTTGTTTTCTCTACAAATTTTACAGTTGGATATGATAAACGTTCGTCTTTTTTTAATACCCGGGAAGTAATACTCACTAATAATCTGTTCAAAATTTTCCTGTACTGATCGATGAGCTCGATTGTGCTCTGTGGTTACTATGTTCCACTGATCATCTTCACGGATTACGTCCATAACAAATTTTTCAGTATGAATGAATTTCACCGATGGGAATTGAGTTATCACACAATTTTTAATTTCAGCCAAAATAGGAAGTTCACAGCACACAGTTCCATTAAATTTTCCGTTTTATCATAAGTGACTTATTTTTGAAACAGAGGAACCTTTTGTCTTTAATATCTGATTTCTGTATTGATTTATTGGGTATTTGACCGAATTTATGACGCGTGTCAAAGAAATTTCGCTATGGACCGTCTCGTCAACCGAATCTTCCGCTGTATGGTTAATTGACTGTCTAGAAAGTGCGTCGGCTACCACATTTTCCCTACCGGGTTTATAAATGAATTTCGGTGAGAACTCTTCGATAAAAGCTCGCCATCTCTTCAATTTTGAATTCGGATTTTTATCCGACACAGCAAATGTTAAGGGTTGGTGGTCAGTAAAAATATGATTGTCTGAAACTCTGTATAAATAATGGCTCAGTTCCTTTAGAGCCCACACGATTGCTAATAATTCCGGCTCTATGAAATAACCCCCCAAATCGAAAATGAAATAAGTCCCCAAATTTGGGGATTTATTTCATTATGATATAAGTCCCCAATTTTAAAAATGAAATTAATCCCCACATAATGAAATAAGACCCCAAATTTAAAATGAAATAAATCCCCAATTTTGGGGACTTATTTCTTAATGAAATAAGACCCAATTTTTAGAGTGAAATAGGTTTAGGTTTAGGTTAGGGTGGCAGCCGTATTTTTTTACAAGCTCACATAGACCAGTTTAGGTCCCTAGTGTTACCACGGGCTGAAATGCCCCTCATCGAAACCAACCTGTTTGATATATAAATTTATCGATAGTACGAATATCAGTACTGGAAAGATCTGTTAGGCTGCCTAAAAAGGCCGACCCCAGTATATCCAGTCGTCGTTTACTCAAAGCGGGACAGTCGCAAAGCAAGTGCTCAATGCTCTCCACTTCTTCCTCATCTCCACAGCTTCGGCAGAAGTCATTGGACTCAATACCCAATCTTTTGGCGTGTTCGCCGATCAAGCAGTGTCCCGTCAGAACCTGTACTAACGTAGACAATCGTTTCCTCTCTAGTGCGAGGAGATATTTTGACCTTCTCAGGTCATACCTTGGCCAGATTTGTCTAGCTACCCTGCAGGTGCCGATTTCTGTCCATCTATCGTTGGACTGCCTGATTGCCTCTTGCCTAAGCCAAAGCTTGCACGTGGATAGTGGCGCACCAATATATGCAAATTCTTCGAGAATTTGTAATGTCGTCCCTTTCCTAGCAAGTTCATCGGCTTTGCAGTTCCCCGGGATATCCCTATGCCCAGGCACCCATATGAGGTGTATATTAAACTGCTCAGCCATCTCGTTAAGAGATCTGCGGCAGTCGAGGGCTGTTTGTGAATTTAGGGATGTTGCCTCCAGAGAATTGATGGCAGCCTGGCTGTCCGAGTAAATGACAACGCCATTGTTGGTTACTATGTTGCGACTCAGCCACTTGGCGACTTCCCATATTGCCATTATTTCGGCTTGATAGACACTGCAGGTATCTGGTAGTCTGTGAGCTATATCCAGACTAAGTTCTTCACAATGTACGCCGAAGCCAACCTTTTCATCAAGCTTCGAACCATCCGTGTAAAAGTGGAGATGGTTTATATTACCTGGTATTCTGCCGACCCATTCATCTCTGGCGGGAATCATAGTGATGTAATTTCTCTCGAAGGTGTACACTGTTGGTATATAGTCCACTCGGTCGGTTACCATAGCACTACACTTTGATATCCTCATGTGACCATAGTTCTTGTACCTCCACATTGATAGGCAGTTTAATCTTATTGCCGCTTTGGTTGCAACTTCTCTCGCCACAATATTAATCGGCAGTATATGGAGTAGGGCTTGTAGAGACTCGGTCGCTGTAGTCCTTAAGGCTCCGCTTATGCTCAGGCAGGCAGTCCTCTGAACCTTTGTTAGTAGGTTGGTAATGGTTAGTTTGTCAGTTGCCGTCCACCATACCACAATACCGTATAACAGTATTGGACGAACTACTGCTATATATATCCAGTGGACGATTTTAGGAGAGAGTCCCCACCGCGACCCTACAGCCTTTTTGCAGGAATATAAGGCGACGTTGGCCTTCCTTACACGTTCCAATACGTTAAGTCTAAATAACATTTTCCTATCTAGAATTATTCCTAAAAATTTTGCACTTTCAGAAAAGACTAGATCTGTTCCATTTATCCGAGGTGGAGGGTCCACATGTGGGACATTATTCATCCTAGTAAAGAGAACCAATTCTGTCTTGTTGGGGTTAACGCCCAAACCGCTGCTTCTGGCCCATCTAGCCAACTTGTTCAGAGCCACCTGTAGGATGTCTCTGAGGACGTTTACGAATTTGCCACTCACTGCGATTGCCACGTCGTCCGCATATGCCACGACCTTGCAGCCACAACGTTCTAGATCTAGCAGGATTTCATTCACCGCTAGGTTCCAAATTAGTGGAGACAATACTCCTCCTTGCGGGGTCCCTCTGTTTACATACCTTGTTAGAGTTGTGGACCCTAGACATGCTGTTATGCGTCTTCTGGTGAGCAGACTTTGAATTAGTCTAATCAAACTAGTGTTAACTTTTAGATGTGAGAGTGCCGCAATTACCGCATCGGAATGAATGTTGTTAAAAGCCCCTTCTATGTCAAGAAATGCCACCATGGTGAATTCCTTGAAATGCAGGGACGATTCGATAGTGCTCACAAGTTCGTGCAGGGCTGATTCAGTAGACTTGCCCTTGTTGTAAGCATGTTGGTTCCCCGACAGGAGTTTTGTATCCAGGTTTTCCCTAATGAAATGATCTAAAAGTCTTTCCAGACCTTTCAATAAGAACGAGGATAGGCTAATTGGTCTGAAGTCTTTTGGCCTAGTGTGTGATATCTTTCCCGCTTTAGGTATGAATACCACTTTGGTATCCCTCCATCGATTCGGGACGTATGAAAGCCTGATACAGCCTACATAAATTTTCTCCAGCCAGGGGATAATGTACTTTAACATTTTCTGCATTTCTGCTGGAGTGATGCCATCTGGTCCAGGTGACTTGAAGGGCTCAAAGCTGTTAATAGCCCAGCTTATTCTGGATCTCTCAGTCAAGAAGCTAGCGACGCTCGCAGTCCACTCGCACTCTTGTTGGTCCTGCTGATCCTCGGGTTCTGTTATAGAGTTCCCCGGGAAATGTGTGTCGAGCAGTACATTGAGCGACTGCTCGCTGTTTTTGGTCCAGTTATTTGCCTCATCCTGTAAATATCCCACTGTACAGGGTGAAGCAGATAATATCTTCCTCAGCCTAGCGGCGTCGGAGACCTTTTCCACTTCACCACAGAAGGTATACCAAGAGCGCCTTTGCGCCTTTCTAAGCTCCTTCTTATAGATCTTGAGTTGCTCTTTATAGGCATCCCAATCATTAGCGACCCCAGTAGATTTAGCCTTATTGAATAGCTTGTTGCAGGTCTTTTTCATAGCCGTTAGCTCAGAAGTCCACCATTGGGGTTTAGTTTTACCCTTGTACCTTGTTTTTGGACAGGCTTCTTCAAGGGATCTATTGAATGATATGGTGATATGATCGACCAGATTATCCAAACCGGCTTTGTCATTCGGTTCGTACGGAAGTTTAGAGTTGAGGACTTTCTTGAAATTCTTCTCATACAGATGCCACTTTGTCTTCCTTACATTTCTGTGGACGGCGGGTTTAGGCGCTTTTTCCGCGAGTTTGAACTCAATATAATGATGATCTGAGAATGAGTGGTCGTCCAGTACATTCCACCCAATAATTTTGTCTGACAGCCGGTCAGTAGCAAACGTTACGTCGAGTACCTCTTGTCTGTCTTTAATTGTGAAGGTCGGTTTATTACCTATGTTACAAATACTAAGATTGGTAGTTAGAATAAAGTCAAGAAGCGAATCACCCCTATTGTTTATATCCGTACTACCCCAGATAGTATGATGAGCGTTCGTGTCTGCGCCAATAATCAGCTCGAGCTCGTCAGACGTTGCTTCTTCTACTACTTCCCTGAATAGAGCAGTCGGTACTACAGATTCATAAGGCAAGTAGCTGGAGACCACCCAATATATGCGATTACCGATCTCCAGGCTAGCAGCTGTTTGGTCTTTACCACTTAAATTAGTCAGGAGAAAGATACTTAGATCTTTCCTGGCCAAAATGCAGGTTCTTGGAGTGCCTTCACAGTTGGCCACAAGCAGTTTAAAGTTGGGTGTCCTAATACCGCACACCCTTCCTCCCACTACGTAGGGCTCCTGTATCAGGACGATGTCTACTGCGCCTGTGGACAGGCGCAGCAATAGAGCCGCTGAGGCTGCTTTAGCGTGATGGAGGTTAATCTGTAGAATTCTTACCATCATTGGTAATTGACAGATTAACATCCACCCCAACAAGGGTGTTATCGAACTCTTCGTCCGTATCGTCGAGAAGCATGTCCCCGCCAGATGCGTCAAAGAGTCCGGAGACTCCCCTCAGCCCCTCTGTGTCAGAAGTAGAGCTTTCGTCCTCAGAGTAGGACGTTACAGATCTTCTGTTAGAGTTGGAGTCACCAGAAATAATAGGCGTGGCTACCTCCGCACTTACAGAAAGTGCCACGGTGGACGACTCACCTTCCGCAGTGGGAGCTATATCCTGCTTGTATATCTTCAAGATTATAGTCTCGAAGCCATATTGTAGGGTTGCACTCGCACTTTGTATATGGGAGGTGGATTCAGCGTTTAGGATAAGATTGACCTGCCGCTTTTTACCATCCGCCTCACCCACCTTGCTGATTCTCCAATTATGGGCCGGCAGACCAGGATTGGAATCTTTTATTATTTCTAAGATGTCAGCCGGGTTGGAGGGCTCTTCTGTAACCCAGGTGATGGCTCTAGGGTGACTAGGGATGTTGTTTTTTTCGACAACATCCAACTGGGCACCCGGCCACACCTCACCCGCTCGACTCAGAGCAGCCTTATAAAGGTCTACTGATCTGGCATCACCGAAATATAAGAGCTTTACTCTCCCCTGATGCCATCCTGCATCGTTGCAGATTGGTGGTTTGCCCGGCATTTCTCTACGGACATCGAGGTAATGAGCCATAATGGCTGATTGTACATGACTCCATTTGTCCTTGAGGATGGATCCATCCTCACTACTTCTGTCTATAACAGCCATCACTAGACTCTCCTTCGCCACTTCATTGAAGGGCTTGGTGAGTGTCCTGTTGATGGTGACATTAGGGCCTCTTGCCTTTTTCGAAGGCAGGGGTTCATCAGGTGATCTGATTCGTTTTACTTTATTAGCCGTTAACACAGCTGAATTTGTGGCTCTTTCAGCCGACTCATTGGCCTTAGAAGCATCTATGACGCCTTTAGCCCAGGTAAGTGACTCTTTTTGTTTTTCGGTAAGAGCCGAAACCTCAACAGCCTCCAACTTCGTCAAAACTCTGAGCGCTACACGATGCTCATTGTGCTTCCGTTTTGACGGTCGGACATGACGTTTTCCCCTCACCGCACCACCTGTTGTGAGTACTTGGGGGAGATTTTCACCATTTTTGGTGTGGTCGGCTTTGGCCAAGACCAACGGACGGACAGTCGGACGATTGGGGAACCGCGCTCCATCGGAACACGAAGGCATCCCCGTCAAGAGAATTTATTTTAATTTTGTCTGTATTAGACCGTAATAGGTACTACGATGTAGGCCTTACAGACTTTGTACAGATTTTTGCTATTGCGTAATAGGTACTGGTAACTATCCGCTATGTGATAAACACGTCCGTTCACTGCGAATGATCAGCAACGAATCCACAATTTTTTTATTTATTTTTTTTTTTCAATAATATAAACAAATTTAAGTATAAAATTGCATAGAATCTTCAATAATACCACGGCAACCAGGACAATTACAATTATAATTGGCAATAGAGTCAGCGAGTAGTTTGTTATCATCACTAGATGATTCTTCTTTGAAAATGTCAGGGATCATATCCACGCATATGTTGTTTTTTCCGCATAGAAAGGTGGCAACCGTAATTTTGCCGTGGTCTAATAACCAGAGTTATTTAATGAAAAAAATATGAATGGCAAACAAACATTACCTTCTGCATCCAGTGACTTGAGTGAGAAACGGCGTGAATACGCCTTGACTATCAAGTAATGCAATTTTCGATCTAATTTCAATAACTGCGTCACTTATTAAATGTGATAATAACAAAGGCAGAGGCAGTACTTTATGATATAGCAATGAAGCATTTTTTGAGGATCGTATGAACTGAAGCAGTCCGTGTCGTTTTGTCATATTACGCCTTACGGGTTGACAAAAATGAAAACTTGAGCAAAAGAACATTGTTGCAAATAAAAGAACATTTTTAAAAATTGTGGAAAGGCGACCAATGGAATACATATGGTTGATTGAGAAAAAATTGGTATAAAATAAAAAATTCGCGCGAATTTTTTAATTTTATACCAATTTTTTCTCAATCAACCATATGTATTCCATTGGTCGCCTGTTCACTACAAAAGTTATTGCGAAGCTATTCTTTGATAAGAAACCGAAGATGTATGTTTGTTTGGTCTTTAACGGAAATGTTGTGCAATGATTGTGGTAGTGAAAAGGATGGCGAAAGAAAACATATCTTTTTGTTTTTTTTTGATAATTTATTTTTTATCTATAACATAAAGCAATTCACTATTACGTCTCTTGCCGCCAGTAATTTCGTAATTATTTTTTCTTTTCGATTTTTACACCTTGAAGTCTTTTAACAAACTGATTTGCTGGTACATATTTACTTAAACAAGTTGTCAATACTATCAGAATTTCTAATGGTCTATAAATTCGCTCGCAGTTTCAGTATATCACATTATACATGTAAAAGAATCTTTGCTCAGAATTATTAATTAATATTATTATTAATTGAAATTATTATTAATATTTAAAAATATTCCTCCGACTAATTTTATTATTTTGTGACTATACATTTTCTTTCAGTGCAGCAGATATTCTTTACAGTAATTGCACATGTGGCGAGTACAGTAGTTTTTATGAATTGAACTCTAATTTTTAATTTTTAAAATTATTATTTTAAAAATGAAATAAGTCCCCAAATGGAAAATTGGGGATTTATTTCATTGCAAAAAATTCGGACTTATTTCATTATGAAATAACTCCCCAAAATAAAAACGAAATAACTCCACAAAAAGTGAAACAAACCCCCAAATTTAGTTGTTGTTGTTTTGTGTACAATTTTTTGGGGACTTATTTCATTTTCGATTTGGGGGGTTATTTCATTGGGGGGTTATTTCATAGAGCCAATAATTCCCTTTCGTTCGTGGCATAGTTTGACTCGGTTGCTGTCAGATTCCTGGATAACGTTGTTATTGGTCTGCCTTCTTGTGATAGTACTGCTCCGAGGGCAACTGCAGATGCGTCAGTAGTAAGCTGAAACCTTTTTTCATAATCAGGGTAGGAAAGTATGACCTCTTCTGATGAGAGAATTTTCCTTAATTTTTCAAATGCAGCGAGTGCTTCCTTGTTTAAGTTGATCTTCACGCTTTTAGATTTCTTGCAGGAATATTTCCGTTTTCTCCTTCCAAATATTTTGTTAGCGGTTTAGCGATGTTTGCGTAGTCTTTTATAAATCTTTGTAGAAGCCTGATAGTCCAAGAAAAGAAAGCAAACTTTTCAAGTTGGCTGGTTTCGGAAACTCCCTAATAGCCTTTACTTTATCCGGACATGTTGTAATACCGTTCCTGGTGACAATAAATTCAAGAAAATCGACTCTTGTTCTAAAAAATTTTGACTTTGCCGCTGATATTCTAATCCCGGCTTTCCTAATTTTGTCCAGAATCATATTAATGTGCTCCAAGTGGCTATGCTCGTCTGGGGAAAATATGATGATGTCGTCCATATAAACTTGGCATATCTTGCCAATATATTCCCGCAAAATATCATCGATTGTGTTCTGAAAAATTCTTGGTGCATTTTTCAAGCCAAAAGGTAATCGGCAAAATTCGTACTTCCCATTGTTGACACTGAACGCTGTCTTTTTTCTACCTTTCTCAGCTAGGAGGATTTGATGGTATCCTACAAAATTCGTACTTCCCATTGCTGACACTGAACGCTGTCTTTTTTCTATCTTTCTCAGCTAGGAGGATTTGATGGTATCCTGATTTTAGATCCAATTTTGTGAAAAATTGTGATTTTCCCAAATTTGATAGTATTACTGGAATATCATGCATTGGGTATTTAACTGTCACGGTTTCCTCATTTATTCTTCGGAAGTCTATTACCAATCGATGATTTGGCTTCCCTTGCTCGTCTAAACCCTTTTTTCTTACGACGAGTACCGGAGAATTATACGCGGAAAAAGAATTTTCTAATTATTCCGTCCCGCAGAAGAGTATCAATTTGTTTGTTCACAAAATCAGATAATGTTATAGGGTATGGGTATGATCTCGAATAAATGGGTTCATCTTTCTTTGTTTGAATTGTCGCTTCCACACTGGTGTTGTATGGTAATGCTCGGTTTGGATCGGCAAAAGCATTGGCATTAACGGCAATAATTCTATTGAACTCTTCAATTATATCTTGTGGAACCGAGTCGCTATCAACTGCGTTAAAATTAATTTGTTCATTCATTCCCAAAATGGGATTCCTATTTCTGTCATAAGTCAAAGTATCATCACCCATATTCATTTTACCATTATTTTCTTTCAAAAATTCATAACCAATAATTCCGTCAAAATTCCGCAATGTGTCAAGCACATAAAATGTTGTAATGTAATTAAATAAAACCATCGTACATTTCCCGTTTATAAGATTCGAACCGTTTAGGGTATTAACATTAAAAGGTTTCCCAATGGGAACTGCAGTAACCAGATCTTCTAATCTATATATATAAAAATGGTGTGAAAAATGTATAGTAATTCATCAATTGAGAGCGGCTGGACCGATTTGGCTCAATTTTTTTTTCAGTTGTTCGTATTTGCCAGGAGACGGTTGTTACGAAAGAAAATTTTGGGAAAACCCTCCGGAAAAGTCGGAAAATTGGGAAAATCGAAAAATGCTATTTCTTGCGAGATTCCTACTGTTCCTATCTACTGCTCTCTTTTTCAATCCAAATTTTTTTATTAATTTTCTATTAAACAAAAAAGTTTTCTATTAAACATATGTACGAGTATGTGCTATTTTTCTTGCTGCAATTCATTCGAGATTTGCGTATTGTTACACTGATTTCGCGTATCACATCGGCAAACGGTACAAGCATTACGATCAATTAAAATTCAACGCGATATTTATCAATTCGAACATTTTTTCAGATAATAAGATTGAGTATAAGAGGTAAGGTTATCTTATTGGATTGCGGGCATTGCAAAATCATAATTTGGGATGAATGCACGATGGCGCATAAACGAGCTCTGGAGGCAGTTGACCGAACGATGAAGGATTTACGACGTGATTTGAGACAATTTGGTGAGTCTATGGTATTGCTGCCCGGAGATTTTCGTCAAACGCTTCGCGCGAATTTTTTAATTTTATACCAATTTTTTCTCAATCAACCATATGTATTCCATTGGTTCCTATTTCTGTCATAAGTCAAAGTATCATCACCCATATTCTTTTTACCATTATTTTCTTTCAAAAATTCATAACCAATAATTCCGTCAAAATTCCGCAATGTGTCAAGCACATAAAATGTTGTAATGTAATTAAATAAAACCATCGTACATTTCCCGTTTATAAGATTCGAACCGTTTAGGGTATTAACATTAAAAGGTTTCCCAATGGGAACTGCAGTAACCAGATCTTCTAATCTATATATATAAAAATGGTGTGAAAAATGTATAGTAATTCATCAATTGAGAACGGCTGGACCGATTTGGCTCAATTTTTTTTCAGTTGTTCGTATTTGCCAGGAGAAGGTTGTTACGAAAGAAAATTTTGGGAAAACCCTCCGGAAAAGTCGGAAAATTGGGAAAATCGAAAAATGCTATTTATTGCGAGATTCCTACTGTTCCTATCTACTGCTCTCTTTTTCAATCCAAATTTTTTTATTAATTTTCTATTAAACAAAAAAGTTTTCTATTAAACATATGTACGAGTATGTGCTATTTTTCTTGCTGCAATTCATTCGAGATTTGCGTATTGTTACACTGATTTCGCGTATCACATCGGCAAACGGTACAAGCATTACGATCAATTAAAATTCAACGCGATATTTATCAATTCGAACATTTTTTCAGATAATAAGATTGAGTATAAGAGGTAAGGTTATCTTATTGGATTGCGGGCATTGCAAAATCATAATTTCGGATGAATGCACGATGGCGCATAAACGAGCTCTGGAGGCAGTTGACCGAACGATGAAGGATTTACGACGTGATTTGAGACAATTTGGTGAGTCTATGATATTGCTGCCCGGAGATTTTCGTCAAACGCTTCCCGTCATCCCGAAATCTACTGCCGATGAAATTAATGCATGCCTGAAATCGTGGTCTTTGTGGCGGCATGTCAAGAAGTTGAAATTGACAACGAACATGAGAGTCGCGTTGCAGAACGACTCATCGGCTCTTGAATTCTCGAAACAACTGTTGGCGCTTGGCAATGGCCAAATTACTGTTGATGTTTCCACTGGATTGATATTGATCCCGGCAAATTTTTACGAGTTCACATCGTCGAAGGAGGAACTCATCACAAAAGTGTTTCCAAATCTCGATTAGATTAGTGAACGGGCAATATTAGCAGCGAAGAATAAGGACGTCGATAGCATGAATTTTATTATTCAAAGTAAAATCGACGTCGCTTGATGTACCAGGAGCTCCGCCGCATAATTTACAGCTGAAGGTGGAATCGATCATAATTATGTTGAGGAATCTGAATCATCCGAAATTGTGCATAGTTCGCGGTTGTCCATTATGAAACTGATGGACAATGTGATTCAGGCGACGATCATCAAGGGAAAATTCAAGAGAAAGTCCTTATCCCACGAATTCCGATTATTCCAACTGATCTTTCATTCCAATTCAAGCGGATTCAGTTCCCTGTACGATTGGCTTTTGCGATGACAATCAATAAATCTCAAGACCAATCGTAGGAAGTCTGTGGAATTAATCTCGAATTTCCCTGTTTTTCGCACGGTCATCTGTACGTTGCCTGTCTTCCGTCTTCGTTGTTTGTTGTTTATCACATCGCTCTCTACTGATTTCGATTCCTTTTAAAAAAATCGCATTAAAATTTTAACTATCTGTGTTTTATTATCACTCTGGAGTTTATCTGAAGGCGTTAAATTGGGGCGAGTCGAAGTTCGCCGGGTCCGCTAGTGGTCTAATAAAATTCTTTGATGTCCCCGTGTCTACTAGTAGTTTCAATTCCTTGCCCTATATTGTCTTCACTATGAAGGGAAGGAGTGAGCCTATTCTAAAAAATGTAACTCTTCAACTACTTGTTCGTTCTTCTCCTCTTCATACTGCCAAAATTCGCTTTCAGAAGCCAAGTCGTCTTCCTCATCCTCTTCTGTGGAATCTTTATTCAGATGGTTGATCCGTTGATGTTTTTGAATGGGTGCGCTCCTTCCTGGACCAATTTCCCGGTCACGCTTTACCGCTGGATTTTTATTGGCGTTCCCAATAAACTGAGGTTGTTGTTCCGAAAATTTGGTAGGTCGCCTGAACATGGATGATCCTGGGTCCACATCCATTGGCACAGGTTCCTGTTGGGATGAGTTTACTCCATTTGTGTTATAAGTACGTTTATAAGATGGATGAGTGGTGTTGCCAATTTTCTTATGTGCTCGTGATGTCTGAGCAACACTGCCATCCGCGAAAATCCTGGCAAACTCTTGCCTGCGCTGATCCGATGCCAGCTCTTGAGCGGTGGCAAGGGCCGTTGGCAAGTCACCTGGTTTCGTCGAAAACAATACGTCGCTTAATGGTTTTCTCAAACCAGAAATAAACACACGCAATGCGTTATACCTAGCTTTTTCATTCAGTGCCTTCACCACTTCCTCATTACCAGGATAACTCATCTTGTCTTGTCTAAAAGTCTGTTATTGAAAATTTGCCCTGCCTCAAAATGCTTAACTCATTTTCCAATACTTGTAGAGATCGTTTATCTGCGAAGCACTGATCCAGCCTTGCAATTATTACCTTGAAATTAAGTACCGTGTTAAATGACGACAATTTATCATTAGCCACTCCTGTGATCTTATTCCTTAGTACCTCCATAGCTATGTAATAATTCTCTGTCCCTTCCTCATAATATCCCGTAGCGAAATGCGCTGCATCTCGCCAAGCTGGATAAGAGGGCATATCCCCCCGGAATTCAGGAAGTGATTTTATCAAATCCAGTGAAGTTTCACGACTCCTACCTAGGTCGTCTGTCATAGCGTCAACTGCAGCGGTCACAAGCCCTACAACCTACTCTCTGCTCGACATGTCGAACATTAAAGGAATTCCCGAATAAAAAAAATTAAATGCGTTGGAGAGTACAGAATATTTTCTTTCCTGAGAAATCAATTACGTTTTTTTTCTTTTATCTCGAAATTACTAATTCATAATAATTTTTCTTGTATGCCAATTTTTTAAAAAAAACCTTTTTTTATACCGTACACCACACTGTGGTACAGGGTATTATAACTTTGTGCATTTGTTTGTAACACCCAAAAGGAGAAGAAATAGACCCATCGTTTATTATACCGATCGACTTATAATCACTTTCTGAGTTGATTTAGCTATGTCCGTCTGTCTGTCCGTCTGTCTGTCTGTCCGTCTGTGCATGTATTCTTGTAATCAAAGTACAGGTCGCAATTATGGTCCGATCTCGACGAAACTTTACACACATCTTTTTTTTGGCCCACGGACGATCCCTATTGAATTTGGTTAAAATCGGTTCAGATTTAGATATAGCCCCCATATATATGTTAGCCCCGATTTGACATGTAAGCGCTGTAAAAACTTTATTTTATATCCGATCAGTATGAAATTCGGCAGAAAGAGGTTTCTTATTATATGGATGAACACTATTAAATTTGGAAGAAATCGGTTCAGATTTAGATATAGCCCCCATATATACGTTACCCCCGATTTGACATGTAAGCGCTGTAAAAACTGTATTTTATACCCGATCAGTGCGAAATTCGGCAGAAAGAGGTTTCTTATTACATGAAGGAATACTGCCAAATTTGGAGAAAATCGGTTCAGATTTAGATATAGCTCCCATATATATGTTACCCCCGATTTGACATGTAAGCGCTGTAGAGACTGTATTTTATATCCGATCAGTACGAAATTCGACAGAAGGAGGTCTTTTTACATGAATAAGTATTCAGGGAAGATCGGTTCAGATTTACATTAAAGCTCCATATATATGATCCTCCTAATTTGGTATCAAACCGCTATAGAAGTTGAATTTTACTTCCGATCATTAAAATATTCCAGAAAGATGTTTCTCACTTTAGGAACGAATATTACTTAATTTAGCGATTATCGTTTCAGAATTAGAATACGTTTCTACCCATTTACCAATTATTCCAAATTATTATGGCAATGACCCTTATCGCATTGTTAAGGAGGTGTAGGGTATTATATAGTCGGCCCCGCCCGACTTTCTGCCTTTCCTTACTGGTTTATATTTCAAAATTTCTAATGCTGAATAAATTTATTTTTCTACAATTCTTGAAATTAAATTGGTACTTACAGAATTGATATCTTCATAATCCAGTATTTGCGTCTGTCCACTGCGTTAGGTGTTGTCCTCTTCTGTTGGTCTCTTTCGGTTTCTTTATCGGCTGTCTATTTCTGATGGATTTTTCTAGGCTTCTTCCTTTCCTTTTTTTACCACAATGTAGCTGTTGTCACGACTTTTTTTTTTGTCTTTTATTTCAATGTACGTGGTGGGGTAAAAGCTGAACCCCTAAAGATCTTATTGGACTTCCTTCACTTGGTCTTACACTTTTTTATCGCGTTAAGGGCAAAAGTAAAAAACCTTTGAGTTCTTTTGTTTGTGCCGAAAGATCTTATTGTTCTTTCTTCGCAGAGTTCGCCTTTTTACTTATCTCTATACAGATATTTTTTTTTTTGGAAAAAGATTAACGATAAAACCGTTTTGTTTGTGCCGAAAGATCTAATTGGTCTTTCTTCGCAAGTGTTCACCTTTGTTATTTATCTCTATACGGAGATTTTTTTTTGGAAAAAGATTAACGATAAAACAGTTCACTTCACACTTTTTTCAGACGTTAGGGGTAAAAGTAAAAAAACCCTTAAGTTCTTTTTCTTTATTTCGATACGGAAACTTTGAATGGAAAAAAGCCGTAAAAAACCTTTTAAAACACGTTGGGCGCCAGTTAAACACAGAGAATTCCTGTACGAACTACTCGGACGTGTTAATTTTACTCGGACCTCTTTATTTTGTTCAATCCAAGCTTAATACTATTTTTATGATTAATTGACCGTTTGTAAGTAATTATGGGAAACTGCTGCCTTTACATTCTCCCAGCGGATATGAATATTCGTTAGGTGAATGCACCGCAAGTGGAACTAGCGAATCATCATTTCGCAACAATTTACCTGTGGATTGACGAAATATGATATGCCATTCGTCTGCGCTTGTTGTGAGTGTTTATGGGGTAGGTCTAATGAGGTGAGAATAACTTAACTATAATTGGAGTTGGTCGATAATAACATAACTATGGTAACTTATATATAAACAAAATTACAGCTCTCCCGCTAACATATTGTGCAAGATATATCATTTTTAAAATTTGGCTTATATGGGCGGTGCCACGATCATTGGTCTGATCCCGCCCATTTTTGGACCAATCACGTAGACTGCCACCAGTCTCATGATTGGGCACGCCCACTTGATATTTTGAAAATGCAAGATCCCTATTTTCACCACGCCCCACACATGTACATTCTGTGAAAATTTCAAGGAGATCGGTCCAGCCGAACCAAACAAACACACATTCTTCTTTATTTATATAGATGGGGTCTCAGATCAATATTTAGAGGTGATACAAACGGAGTGACAAAATGAATATACCCCCCATCCTATGGTGGAGGGTATAAAAATATAGTAGACTAGCTGGACCCGGTCCACTTCGTTGCCCCAGATTTCAGATTTCCGATCCCGTCTATTTTTGGACTAAAAACTCAGGAATCTCTCTAACAAATTTCTCAAGATATATCAATTTCAAAACATGGCTCATGTTGGCGGGGTTACTACCATTGGTCCAATCCCTCCAATTTTGTTACAAATCACGTAGCTTGTCACCAGATAAATATACACAAAATTACAGCAATCTCCCTAACAAATTGTGCTAGATTTCTCAATTTCAAAATTTTACCTATATGGGCGGGGCTAAGCCCATTGGTGCGAACTCCCCCATTTTCCGATCCCGTCCATTCTTGGACAAATGACCTGAACTGCCACCAGATACATATACACAAAATTACAGCACTCTCGCTAACAGATTGTGCAAGACACGTCAATTAAAAAAATTGGCTTGTACGGGCTGGGCTACACCCACTGGTCCTATTCCGCCAATTTTTGGGTCATCACTTTGTTCGCACATTAGGCATAATGCACTTTTTAGATATTTAGAATTTAGATAGCGATTCCGTTCGCGGGCACAAAAAGAACTTACTTTTTATTACATACACATAAAATGAGTTTAATTGAAAAAAATTTTGATATTCTGCTCTGAAAAATAACGGCAAATAAATGTAAACGCATTGCAAGAAAATAGTAAAACAAAGGCAAAAATAAAATAAACTCAAACCAAACATAACATCACTGCAGCATGGTAATGTTTGGCTATATTTGTTTTTGCTTGCCTCTGTCTTTTTTTCTCGTCACCACGCATAGCGTACGACAAAAAAAAACAAAAACAAAATACATTGCCATTCTATGTTGCTATCCATAGCACACACGCTCGGCCATATGTAGGCAAAACAAAAACAAATCACATTGGTATTCTCACCAAAGCAATACTCACTGTAGGATGGGAGAGTAAAATACCCTGTAGGAAATGCCATTAGTAAAATTGTAGTGATTTACTTGTGACATTGTCAGTAGTACTACAGACAAAATGTGCCCTGGCCCATGTAATCTCCTATAGACATTTAACATTAGCTGTCATTGAAAAACCACCAGTAGACATTTGATACAAAGATTCAGTAGTAAATGTTAAATGTCAAAGTAAACCATATGTAGACATTTGCACCAAAGATTCACTAGTAAATGTTAAATGTCAAAGTTAACCATATGTAGACATTTGGAACAAAGATTCACTAGTAAATGTTAAATGTCAAAGTAATTCGTATAGAGACATTCGAACCAAAGATTCAGTAGTAAACTTTAGTGACCCTGGTCTACATCTTTATAAAGGTGGGCGCAGTACACTAAAACACATATATTTATATGCTCACTTTCTTCGAGGCTGGCTAAACCTTTTATTCATTTAATTAACAAAAAATAATAAATACTGGAATGTATGTACAATTAAATTCATTTAATATTGACATAGTTTCTCCAAACACTTCCTAGAAGGAGTTGTTTCTATATACCACTGCTTTAACTTCTCCCGCAACGTAAATTTCGGAACGCCAAAATCTTCCAAATTCTCCACAAAATCTTCACTTTCTCCCACAATATTCATTTCGCTGTTTTCTTGCTCACATTGCAAGCTTCTATTTTTAAATGATATTGTTTGTTTTTTTTACAAGTCTTTTATAATTTCTTTTACTAATTTTTTTATTTTTATAAAATAATTGTAATTATCTTTTTAACACACAAAAATTATTTTCACAAAACGAACGCTTCTTCCTTGACAGAAGAAAATCAAGGAATGAAAAAAGAACAATTGTCAAAAACTGCGCAGCTGTGCATTCTGCAGGCAGCTATTATATGACAATGTCGCCATAAATACTGTACAACAGCTGTCTGTAAAGTATTTCTACTCGCGCATAAAAGGAAAGTTGTAGACTTTTTACCTTGTTCAATTGTCACTATAGAACAAGTGGTGACATAGAGACATATGGTGCCTGGCTGACTGCAGGGTATTGGAACACTCGCATCGTGTCGATGTGCCACACACTGCTTTATTTTTCACTACCACAACTACAATTTTTATACGCTATGAGTCGTACATGTCCGTTTGTGCTTGCAGGTGAATTTTACTTAGGATTTTGAAAGCCATGAATCTCCTTTTCTAATAAACTTTGTAATAATTTTTTTGGCCTAAAACCTTCACCAGGTCGAGAGCTTTTTATTATAAAAAATTTCATGAAAATCAGCCGGGCCTTTCTCAAGATTGTTCCGAACATAAAAAAGGCACTTCAAAATATAATATTAGTTTAGATGAGAGCAGTAGTAATAACAACAAGATATATGCTATATATGGGAGATATATCTAAATATGGACCAATATCGCCCATTTTCAATCCCAAGTTACCTGCAGCTATAAGAAGTATCTATACCAAATTTCAGCCGCCTAGCTCAAGTATTACGTACTGTAGCGTGATTACAACAGACGGACAGAGTGACAGACATGGCTAAATCGTCTTAGAATTTTACGACGATTAAGAATATATATATACTTTATGGGGTCTCAGATCAATATTTAGAGGTGTTACAAACGGAGTGACAAAATGAATATACCCCCCATCCTATGGTGGAGGGTATAAAAAGGGTAGGGCTTTGTAACCTAATTCATTGTCAACTATAAACTTTCTGATTCCTCCTACTGTTGACAAATATTGAGTTAGGGCTATTTTAAAATCAACCCATGATCTAATTTTATATCCACCATTTCCGATCCCGTTCATTTTTGGACTAAATACGTAGACTGACACCAAATATGTATGTGCAAAATTACATTGATATCTCTAACAAATTGCTCAAAATATATCAAACACAAAATTACAGCAGTCTCGCTAACAAATTGTGAAAGATATATCAATTTAAAATATTGACTTATATGGACGGGGCCACGCCCAGTGACCATATCCCGCCAATTTTTGGGTCAATCACGTTGACAACGACCAGGACCATATACACAAAATTACAGCACTATCGCTAACAAATTGTGCAAGATATTCCAATTTCAAAACTTGATTCACTCGGTCGGTGCCACGCCCATTAGTCTGATCCCGCCCATTTTTGGACCAATCACGTAGACTGCCACCGGATATATATTCGCAAAATTTCACCACTCTCGCTAACAAATCGTGTAATATATCTCAATATCAAAATTTGGCTTATATTGGACCAATAACGTAGACTGCCACCGGATACATACATATGAACTAAATTGCAGCACTCTCGATAATAAATTGTCTAAGATATCTCAATTTCAAAATTTGGCTTATATGGGGGGAAGGCCACGCCCATAGGTCCGATCCCGCCCATTTTTACCAATAACGTAGACTGTCACCGGATAAATATGCACTAAATTGCAGCACTCACGCTAACAAATTGTTCAAGATATCACAATTCTAAAATTTGGCATACAGGGGCGGGGCCACGCCCTTTGGTCCGATCCCGCCCATTTTTGGACTAAACACGTATACTGCTATCAGATACATGTACACAAAATTATAGCACTGTCGCTAATAAATTGTGCAAGATATCTCAATTTCAAAATTAGGCTTATATGGGCGGGGCCACGCCCAGAGGTCCGATCCCACCCATTTTTTGACCAATAACGTAGACTGTCACCGGATACATATGTATTAAATTGCAGCACGCACGCTAACAAAGTGTTCAAGATATCACAATTCTAAAATTTGGCATATAGGGGCGGGGCCACGCGCATTGGTCCGATCCCGCCCATTTTCTGACCACCAGATACATATACACAACATTGCAGCACTCCCGCTAGCAAATTGTGCAAAATATCAAAATTTGGTCTATGTGGGCGGGGCCACGCCCATTGGGCCGATCTCGCCCATTTTTGGACCAATCACGCAGACTGCTACCATATACATATACACAAAATTGCAGCACTCTCGCTAACATATTGTGCATGATATCAAAATTTCAAAATTTGGATTATATGGGCGGGGCACGCCCATTGGTCCGATCCCGCCCATTTTTGGACCAATCACGCAGACTGCCACCATATACATATACACAAAATTCCAGCACTCTCGCTAGCAAATTGTGCAAGATATCAAAATTTCAAAATTTGGTCTATGTGGGCGGGGCCACGCCCATTGGGTCGATCCCGCCCATTTTTGGACTAATCACGTAGACTGCCACCATATATACATATACACAAAATTCCAGCCCTCTCGCTAACAAATTGTGCAAAATATCTCAATTTCAAAATTTGGCTTATATGGGCGGGGCCACGCCCATTGGTCCGATTCCGCCCAGTTTTGGAAAATTCACATAATCTGCCACTAAATTCATACACACAAAATTTCAGCGCTCTAGCTAAAAATTTTTCTCAATATCAAAATTGGACCCATATGGGCGGGTCCACGCCCACTTGATATATCGAAAATTCAAGTAACCTATTTTCAGCACCTCCTACACATGTACATTCTGTGAAAATTTCAAGATGATCGGTCAAGCCGTTTAGACTTCTATACGGAACAAACAAACACACAAACCCACAAACAGACACTCTCTTTTATATATATAGATAGCTGGACCCGGCCCACTTCGTTGCCAATTCCAATCCCGCTCATTTTTGGACCAATTACGGTTCAAACGGAATCACGGCCCAGTCCCAATCATAGAAGTAGATAGATAACTGTAGGAATCTCGTTAAGCAGTTCGAAGGTAGGGACGGTAGGAATCTCTCAAAAAATCATAACTCCAAATCGGCTTATATGGGCGGGGCCACGCTCCCTTAATCAAGAAGTAATATAGCCTCTGTCACCCGCCTGAATATTCTGAAGATTCCCTGAACATGTCATCAAAATCGGCCGAGCCGTTTTGGAGTCCATTCGTTACATACATACACACATCCAATTTTATATATAACGTAGACTGCCGCCAAATACATATACACAAAACTCAGCAATCTCTCTAACAAATTTCTCAAGATATATCAATTTCAAAACATGGCTCATGTGGGCTGGGTCACTACCATTGGTCCAATCCCTCAAATTTTTTTACCAATCACGTAGCCTGTCACCAGATAAATATACACAAAATTACATCAATCTCGCTAACAAATTGTGCTAGATATCTCAATTTCAGAATTTTAACTATATGGCCGGGCCAAGCCCATTGGCGCGAACTCGCCCATTTTCCGATCCCGTCCATTCTTGGAAAAATAACCTAAACTGCCACCAGATACATATACACAAAATTACAGCACTCTCGCTAACAAATTGTGCAAGACATATTAATTTAAAATATTGGCTTATACGGGCTGGGCTACACCCACTGGTCCTATTCCGCCAATTTTTGTGTCAATCACGTAGACACAATCCAGACACATATACACAAAATTTCAGCACTATCGCTTATAAATTGTGTAAGATATCTCAATTTCAAAATTTGGCCTATATGGACGGGGCCACGCCCATGGTCCGATCCCGCCCATTTTTCTACCAATAACGTAGACTGTCACCAGATACATACATATACGCAAAATGTCAGCACTCTTCCTAACAAATTGTGTAAGATATCTTAATTTCAAAATATGGCCTATATGGGCGGGACCACGCCCATTGGTCCGATGCCGCCCATTTTTGGACCAATCCAGCAGACTGCCACCAGATCGCTAATAAATTGTGTAAGATATTTTAATTTCAAAATTTGACCTATAGGGGCGGGGCCACGCCCATTGGTCCGATGCCGCCCATTTTTGGACCAGTCCAGCAGACTGCCACCAGATATATATACGCAAAACTTCAGTACTCTCGCTAATAAATTGTGCAAGACATCTCAATTTAAAATTTTGGCCTATATGGGCGGGGCCACGCTCATTGGTCCGATCCCGCCCATTTTTGGACCAATCGCGTAGAATGGCAGCAGATACTTATACACAAAATTACAGCACTCTCGCTAATAAATTGTGCAAGATATGTCAATTTAAAAATTTAGCCTATATGGGCGGGGCAACGCCCATTGATCCGATCCCGCCCATTTTTGGACCAATCGCGTAGAATGCCAGCAGATACTTATACACAAAATTACAGAACTCTTGCTGATAAATTGTGCAAGATATCTCAATTTCAAAATTTGGCCTATATGTGCTGGTCCGATCCCGCCCAATTTTTTGGCCAATCGCGCATAATGCCACCAGATACATATACACAAAATTGCAGAAAATATTTCAATTTTACACATATGCCCACGCCCACTTGATATATCGAAAATTCATGTACCCTATTTTCAGCAGATCGGTCCAGCCGTTTAGACGTCCATACGGAACAAATATTCAAACAAGACACTCTCTTTTATATATATATAGATAGATTTATATATATAGATAGATGACTAATGTTGAGAAAAATCACGACATCTCGACCAAACAAAAATATTTTAAAATAATTTTTTTTTAAACCATCCTTATTGCATGTTCTACAAAACGTATTCAGCAATTTTTTTTTTTGCATCCGTTCTCGAGTTATGGAGTGACAATCAAAATGTACACTTCTTTTTATACCCTCACTTTAGTGTGACGAGGGTATATATCATTTGCTACGGAAAAAAGTGTAACACGTCGAAGGAGTGACCTAAGACCACAAGTATGTTCGGAGGAAATCCGTTTTGGTAATTTTAAGTCGAATGAGCAATGTCCGTCCGTCTGTCTGCTGGCTGGTGCGCACGATAACTCTCGAAAGGAGTAACCGATTGACCTCAAATTTGGTATGTGGTAATATTTTTTTCTATCTCCGACTAAGTTCGAAAATGGGCCATATTGGACCACTCCTTCTAGTACCTCCCCCACAAAGGGTTAAAATGTTGTGAAATATTGATCCTTTAATAACTGCTATAGTACTTATTCGAATCTTTTGAAATTCCACACATAGTATTAGCTTATTAGTCGCCACGTCCCTTTTGGTACCTCCCACACAAATGCACCATTTTGCACCAAAAGTTAAAAGCTTATAACATTAATAACAGTGTATAAAAATTCTTGAAATTTTGTACAGTTTTATGCTTTTATATTGCCTACAGTCCAGGGAAAAATGGGTGTTGTTGCCACTGTAATGAATAAGATTATTTCGTTTTCCAGTCCACTCTAAGACTGCCTTTATTTCTAAAATTGTTGCTCTTATATATCTAACATGAGAATCTTACGTTATAGTGTAGTGAAGACTTTTCTAAAGTCTCTCACTCTAACTTACAATCTATGCCATGTCGCATACACCCGCCTTTCTCATTGGGTGTTCTTCATTTATTGTTTTACCCCTTAATCCACTCTTCTCTCGCATTCGTGTATCGATTCATAACATATACCCCAAATGTCAATGCACAAATACCCGAAGTAGAACAAATGTATTTCCCCTACATTTTCTGGTTCATTGATCCATTCTCGACATTCAGAGTATCAATGCAACGAGAACATTACTCGTGCCACAATCACACACCTAGAGTCTCATGATGATATGGGGTCGAGAAACATTGTTCAATCCTCAACAGAGTGCAAATTTCCTTCATCAATTCATTTGTAAATTCAGTGCCCCTGTCAGATTTCAACTTCCTAAAAACCCCATACTTCAAAATCAAATCCTCTACTAAGGCCTTAGCTATTGATTTCGCTTCCTTTGTCCGTATAGGCGTCGCTATTACGTACTTTGTCAGTTCGCACTGCATCGTCAGTATATAGCGTTTGTTCCCTGAAGGTCGTAATGGACCTACCATGTCAATCACAACAGTGTTAAAACTGTCCACCAGTGTATCCGTAATACAAAATGGTTCCCTTGTATGTCTAATTCTCTTGTTCCTCTGGCACAGATCGCAGGTTGCAATATATCCCCTCACCATGCGATTCATATTCCTCCAGATGTACTTTTGTTTCAATCTCAGCATTGTCTTCCTGACCCCGAAATGACCTCCACATGGTGTATCATGGTACACCTTTATCAACTCCTTCATTTGCTCCTCATCTATTACCTTAACTGGTTCATTATAGATGAGTATCTCGACGTTACCTAGGCTGCCTCTATTTACCTTTGTCTTCATACCGTCATGGGTAATCATGTTGAATATATCATCACCCTTACTGAGTGCATAACGTCTATAATTCAACTTCTCCAGTTGCGCGAGTAGCTTCTCCAAAATATTATCTAAATAACAAGGATTGTCACTACAACACACTATTGTTTCATTTAACTCGTTGTTGTTTTCTATCTGTATCTCCTTCGAATACTTCCTATCCAAGACAAACGTCAATTTTCTTGCACGTTTTATGTCTTTCCTCGATGTGCACTCCCACATTATGAGCTTTTCAGCTGCAGTGGAACATGTCTTTTTATCCTCTTCTCCATTCTCCTTTTCGTTTTTATCTCTACAGCCCGTCGTCTTGTTTTTCATGCCTCTTGTGAGCACTAATGTCCTTTTTGTCATTTCGTCTATCTCGGTCGGAATCATGTCCCTCAACAAGTCGGAATCAATTTGTATCCTGGAAAGTGCGTCTGCGTTAGTAATTTTCGAGCTTTTCTTATACCTGATTTCAAAGTCATAGTCAGCTAATTCTAAACGAATTCTCGTAAGTTTTGAACTTGGATTCTTATGTGAAAATAGTGCTACGAGTGGCCTATGGTCAGTTACGACAATAAATCTCCTGCCATACAAATACGGATGAAAGAATTGTATACCCCAGTATATACCCAACAGTTCCTTCTCAATAACAGGTTTGTTGCGCTCATGTTTGTCCAAAGATCGGCTCGCGTACGAAATAGGTCTGTCGTCCCCAATCTCCCCTTGTGACAGCACAGCTCCTAAAGCGAAGTCTGATGCGTCGGTTGTCAATACAAAGGGTTCATCAAAATCGGGATATTGCAGGATCGGTGGCCTCACCAACTTCTCCTTTAGAGTCTCAAAAGACGTCTGGCATTCGGCGGTCCATTCAAATTTCTGACCCTTTTACTTATATTAAGTTTTCTTAGTCTGTGCTCTTCCAACGTTTCCAAAAACTCCTCCTTCAACTGAACAAATTCCTTCAATTCCTCTTCTTGTCCCCCAAGTGCCTTAATTTTCTCTTCTATTTTGTTTAGTTCGCCTGTCTTCTCAGTAATTGTTTCCTCCGTATAAGGTTTCCCTACTGATTTTTTTGCATTCGATAAAAGGGTTCTAAGTTCACTAATTGGAATGTCCATAATTTTTCTTATTATACTTTTATTAGTCTATTTTTCATTCTTCCTCTTTTTTTTTTTTTATTACAACTTACTTAATACGTCATTTACTCTATTAAACAAAGTTTCTAAATTGCTGGTAGCTACATCTATGAACAAATATTTAACAAAGAACAATATACTTAATATTAGTACTAAGATTGTTGTAACCATACATAGACTTGGGTGCCCAATAATGCATTCCCAAGTTATTCTAGAAAAACGTTCCATACAAATTACTTTAATTGTTCAATTATATCTTAAGTAAAATTTGCCACGAGCGAAATCGCTTACTGACCCTAAGAGTGCTGATCTCAATCGCACTTCTTGTACAAGCTATATATATTTTTTATATTAATTTTTATTTTTCTTTTCCTGGTGCTGCTTCAACAGGAACTCTACATCCGCCGGCTGGTCCCACAGTTCACAGGAGCGTTTCCAGGAAAACGCTGCAACAGCGCCTTCTCCCTCTTCAATTTCTGGATCTTGCCACCTCGTCTGGTTTTCTGGTGTACCGGGGAAACTTCAGGTGCTGCTACGACCTTAGCCTGGATCTTCGTCCTTCTTTTGTATTCTTCCATTGTCAGAGGTTTCGGCCCCAACTCTATGGTATGTCTTTGCGACATTAGGTCCTGCTTAGTTCGGCAGGATTTTGCAGTTAAGCATTTAGTCCCTTTTTTTTCGCCTTTGCAGTTAAGCAAGCAATTTAGGGCTGTGCAATAAAGCACTTAAATTTATTCTGCAGTTAAGCAATAGGCAGGATCGCCATGTAATGAATAAGATTATTTCGTTTTCCAGTCCACTCTAAGACTGCCTTTATTTCTAAAATTGTTGCTCTTATATATCTAACATGAGAATCTTACGTTATAGTGTAGTGAAGACTTTTCTAAAGTCTCTCACTCTAACTTACAATCTATGCCATGTCGCATACACCCGCCTTTCTCATTGGGTGTTCTTCATTTATTGTTTTACCCCTTAATCCACTCTTCTCTCGCATTCGTGTATCGATTCATAACATATACCCCAAATGTCAATGCACCAATACCCGAAGTAGAACAAATGTAGTTCCCCTACATTTTCTGGTTCATTGATCCATTCTCGACATTCAGAGTATCAATGCAACTAGAACATTACTCGTGCCACAATCACACACACATACATGATCATATGGAGCGGAGTTCTTTGTTGTGATATTACTTCATATACACCACATAGCAAACCGCACCAAGTGTATGCATGGAGAAAAGGTGTCCGTTTGCATTTGATAATGTTTCATGGTTGCGCTATGTTATGCATACACTACACCACGCCCCTTTTGGTACCTCACACACAAAGGTACCTTTTTGCACCAAAAGTTAACAACTTATAACATTAAAACCAGTGTATAAAAATACTTGAAATTTTGTACAGTGTAATGCTTTTATAGTGTCTATAGCCCTGTGAAAAATGGGCGTTATTGCCACGCCCCTTTCTGTACCTTCCACACAAAATGCCCAAATCATACCACAATTTAATGTCTCATATAGGGTGTCCAAAACCGGGACCGGTTATCCGGTTAACCGATTTTGCAACCAGAAACCGGAACCGGTTTCTTAAAAAATGTCATTTTCCGGTTAACCGAAAGCCGGTTTTTTCATGTCGGTTAACCGGTTTTTTATTTATTGTTTAAAACAAAAATTAAAGTATTGATTTATTTTTTCTACTTGTTGTGGATACCATTTATACAAGATGCAACAAATAACAAAGATGAGGGGGATAATTCTGACAGTTGTTCTGAATACTCTGAAAGTGAATATGAATTCACTGATCTTGAAAATGATTTTGGCTTTATTCCTGATATCCATGATGTAATAAATAAAGTCAGGAAGTACAGCAAAGCATTCAATAAGTCGTCCATGAAGCACAGAACACTTCAAGCATACGTTCCAGAACGGAAAGACAAAAGCATCGACTTTTTTGTGATGTTAGATCCCGACAGAACAGCCAGATACCTCTGATTCGGTTTGATATATAGTTGTTGTATTGATGGGTCAAATAATTTAATTTTGGATTTATGTCACACACAGAATCGAAAAACGAAATAGAAGCAACATTGTATGATGACTTTGCTTTTTTTGAAAAGTTTAAGAAGAAAACGTAGAAGCTGTGTTACTTATGTATACAATGATTTAATGACTATCGGACTAATATTGACTACAAAAACATTTGTGAGCTTTTTCAACGCCAAGTTACATAAAAAATTAAAAGAAACATCGTTTAAAAATAATCATATAAATTGTATTCTAAATGATTTAATATTTTTTTAAGGTAATTTCAGAAATATAATACTTTATATTTAAAGTAAACCAAAAAAAATAAACATGTAATAAACGAAATAATAATCTATTTTTGTTTACTATTTTTGATTGTTAGTTGTTTTTTGTTTTACAATAAACATTTAATGAAATTTTAATCACTTTCGTATATTATTTAAAAACCGGCCTAAAAACCGGTTAACCGGTTTCGACAAAAAATAATAACCGAAAACCGGGTTTAAAAAAAGTAATATTTCGGTTACACCGGAAACCGCTTTTTCGAAATAACCGGTTTTTTGGACACCCTAGTCTCATAACGTTTATGCCAGTGCACATAAATGCTTATAAGTCGGCACAGTGCAATGAATTTAAAGTATCTAATGTTCAGCGAAAAAAAGGTGTATTTGATAAACCCCTTCTGGTACCTCCCACACAAATTGAGAGAATAATTCGAGTAATATTCAATATTACATTACTCACAAAGTGAGGATATACCTTAGTCGGTTTACCGGACTGAAACTTTCTTACTTATTATATATATATAGACAACTAATTGAGCTGCATTTCCATTAAGTCCCAATATACATTGGGTGTTATGTCCGAAAATAAGGAGCGCACAACAGGCCGAACCACTGGCTTAAGTGTATGTCCATGGACATGAGACGTTTTAAACGTCTCCTCTATTCAACCTAACCTATGTCCGAAAACGCTCTGCGGACATTACGCCCAACCAATTTCGGGAATTATGTCCAAGTATACCAAAATCGTTTTGAGCGTTATGTCCGTAGGATTTAAGTCCGGGCACCGTAAACACCATGCATGTAAAATAACGAACTTTATTATATGTACTTGAAAGTACAAGTCGTCCTTACAATCGAGCCTTTATTGCAAAATTCCGTTCACGTTTGCAGAACACATAACCTTAAAAATTATACCATTACAAATATTTTCTCAAATTTGTAAGATTTCAGATGCTTTTAACATGTGAAAAAAATTTTTGTGTTTTTTCTCCACAACTACAAGATGATTTTGAAGACAATCGACAATGTCGACCAGATTTTTTCCAAAAGTCGTTCGGTTTGATATGGAATGCACGAAATAGGAAAATTGTCTTTCGTATCGGAATTGATACGATTCAGCACTCATTCTTATTTTAGTTAATAATCAAAAAAAAAAAATTAATAATAGATCTTTATTTGTTTTTATTTGAAGAAATTTAATTAGAGACCGAAACTGCTCTGCAAGGTTTGGAAAGAATAGGATTTTTATTTTTATGGAAAAATTATTATTATTTTTGTATACATGAATATACATTTCGCCATCATACGAGTAGTATTCTAGCAAGAATTTATCTCATTTTCGTGCAAATCTGCATGTTATACCCTACACCACACTGTGGTACAGGGTATTATAACTTTGTGCATTTGTTTGTAACACCCAAAAGGAGAAGAAATAGACCCATCGTTTATTATACCGATCGACTTAGAATCACTTTCTGAGTTGATTTAGCTATGTCCGTCTGTCCGTCTGTCTGTCTGTCCGTCTGTGCATGTATTCTTGTAATCAAAGTACAGGTAGCAATTTTGGTTTACACATATCATTTGTTTGGCCCAAGGACAATCCCTATTCGATTTGGTTAAAATCGGTTCAGATTTAGATATATCCCCCATATATATGTTACCCCCGATTTGACATGTAAGCGCTGTAAAAACTTTATTTTATATCCGATTAGTATGAAATTCGGTAGAAAGAGGTTTCTTATTACATGAAGGAATACTGCTAAATTCTGAGAAAATCGGTTCAGATTTAGATATAGCCCCCATATATATGTAACCCCCGATTTGACATGTAAGCGCTGTAGAAACTGTATTTTATATCCGATCAGTGCGAAATTCGGCAGAAAGAGGTCTTTTATTACGTGAAGGAATACTGCCAAATTTGGAGAAAATCAGTTCAGATTTAGATATATCCCCCATATATATGTTACCCCCGATTTGATATGTAAGCGCTGTAAAAACTGCATTTTATATCCGATCAGTATGAAATTCGGCAGAAAAAGGTTTCATATTATATGAATGAACACTTTTAAATTTGGAAGAAATCGGTTCAGATTTAGATATAGCCCCCATATATAAGTTACCCCGATTTGACATGTAAGCCCTGTAAAAATGTTATTTTATATCCGATCAGTGTCTGTATTTTATATCTGATCAGAACGAAATTCGGCAGAAAGAGGTCTGTTTACATGACTGAGTATTCAGGGAAATCGGTTCAGATTTAAATATAACCTCCATATATATGTTCCTCCTGATTTGGTGTCAAAGCGCTATATAAGTTGAACTTTACTTCCGATCATTTAAATTTTCAAGAAAGATGTTTCTCAATTTAGGAACGAATATCGCTAAATTTAGCGATTATCGGTTTAGAATTAGATAATATGTTCCTACCTATTTACCAATTATTCCAAATTATTATCGCAATGACCCTTATCGCATTGTTAGGGATGTGTAGGGTATTATATAGTCGGCCCCGCCCGACTTTCTGCCTTTCCTTACTGGTTTCATTTACATTTTTGGTTTTTTGGAACAAAAAAAGTCATATGAGCCAGATATGAACCTATTGAGCCCACGCGACAATTCTTATGGTCGAAATTGAGCTATTTCTGAACAAACGTAGTTACTTGAAATAAGCCATCCAGACATTCGACAATTCGATGTCTGGTTGGCTCAAGACATTTGACATTTTTTCACTATCTTCAATGCTTCAATGTTTCTATCGGTTACTGATGTTCTGAGTCGTCTAGGGAGTGTACTGCCTTCTTGATGTTCTTTCTGTGATGTTTTTGTACAACATATTACAATTTTCAAAGTAAACTCGCCAAATTCCGTAATTTAAGTGCTTTGACTTGTACTCAAAATTTAATACAGCCTCTTTGATCCATTTTCATATATCTCAAAGAAGTCAGGCAAACCAAACGACGTCTAACCTGTATATATCGGAGCAAAACAAACAAAAACTGTAAAATGACTCATAATGATCGTGACATTTGCACCATCATAACAAAAAAGTGGAAAAATAATATTTGAAATTATTTTTTTTAATTCATTTAGATAGTAGTAGTTAAGTAGATGTGCCAGTAGTTGCTGATTTAATTACATTTTAAATGAATAAATGATATTGAAATTATAGCTGTAAGTTTTTTTCAAATAAATTTTTAAAATACATAGAACTAAATTTTATTTTGTCATATCCATGAAATAAATTGATGTATGGAAACAATTTTATGCAACTAGTCCCTTCATAGACGATATTATTTTAACTATTACCCGATTGTTTTATATTTTCTATTTAAGAAAAAATTTCACCCATTCTTACCTGGATCTAATTCACTACATTGTATACACATAATATAATTTAATACAAATATAAGATTAATATGCCTTAATATTCTATAGATATATATATATATATATCATATTTCTATTTAATAAGTATATCGGATGTATAAAAAAATTTAATTTTAGATGAATAAATAATATTGAAATTATGGATGTACGCTTTTTAATAAATTTTGAATATACATTGAATTTAATTTTATTTTGTCACATCCATGAAATAAATTGGTGTATTAATTTTTTTTGCTTCATAGGCAAAGTTGTTTTCGACTAATATCTGATGGTTTTATATTTTCATTTTAGTGAAATAGAGACATGTGATGTGTTTCGTATAATAATCTCGACACCCGGATATATAGTTTAAGATAAATTAGGAGACTACTACATTTTTCATGCAAATCATCTTTCACAACGTATGGATGTTCTCGGTTTAACAGAACTACATGTTTATCTACTTTAACGACTAATTTCTTTTACTGTTCTAGTCATGGCCCTAAATGCATTCATACCAAAACTCAAACGGATTCCTGCAACATTTCTTATTTCGATAACAGAGGCGCCGTGTCGATGTCTCTATTTTCCTCTACATCGCTCATATTGCTCTTAAGTGCGTAAGTGTCAAATTTCAAGGCAAGGGGTTTCGATATATTTCGTTAACAGTAATGGAGTGGTGTAGATAAGCTACACCGCCCCTTTCCAATATCACCAATTCTGTCTTGAGTAACGCACTATGCTGTGAAATGCACCAATACCAAATTTTAGGATGATTGATGCAATGGTTATCCAGATATCTCAATTTCAGTAAGGAAACCATGTGGTCGGGGTCGTGCCCACATTCCCGATAGCGAATTTTCTGTAGCATCACGCATAGTGATGTCAAATACGACAATACTAAAATTCACGACAATTGGCCCAATATTTCCCCAGACATTTCGCCTTCATATGGGCGGAGCCACGCCTACTTTAAGTCGTATAAAACGATCATTATTGCCTTTCTAAGTAAACCGGACCTGGTATATCGTTTGGATGGTTTCAAAGTACATAACGGTCACAGTTATACATTTTTTTGTATTTTTATATATTGATTAAATATTAAATATTGCCACGCCCACTTACTCTATTAGAATTAGATAATATGTTCCAACCTATTTACCAATTATTCCAAATTATTATCGCAATGACCCTTATCGCATTGTTAGGGAGGTGTAGGGTATTATATAGTCGGCCCGCCCGACTTTCTGCCTTTCCTTACTGGTTTCATTTACATTTTTGGTTTTTTGGAACAAAAAAAGTCATATGAGCCAGATATGAACCTATTGAGCCCACGCGACAATTCTTATGGTCGAAATTGAGCTATTTCTGAACAAACGTAGTTACTTGAAATAAGCCATCCAGACATTCGACAATTCGATGTCTGGTTGGCTCAAGACATTTGACATTTTTTCACTATCTTCAATGCTTCAATGTTTCTATCGGTTACTGATGTTCTGAGTCGTCTAGGGAGTGTACTGCCTTCTTGATGTTCTTTCTGTGATGTTTTTGTACAACATATTACAATTTTCAAAGTAAACTCGCCAAATTCCGTAATTTAAGTGCTTTGACTTGTACTCAAAATTTAATACAGCCTCTTTGATCCATTTTCATATATCTCAAAGAAGTCAGGCAAACCAAACGACGTCTAACCTGTATATATCGGAGCAAAACAAACAAAAACTGTAAAATGACTCATAATGATCGTGACATTTGCACCATCATAACAAAAAAGTGGAAAAATAATATTTGAAATTATTTTTTTTAATTCATTTAGATAGTAGTAGTTAAGTAGATGTGCCAGTAGTTGCTGATTTAATTACATTTTAAATGAATAAATGATATTGAAATTATAGCTGTAAATTTTTTTCAAATAAATTTTTAAAATACATAGAACTAAATTTTATTTTGTCATATCCATGAAATAAATTGATGTATGGAAACAATTTTATGCAACTAGTCCCTTCATAGACGATATTATTTTAACTATTACCCGATTGTTTTATATTTTCTATTTAAGAAAAAATTTCACCCATTCTTACCTGGATCTAATTCACTACATTGTATACACATAATATAATTTAATACAAATATAAGATTAATATGCCTTAATATTCTATAGATAGATATAAATATATATATATCATATTTCTATTTAATAAGTATATCGGATGTATAAAAAAATTTAATTTTAGATGAATAAATAATATTGAAATTATGGATGTACGCTTTTTAATAAATTTTGAATATACATTGAATTCAATTTTATTTTGTCACATCCATGAAATAAATTGGTGTATTAATTTTTTTGCTTCATAGGCAAAGTTGTTTTCGACTAATATCTGATGGTTTTATATTTTCATTTTAGTGAAATAGAGACATGTGATGTGTTTCGTATAATAATCTCGACACCCGGATATATAGTTTAAGATAAATTAGGAGACTACTACATTTTTCATGCAAATCATCTTTCACAACGTATGGGTGTTCTCGGTTTAACAGAACTACATGTTTATCTACTTTAACGACTAATTTCTTTTACTGTTCTAGTCATGGCCCTAAATGCATTCATACCAAAACTCAAACGGATTCCTGCAACATTTCTTATTTCGATAACAGAGGCGCCGTGTCGATGTCTCTATTTTCCTCTACATCGCTCATATTGCTCTTAAGTGCGTAAGTGTCAAATTTCAAGGCAAGGGGTTTCGATATATTTCGTTAACAGTAATGGAGTGGTGTAGATAAGCTACACCGCCCCTTTCCAATATCACCAATTCTGTCTTGAGTAACGCACTATGCTGTGAAATGCACCAATACCAAATTTTAGGATGATTGATGCAATGGTTATCCAGATATCTCAATTTCAGTAAGGAAACCATGTGGTCGGGGTCGTGCCCACATTCCCGATAGCGAATTTTCTGTAGCATCACGCATAGTGATGTCAAATACGACAATACTAAAATTCACGACAATTGGCCCAATATTTCCCCAGACATTTCGCCTTCATATGGGCGGAGCCACGCCTACTTTAAGTCGTATAAAACGATCATTATTGCCTTTCTAAGTAAACCGGACCTGGTATATCGTTTGGATGGTTTCAAAGTACATAACGGTCACAGTTATACATTTTTTTGTATTTTTATATATTGATTAAATATTAAATATTGCCACGCCCACTTACTCTATCCCGCCCACTTTTAGTGAAACTACTAACATTTCTCCAGTAACTTACAATCCCATTTTCGTTCTTCTATTTTTGAGATAATACATTTTTAACTAATGCTACGCCTACTTTTGCCACCCCTACTATCCCGTTACATCCCATTTTTGTTGAAGTTTTATATAATAACTCTACTAACGTATGTTTCAATTTCGATCTTCTAAGTACACAATTTCTATGCAAATGTTCTGAAACTTTGAGTTTGTATTTTATATATACAACAATTCATTAAAGTAGTATTATACAAATGGGTTCTTATTTTGTTATTGTTCCCAATATATATCGCTTTCAAATACGCCAATTTAATTAATAAATACCACATTTCCAGATGATTAGGATCTAATTTTTGAAGTATGTGCTTCACATCTTCACAAATTCAGCACAACAAATTTTAGTAGATGAGTTCTGATATAGTTCTCATACAGCCCTCACAATGAAACTTTACCACATCAGTCTATGTTTTGATATAGTCTTCATATAGAGGTCGCTCTCAAATATCTTTGGTTGAGAATTAGAAGGCTAGTTTTCTTAACAATCTGTTAAAAATTTACAGCGTTGGTTGTTTAATAATTATATACAATTAAATTTTAAATGAATACATGATATTGTAATATAGCTGTATGTTATTTTAAATATATAGGTACATCAGACATATGTCAACAATTTAACATAACAATTACATGGCGTGGAATTCTTCTCCACTCTTGGCACAAAGTTATTGGTAGCAGGTGACTATAATGCAAAGCATTCATTTTGGGGCTCTCACCTCACTACTCCAAAAGGTATACAACTACTAAAGGCCCTAACATCTGCTAAACTAGATGTAGCTTCCAGCGGTCACAAAACATATTGTTCTTATTGATGGCGCTATAATAAAATATATAAGACGTGAATAAATATCTCTACGTCCATCACTTCATCTATCATCGGATCATTCGCCTACCATTTAGGCACTGCTTTACAACAATCAAAAAAATTAATTCAAATAATCAAACAAGCCTCCATGCTGTAATTAATGGGAAAAGAAGCGTTAGAAGAAAGTGGCAACAATGTCGCTCACCATCACTGAGAAAAAGACTAAAAAATTGCCAGAGAGGCAGTGTGTGAGCTATATCCAAACTAAGTTCTTCACAGTGTACTCCGAAGCCAACCTTTTCATCAAGCTTCGAACCATCCGTGAAAAATTGAGATGGTTTCTATTACCTGGTATCCTGCCAACCCATTCATCTCTGGCTGGAATCATAGTGATGTAATTCCTCTCGAAGCTGTACACAGTTGGTATATTTTCCACTCGGTCGGTTACCATACTACTCTTTGATATCCTCATGTGACCGTAGTTCTTGTACCTCCACATTGCTAGGCAGTTTAATCTTATTGCCGCTTTGGTGGCAACTTCTCTCGTCACAATAATAATCGGCAGTATATGGAGTAGGCCTTGTAGAGACTCGGTCGCTGTAGTCCTTAAGGCTCCGCTTATGCTCAGGCAGGCTGTTCTCTGAACCTTTGTTAGTAGGTTGGTGATGGTTAGTTTGTCAGTTGCCGTTCACCATACCACAATGCTGTATCACAGTATTGTATGAACTACTGCTATATATCAAGTGGACGATTTTAGGAGAGAGGCCCCACCGCGACTCTACAGCCTTTTTGCAGGAATATGAGGCGATATGGGCCTTCCTTACACGTTCCAATACGTTAAGACTAAATAACAGTTTTTTATATAGAATTATTACTAAAACTTTTGCAATTTCAGAAAAGACTAAATCTGTTCCATGTATCCGATGTGGAGGGTCCACATGTGGGACCAGGGCTGTGGAGTCGGGGTCCGGGAAATATGCCCGGAGTCGAAAAATTATGGTCGACTCCGACTCCGAGATGTATTGTTCAAAATGTACCAATTATGTGATACAACTTTTGCAATCAAAAAATTTTGGGAAAACAATTTTGGTAAGAAAGGAGTATAAAATATTCGAAGCTTTTAACTAAATATTAGAGTATGCCGAAAATATCTATAAAGTTAACCAAACTATCGAGTTTTTATGTAAAACAGTTTTAGGTAAGCTCTGATTATATTTACCTAACAAAATAAGTATTTTTGTAAGTCTATACAACATTCCTAAGCGAGTACAAAACAAATAAGAAAGGCCGAGTGAATCCAACTATATGATACTGTACAACACCTTCTTAGAGCAGAATAAGCTCTGATATTGTAAACATAAATATGAGATAATTTCTTTATAAAACTAAATCTAAACAGAATTTCTTAAAATTCAACAATATGCGCTCTTGGATAAATAAATTCTACCATAATAAATTAAAACCAAATTCGGCAATATTGGTTCATGGATCAAGAAACTTTACCATTCTAAATTTCAAAACGATTGGATGTGAAATACAGCTTCTATAGAAATAAAGGGCCAAATCGGACGAAACATATATATGGGAGCTATAGCTAAATCTTAACCGATTTTCTTCAAATTCGGTAGTTCTGGTTCATGGATCAAGAAACTCTACCATTCTAAATTTCAAAATGATTGGATGTTAAATACAGCTTCTACAGGACTAAAGAGCAAAATCGGACGAAACATATATATGGGAGCTATAGCTAAATCTTAACCAATTTTCTTCAAATTCGGTAGTGTTGGTTTATGGATCAAGAAAATCTACCATTCTAAATTTCAAAATGATTGGATGTAAAATACAGCTTCTATAGGACTAAAGGGCCAAATCGGACGAATGATATATATGGGAGCTATATCTTAATCTAAACCGATTTCAACCAAATTCAATAGCGATCTTAACAGCTGCGAAATACTCTAAACTGCAAAATTTCAGAACGATCGGAGTGAAATTGCGACCTGTAGTCGACGAACAACTTTACATGGACAGACGGACGGACGGACGGAAAGACATGCTTAAATCGACTAAGCTAGTGATTCTGAGAAGATCACTATTGAATTTGGTTGAAATCGGTTCAGATTTAGATATAGCTCCCATATATATCTTTCGTCCGATTTGGCCCTTTAGTCCTATAGAAGCTGTATTTTACATCCGATCGTTTTGAAATTTAGAATGGTAGAGTTTCTTGATCCATGAACCAACATTGCTGAATTTGAAGAAAATCGGTTAAGATTTAGTTATAGCTCCCATATATATGTTTCGTCCGATTTGGCCTTTTAGTCCTATAGAAGCTGTATTTTACATCCGATCGTTTTGAAATTTAGAATGGTAAAGTTTCTTGATCCATGAACCAACATTGCCGAATTTGAAGAAAATCTGTTCAGATTTAGATATAGCTCCCATATATATCTTTCGTCCGATTTGGTCCTTTAGTCCTATAGAAGCTGTATTTTACATCCGATCGTTTTGAAATTTAGAATGGTAGAGTTTCTTGATCCATGAACCAACATTGCCGAATTTGAAAAAAATCGGTTAAGATTTAGCTATAGCTCCCATATATATGTTTCGTCCGATTTGGCCCTTTAGTCCTATAAAAGCTGTATTTTACATCCAATCGTGTTGAAATTTAGAATGGTAGAGTTTCTTGATCCATGAACCAACACTACCGAATTTGAAGAAAATCGGTTAAGATTTAGCTATAGCTCCCATATATATGTTTCATCCGATTTGGCTCTTTAGATCCAATCGTTTTTATACCCTACACCACACTGTGGTACAGGGTATTATCTATATATATAAAGAAGAATGTGTGTTTGTTTGTTTGTTTGTTTGTTGGTTTGTTTGTTTGTTGGTTTGTTGGTTTGTTTGTACCGTATAGACGTCTAAACGGCTGAACCGATCTTCTTGAAATTTTCACAGAATGTACATGTGTGGGGCGTGGTGAAAATAGGGTACTTGAATTTTCGATATATGAAGTGGGCGTGGCCCCGCCCACATAAGACAAATTTAAAATTGAGATATCTTGCACAATTTGTCAGTGAGAGTGCTGCAATTTTGTACATATGTATCTGGTGGCAGTCTACGTGATTGGTAAAAAATGGGCGGGATCGGACCAATGGGCGTGGCCCCGCCCATATAAGCCAAATTTTGAATTTGAGATATCTTGCACAATTTGTTAGCGAGAGAACTGTAATTTTGTTTATATATATCTGGAGGCAGTCTACGTGATTGGTCCAAAAATGGGCGGGGTCAGACTAATGGGCGTGGCCCCGCCCCATTAAGCTAAATTTTGAAATCGAGATATCTTGCACAATTTGTTAGCAAGAGAGCTGTAATTTTGTGTATATATATCTGCTGGAGACTTACGTGATTGGTCAAAAAATGGGCGGGATCGGACCAATGGGCGTGGCACCGCCCATATTAGCCAAATTTTGAATTTGAGATATCTTGCACAATTTGTTAGTGAGAGAACTTGAAATTTGTATATATATATATGGAGGCAGTCTACGTGATTGGTCCAAAAATGGGCGGGGTCGGACTAATGGGCGTGGCCCCGCCCCTTTAAGCCACATTTTGAAATCGAGATATCTGACACAATTTGTTAGCGAGAGAGCTGTAATTTTGTGCATATGTATCTGGTGGCACTCTACGTGATTGGTTCAAAAGTGGACGGAATCGTACCAATGGGCGTGGCCCCGCCCATATAAGCCAAGTTTTGAATTTGAGATATCTTGCACAATTTGTTAGTGAGAGAGCTGTAATTTTGGGTAAATATATCTGTTGGCGACCTACGTGATTGGTCCAAAAATGGGCGGAATCAGACGAATGGGCGTGGCCCCGCCCATATAAGCCAAATTTTGAAATTGAGATATCTTGCACAATTTTTTAACTAGAGTGCTGTAATGTTGTACATATGTATCTGGTGGCAGTCTACGTGATTCGTCCAAAAATGGGCGGGATAGGACCAATGGGCGTGGCCCCGCCCTTATAAACCAAATTTTTAAATTGACATATATTGCACAATTTGTTAGGGAGGGTACTGTAATATTGTACATACGTATTGGTGGTAGTGTACTTAATTGGTCCAAAAATGGGCGGGATTGGACCAATGGGCGTGGCCCCGCCCATATAAGCCAAATTTTGAATTTGAGATATCTTGCACAATTTGTTAGCGAGAGAGCTGTAATTTTGTGCAACTGTATCTGGTGGCAGTCTTCGTGATTGGTCCAAAAATGGGCGGGATTGGACCAATGGGCGTGGCCCCGCCCTTATAAACCAAATTTTTTAAATTGATATATATTGCACAATTTTTTAGCGAGAGTGCTGTAATGTTGTGCATATGTATTAGGTGGTAGTCTACTAAATTGGTCCAAAAATGGGCGGGAATCGGCCAATGGGCGTGGCCCCGCCCATATAAGCCAAATTTTGAAATTGAGATATCTTACACAATTTGTTAGCGAGTAATTTGCTGTAATTTTGTGTCATGTGTCTGGTGGTAGTGTTCGTGATTTGTCCAAATATAGGCGGAATGGGCGTGGCCCCGCCCATATATAAACAACGATTTTAAATTGACATATCTTGCACAATTTGTTAGCGAGAGTGCTGTAATTTTTGCATATGTATTAGGTGGTAGTCTAATTGGTTGGTGCAAAAATGGGCGGGATTGGACCAATCGGCGTGGCCCCGCCAATATAAACCCAATTTTGAAATTGACATAACTCGCACAAATTATTAGCGAGATTACTCTAATTTTGTGCATATATATTAGGTGGCAGTCTACGTGCTTGGTCCAAAAATGGGCGGGGTCGGACAAATGGGAGTGGCCCCGCCCATATAAGCCAATTAAATTTTGTGTTTGATATATCTTGAGCAATTTGTTAGAGAGATCAATGTAATTATGTGCATATAGTATATTTGGTGGCAGTCTACGTAATTAGTCCAAAAATTAACGGGATCGCAAATCTGAAGTCTGGGGCAACGAAGTGGACCGGGTCCAGCTAGTTTAAGTATAAAATGTCCCAAAAGTAAATTTATGTAAACAATTTATACATGAATTACAAAATTTATATATCAGAGTTATTAAATATTACGAGAGTGGTGTAGGGTATTATATAGTCGGCACCGCCCGACTTTAGCCTTTCCTTACTGGTTTTCTAATAAAGCTATATCTTATTTTCAATTACATGAACTCACGTCTTAGTAGAAATATAATTTCAGAAATTTATGTTATTTAACTGCCGGAGTCGGAGCTGGAGGCGGAGTCGAATGATTTTAAAATTCGACTCCCGTAGTCGAGTATTTTTTGGCTCGACTCCACAGCCCTGTGTGGGACATTATTCATCCGCCCAAACTGCTGCTTCTGGCCCATCTAGCCAATTTGTTCAGAGCCACCTGTAGGATATCTCTGAAGACGTTTACGAATTTGCCACTTACTGCGATTGTCACGTCGTCCGCATATGCCACGACCTTGCATCCACAACGTTCTAGATCTAGCAGGATTTCATTCACCACTAGGTTCCAAATTAGAGGAGACAGTACTCCTCCTTGTGGGGTCCCTCTGTTTACAAACCTTGGTAGAGTTGTGGGCCCAAAACATGCTGTTATGCGTCTTCTGTTGAGCAGACTTTGAATTAGTCTAATCAAAATAGAGTTAACTTTTAGATGTGACAGTGGCGCAATTACTGCATCTGAGTGAATGTTGTTAAAATCCCCTTCTATGTCAAGAAATGCCACTATGGTGAGTTCCTTGAAATGCAGGGACGATTCGATAGTGCTCATAAGTTCGTACAGGGCTGTTTCTGTAGGTGTTCCCTTATTGTAAGCATGTTGGTTCACCGACAGGAGTTTTGTATCCATGCTTTCCCTAATGAAATAATCTCAAAGTCTTTCCACACCTTTCAATAGGAAGGAGGATAGGCTAATTGGTCAGAAGTCTTTTGGCCTAGTGTGTGATATCTTCTCCGATTTAGGTATGAATACCACTTTGGTATCCCTCCATCGATTCGGGATGTATGAAAGCCTGATACAGCCTACATAAATTTTCTCCAGCCAGGGGATAATGTACTTTAACATTTTCTGCATTTCTGCTGGAGTGATGCCGTCTGGTCCAGGTCACTTGAAGGGCTCAAAGCTGTCAACAAGCTAGCAACGCTCGTAGTACACTCGCATTCTTGTTGGTCTTGCTGATCTTAGGGTTCTGTTGGTGAGTTTCCCGGGAAATGTGTGTCGAGCAGTACATTCAGCGACTGCTCGCTGTTTTTTGTCCAGTTATTTGCCTCAACCTGCAATAACCCACTGTACAGGGTGAAGGTGATAGTATTTTCCTCAGCCTTGCGGCGTCGGAGACCTTTTCCACTTCGCCACAGAAGGTATAACAAGAGCGTCTTTGCGCCTTTCTAAAATCTTTATAGGCATCCCAAACATTAGCGACCCCAGTAGATTTAGCCTTGTTGAATAGCTTGTTCAAAGTCTTTTTCATAGCCGTTAGCTCAGAAGTCCATCATTGGGGTTTAGTTTTACCCTTGTACCTTGTTTTTGGACAGGCTTCCTCAAGGGAACTATTTAATGATGTGGTGATATGCTCGACCAGATTGTCCAGACCGGCTTTGTCATTCGGTTCGTACAGAAGTTTGGAGTTGAGGACTTTCTTGAAATTTTTCTCATACAGGTGCCACTTTGTCTTCCTCACATTTCTGTGGACGGCAGGTTTAAGCGCTTTTTCACGAATCTGAACACAATATAATGGTGATCTGAGAATGAGTGGTTGTCCAGTACATTCCATCCAATAATTTTGTCTGAAAGCCGGTCAGTAGCAAACGTTACGTCGGGTCGTCCAGTACATTCCACCCAATAATTTTGTCTGACAGCCGGTCAGTAGCAAACGTACGTCGAGTACTTCTTGTCTGTCGTTAACTGAAAAGGTCGGTTTATTGCCTATGTTAGAAATATTAAGGTTGGTAGTTAGAATAAAGTCAAGAAGCGAATCACCCCTATTGTTTATATTCGTACTACCGTTACAGATCTTCTGTTAGAGTTGGAGTCACCAGAAATAATGGGCGTGGGGACCTCCGCACTTCCAGAAAGCCATGTATCAACCACGGTGGACGACTCACCTTCCGCAGTGGAAGCTATATCCTGCTTGTATACCTTCAAGACTATAGTCTCGAAGCCATATTGTAGGGTTGCACTTCCACTTTGTATATGGGAGGTTGATTCAGCGTTAAGGATCAAATTGACCTGCCGCTTTTTACCATCCGCCTCACACACCTTGCTGATTCTCTAATTATAGGCCGGCAGACCAGGATTGGAATCTTTTATTATTTCTAATATGTCAGGCGGTTTGGGGGGCTCTTCTGTAACCCAGGTGATGGCTCTAGGGTGACTAGGGATGTTGTTTTTTACGACCACATCCAACTGGGCACCCGGCCACACATCATCGGCTCGACTCAGAGCAGCCTTATACAGGTCTACTGATCTGGCATCACCCAAATATAAGAGCTTTACTCTCCCCTGATGCCATCCTGCATCGTTGCAGATTGGTGGTTTGCCCGGTATTTCTCTACGGACATCGAGTTAATGAGCCATAATGGCTCCATTTGTCCTTGAGAATGGATCCATCCTCACTACTTCTGTCTATAACGGCCATCACTAGACTCTCCTTCGCCATTGATGGTGACATTAGGGCCCCTTGCCTTTTTCGAAAGCAGGGGTTCATCAGGTAATCTGATTCTTTTGACTTTATTAGCCGTTAACACAACTGAATTTGTGGCTCTTTCAGCCGGATCATTGGCCTTAGAAGCATCTATGACGCCTTTAGCCCAGGTAAGTGACTCTTTTTGTTTTTCGGTAAGAGTCTAAACCCTTACAGCCTCCATCTTCGTCAAAACTGAATTTTTCAAAAGTTTGCTTTCATCTAGTTTTCCAAATTATTGCAAATTCAGAAGCCTCTATATTGTACGTGCTTCGAAACTAATATCATTTATCCCAAATAAAAGAAGTAGTTTTTATTATGGAGAAACCAGTTCTTTATTATTTAAAGTCACAAACAAGACTGATCTTTTTATACCCTACACCACACTGTGGTACAGGGTATTATAACTTTGTGCATTTGTTTGTAACACCCAAAAGGAGAAGAAATAGACCCATCGTTTATTATACCGATCGACTTAGAATCACTTTCTGAGTTGATTTAGCTATGTCCGTCTGTCCGTCTGTCTGTCTGTCCGTCTGTCTTTGCATGTATTCCTGTAATCAAAGTACAGGTCGCAATTATGGTCCGATCTCGACGAAACTTTACACATATCCTTTTTTTGGCCCAAGGACGATCCCTATTGAATTTGGTTAAAATCGGTTCAGATTTAGATATAGCCCCCATATATATGTTAGCACCGATTTGACATGTAAGCGCTGTAAAAACTTTATTTTATATCCGATCAGTATGAAATTCACTCGAAAGAGGTTTCTTATTAAATGAATGAACACTGCCAAATTCGGAGCAAATCGGTTCAGATTTAGATATAGCCTCCATATATATGTTACCCCCGATTTTACATGTAAGCGCTGTAAAAACTGTATTTTATATCCGATCAGTATGAAATTCGGTAGAAAGGGGTTTCTTATTATATGAATGAACACCTTTAAATTTGGAAGAAATCGGTTCAGATTTAGATATAGCCCCCATATATACGTTACCCCCGATGTGACATGTAAGCGCTGTAAAAATGTTATTTCATATCCGATCAGTGCGAAACTCGGCAAAAAGGGGGTCTTTCTACATGAAGGAATACTGCCAAATTCGGAGAAAATCGGTTCAGATTTAGATATAGCCCCCATATATATGTTACCCCCGATTTGACATGTAAGCGCTGTAGAAACTGTATTTTATATCCGATCAGTGCGAAATTCGGCAGAAAGAGGTTTCTTATTACTCGAAGGAATACTGCCAAATTCGGAGAAAATCGGTTCAGAGTTAGATATAGCCCCCATATATATGTTACCCCCGATTTGATATGTAAGCGCTGTAGAAACTGTATTTTATATCCGATCAGTACGAAATTCGACAGAAAGTGGTATTCTTACATGAATGAGTATTCTGGGAAAATCGGTTCAGATTTACATTTAACCTCCATATATAGAAGTTGTACTTTACTTCCGATCATTAAAATTTTCCAGAAAGATGTTTCTCAATTTAGGAACGAATATTGCTTAATTTGGCGATTATCGGTTCAGAATTAGATAATGTGTTCCTACCCATTTACAAATTATTCAAAATTATTATCGCAATGACCCTTATCGCATTGTTAGGGAGGTGTAGGGTATTATATAGTCGGCCCCGCCCGACTTTCTGGCTTTCCTTACTGGTTAATAACTATCTTTTTAAATCTTATTTTAAAATCTGCAACAAAATCAAAGGTTGAACGAACTCAAAAGCACTTTCGGCTATTTTTGTTAATAACAGAGATATTCCAAACTGTTGTTGTGTAATATTGCTGGAGTAAGTATGTTGCATTTATATATTAGCTAGCTGAAATCGGCCCACTTCGTTGCCCAAATTTAGATTTCCAACCCGGCCATTTTTGAACCAATCACGAATACTTCCAACAAATACATACACATAAAATAAGAGCACTCTCGCTTACAAACTGTGCAAGATATCTCAATTTCAAAAAGTGGATTATAAGTGGCGGGGCCCCGCCTATTAGTCTGATCCGGCCTTTTTTAGGACTACTCACGTAGAGTGCCACCAGATACATATATACAAAATTATAGCCCTCTCGCTAACAAAATTTTCAAGATATCTCAATTTCATAAATTTACTTAACCTCATACATATGCACAAAAATATAGCACTTTCGCTAACAAATTGTGCATGATAAGGCAATTTCAAAATTTGGCTTATATGGGTGGTGCCACTCCCATTCGTCCGTTTAGCCCAATCACGTAGACTACACTCAGATACATATACACAAAATTCCAGCTCTCTCGCTGACATATTGTGCAAGATATCACATTTTTAAAATTTGGCTTATATGGGCGGTGCCACGCCCATTGGTCCGATCCCGGCTATTTTTGGCACAATCACGTAGACTACCACCAGATACATATGTACAAAATTACAGCACTCTCGCTAATAAATTGTGCAAGATATCTCAATTTTAAAATTTGTCTTTAGTGGGCGGGGCCACGCCAATTGATCCGATCCCGCCCATTTTTTGACCAATCACGTAGACTGCTACCAAATACATATACGCAAAATTCCAACACTCTCGCTAACAAATTGTGTGAGATATTTTAATTTCAAAATTTTACCTATATGGGCGGTGCCACGCCCATTGGTCCGATGCCGCCCATTTTTGGACCAATCAAACAGACTGCTACCAGATATATATACGCTAAATTTCAGCACTCGCTAACAAATTGTGTAAGATATCTCAATTTAAAAATTTTGCCTATATGGGCGGTGCCACGCCCATTTGTCCGATCCCGCCCTTTTTTAGACTAATCGCCTAGAATGCCACCAGATACTTATGCACAAAATTACAGAACTCTCGCTAATAAATTGTTCAAGATATCTCAATTTCAACATTTGGCCTATATGGGCGGGGCCACGCCCATTGCTCCGATCTCGCCCAATTTTTTGACCAATCACGCATAATGTCACCAGACACATATACTCGTACACAAAATCGCAGAACTCTAGCTAATAAATTGTGGAAAATATTTCAATTTCAAAATTTGGCTTATATGGGCGGGGCCACGCCCATTGGTCCGATTCCGCCCATTTTTGGAAAATTCGCATAATCTGCCACTAAATGCATACACACAAAAATTCAGCACTCTAGCTAAACAAATTCTCAATATCAAAATTGGACCCATATGGGCGGGTCCACGCCCACTTGATATATCGAAAATTCAAGTACCCTATTTTCAGCACCCCCTACACATGTACATTCTGTGAAAATTTCAAATGATCGGTCCAGCTTCTTACAGTTACCTGGGATTCGTTCGTGCCAGACAGACGCTCGTGGGAAAACGGAACACTAACTCATGCGCCAGTGGGAACCAGCTGCTACTCGGATGGGTCCACGCGAGGAGGAAGGACGGGTCTGGGACTTTTTATTGATGGACCAGAAGTCGAACTTCACTTCCGCCTCCCTGACCATAACACGGTATTTCAAGCAGAAGTTCGAGCAATCACGGAGTGTGTGAACTGGCTCAGTAACACCACAAAGCCTAAATATGCCAACATCTTCACAGATAGCCAAATGGCGATTAAAGCAATAACATCGGAAAGGTTCAAATCCAGAATTGTGTAAAAGAACGATAAATGATTACTCAGCCCATGGTCAATTGCGTATTTGCTGGGTACCAGGACACTACGGAGTGATTGGAAATGAACGGGCAAACAGATTGGTTCAAAGGGCAGATAACTTCGAGTAATAAACTTGGAAAATTGGAAATCTTTCGAAGCCACGAAAAATGAGTTGAAGCACTGGGCAGTGATGGCTCACAAAACTGTGTGGAATAGCGCAACAGTAGGAGCAACTGCAAAGATACTGTGGGGTGACCCAAATGAATAGACAACAAGAAGTCTTCTCAAACTAAACAAGATCGATATTAGTAAGATGATGAGTGTTCTTACGGGACACTCAAGCTTACAAGCACATCTTCATCACATAGGACTAGTGGGAAACGACGAATGCAGGGCATGCAGGGAAAACATCGAAACGATGGAATATTTTCTGTGTCACTGCCCAGCTTTCACACATGCAAGATCCCGATATTTCGGTTCCGACATATTGCCAAACTTGACTCATCTCAGAGGATATGACTGGAGGATACTGAGAAAATAGTACCGATTTTCTGTAACCCGTGGGGTATAAAAATCATAAATAAGGAGCGCACAACAGGCCGAACCACTGGCTTAAGTGTATGTCCATGAACATGAGACGTTTAAACGTCTCCTCTATTCAACCTAACCTAACCTAAACAACTTTATAGCGGGTATTACTTTTCCTCCACTATTTGTATGCTCTCTCCTGACTGACATAGCCTTTGGCCACATTTCTTTCCAATCTTTGGGACTGCGCGTTTTTCATTCACAATGAACATCCATGATTGAATCGATGGATTCCTCTAGCTGAATTTCTATTGGAATTATGTTAGAATCTTGGAATATTTCAATGGTATCGCCTACACCAATGTGAACAATTTTCAGAAGTAATAAAACATAACTATAAAATTTATGTTTGACAAATACAAGCGGAATACAATGTTGCCGACAAAGATATATTGTCTAGTGTAGCTGAAAAATTTGTGCACATCATGTTATATCTGCAATACTTCTCATATTATTTGGGTATACATAACGGTCACTTTACTCTGGACTCTAGGTACTATAAAAGCATACTATCTTGCACAATTTGTTAGCGGGAAGGCTGTAATATTGTGAATATGTATCTGGTGGTAGTCTTTGATTTGTCCAAATATAGGCGGGATCGGACAAATGGGAGTGGCCCCGCCCATAAAAGCTAATTTGTATACCCTACACCACACTGTGGTACAGTGTATTATAACTTTGTGCATTTGTTTGTAACACCCAAAAGGAGAAGAAATAGACCCATCGTTTATTATACCGATCGACTTAGAATCACTTTCTGAGTTGATTTAGCTATGTCCGCCTGTCTGTCCGTCTGTCTGTCCGTCTGTGCATGTATTCTTGTAATCAAAGTACAGGTCGCAATTATGGTCCGAACTCGACGAAACTTTACACATATCTTTTTTTTTGGCTCAAGGACGATCCCTATTGAATTTGGTTAAAATCGGTTCAGATTTAGATATAGCCCCCATATATATGTTAGCCCCGATTTTACATGTAAGCGCTGTAAAAACTTTATTTTATATCCGATCAGTATGAAATTCGGCAGAAAGAGGTTTCTTATTATATGGCTGAAGACTATTCAATTTGTAAGAAATCGGTTCAGATTTAGATTATTCCCGATTTGACATGTAAGCGCTGTAAAAACTTTATTTTATATCCGATCAGTATGAAATTCGGCAGAAAGAAGTTTCTTATTATATGGATGAACTCTATTAAATTTGGAAGAAATCGGTTCAGATTTAGAAATAGCCCCCATATATATGTTACCCCCGATTTGACATGTAAGCGCTGTAAAAACTTTATTTTATATCCGATCAGTATGAAATTCGGCAGAAAGAGGTTTCTTATTATATGGATGAACACTATTAAATTTGCAAGAAATCGGTTCAGATTTAGATATAGCCCCCATATATATGTTACCCCCGATTTGACATGTAAGCGCTGTAAAAACTGTATTTATACCCTACACCACACTGTGGTACAGGTCAAATTCGATATAGCTCCCATATATATGTTACCCCCGATTTGACATGTAAGCGCTGTAGAGACTGTATTTTATATCCGATCAGTACGAAATTCGACAGAAGGAGGTCTTTTTACATGAATTAGTATTAAGGAAAGATCGGCTGAGATTTATATTAAAGCAACATATACATATATGTGCCTCCTGATTTGGTATCAAACCGCTATAGAAGTTGTATTTTACTTCCGATCATTAAAATTTTCCAGAAAGATGTTTCTCAATTTAGGAACGAATATTGCTTAATTTAGCGATTATCGTTTCAGAATTAGATAATATGTTTCTACCCATTTACCAATTATTCCAAATTATTATGACAATGACCCTTATCGCATTGTAAGGGAGGTGTAGGGTGTTATATAGTCGGCCCCGCCCGACTTTCTGCCTTTCCTTACTGGTTTATATCCGATCAGTGCGAAATTCGGCAGAAAGAGGTTTCTTATTACATGAAGGATAACTTCCAAATTTGGAGAAAATGGGTTCAGATTTAGATATAGCTCCCATATATATGTTACCCCCGATTTTACATGTAAGCGCTGTAGAGACTATATTTTATATCCGATCAGTACGAAATTCGACAGAAGGAGGTGTTTTTACATGAATAAGTATTCAGGGAAGATCGGTTCAGATTTACATTAAAGCTCCATATATATGTTCCTCCTTATTTGGTATCAAACCGCTATAGAAGTTGTATTTTACTTTGATCATTAAAATTTTCCAGAAAGATGTTTCTCACTTTAGGAACGAATATTGCTTATTTTAGCGATAATCGTTTCAGAATTAGATAATACGTTTCTACCCATTTACCAATTATTCCAAATTATTATGGCAATGACCCTTATCGCATTGTTGAGGAGGTGTAGGGTATTCTATAGTCGGCCCCGCGCGACTTTCTGCCTTTCCTTACTGGTTTAACTGTGTCGTGATGTCCCGTTTTTATACCCTACACCACACTGTGGTACAGGGTATTATAACTTTGTGCCTTTGTTTCTAACACCCAAAAGGAAAAGAAATAGACCCATCGTTTATTATACCGATCGACTTAGAATCACTTTCTGAGTCGATTTAGCTATGTCCGTCTGTCTGTCTGTCCGTCTGTGCATGTATTCTTGTAATCAAAGTACAGGTCGCAATTATGGTCCGATCTAGACGAAACTTTACACATATCTTTTTTTTGGCCTAAGGACGATCCCTATTGAATTTGGTTAAAATCGGTTCAGATTTAGATATAGCCCCATATATATGTTAGCCCCGATATGACATGTAAGCGCTGTAAAAACTTTATTTTATATCCGATCAGTATGAAATTCGGCAGGAAAAGGTTTCTTATTACATGAATGAACTCTGTTAAATTTGGAAGAAATCGGTTCAGATTTAAATATAGCCCCATATATACATTACCCCCGATTTGACATATAAGCGCTGTAAAAATGTTATTTTATATCCGATCAGTGCGAAATTCGGCAAAGAGAGGTTTCTTATTACATGAAGGAATACTGCTAAATTCGGAGAAAATCGGTTCAGATTCAGATATAGCCCCCATATATATGTTACCCCCGATTTGACATGTAAGCGCTGTAAAAACTGTATTTTATATCCGATCCGTGCAAAATTTGGCAGAAAGAGGTTTCTTATTACATGAAGGAATACTGCTAAATTCGGAGAAAATCGGTTTAGATTTAGATATAGCCCCCATATATACGTTACCCCCGATTTGACTTGTAAGCGCTGTAAAAATGTTATTTTATATCCGATCAGTATGAAATTCGGCAGAAAGAGGTTTCTTATTATATGAATGAACACTGTTAAATTTGGAAGAAATCGGTTCAGATTTAGATATAGCTCCCATATATACGTTACCCACGATTTGACATGTAAGCGCTGTAAAATCTGTATTTTATATCCGATCAGTATGAAATTCAGCAGAAAGAGGTCTCTTATTATATGAATGAACACTTGTAAATTTTGAAGAAATCGGTTCAGATTTAGATATAGCCCCCATATATACGTTACCCCCGATTTGACATGTAGGCGCTGTAGAGACTGTATTTTATATGCGATCAGTACGAAATTCGACAGAAGGAGGTGTTTTTACATGAATAAGTATTCAGGGAAGATCGGTTCAGATTTATATTGATTGTTCCTCCTGATTTGGTATCAAACCGCTATAGAAGTTGTATTTTACTTCCGATCATTAAAATTTTCCAGAAATATGTTTCTCAATTTAGGAACGAATATTGCTTAATTTAGCGATTGTCGTTTCAGAATTAGATAATATGTTTCTACCCATTTACCAATTATTCCAAATTATTATGGCAATGACCCTTATCGCATTGTTAGGGAGGTGTAGGGTATTATATAGTCGGCCCCGCCCGACTTTCTGCCTTTCCTTACTGGTTTAAATTGAGATATCCTGCAACATTTTATATCGAGAGTGCTGTAATTTTGTGCATATGTATCGGGCGCTAGTCTCCGTGATTGGTCCAAAAATGGGCGGGATCGGACCAATGGGCGTGGCACTGACCGAGTGAGTCAAGTTTTGAAATTGGAATTTGTTAGCGATAGTGCTGTAATTTTGTGTATATGTTTCTGGTGGTTGTCTACGTGATTGACCCAAAAATGGGCGGGATATGACCAGTGGGGGTGGCCCCGGCCATATAAGTCAATATTTTAAATTGATATATCTGCAACATTTGTTAGCGAGAGTGCCGTAATTTTGAGTTTAATATATCTTGAGCAATTTGTTAGAGAGATCAATGTAATTTTGTGCATATATATTTGGTGTCAGTCTACGTAATTAGTCAAAAAACCAGTAAGGAAAGGCAGAAAGTCGGGCGGGGCCGACTATATAATACCCTACACCTCCCTAACAATGCGATAAGGGTCATTGCCATAATAATTTGGAATAATTTGTAAATGGGTAGACACGTATTATCTAATTCAGAAACGATAAATAAATTAAGCAATATTCGTTCCTAAAGTGAGAAACATCTTTGTGGCAAATTTTAATGATCGGAAGTAAAATACAACTTCTATAGCGGTTTGATACCAAATCAGGAGGAACATATATATGGAGCTTTAATATAAATCTGAACCGATCTTCCCTGAATACTTATTCATGTAAACAGACCTCCTTCTGTCGAATTTCGTACTGATCGGATATAAAATACAGTCTCTACAGTGCTTACATGTCAAATCGGGGGTAATATATATATATGGGTGCTATATCTAAATCTGAACCGATTTTCTCCCAATTTGGCAGTATTCCTTCATGTAATAAGAAACCTCTTTCTGCCGAATTTCGCACTGATCGAATATAAAATACAGTTTTTGCAGCGCTTACAGGTCAAATCGGGGGTAACATATATATATATGGGTGTTATATCTAAATCTAAACCGAGTTTCTTCGAATTTGGCAGTATTCCTTCATGTAATAAGAAACCTCTCTTTGCCGAATTTCGCACTGATCGGATATAAAAAACATTTTTACATCGCTTACATGTCAAATCGGGGGTAACGTATATATGGGGGCTATATCTAAATCTGAACCGATTTCTTCCAAATTTAATAGTGTTCATCCATATAATAAGAAACCTCTTTCTGCCGAATTTCATACTGATCGGATATAAAATAAAGTTTTTACAGCGCTTACATGTCAAATCGGGGTTAACATATATATGGGGGCTATATCTAAATCTGAACCGATTTTAACCTAATTCAATAGGGATCGTCCTCGGGCCAAAAAAAAGATATGTGTAAAGTTTCGTCGAGATCGGACCATAATTGCGACCTGTACTTTGATTACAAAAATACATGCACAGACGGACAGACAGACAGACGGACAGACAGACAGACGGACAGACGGACATAGCTAAATCAACTCAGAAAGTGATTCTAAGTCGATCGGTATAATAAACGATGGGTCTATTTCTTCTCCTTTTGGGTGTTACAAACAAATGCACAAAGTTATAATACCCTGTACCACAGTGTGGTGTAGGATATAATAAACGGGATCGGAAATCTGAAGTCTGGGGCAACGAAGTGGACCGGGTCCAGCTAATCTATATATAACGTGTCCGCCAAATAACTTTTTTTTGAAAATGCTATATAAAACCAGTAAGGAAAGGCAGAAAGTCGGGCGGGGCCGACTATATAATACCCTAAACCTCCCTTACAATGCGATAAGGGTCATTGTCATAATAATTTGGAATAATTGGTAAATGGGTAGAAACATATTATCTAATTCTGAAACGATAATCGCTAAATTAAGCAATATTCGTTCCTAAATTGAGAAACATCTTTCTGGAAAATTTTTATGATCGGAAGTAAAATACAACTTCTATAGCGGTTTGATACCAAATCAGGAGGCACATCTATATATATAAAGAAGAATGTGTGTTTGTTTGTTTGTTTGTTTGTTGGTTTGTTTGTTTGTTGGTTTGTTGGTTTGTTTGTACCGTATAGACGTCTAAACGGCTGAACCGATCTTCTTGAAATTTTCACAGAATGTACATGTGTGGGGCGTGGTGAAAATAGGGTACTTGAATTTTCGATATATGAAGTGGGCGTGGCCCCGCCCACATAAGACAAATTTTAAAATTGAGATATCTTGCACAATTTGTCAGTGAGAGTGCTGCAATTTTGTACATATGTATCTGGTGGCAGTCTACGTGATTGGTAAAAAATGGGCGGGATCGGACCAATGGGCGTGGCCCCGCCCATATAAGCCAAATTTTGAATTTGAGATATCTTGCACAATTTGTTAGCGAGAGAACTGTAATTTTGTTTATATATATCTGGAGGCAGTCTACGTGATTGGTCCAAAAATGGGCGGGGTCAGACTAATGGGCGTGGCCCCGCCCCATTAAGCTAAATTTTGAAATCGAGATATCTTGCACAATTTGTTAGCAAGAGAGCTGTAATTTTGTGTATATATATCTGCTGGAGACTTACGTGATTGGTCAAAAAATGGGCGGGATCGGACCAATGGGCGTGGCACCGCCCATATTAGCCAAATTTTGAATTTGAGATATCTTGCACAATTTGTTAGTGAGAGAACTTGAAATTTGTATATATATATATGGAGGCAGTCTACGTGATTGGTCCAAAAATGGGCGGGGTCGGACTAATGGGCGTGGCCCCGCCCCTTTAAGCCACATTTTGAAATCGAGATATCTGACACAATTTGTTAGCGAGAGAGCTGTAATTTTGTGCATATGTATCTGGTGGCACTCTACGTGATTGGTTCAAAAGTGGACGGAATCGTACCAATGGGCGTGGCCCCGCCCATATAAGCCAAGTTTTGAATTTGAGATATCTTGCACAATTTGTTAGTGAGAGAGCTGTAATTTTGGGTAAATATATCTGTTGGCGACCTACGTGATTGGTCCAAAAATGGGCGGAATCAGACGAATGGGCGTGGCCCCGCCCATATAAGCCAAATTTTGAAATTGAGATATCTTGCACAATTTTTTAACTAGAGTGCTGTAATGTTGTACATATGTATCTGGTGGCAGTCTACGTGATTCGTCCAAAAATGGGCGGGATAGGACCAATGGGCGTGGCCCCGCCCTTATAAACCAAATTTTTAAATTGACATATATTGCACAATTTGTTAGGGAGGGTACTGTAATATTGTACATACGTATTGGTGGTAGTGTACTTAATTGGTCCAAAAATGGGCGGGATTGGACCAATGGGCGTGGCCCCGCCCATATAAGCCAAATTTTGAATTTGAGATATCTTGCACAATTTGTTAGCGAGAGAGCTGTAATTTTGTGCAACTGTATCTGGTGGCAGTCTTCGTGATTGGTCCAAAAATGGGCGGGATTGGACCAATGGGCGTGGCCCCGCCCTTATAAACCAAATTTTTAAATTGATATATATTGCACAATTTTTTAGCGAGAGTGCTGTAATGTTGTGCATATGTATTAGGTGGTAGTCTACTAAATTGGTCCAAAAATGGGCGGGATCGGCCAATGGGCGTGGCCCCGCCCATATAAGCCAAATTTTGAAATTGAGATATCTTACACAATTTGTTAGCGAGTAATTTGCTGTAATTTTGTGTCATGTGTCTGGTGGTAGTGTTCGTGATTTGTCCAAATATAGGCGGAATGGGCGTGGCCCCGCCCATATATAAACAACGATTTTAAATTGACATATCTTGCACAATTTGTTAGCGAGAGTGCTGTAATTTTTGCATATGTATTAGGTGGTAGTCTAATTGGTTGGTGCAAAAATGGGCGGGATTGGACCAATCGGCGTGGCCCCGCCAATATAAACCCAATTTTGAAATTGACATAACTCGCACAAATTATTAGCGAGATTACTCTAATTTTGTGCATATATATTAGGTGGCAGTCTACGTGCTTGGTCCAAAAATGGGCGGGGTCGGACAAATGGGAGTGGCCCCGCCCATATAAGCCAATTAAATTTTGTGTTTGATATATCTTGAGCAATTTGTTAGAGAGATCAATGTAATTATGTGCATATAGTATATTTGGTGGCAGTCTACGTAATTAGTCCAAAAATTAACGGGATCGCAAATCTGAAGTCTGGGGCAACGAAGTGGACCGGGTCCAGCTAGTATATGTATATGTTGCTTTAATATAAATCTCAGCCGATCTTTCCTGAATACTAATTCATGTAAAAAGACCTCCTTCTGTCGAATTTCGTACTGATCGGATATAAAATACAGCCTCTACAGCGCTTACATATCAAATCGGGGGTAACATATATATGGGAGCTATATCGAAATCTGAACCGATTTTCTCCGAATTTGGCAGTATTCCTTTATGTAATAAGAAACCTCTTTCTGCCGAATTTCGCACTAATCGGATATAAAATAAAGTTTTTACAGCGCTTACATGTAAAATCGGGGGTAACATATATATGGGAGTTATATCTAAATCTGAACCGATTTTCTCCGAATTTGGCAGTATTCTTTCGAGTAATAAGAAACCTCTTTCTGCCAAATTTTACACTGATCGGATATAAAATACAATTTCTACAGCGCTTACAGCTCAAATCGGGGGTAACATATATATGGGTGTTATATCTAAATCTAAACCGAGTTTCTCCGAATTTGGCAGTATTCCTTCATGTAGAAAAAAACCTCTTTTTGCCGACTTTCGCACTGATCGGATATAAAATAACATTTTTACAGCGCTCACATGTCAAATCGGGGGTAACGGATATATGGGGGCTATATCTAAATCTGAACCGATTTCTTCCAAATTTAAAAGTGTTCATTCATATAATAGGAAACCTCTTTCTGACGAATTTCATACTGATCGGATATAAAATACAGTTTTTACAGCGCTTACAGGTCAAATCGGGGGTAACATATATATGGGGGCTATATCTAAATCCGAACCGATTTTCTCCGAATTTGGCAGTATTCCTTCATGTAATAAGAAACCACTTTCTGCCGAATTTCGCACTGATCGGATATAAAATACAGTTTTTACAGCGCTTACATATCAAATCGTGGGTAACATATATATGGGAGTTATATCTAAATCTGAAGCGATTTTCTCCGAATTTGGCAGTATTCTCTCGAGTAATAAGAAACCTCTTTCTGCCGAATTTTGCACTGATCGGATATAAAATACAATTTTTACAGCGTTTACATGTCAAATCGGGGGTAACGTATATATGGGGGCTATATCTAAATATGAACCGATTTGTTCCAAATTTAACAGTGTTCATTCATATAATAAGAAACCTCTTTCTGCCGAATTTGATACTGATCAGATATAAAATAAAGTTTTTACAGCGCTTACATGTCAAATCGGGGCTAACATATATATGGGGGCTATATCTAAATCTGAACCGATGTTAACCAAATTCAATAGGGATCGTCCTTGGGCCAAAGAAAAGATATGTGTACAGTTTCGTCGAGATCGGACCATAATTGCGACCTGTACTTTGATTATAAGAATACATGCACAGACAGACGGACAGAAAGACAGACGGACAGACGGACATAGCTAAATCAACTCAGAAAGTGATTCTAAGTCGATCGGTATAATAAACGATGGGTCTATTTCTTCTCCTTTTGGGTGTTACAAACAAATGCACAAAGTTATAATACCCTGTACCACAGTGTGGTGTAGGGTATAAAAACTACTGAATATTTTCTCAAATTTCTTTTTTATTTGAAAGTACAATCCTTCCATTTAATAATGGAAAATAATTTCATTCAAATGGCTGCCTCGGCTGGCCATGCAGTAGCCTACACGATCGGTCCAATTTTTAAGCACATTATCGATTGTGTGCAGCTGTATTTCACCAATGGCTTCACGAATATTGTCCTTTAAAGCGTCAATTGTCTCTGGCTTGTCGGCGTAACACTTATCTTTGAGGCATCCCACAAATAATAGTCCAACGGTATCAAATCGCAGCTCCGAGGTGGCCAAACGATATCAGCTCTGCGCCTGATAATGCGATCTTTAAAAGAGGCCGCAAAACATCGAGTGTAGCTTCGGCTGTGTGGCACGTAGCGCCGCCCTCTTGAAACCAAATGTTGCCAATATCCTCCTCTTCAATTTTTGTGAATAAAAATTCGTTCAACATGGCCCGATAACAATCGCCATTGACTGTAACGGCCACTCCTTGCTCATTTTCGAAGAAAAATTGCCCAATTATGCTTCTGGACCAAAATCCGCACCAAACTGCGACTCGTTTTGGGTTTATCGGGTTTTCAATGTATGTGTGCGGGTTTTCTGTGCCCCAAATGCGACAATTTTGCTTGTTTACATACCCGCCAAGATCAAAATGAAAAAATCAAAATCAAATGAAAATGAAAAAAAAAATTGAAAATCAAAATTTTCAAAGTAATGTCGCAATATTTCCCAGCGTTGTTCAAGCGTGACCGATCTTCTTGAAATTTTCACAGAATGTACACTTGTGTGGGGTGGTGAAAATGGGTACTTGATTTTCGATGTACCAAGTGGGCGTGGCCCCGCCCATATAGGCCAAATTTTTAAATTGATATTTCTTGCACAGTTTGTTAGCTAGAGTGCTGTAATGTTGTACGTATGTATCTGGTGGCAGTCTAATTGATTGGTTCAAAAATGGGCAGGATCGGGCCAATGGGCGTGGCAACGCCCATATAAGCCAAATTTTAAAAAATGTGATATATTTCACAATTTGTTAGCGAGAGAGCTGGCATTTTGTGAATATTTATCTGGTGGTAGTCTACGTGATTGGTCCAAAAATGGGCGTAAACGGACCAATGGGCGTGGTACCGCCCATATAAGCTAAATTTTGAAATTGACTTATCTTGCACAATTTGTTAGCGAGAGTGCTGTAATTTTGTGCATATGTATCTGGTGGTAGTCTACGTGATTGGTCCAAAACTGGGCGGAATCGGATCAATGGGAGTGGCCCAGCCCATGTAAGCAACCGTTTAAAATTGAGGTATCTTGCACAATCTATGTGAGAGAATGCTGTTATTTTGTGTATATGTGTCTAGTGGAAGTCTATGTGATTCGTCTAAAAATGAGCGGGATCAGACCAAAGGGCGTGACTCCGCGCATATAAGCCAATTTTGAAATTGAGATATCTTGCACAATTTGTTTGCCATAGTAATGTAATTCTGTTTATATGTATCTGGTGGCAGTCCACGTGATTAGTTTAAAAATGGGCGGGATCAGAACAATGGGCCAAAGCCAAATTTTGAAATTGAGATATCTTGCACAATTTGTTAGCCAGAGTGCTGTTATTTTATGTATATGTATTTGGTGGCAGGATTCGTGATTGGTTTAAAAAATGGACGCGATCGGAAATCTCAATCTGGGACAACGAAGTGGACCGGGTCCAGCTAGTTAAATATGTCTGTTAAGTGTGCCTGCTATATCTATCCAAGTTATTCGTTTGTTTGCATTAAATGTATACGACCACTAAGTCAGCACAATTAATTTACTGCAGTTAGCTCACAGTTCTTTACTTTATGACGACTACTTTGCAACGATTGCATTTATTGTACTTCCTTCTTCCCTCGTTTATGTTCAACAGACATATATTAATGACGTAACCATAATACGAGTATTAACATAACACATTGCATTTCTATGTCTGGGTGAATGCCAACTTGATAACCTAATTGTAATGTAGTTATTAAGCATATTCTTTCATTTTGTATCGGTCAATAACCACTCTATACAATTGACCTAATTTTAATTTAACTATAAAGCATATTATTGTGTTTCGTATTGTATTTATAAATAGCCATCAAATTACTTCAAATAAGTTTAATCTATCTTGTACAATTATCAATTCTTGATCAATTCAGCTTCTCTTTTGGGTTGCAATCGTTTATGTGCGATTTGTAAGATCTTTCAATAAAATAGACACTGTTCATTACAATCGTTTATGTGCGATGTGTAACGACGCTGAAAATTGTAATTAAACAGAGATACAAACGACGATCAAACATTTGGCGCCCCCGCGTGTCCAACCCTTTGGATTGGATTACCGCTTGAGTTGAATATTGCAGGACATTGATTAGGATCGGATTACTACGTGTATTGAATATCACAGGACGTTGGCTGATTTTGGATTGCATACAACATTTAATTTAATATCAAACAAGTTCGAAAATATAATAATAATGGCTTCAAAAGAAATTCAGGGAGCTTCGGATGATCATATACATATTCACTACGAAAGAATTGGCAGAAAAACAATTGGAACTTGGTAATTAAATTCAAAGAATAATATCGAATTATAAGAGGAGTTCACATTCGAGGATAACAGAGGTAAGATAAAGGGTCCGCCAAATAACTTTTTTTTAACTTTTTTTTTTGAAAATGCTATAAAAAAACTACTGAATATTTTCTCAAATTTCTTTTTTTATTTGAAAGTACAATCCTTCCGGTTAATAATGGAAAATAATTTCATTCAAAAATAAATAATATGATGAAGTAACAGCATTGTTCGAGCAGTATATAAAGCATTTTATGAAAAAAATTAACATACTAAATAACGGTACGGTGAATGCAGCAAACAATTATACTGCTTTAGAGGATCAAACAAAGATAATGGACATACAGAGGACATTAATAAAATCACTGGAACGTTTGTTGGCCTCGAATGACAAACTGTACGAACACCAGATCGACATAATATGAAAAGAGAAAGAAGGTTTGCATAACTCTCTCTGTGAAACCTGTGATGACCTGTGATGAAAGTATACGCTTTACGCTGACCAATGACACCAAGCACCAATGATATGAACCCGTGCACACTGTGCACTGCACAGTGCACGTTTCTCGAAGCAACCTTAGTCTACCACCCATCAGCATTCCGAAATTTTCTGGTGACTACATAACTTGGCGACAGTTTTTCGATCTATTTTGCCAAGTAGTACACTCTCAACCACTCCCGTAGGTAGATAAGATGTGGTACTTACAATCAAACTTGACAGAAGATGCTAAAAATCTGATCAGGCATTTGGGAGCCAGTGAGGATAACCATGACATGGCATGGGCAATGTTGGAAGATCGTTACAACAGCATAAGATTGCTAAGTTCGGCTCTTATACAAAAGTTGCTTGGAAAGTCATACAACCCACCATACGTATGTATACGTAGGATCAACAAGTAACCTTCACGATACCATCAATGAGTGTTTAATGTCTCTAGAAGGACTCGGAGTACCAACATCAACCTGGGGCCCACTTCTTCTTCATCATCTACTGAAAAAGCTCGATCGATCGTCACACGTGCAGTATGAACAATCGTTAAAAGATCCTATGGCTATACCTACTAAAATAGATTCCGGGATTTTTTTTAAATCACAATTTCAATCATTAGAAGCCGTTAATAACAAAGAGATTGTCAGTCGTGCATATTGTGCAAAGGTGAAACTCATCAGTTATTCGCATGTCAGTCTTCTTACATCTGAGTGCATCAGAAAGACTCAAATTTGTCAAAACAAATAATCTATGCAAAAAATAATAGCAAGAAACTGTACAAAATGCAAGCGAAACAATAATACCGTGTTACACTTTGACACACAATAAGAAAATGAGGACAATGCATCAAATGAAGATAGCCAGCATGCCGGTCAGCTCATCCGCTTCAAAGCAGACTTAGTTAGTAAACCAGCTCGGTACCCAACTAAAGGCGAATTCGTTTCTCAAAAAAGTGCAACACTTGTGTTGATTTGGATTGATAACCTGAATTAAGTTCCACATTAATTGAATTAATTAAATTGAATTATTAACTGAATTCAAATTTGTAATAGATTTAGTTTTAGTAAATATAAGTTTACATCTGTGTAAGCTATGTTTAGAGTATACTAAGCACAAGCGATTATGTTTGAACAGCTGGTGCATGAACGAAAGCCAGCACATCCGTTTTCGTAAAATAAAAAATCTCTCTCTTGGATTCCATCAACTCAACAAGACGTCTTTCCTTTCGACTGCGAGTAACTTATTTAAATCGATAGATAGTTTCAACTTGCAACTCCTTAAAAAATATTGAGGATTTTCATTTGGCGCCCGAGCAGGGACAATTAAGTCCATAATCCTATAATTTGTTAATTAACAAATCAAGTGCTGGTTTGTACTCGACGTCTTTGGTGGAATATTGCTGTTTTTAGAAATATAGTACTTTCGATAATCATCGCCCTTCGATGCCTTGCTGTAGCTGCCGTTGCCGTATTTGTAGGAGCAGTCACCAGGGGAGTAATTCAGAATCTGAAATATCCGATACTGAGGTAATTGCTTAAGAAATCATTTGCATCCATATCATCGCTAAATTACCTCGATTGGAATGACATCCGAAAGGTAATCGGAATGTCTCGTCTTTAATATTTGTATAAAGCAAACGACTTCTTAAGAGATTAATACCATTTCTATTAGCCACCGCATTGAATGTAAAACATTATACAACACGCTATTTGTTCTTTGGTATATTCTGCCTCTCTTAAAGCTCAAATATTAAAGAGCTTTCAATATCACTGTTTTGCCGATGACAAATAGAAGAGAGCACTCGTTACTTTGTTGAGAATAGTGATTACTCTAAATACCAAAATCCACATGCTATACGTCTCTCTATCTTTATCTGTTAGCTCAGCGCTACGCCATCGCGTATCACGACAAATAATAAATCACGTTGATTTAAGTTGAATATCGATATGTTATCGATCTGAACGATAAGTAAACAAACGAAGATAAAGAAAGACGACGAAAAACTAAATTGTGTGAATTGAAATAATTTTATTAATTAAAGAGAAACCAAAGCAAAGTAAAAATTATAAAAACAATATCCTACAATGGAAGTACATATTATCACAAAGAGAGGAGGGGTCTTCTAATAAATCTGCTGGATCATACAGAGAGCGAGGAGAAATCATAAATACAGGTGGAAATTATCAAATGAGTGTCACTGAGGAACACATAAAGGCTCCATCCAAATATTAATACTCGCTATCCAGTAAGTGCAACAAATTTTATTATTTATCAAATATTTCATTGAATTGAATTCAAGTGCCCCAAGACTTTGTGTGAAGCTTGCGATAATAAATGTAATTAGCAATTCCATAGGAGACTCTTATAGTGTTTGTCGTAGTTGGTTCTCATAAGTTGTAATTACGAAAATGAAGGGAAAGAAAAGACAAGATTCTCCGTCAAGGGTAGATTCGGCAGACCAGATAAAGAAGAAGAAAGTAAAGGAGATAGAAAATATTGAACGAAATCGTAAATCATTCAGAGATAAAACTATTTCATTTAATCCCATAGAATTATAGAAATATGGAAAGAGCTGAGCTAGAAGATATTTGCGTTTCTACTAAATCACTATTCCTTGGTATTCTGTCCAAGAATAGAAAGCCTAGTATGATTGAAACATCGTTCAGTATTCCTTCTCATCAATCTAGGTTGCCCAATATGCGGCTTCCTAAATTTACCGGAAAATATTCCGAGTATAAAAATTTCATCAGTCTTTTTGAAAATTTGGTACATACTGATCCAACTTTAACAGACATAGAAAAATTTAACCATCTGATATCTTGTTTATCCGAAGAGGCTTTAGGTACTGTAAAAGCCTTTCAGATCTCGGAAGTAAATTATCCCAAGGCTTTAGCCAGTTTGAAAAAGGTATACGACAACGAATGTTTAATATTCTTTGACAACATTTCCAAACTTTTCGATCATCCTGAAATAATAAAGCCTTCTGCGTCTGCATTGCGAGGTATGATCGGTACAGTATCGGCAATCTATGACTCATTACTGTCTATAGGAGATGACAAAAAGATTGCTAACGCAATTCTAATACATTTAGTGATGTCAAAAGTGGATAATGGTACTAAGATTAAGTGGGAGGAGCAACTTAACTATGAAAGTCTACCATTGTGGTCAGATTGTGAAGCTGCTCTTAATAAACGCTACCAACATATTTCTGCTGATGAGGCCTCAAGTGCGAGGCCCAATACTTCTAAAAATAAAACTGAGACTGTCTCTAAAAGAAGATTTAAGTCAACATTGTCATGCACTAAGACTAAATCGTCACAAGAGAAATGCATTTTTTGTAAGGCAACACAACATACAGTTCTAAATTGCGCATCGTTTGCCGCGATGCCAGTCATGCAAAGATTTGAGTACGTCAAATCAGTACCCGCGTGCATCAACTGCCTTAAAAGGGGTCATACAGTTGCTCGATGTAATTCTTCAAAATGCAATGTATGTTCTGGTTCGCACCACACTCTTTTACATCGATATAATTCTAGCGAACTCTCCACAAGCCATAACTCCGCTTCGCAGTTCTCTGCAGAACTGCCAACAACATCGAATGCTTCCGTAAATCATTCAATGGCAGATGATACCGTTATTTTGGCAACAGCCCTAGTTCAAGTCAGGTCTAATTCCGGAATGTTTATAATGGCTAGAGCTTTGCTAGATTCAGGATCACAGCCTAATTTAGTGACTGAAGAACTTGCTCAGAGACTGAATTTGAAACGAGATCACGGTAGACTTGAGTTATCGGGCATCGCCGGAATAAACTCTATTTCGAGAAATAATATTCAACTCACTGTAAAATCAAGAGTTAATTCATCGCAGTTTTCGTCCAAGTTTTGGATTCTAGGCTCAATAACAAATTTTCAACAAGATCGTAAAATTGCCACTGCCCATTGGAACATTCCGAAAAATATAGAATTGGCCGATCCGCATTTTTTCAAACCACAAAAGGTGGACTTACTAATTGGTGGTGAACTCTTTTTTGAGCTGTTGTGCGTTGGACAGATAAAGTCCAATCCAAGCATTCCTATAGTTCAGAAGACTTTGCTTGGTTGGGTAGTAGCAGGTAAATATGCCCAACCAGCGGGTCCAAGACTTACGAATTGCCATGTAGTCAATCGAGTTGTAGATGAAGAAGATGTGGACTCAATTGTACGAAAATTTTGGGAAATGGAGGACCTGCCAAGAAATGCCAGAGGTAATTTTACCGAGGAACAGCTGATCTGTGAAGAAAAGTTTAAAAATTCGATTCAGCGTCTACCATCAGGTCGTTTTAAAGTTTCTCTACCTTTTAAAGATAACCCTAACCAACTGGGTTCATCTTACGATACCGCGAAAAGACGTTTCCTATCTTTAGAGCGAAGACTTCAAAGAGATGAGAATATTAAGTGTATGTATAACGATTTGCAACAATATATCGAGTTAGGTCACATGTCCCTTACGGACAACGTTATACCAGACTTGCCCCACTATTTCATTCCGCATCAATGCGTATTGCGGCCGCAAAGCACTTCTACTAAACTTCGTGTGGTATTCGATGCTTCCATTCGCACATCGACCCAAATCTCTCTCAATGACTTATTAATGGTTCGACCAACAGTCCAAGAAAATTTATACTCCACATTAATTCATTTTCGTATGCATAGATTCGTTGTCACAGCAGACATCGAAAAAATGTATTGCCAAGTTTTGATAAACGAGGCCGATAGACACTTTCAATTAATTGTCTGGAGACCAAACCCTACAGACGAGTTGAAAGTGTATAGATTAAACACTGTGACGTATGGAACATCGTCAGCACCCTACTTGGCGGTAAAGTGTTTGATACATCTTAGCGATATATACAACGAAATTTTACCTCTCGGATCTAAAATAATCCGAAGAGATTTCTATGTTGACGATCTATTAACTGGCGCTGATACTCTTCAAGAAATCCACGAGATCCGAAACCAGGTGACTTACATTTTGGAGTCAGCAGGATTTAATTTGACTAAATGGAATTCAAATCATGTGAACTTTAGAGATAGCGTAGGCGAGGATAAATTATTGAAAACAGATTCTGACTGTACAAAGGCACTGGGAATACACTGGGTTTCAAAAGATGATATACTCAAGTTCCAGTTAGATGACGATTTCAAGGAACTACGGGCTACTAAGCGGAGCATTTTGTCTGTTTCATCCCGATTGTTCGACCCACTGGGTTTAATATGTCCAATAATTACAAAGTCGAAAATATTGTTACAGGAGCTTTGGCTCCAGCAGTTAGACTGGGACGAATCTATCCCTATGCGGTTAAATACAGCGTGGGAAGATTTTAAGACAAATTTAAGAAAAATTGATTCAATTAAAATTCCAAGATACGTAAATACTTTCCCAAAGGCAAAGGTTCAAATTCATGGATTTGCGGATGCATCCATATGAGCTTATGGGTGCTGTATTTATGTCAGATGTGAAGCCTTGGGTACAACTTATAGCCATCTTCTTACGGCTAAGTCCAGAGTCGCTCCGCTCAAGACTAAAACTCTACCAAGGTTAGAGTTAAGTGCAGCTCATTTGCTATCTGAACTGTGGTCGAAATTAAAAAATATATTGTCTCTTAATGTAGAAAGTATTTACTTTTGGACCGATTCCGAAATAACTCTTCATTGGATCAAAGCTCATCCATCTACCCTCTCTACATTTGTTTCAAATCGTGTTGCCCAAATTCAGGATTGGTCTAACGGTGCAATATGGAGACATGTACCCACGAAAGAAAATCCAGCCGATATAGTTTCAAGAGGCTGCGACGTGGAGGAAATTCAAAACACAATATGGTTTAAAGGCCCTTCATTTCTGCTCAAAGACATTTCGTTATGGCCTGTTAATTGTCATTTTTCGTTAACAGAGGAGGAAAAGACAATGGACAGGTGGAGGACAATGGTACATTTGGCAGTTGGGGAAACCTCTAACAATATGTTAGATTTTATACTGAAATATTCGTCATACAAAAGGCTCATCAGAGTATTTGCATATGTGCTCAGACTAATAGATGGACTCAAAAAGTTTAAAAGACCAGAATCTATAACTCTAAATGCAAAAGAATTAAAGTATTCTTTTTACAAACTTGTGGAAATTGTCCAAAAAGATTCATTTTCTGACGAAATTCGAAAATTGGGTAAATCAGAGTTATTGCCATCTAATGTTCAACGGTTAACGCCATTCATTCACACATTTATGGAAAAGAGTCGAACCTTTTCCTTGCTTAGAGTTGGAGGTCGATTAATTAACACCACTTTGCATTACAGCACAAAATTCCCTCTCTTAATGCCGAAGAAAAATCATTTTATGACATTGTATTTGAGAAGTCTACATCTAGATGATTGTCACGCAGGGGTAAAGGCTTTGATTGCGCTATCGCGAGAATCGATTTGGCTTATTAATGCCAGGGAAGAATGTTCAAGAATAGTTCGTCAATGCGTCCATTGCTTTCGATACAAACCCAAATTATTGAAACAAATAATGGGAAATTTACCCAGTGACAGGGCTAGAGCACAACGACCTTTTTTGATTTCTGGTGTGGATTTTTGTGGTCCTGTGAATGTGTCGTTAAGAATTCGTGGCAGAGCTCCAATAAAAATGTACATCGCAGTTTACGTTTGTTTTACATCCAAGGCTGTTCATTTAGATTTAGTGTCTAATTTGTCCTCTGATGCGTTTATTCTATGTTTTACAAGGTTTGTTGCCAGACGAGGGCTGCCGAAGAAAGTGTACTGCGACAACGCAACCAATTTCGTCGGAGCCAGCAGATCTCTCAAAGAGCTTCAAGACGCGTTCGAGAAGCACAAAGGCGAAATATCTCCGTACGCAGCGTCGTGCAGCGTAGAGTTCAGCTTCATACCTCCCAGAGCTCCTCACTTCGGAGGCCTCTGGGAAGCCGCCGTCAAGCAAGCGAAATATCTGCTACTGCGAGCGGTGGGCAATGCGTCACTCAATGTAGAGGAAATGAGTACAATGCTAGCAGAAGTAGAGGCGGTACTCAACAGTCGCCCGATCGCACCCCTATCCACAGATCCCAACGACGGCGAAGCTTAAACCCCAGCACATTTACTCATAGGAGAGGGTCTACGTTCGCTGCCGCCAGAATCCGTAGAAGACGTCAAAGACAGCAAGCTGAATTTTTCGAAGAGATGGCGAATGCTTTCATTTCTCAAGCAGAGATTCTGGCAGGCTTGGTCGAGAGATTACATCCTAGGACTTCAGAACAAGAACAAGTGGGATCAAGAAACATGCAATCTACAAGTGGGCAAGTTGGTTTTAGTCCACGAGGACAATTATCCGCCACAAGAATGGTTGACCGGGAGGGTCATCAACGTAATCCAAGGACCAGATGGCAAGGTCAGAGTTGCCGAAATAAAAACAAAAAACGGCGTATTTAGAAGGTCCATACATAAGCTGGCCCTTTTTCCCAATTGTTGAAGGTCTACAACCCTTCAAAGACGCCGGAATGTTGATTTGGATTGATAACCTGAATTAAGTTCCACATTAATTGAATTAATTAAATTGAATTATTAACTGAATTCAAATTTGTAATAGATTTAGTTTTAGTAAATATAAGTTTACATCTGTGTAAGCTATGTTTAGAGTATACTAAGCACAAGCGATTATGTTTGAACAGCTGGTGCATGAACGAAAGCCAGCACATCCGTTTTCGTAAAATAAAAAATCTCTCTCTTGGATTCCATCAACTCAACAAGAAGTCTTTCCTTTCGACTGGACAAATATACGTGTTACTAGGAGCTGAGTTCTTTCATCAAATACTTTCAATTGGTTAAATCAAACTGAGAGAAGATTTACCAAGTCTACAAAACACTGTTTTCGGATGGGTGGTTTCTGGAAAAACAGCCCATCTGCAAGACCATGCACCAACATGCTGCATTTTCAGTGAAGACGATGACAATACAAACGCATTGTTAGAATGATTCTGGAAACTCAACAAACTTGAAGAAAACGCTTTGCATATGATACCACAAGGTTACATTCCGGTAGATTTGTAGTGCGTTTACCATTTACTGACGATCCAAACACACAAGGGGAATCAAAGCAAGTGGGTCTCAATCGGATGTTGACACTGGAGAGACGATTATCAGAGGATACCACTTTAAAGGAGTCTCATAGCAACTTTATGGACGAGTATCAAAAATTGGGTCATATGACCGAAGTTCCTGCAACCGCGTTGAAAACACAACTACTTTATAACACACCATTGTGTACTCAAACCCGATAACATTACCACTAAACTTCGGGTGGTGTTCGAGGCGTCAGCAAAGACGGCAAATTGCTCGCCCCTTAATGGCACAATGTACTTTGGCCCAAAAATTCAGACTAATATCTCCACAATATTGTTGCGATTTAGAATGCCGAGATATGTGTTTACAACGGATATTCAGAAAATGTACCGTCAAATCGAGATTCATCCTGATGACCGAAGGTATGAAATGATTATTTGGAGGAAAGGTCCATCGGAGGAATTAAAATATTACCAGTTAAATGCAGTGAAGTACTGCACCAGAGCAGCGCCATACTTAGCAATTAAATGTTTAAAACAATTGCTAAGGAGCTAAAGCTCTGGACCAAATCTTCTACGTCGATGATGACTTACTCGGAGGAAATTTAGTTTAATAGAAGCTATATCAATGAAAAGGGAACTCGCAATAATATTGATATCAGCCGGTTTTGAACTACGGAAGTGGTGTGCAAATCGGAACATGGAACAAAATTGGCCTTCAGAGTTCAACAAGACTTACACCTTGATAGTAATCGTTTACCTTTTGGTCTGACTCTGAGGTCTTTCTAGCATGGATAAACTCGGATGCCTCACATTACGAAACATTCGTAGCCAACCGTATTGCACAAATTCAAAACAGATCATTATCCCAACAATGGCGTCACGTCCCATCAAAATATAATACCGCAAACATCTTATCTCACCCTCGCGATAGTTAGTAAGGAAAAGTTAGTGACGACTTAATCGTACAAAAGGAAAGTGTCTGCAGCCTTATTTACTTATCGAACAGAAGAAGAACATATTATTAACTCTATAAATCACGGCAACTCTTTTAAAAGACTTCAACGCATTGTCGGCTATATGCTACGTTTCGGAAAAAGGACAGGATCCAAGCAATATAAATAAGTGGTACTAACTCCTCGAGAATTGGATGATGCAATTAAATTGATCACCCGATCTATGCAATCCATGGAGTATGGTCAAGAAATGGAATAACAATAAAAAACCAATATGGTTAATAAAGCCAGTCCAATGTATTGTCTTAACCCATTCCTAGATGAAAATGGCATCATCCGTGTTGGAGGACGCTTAAATGCATCATCATACCATATGAAAACATTCATCAGATGTTCCTTCCATACAATAACCCGTTGACTAAGTTCCTAATGAAAATTATCCTCGAAGAACATATGCACTGTGGACCCACGGCCTTAGTGTCACACGTTATACAACGGTTCTCTCCAATTAAAGCAAACACTATGGCATGATCGATAGTACACCATTGCGTTCAATGATCTAAAGCTCGTCACACATGTTGCAGCAGATAATGGGAACACTCCCAGCTGCCAGAGTAACGCCAGCACGACCTTTTATCAACACCGGGGTAGACTACTGCGGCCCATTCTGGACTCAGTACAAGGATCGTGGCAAAACACCAACTAAAGCATATCTAGAAATATTTTGCTGCTTCTCAATAAAAGCGGTACAACTGCAGCTTGTTACTGATTCAACAACAGAATCCTTTATCGAAACCCTCAAAAGATTCATTAGCCGTAGGGGCAGTTGTCAAATCATTTACAACGACAACGCTACAAACTTCGTTGGGGCAAGTAATAAGCTTAGTGAACTATCATCAGCAATTTATTCAACTAAGCCCCAAATTACGACTTTGTGCAGCGGAAAAGGTACACAATTTCACTTCATTCCTCCTCAATTTGGTGGACTTGGATCTTATAATCACAGCAACGAACATACAAAGAACAAAAACTTCCATACTAAATGTACTCACCGACATACATCATGGAACAATCAGTTCAAATTTACTGTATCCTGATCAAATGCATAATAAATTAGAAAAAATTATAAATCATCTACGACCATTTCTAGCTATCCCTGTGGAAATTGACAAACATTTTTTTGGCAAACTAATGACGTTCGAAGGAGGATTAACAAATACACATGTTGTATTTAAAATCACACTTCTTCTGTATGATCATGATTATTATTTTGAATTACAAGGTGATACCAATACCAACATTTACAAATAACAGTCTCATTGATATTGAAGTTATCGCTATGAACGTCCATTAAGACCAATGCTTCCCTATGAGTTCCCTCATGTTGAATAATTGCAAACATACAAAGGCCGAAACATACATCTGCACAAGTATACAATCCACGCACACTAAAGGCTCCCAAATATGCGAATTGAAATATTCACACCCAGATTGACTTGCATACTCAATTTCTCACCACAAACACATCATGGATTCAATTGACAAACAGCAATCAATGGATCTATCGTATAGCCTTAGTTCATCTCAGAAAATCCCGTATGCGGACAAACAGACCAACAGTTAACACAAAATGGGTCTGGTCTCCTAACTTTGGAACCTCAATGCATAATAAAAGATAAATTCCTGAGAGACCATGGACATCACATGTACCAAAGCACTCAATATGCTTCATATACTAGCCTTGGAAGACGAGAAGATATACTAAAATCTGCTCACTTCCATCCTTTGCATGAAACCCTTGACAACTACACAACTCGCCTAGAACGTCTCATAGAAATCCAAAATTCATTAGCGGCCCAAACTTCTTTGGATTTAAAAGGCCAACTTCAAACAATAATTTATCATTATCTAGCAATTGGCTACAGGGCACTAATATTGCCCATCAGCTTCACGGTGTACCACATTTGGAATTTAAAATCAAAAAAGAAGAAAAATACTCACTCAGCTGACACCTCATCCACGTACATCAAATTTTGTTGGCCAAACATTATGATTACATATTTTATAACTTCTTCATAAGTACGATAAATGCTATTTGAATAAACTGTAAGCTCATCATAAACTCAGACCTTAACTAATTTATTTTATGACGACTACTACGCAACGATTGCATTTATTGTACTTCCAACTTCCCTCTTTTAAGTTCAACAAACATTTCATATTAATGACGTAATCATAATACGAGTATAAACATAACACATTAAATTAATATGTATGGTTCAATGCCCACTTGATAACATAATTGTAATTTAGTTATTAAGCACATTCTTGCATTTTGTGTCGGTCAATAACCACTGTATATAAATGACTTAATTTTAATTTAACTATTAAGCATATTGTTTTGTATCGTATTGTGTAAATAGCCACAAAATCACTTCAATAAAGTTTAATTTGTCTTGTACAATTAAATAATTAATTTCTCTTCTGGGTTGCAATCGTTTATATGCGATTTGTAACAACTATATAGCGATACCTCCATTCTAAAACATGCTAAGTCGACTTAGCATGTTTTTCCATTGCATTTTTAATTTCTAAATATTCCAAATTATATGCAGTCAAAATTTGGTTTTTATCCTTCAACCCAATCAAAAGTTGTTTACAAAACAGTACAGGACATTCGATTTCCATCGTACAGGAATTCCACACAAATTTAATACAAGGAAAAGCGTTAAGTTCGGCCATGTCGATTCTTATATACCCTCCACCATGGATAACATGTGACCACACAAAATAACTCAAACCTAAAGAAAAACAGCAAGGAAAGGCAGAAAGTCGGACGGGGCCGACTATATAATACCCTACACCTCCCTAACAATGCGATAAGGGTTATTGCGATAATAATTTGAAATAATTGGTAAATGGGTAGGAACATATTATCAAATTCTGAACCAATAATCGATAAATTAAGCAATATTCGTTCCTAAATTGAGAAACATCTTTCTGGAGAACTTTGTAATGATCGGAAGTAAAGTACAACTTCTATAGCGCTTTGTAACCAAATCTCGGGGAACATATATATGGAGGTTATATATAAATCTGAATCGATTTTCCTTGAATACTCATTCATGTAAAATAGAAACCGGTTTCTGTCAAATTTCCTACTGATCGGTTATAAAATACAGTCTCTACAGCGCTTACATGTCAAATTGGGGGTAACATATATATGGGGGCTATATCTAAATCTGAACCGATTTTCTCCGAATTTTGCGATATTCCTTCATGTAATAAGAAACCTCTTTCTGCCAAATTTCTTACTGATCGGATATAAAATACAGTTTCTACAGCGCTTACATGTCAAATCGGGGGTAATATATATATGGGGCTATATCTAAATCTGAACCGATTTTCTCCGAATTTGGCAGTTCCTTCATGTAATAAGAAACCTCTTTCTGCCGAATTTCGTACTGATCGGATATAAAATACAGTTTCTACAGCGCTTACATGTAAAATCGGGGGTAACATATATATGGGGCTGTATCTAAATCTGAACCGATTTTCTCCGAATTTGGCAGTATTCCTTCATGTAATAACAAACCTCTTTCTGCCGAATTTCGTACTGATCGGATACAAAATACAGTTTCTACAGCGCTAATTTTGACATGGGCAGCGAAGCGCACCGGGCTCAGCTATCGGATATAAAATAATATTTTTATGGCGCTTACATGTCAAATCGGGGGTAACATATATATGGGGGCTATATCTAAATCTCAACCGATTTCTTCCAAATTTAACAGTGTTCATTCATATAATAAGAAATCTCTTACTGCCGAAATTCATACTGATCGGATAAAAAATAAGGTTTTTACAGCGCTTACATGTCAAATCGGGGCTAACATATATATGGAGGCTATATCTAAATCTGAACCGATTTTAACCAAATTCAATAGGGATCGTCCTTGGGCCAAAAAAAAGATATGTGTAAAGTTTCGTCGAGATCGCACCATAATTGCGACCTGTACTTTGATTACAAGAATACATGCACATACAGACAGACGGACAAACAGACAGACGGACATAGCTAAATCAATTCAGAAAGTGATTCTATGTCGATCGGTATAATAAACGATGGGTCTATTTCTTCTCCTTATGGGTGTTACAAAAAAATGTACAAAGTTATAATACACTGTACCACAGTGTGGTGTAGGGTATAATAACACCGAAAAACACAAAAAATATAGTAGATGAGAACAGTAGGAAGCACAACAATTTAGATGCTATATATGGGAGCTTTATCTAATATGGACCGATATTGCCCATTTTCAATCCAAAGTTACATGCAGCTATAAGAAGTATCTATACCAAATTTCACTGGACTGTAGCGTGATTACAACAGACGGACGGACAGACGGACATGGCTAAATCGTCTTAGAATTTTACGACGATTAAGAATAAACATACTTTATGGGATCTAAGATCAATATTTAGAGGTGTTACAAACGAAGTGACAAAATGGATATACCCCCATCCTATGGTGGAGGGTATAAAAATCATCAAGCTTTGATCGCCTCTGCTGAAAAACTAAATTTGTATACCTCCACCATAGGATGGGGGTATATTCATTTTGTCACTAGCTCTATTATTACGGACGCTATAGTCCGTAATAATTTAGTAGAAATATTTCTTATAGTTGCAGGTTGCTTGGGATTAAAAATGGTCGAAATCGGTCAATGTTTTGATATTGCCCCCATATATAGCATCTTACTTATTGTGATTCCTAATGTTCTCATCTACTCTACATATACCATATTTTTATACCCTCCACCATAGGATGGGGGTATATTCATTTTGTTCTGTAATTTTGTGTGTAAGTATCTGGTGGCATAATACGCGACTGGCCCAAAAAAGGGCGGGATCGGGCAAATGGGCGTGGCCCCCCCATATAGGCCAAATTTTGAAATTGAGATATCTTACACAATTTGATAGCGAGAGTGCTGAAATTTTGCGTATATATCTGACTGCAGTCTGCGTAATTGGTCCAAAAATGGGCGACATCGGACCAATGGGCGTGGCCCCGCCCCTGTAGGTCAAAATTTGAAATTAAAATATCTTACACAATTTGTTAGCGAGAGTGCTGAAATTTTGTGTATATATATATCTGGTAGCAGTCTACGTGATTGGTCCAAAAATGGGTGGGATCGGATCAATGGGCGTGGTCCCGTCCATATAGGCCAAATTTTGAAATTGAGATATCTTACACAATTTGTTAGCAAGAGTGCTGACATTTTGCGTATATGTATGTATCTGGTGACAGTCTACGTGATTGTTCCAAAAATGGGCGGGATCGGACCAATAAGCGTGGCCCCGCCCATATAGGCCAAATTTTTAAATTGAGATATCATGCACAATTTATTTGCGAGAGCACTGAAGTTTTGCGTATATATATCAGGTAGCAGTCTGCTGGATTAGTCCACAAATGGGCGGCATCGGACCTATGGGCGTGGCCCCGCCCCTATAGGTAAAATTTTGAAATTAAAATATCTTACACAATTTGTTAGCGAGAGTGCTGAAATTTTGCGTATATGTATCTGGTAGCAGTCTACGTGATTGGTCCAAAAATGGGCGGGATCGGATCAATGGGCGTGGTCCCGCCCGTATAAGCCAAATTTTGAACTTGCAATAATTTGCACAATTTGTTACCGAGAGTGCTGTAATTTCGTGTAAAGTATCTGGTGACAGTCTTGAGATATCTAGCACAATTTGTTAGCGAGATTGCTGTAATTTTGTGTATATATATCTGGTGACAGGCTACGTGATTGTTAAAAAAATTGGAGGGATTGGGCCAATGGTAGTGACCCCGCCCACATGAGCCATGTTTTGAAATTGATATATCTTGAGAAATTTGTTAGAGAGATTGCTGAGTTTTGTGTATATGTATTTGGCGGCAATCTTCGTTATTAGTCCAAAAATGGACGGGATCGCGAGGTCCCGCCCATATAGGCCAAATTTTGAAATTGAGATATCTTACGCAAGAGTGCTGACTTTTGCGTATATGTATGTATCTGGTGACAGTCTACGTGATTGTTCCAAAAATGGGCGGGATCGGACCAATGGGCGTGGCCCGCCCATATAAGCCAAATTTTGATATTGAGTTGCACAATTTATTAGCGAGAGTTCTGTCATTTTGTACATATGTATCTGGAGGTGATCCACGTGATTGTTCCAAAAATGGTCGGGATCGGACCAATAAGCGTGGCCCCGCCCATATAGGCCAAATTTTTAAATTGAGATATCATGCACAATTTATTAGCGAGAGTACTGAAGTTTTGCGTATATATGGCTGGTAGCAGTCTGCTGGATTAGTCCAAAAATGGGCGGCATCGGACCTATGGGCGTGGGTCCGATGCCGCCCATTGACCCTATAGGTCAATTTTTGAAATTAAAATATCTTACACAATTTGTTAGCGAGAGTGCTGAAATTTTGCGTATATGTATCTGGTAGCAGTCTACGTGATTGGTCCAAAAATGGGCGGATTCGGATCAATGGGCGTGGTCCCGCCCGTATAAGCCAAATTTTGAAATTGAAATATCTTGCACAATTTGTTAGCGAGAATGCTGTAATTTTGTGTAAAGTATCTGGTAGCAGTCTTGAGATATCTAGCACAATTTGTTAGCGAGATTGCTGTAATTTTGTGTATATTTATCTTGTGACAGGCTACGTAATTGGTAAAAAAATTGGAGGGATTTGACCAATGGTAGTGACCCCGCCCACATGAGCCATATTTTGAAATTGATATATCTTGAGAAATTTGTTAGAGAGATTGCTGAATTTTGTGTATATGTTTTTGGCGGCAATCTACGTTATTAGTCCACAAATGGACGGGATGGCAAATCTGAAATCTGGGGCAACGAAGTGAACCGGGTCCAGCTAGTCTTCTATGTACATGTAAAGAAGAAAGTGTTTATAAAGAAGAATGTGTGTTTGTTGGTTTGTTTGTACCGTATAGCCGTCTAAACGGCTGTACCGATCTTCTTGAAATTTTCACAGAATGTATATGTGTGGGGGTGGTGAAAATTGGGTACTTGAATTTTCGATGTACCATATACGTCAAATTTTGAAATTAATATATCTTGCACGATTTGTTAGCTAGCGTGTTGTAATGTTGTACATATGTATCTGGTGGAAGTCTACGTGAATGGTCCAAAAATGGGCGGGATCGAACCAATGGGCGTTTCACCGCCCATATAAGCATAATTTTGAAATTGAGATATCTTGCATAATTGGTTAGAGAGAGTGATGTAATTTTGTGCATATGTATCTGGTGGTAGTCTACGTGATTGGTCCAAAAATGAGCGGAAACGGACCAATGGGCGTGGTACCGCCCATATAAGCCAAATTTTTAAATTGATATATCTTGCACAATTTTTCAGCGAGAGTGCTGTAATTTTGTGCATATGTATCTGGTGGTAGTCTACGTGATTGGTCCAAAAATGGGCGGGATCGGATTAATGGGCCTGGCCCAACCCATACAAGTCAAATCTTGAAATTAAGATATCGTACACAGTTTGTTAGCGCGCGTTCAATAATTATGTGCATATGTATCTGGTAGCAACCTACATGATTGTTTCAAAAATGAGCGGGATTGGACCAATGGGCGTGGCCACGCCCATATAAGCCAAACTTTGAATTGAGTTGCACAATTTATTAGCGAGAGTTCTGTCATTTGATAAATATGTATCTGGTGGTGGTCCACTTGATTGTTCCAAAAATGGCAGGGATCGGACCAATGGGCGTGGCCCCGCCCATATAAGCCAAATTTTTAAATTGATATATTTAAATTTATTGCCGAGAGTGCTGTAGTTTTGTGCAAATGTATCTGGTGATAGTCTACGTGATTGGTCTAAAAATGAGCGGGATCAGACCCAAGGGCGTGTCTCCGCCCATATAAGTCAAATTTTGAAATTGATATATCTTGCACAATTTGTTAGCTAGAGTGCTGTAATGTTGCACATATGTATCTGGTGGCAGTCTAAGTGATATTAGCAAAATATCTCAATTCAAATTTTTGAATTGAGATATCTTGCACAATTTTTTGGCGATAGTGGCCGCGCCCTTATTGGCCAAACTTTGAAATTGAGATATCTTACACAGTGGTAGTCTACTTGTAGGAATGTACGGGATCGGAAAATGGGCGAGTTCGCACCAATGGGCTAGGCCCCGCCCATATAGGTAAAATTTTGATATTGAGATATCCAGCACAATTTGTTAGCGAGACGCCTAAACGGATGGACCGATCTGCTTGAAATTTTCACAGAATGTACTTGAGTTAGGGGTGGTGAAAAGAGGCTACTTGAATTTTAGATCTATAAAGTGGGCGTGGACCCGCCCATATGAGTCAGGTTTTCATATTGAGAAAACATTTCAGGTAGACTGCTGCGCGACGCCTAAACGGCTCTACCGATCTTCTTGAAATTTTCACAGAGTGTTCATGTGTAGGGAGTGGTGAAAATAGGGTACTTGAATTTTCGATATATCAAGTGGGCGTGGACCCGCCCATATGTGTCCAATTTTGATATTGACAAAAATTTTTAATTAGAATGATGAAATTTTGTGTGGGAGGAATCGGACCAATGAGCGTGGCACCGCTCATATAAGCCAAATTTTAGATTGAAATATGTTCCACAATTTATTAGCGAGAGTTCTGTAGTTTAGTGTATATGTATCTGGTGATAGTCTACGTGATTGGTCCAAAAATGGGCGGGATCGGGCCAATGGGCGTGGCCCAATGTTAGAGGGAGTGTTCTAATTCTGTGTATATGTATTTGGTGGTAGTCTGCGTGATTCGTTTAAAAATGGTCGGGATTGGACCAATGGGCGTGGCCCCGCCACTTTAAGCCAAATTTTGAAATTGAGGTATCTTGCACAATCTGTTTGAGAGAGTGCTGTAATTTTGTGTATGTGTTTGGTGAAAGCCTACGTGACTAGTCTAAAAATGAGCGGGATCAGACCAAATGGCGTGGCCCCGCCCATATAACCCAAATTTGAGCTATCTTGCACAATTTAGTAGGGATGGCAGTCTACGTGATTAGTTCAAAAATGGGCGGGATCAGACTAGTGGGCGTGGCCCCGCCAATGTAAGCCACATTTTGAAATCGAGATATCTTCCACAATTTGTTAGCGAGAGTGCTGTTTTTTATACACTACACCACACTGTGGTACAGGGTATTATAAGTTTGTTTCATGGCAGATGTTTGTAACACCTGAAAATACTATAGCTAGACCCACCTTAAAGTATACCGATCGACTCAGAATCACTAGCTGAGTCGATTTAACGATGTCTGTCCGTCCGTCCGTCCGTCCGTCCGTCCGTCTGTCCATGTAAAGTTGTTCGTCGACTACAGGTCGCAATTTCACTCCGATCGTTCTGAAATTTTGCAGTTTACAGTATTTCGCGGCTGTTAAGATCGCTATTGAATTTGAAGAAAATCGGTTAAGATTTAGCTATAGCTCCCATATATATGTTTCGTCCGATTTGGCCCTTTAGTTCTATAGAAGCTATATTTTACATCCAATCGTTTTGAAATTTAGAATGGTAGAGTTTCTTGATTCATGAACCAACATTGCCGAATTTGAAGAAAATCGGTAAAGATTTAGCTATAGCTCCCATATATATGTTTCATCCGATTTGGCTCTTTAGATCCAATCGTTTTTTATACCCTACACCACACTGTGGTACAGGGTATTATTTAAGTATAAAATGTCCCAAAAGTAAATTTATGTAAACAATTTATACATGAATTACAAAATTTATATATCAGAGTTATTCAATATTACGAGAGTGGTGTAGGGTATTATATAGTCGGCACCGCCCGACTTTCGCCTTTCCTTACTGGTTTATGTATATGTATTTGGTGGCAGAATTCGTGATTGGTTCAAAAATGGACGGGATCGGTAATCTCAATCTGGGGCAACGAAGTGGAACGGGTCCAGCTGGTTTATTATATTTTTACTCCTCATGATTCCAAAAAAACGGTACTGGACACAAATTTTCTTAGTATGTGCCATATATTCTCTGAGATGAATCAAACCTGGTAATCTGTCGTAACCGAAATATCGAACATTTGCTGCAACAACAAATAAAATGTTCTTATATAAGATAAATATCCATATTCTTCCTAGAAATGACCTGTAATTAACAACTTTGCGCCCTAGTACATTATTACTTTTTTCATTAATTTTTATGAAGAAAACGTAGATACAATTCAATTTTAACCGAAGAAGATTTTTTGTAAAATATTATCAGCTCCTTGTTATAAGATAAAACTGAATTTTAACCAGTAAGGAAAGGCAGAAAGTCGGGCGGGGCCGACTATATAATACCCTACACCTCCCTAACAATGCGATAAGGGTCATTGCCATAATAATTTGGAATAATTGGTAAATGGGTAGAAACGTATTCTAATTCTGAAAGGTTAGGTTAGGTTAGGTTAGGTTGAGAAGAGGAGGCGGTGAAATTCCACCTCATGTCCTTGGACATACACGTAAGCCAGTATTCGGCCTGTTGTGCGCTCTAATTGTTATTATCTAGAAAGGTCGGTAAGCTATTTTAGGAACTCTGTACTGTCGACATAGTCCTTAATTTTCTTCCAGTCTACGCCCCTAAGTTGGGTCAAGTCTGGTATAGCATCATTTCCTAAGAAACGTGATCTATTGTTGGCGAACGCTGGGCAGTGGCAGAGGAAATGCTCCAACGTTTCGTCATCCTCCCCGCATGCCCTACATATGCTGTCATCTACAACTCCTATCCTATGTAGGTGTGCTTGTAAGCATGTGTGTCCTGTAAGGACGCCCATGATCTTAATAATTTCTACCTTGCTCAATCTCAGTAAGGTCTTGGCCTTGTCCTCGTTTGGGTCACCCCACAAGACCTTCGTTGTCTTCCCAACGTTTTCACTATTCCATAGCGTGATATGGGCGTTCTTCGCCCATATTTGTAGTTCAGAACGTATAACTCTGAAGGGTTTTGCGTTCTCTAATGTTGTTGTTTGCAAGTCTCTGGCTCTAGATGCCAAGGCGTTTGCTTTCTCGTTACCCCTTACTCCGCAATGGCCAGGCACCCATATGATGCATATAGTGCCGTATTCGGAGTAGGCGTTAATCGCCATTTTACAATCTAAAACGGTCCTCGACCTCACCGTTCTAGACGTTATCGCCCTAATAGCCATTTGGCTATCTGTGAAAATATTCACCTTTGTTGGTCTTGTGTTAGTCCCAAGCCAGCTCACACATTCTGTAATTGCTCGGACTTCCGCCTGCAGGACTGTGTTATGGTCTGGCAGACGGAATAAGAGTTCGGTTTCCGGTTCTTCGATGTAAAGTCCTAGCCCCGTTCTCTCCCCTAGTTTCGATCCATCTGTATAACAGCAATTTCCAGATGTTGTCTGTACTACGGTTCCATCAATCCAGGATTGTCTGTCTGGTATCATGGTCTCACACTCAGCAACCATTGATCTTTCAGGTATTCTGTCGGATACTGATGATATGTCAGTTAAATCCACCGTTACTACCTCAGCTATCTTTTGATGATATGACACGTGATCGCTTTCGATCCATTCGCCCATCACTTTGAGCCTCGTCGCCGTGAGGGCAGCTTCATATCTAATCTGTATTTCTATTGGTTGGATATTCAAGATCGTCTCCAATGCCCTACTGGATGTGGTCCTCATTGTCCCGCTTATGCCGAGACAACACATTCGTTGGACCTTTTGTAATATCATTATGTTGCACTTATTCTTCATTGATGTCCACCACACTACTGATGCGTAAGTCAAAATAGGTCTGATTACGCTCTTGTAGAGCCATTGTGTCATACTTGGATTAGGGCCCCATTTTGAGCTAATGGCTCTTCTACATAGTGCCCAGCATATGTGAGCCTTGTTTGCTCGTTCTTCTATGTGGCACTTCCAATTTAGTTTCCTGTCCAGGATAACACCTAAGTATTTAACCCTGTTGGAAACTGGAATTGTTTTGTTTAGGAAATGTGGGTCATCATACTGACCAATCTTCGTTTTCCTTGTGAACAGACATATCTCTGTCTTTTCTGGGTTTACATTTAGACCTCTCGGTCGAGCCCAGTCATATGCAATTTTTAGAGCCGTTTCGGCCCTTCTACAAAGTTGATTAGGATTCTTCCCCTTCAGAAGTATTATAACGTCATCTGCGTAACAGACTGGTTTAAGTCCTTCATCCGTTAGTATCCTTAGGAGACTATTTATAGTAGTGACCCACAGGAGTGGTGATAATATACCGCCCTGTGGTGTTCCCTGTGCTACTCTGTCTCTTATTTTTATGTCGTGGGACCCACAATTTATCCATCTATTCCTTAGCATGTGGCTTATCCAGTCTCGGAGAGCCCGGTCCACCTGAAACTGGTCTAAGGATTGGATGAGTGTGTCGGTCCGTACATTATTGAACGCCCCTTCAATGTCTATACATACCGCAAGTGTATACATCTTTCCATTGAAGGATTCTTCTATGTTGTGTACTACATCGTGTAGGGCGGTGTCCACCGATCGCCCTTTAACATAGGCATGTTGTCTAAATTTTAGCATTTCGCCTGGTATCTTACTTTTAATCATGGTATCCACTATACGCTCCATGGTTTTGAGTAAGAACGATGTTAGGCTTATTGGTCTATAAGCCTTAGGTGTTGCATAACTTGCCTTGCCGGGTTTAGGTATGAAAACTACCCTTGCCTCCTGCCAGGCTTTCGGTGTGTATGCGAATTTTAGACATGCTGTGAAAATGGCGGCTAGATGAGTTGATATGTAATCCACCTCCATCTGTAGTAGTGCCGGAAATATTCCATCAGGTCCTGGTGCCTTAAATGGTGAAAAGCTTCTTACGGCTTCTTTGACCATATGGTCTGTAATGATATAACTTAGTTGTTCCTCATTTTCACTGTAGTTCGGTATCTCAGTCTGGCCCGTCGTACCTTGCGGAAAATAGGTGTTCATCAAAAGTCTTACCATCTCTTCGGTTGAGTCCACTCTTCTGCCCATATCGTCTACCATTGTTTCGGTTTGGGTATGGGTTTTTGAGAGGAACTTTTTAATTTTAGAAACATCGTTAACGCTATCGACCTGTTCGCAGAATAGCTTCCAGGAGTTTCGTTTTGCTGTTCTTGTGATTTTGTTATATTCTCTGAGTCTTCTATGGTAGTCGTCCCAGTATACTGGAGATTTTTTACGGCGTGCCCTATTGTAAAGTCTACGGACCTCTTTCCCAATGTTGCGAATCTCCCCGGTCATCCAAGGCTTCTCTTGGGCTGATTTCCTTTCTCGAAGCGGACAGCTGTCTTCGAAAGACCTTACTAATACATCCGTAATGTAATCAACATTAGTGTCAATATCCTCAACACTTAGGCACTCAAAAAGTCCATGCCCTAGTCTTTCTCTAATTAGCTTCCCGAATTTTGTCCATTTAGTTTTGGCCTTATTTCTGAAACTTATTGGGTTCGGCGGTGGCCGTGCTATCTTAAACCTTATGTAACGATGATCAGAAAAAGAATGTTCTTTAGAGACCCTCCATTCCTGTATCACGTCTATTAGATTTTCTGAACATATTGTTATATCTAATACTTCTTCCCTTATTCTATTAACGAAGGTAGCCGTGTTACCTATGTTAAGTGTTATTAGGTCGTTAGTATTCAAGAATTCTACTAGGGCCTGGCCCCGTTTATTAATGTTAGTACTACCCCACGCGACGTGGTGAGAGTTAGCATCGCAACCTACTAGTACTTCGTTACCTGTTTGTTTGACTTTCCTCACCAAGCGTTGTAGTTCCGACGTAGGTGGTAATGTCGGTGAATCGAAAGGCAGATATACTGATGCTAGGTATACACTTCCATTCCCTTGTTTCAGTACTGTAGCATCCGATGTTGACAACTCTGGAGAAAAAAGATAACATAAATTTTTGTGACATATAATACAAGTCCTTGGTCTAGTTCCTGTATTTGCATAAAACAGTTGGTAATTAACGTGGTTTAAGCCAGTAACCTTGTTTCGAATCGTCCATGGTTCTTGGATTAAAGCAATATGAGTCTTACCTTTATTTATTATTTCCATCAAAGCGTTGGTTGCCGCCTCGCTCCGATGGAGGTTTATCTGGATGACTTCAATCATTGGTCCTCCAGTAACCGGTCTTCTTGGGAGTCAGTGATTGTAGATTCGGCTCCCTCATCATTTTTTGGCTGCAGTGGGCGCTTATCTTCATCGCTGCCTTTATTATTTATTGAACGATAATCGCTAAATTAAGCAATATTCGTTCCTAAAGTGAGAAACATCTTTCTGGAAAATTTTAAGGATCGGAAGTAAAATACAACTTCTATAGCGGTTTGATACCAAATCAGGAGGAACATATATATGGAGCTTTAATGTAAATCTGAACCGACCTTCCCTGAATACTTATTCATGTAAAAAGACCTCCTTCTGTCGAATTTCGTACTGATCGGATATAAAATACAGTCTCTACAGCGCTTACATGTCAAATCGGGGGTAACATATATATGGGAGCTATATCTAAATCTGAACCGATTTTCTCCAAATATGGCAGTATTCCTTCATGTAATAAGAAACCTCTTTCTGCCGAATTTCGCACTGATCGGATATAAAATACTATTTTTACAGCGCTTACAGGTCAAATCGGGGTAACATATATATGGGGGCTATATCTAAATCTGAACCGATTTCTTCCAAATTTAATAGCGTTCATCCATATAATAAGAAACCTTTTTTCTGCCGAATTTCATACTGATCGGATATAAAATAAAGTTTTTACAGCGCTTACTTGTCAAATCGGGGGTAACGTATATATGGGGGCTATATCTAAATCTGAACCGATTTCTTCCAAATTTAATAGTGTTCATCCATATAATAAGAAACCTCTTTCTGCCGAATTTCATACTGATCGGATATAAAATAAAGTTTTTACAGCGCTTACATGTCAAATCGGGGCTAACATATATATGGGGGCTATATCTAAATCTGAACCGATTTTAACCAAATTCAATAGGGATCGTCCTTGGGCCAAAAAAAAGATGTGTGTAAAGTTTCGTCGAGATCGGACCATAATTGTACTGTACTTTGATTACAAGAATACATGCACAGACGGACAGACGGACAGACAGACAGACAGACGGGCAGACAGACAGACAGACAACGGACCTAGCTAAATCAACTCAGAAAGTGATTCTAAGTCGATCGGTATAATAAACGATGGGTCTATTTCTTCTCCTTTTGGGTGTTACAAACAAATGCACAAAGTTATAATATCCTGTACCACAGTGTGGTGTAGGGTATAATTAATTTCAATAATAATTTCAAAACTGAAGTAAACTGTAGTATTTTACCCATATTTTAATAATAAATCATGATTTCTGCCATACTATCAATGGTTTGTTTGAATATCCACTGTAATTGTAGTTACGCCACTTTAAAAACAACATAACATTTTGTACATAGATTAAACATCATATATCGTGAATATCAATGTATATTACTACACAACATTTTTGCACTGTGTAAAGCTTTTAAAAATGTATACTCTCCTGTTAAAAATGGGAGTTCTCACCACAGGGTATTCCCTAGTCGGTTTACCCGACTGAAATTTCTTACTAGTTATACCCTACACCACACTGTGGTACAGGGTATTATAACTTTGTGCATTTGTTTGTAACACCCAAAAGGAGAAGAAATAGACCCATCGTTTATTATACCGATCGACTTAGAATCACTCTCTGAGTTGACTTAGCTATGTCCGTCTGTCTGTGCATGTATTCTTGTAATCAAAGTACACGTCGCAATTATGGTCCGATCTCGACGAAGCTTTACACATATATTTTTTTTTGGCCTAAGGCCGATCCCTATTGAATTTGGTTAAAATCGGTTCAGATTTAGATATATCCCCCATATATATATTAGCCCAGATTTGACATGTAAGCGCTGTAAAAACTTTATTTTATATCCGATCAGTCTGAAATTCGGCAAATAGAGGTTTCTTATTATATGAATGAACACTGTTAAATTTAGAAGAAATCGGTTCAGATTTAGATATAGCCCCCATATATACGGTACCCCCGATTTGAAGTGTAAGCGCTGTAAAAATGTTATTTTATATCCGATCAGTATCAAATTCGGCAGAAAGAGGTTTCATATAATATGAATGAACACTGTTAAATTTGAAAGAAATCGGTTCAGATTTAGATATAACCCCCATATATTCGATAACCCCGATTCGACATGTAAGCGCTGTAAAAACTGTATTTTATATCCGAACAGTATGAAATTAGATTAGATATAACCCCCATATATTCGATAACCCCGATTCGACATGTAAGCGCTGTAAAAACTGTATTTTATATCCGAACAGTATGAAATTCGGCAGAAAGAGGTTTCCTATTATTTGAATGAACACTGTTAAATGTGGAAGAAATCGGTTCAGAGTTAGATATAGCCCCCATGGAAACGTTACCCCCGATTTGACATGTAAGTGCTATAAAAACTGTATTTTATATCCGAACAGTATGAAATTCGGCAGAAAGAGGTTTCCTATTATTTGAATGAACACTGTTAGATTTGGAAGAAATCGGTTCAGAGTTAGATATAGCCCCCATAGAAACGTTACCCCCATGTGACATGTAAGTGCTGTAAAATGGTTATTTTATATCCGATCAGTGCGAACTTCGGCAAAGAGAGGTTTCCTTCTCCATGAAGAAATACTGCCAAAGTCGGAGAAAATCGGTTCAGATTTAGTTATAGCCCCTATATATATGTTACCCCCGATTTGACATATAAGCGTTGTAGAGACTGTATGTTCTATCCGATCAGTACGAAATTCGACAGAAAGAGGTATTTTTACACGAATGAGTATTCAGGGAAAATCGGTTCAGATTTATATATAACATCCGTATATATGTTCCTCCTGATTTGGTATCAAAGCGCTATAGAAGTTGTACTTTACTTCCGATCATTGAAATTTTCCAGAAATAAGTTTCTCAATTTAGGAACGAATATTGCTTAATTTAGCGATTATCGGTTTAGAATTAGATAATATGTTCCTACCCATTTACCAATTATTCCAAATTATTATCGCAATGACCCGTATCGCATTGTTAGGGAGGTGTAGGGTATTATATAGTCGGCCCCGCCCGACTTTCAGCTCTTCCTTACTGGTTTTTATATACATAAGTATACATATATATATATATATGTATATATATATGTATTGCACTTAATCGTTCAAAGTGCAAATGGAAAACAACGGTACATATTTTAATATTGCTCCCATATAAAGGTCCCTTCCGATTAGACTTCTTAGCGTTCTAGTGGACGACTTTTTAACACATCATGCGGAAATTTTAGCTTTTGCATTTCATATTGAATTAAATCGTGAAAATGGGGTGTATCGGTCCGTGTTTTAATAAGTATATCCCCCTCTTCAAGGTCAAGTTTTTTAACATGTATGTCTGGAAGTTAAAAATTTTAACCATATAACCCTCAACTGTTAATAGTAATAATGGTTATCCGAGCATTTGTTGGCAAACAATGGTGGAGGGTATTATACAGTCGGCCCGCCCGTCCTTCCTTACTGGTGATATATATAGATAATAGGGATTTCGTCCAAATATGACACTCTGGCTTTACATGAGCGTGATTAAACCAATAATAACCTACGCCTCTGACATCAATGGCAAAGAAGTACTGAAGAAAAACTCAGAGATTTGGTGGATTATGGGAACTGTGACAATCGATCGATTGTGGAAGCTTGAGGATTTGAACGCAGTGGACTGTAAATGATGGTTGGTTTAAGTGAAATTATTCCTCTCGTCATGAGGAATAATTTCACATAAGATAATAAATAGCGAATGAGATGAAAAGTGAAGAAAGAAAAAACCACAAAGTTGGTTAGAAATCTATTTCCAACACGATTTATTGGAGATTAGATGCTCATCCTTATATTTCAATCAGCCAAGTGAACGAGGAACAGATTTCCTCTCACCAAGTTAACTTTACATGTTAATATAACATTAATTTCGGACTTAAAATTCAGTATGTCCGTTCTTAATCTGTTACAATACTAATAACAATTCTATTTAATCTATTACAATCCATTGTATCTTAAGATTAGGGTGGCTTAGGCTAATATGAAAAAAGGGACAAATCGAACGGCTAATTGGTTCAATTTTGTCCATGGCGCCGGCCTTGCACTTGTGCAATAGGTGAAGTAGCTCCCAAAACCGATGCCAGAGATATGATGACCTTGGACAATATACGCGGATTGGGCATTGGAGTCGTTATGGAAGCTGGGTTATGGCGTGGTTCCCATCTACGACATGGTTGCGGGCCGACCGTATTCCAAGTCTGGCTAAGATGCTGCCACGCACTGGTCTGGTCGGGGAGGTGGTGCGTGTCGATGCTGAGCTATCTCCCAGTGGCTCCGGGTGTAGCATGGTGTGGTGACGAAACCCACACTTTCGGCAAGTCATATTAGAGTGGCATTCTTCCACGGTGTGGATCTTTGCCAGGCCATTTCGGCAGTACTGGAACGTTCGGATGACCGGCCGTCTGCTGGATACCCTCATTAACACGTATTCGGGGCAGAATCGCAAGTAGTGTCGCTGGTTGCACAGAACGCAACGATAAACTTCTCGCACGAGGTTTGGGGTATAGCTTTCGTTTCTGAAAGGAAAATGGTGTTAGTATCTGCTTTGAATAGGGCATGAATTGTAATGAGTGTGTAAAATGCAAGAGATGAAGATGAAATATATGAAATGAGCTAAGAAGTGATGAAAAGTGTTATGCTATTGAATTTGCTTGATTTAATAAAGGTAGATAACATAATTTGACTATTGGCCGAGTGATTGTCCCAGAAGCAGTGAGAATATCAGCTACCCTAATATTTGTGTCGGAACCGTGATGAGTTTTGACTATTCTTCCGAGACGCCAATGAATGAATTTTGAAAATTCTTGAAGCACATTTCGGCTTGCACCGATAAAGTTTCTTCCATTGTCAGAGACTACCCGATGGGATTGTCCCCGCCTCCCAACGAAACGCGAGAATGCCGCCTCAAAAGCTGCGGAGGATAACTCAGAACAGGGTTCCAAATGAATGGCTTTGATAGAGAAACATATAAAAATATATGCGTATCCTTTTATGAGTCGTCGTAATGAAGAGCTTTTAAGTTCGAAAGGTCCAGCGAAATCTATGCCAGTGATTTGAAAAGGAGGCGTAATCGACATATTTCTGGGCGCCATTATTTATTTGCGAGCATGGTTTATGCTTGTACAGAATACTTGTTTTGCATTTACGTATTATGCTTTTTATCCGTGGTTTGAGACGAGAGATATAGTATTCGGTTTGCACCATTCTGCACAGTTGTGTGCAACCAGCATGAGCAAGGAAAGTGTGCAAATGTCCGAGATATAAATGACAGAGACGAGAATTTCCGGGAAGAAAGACGGGATACCGTTCATTGTAAGGAAGGAATACCGTTAACGCGTAATACTTGGTTCGAATCGACAAATGGGTTTAAATTCTTTAAACTGCTTTTTTCTGGTAAGATTTCGGTCTTAATTAATATGCGGTAATCATTTTCAAATGTTTGCAATGTATGTTTCCCATGCCCATGGGGGTTTTGAAATCCACCAAAGGACAATTGAAGAATCCGTCCACAATGTTATACCACTAACTTTGAAATCGAATGTTGATGTGACGTAATTAACTAACATAGCGAGAAGATGTGCTCCATTGAGCTCTAATCGTGGCAGACGTACGGGCTTGAGGGGGGCAACTTTACTTTTAGCTATTAATAAGTTGGAGAATACTACAGATTTTTTCGTCTGACATCTTAAACAAGCACACGCGCAAAATGCTGCCTGCGATGCATCTGAGAAGCCATGAATCTCAATATTATCTGTGGGGCAATATTGAACCCACCTAGGTATAGAAATTGCTTCCATATGTCCTATATCGGAGACGAGGGCATCCCATTTATGCTGGGAATCTGTGCTTATATTGTCATCCCATCCCAGACCTTCCAGCCAGAGCTGCTGCATCAGACTTTTTGATCTTATCACCACAGGTGTTATCCACCCTGCTGGATCGAACAGCTGCGCTACCACCGATAGTACTTGACGCTTGGTCATATTTTGATTCTGTTGAATTGAATTGTTGAATTGGCGTTTAGTTATGGCAGAGCATAACTAAACGTGTCTGTTAGTGCATTCCACTTGATTCCCAACGTTTTGGTTGTGCTTGATTCTTGTAATTGAAGAAATTCTGAATCATAGAGACCTTCTTGAGGCAAGTGCGACAGAAGTTTTGGGTTATTGGCAGTCATTTTCGTTAGAGGAAGACCTGCACTTTTTAGCACGGCTATGATATCATTTTTAGATTTGATAGTTTCTTCGATTGAAAAACCTCCGGACAAGATATCGTCGACATACGTTTCTTGTCTAATATTTTAGCAACCTTGGGGTACTGACTTTCGGAATCCGTTGCTAACTGCAATAAAGTGCGTATAGCGAAAAACGGCGCTCAATTTATTCCGAAAGTCACTGTCTTTAACTAATAGTCTTTAACAGAGCTTTCAGGAGTTAGTCGAAACAGCATTCTCCGGTAGGGCCTATCTTCCGGATGTACCAAAATCTGCCGGTACATCTTCTGGATATCCCCGCTAAAAACGTACTGGTATTTTCTCCAATTTAATATTATGGATGTCAAATCTGATTGTAATGTGGGTCCTGTGTAAAGGACATCATTTAACGACTGACCAGACTTTGTTTTTCGCGATGAGTTGAAAACAATTCTCACCTTTGTGGTTTTATGTTCTGGCCGCACTACGGCGTGATGGGAAAGATAGAACGAGTTAAGCTTTCCATCCGAGCTTATTTCTCGAGACGAAGTTTCTTCCGCATGATTCAGTGAAATGTATTCGTTCAAAACTGCGTTTTATTGGGATTCTAACTCGGGATCTTTCGAAATATTTTTCTCCATGCGTGTACACTGCGCTAGAGCAATAAATCGAGACGAGCCGAGACATAATGAATCCGGAAATTCGTTTTTAAATGGTAGTCTCACCATGTAGCGTCCGTCTGCTGTGCGCGAAGTTGTCTTTACATAAAATTCCTCGCAAAATTTATCTTCAGCAGAGATGTATGGAGACTTAGGAATTTCTTCTTGTTCCCAAAATTTGCATAAGTATCACATAGAGAAGATTCTTCGCTCTCTATTACATTTGGTGAAAAAGAATTGATGGTCTCAGTTTTCATGGGACCGCTGAGAACCCATCCGAATATTGTGTTATATGCTGACGTATTACCACAAATATTCTTCCTTTTGTCCTCAAAGTTAATGAATCTTTCGGAATCATTGCCCAAAATCATGTCTATTTGGGACGACTTATTAAAATGTGGGTCTGCCAGATCTAGATCCTCAAGATCTGCAGGATTGGATATTTCAAAGGAGACCGAAGGAAGCTTCTTTGTCACCTTAGGTAAGATTATTGCGGAAATTGTGAAAGGAATATTCTGTTTCTTGGCGACTATCACCAGCTGACATCTTTATCAGAGGTTTGTTTCTGTCCAAATATACCAACTATATCACAATGGGATTTCGAAGTGGGAATTTGTAATCTATTTCTAATTCTTTTGGAAAGAAAAGTTGTTTCAGAACAAGGATCTATTAAAGCCCTTACTAGGAAGAGTTCTCCTTGATGCTCGATTTCACCTAATGCTGTTCGAAGCAGAATCATGCCACTGTTTGACGAAAAATTCGCCTGGATGTGAGAAGAACGATTTTGCTGAGAAGTAGAGGGCGCCTCCAATTGAGGCGAGCGATTTTGCTTATTTTTGACTGAATTTTGACTATTGTGAGGTATTTTTCCAGAATTCCTTAGCGGTTTCTGTTCATCCGTATTCTCTTCATGGCTTCTCAAATGTAGAAGGCTATAATGCTGCTTGTGGCATATCACGCATGTGCCAGTGGTTTTGCATTTGGTTTTGATGTGAGACGAAGATAAGCAGTTACAGTAAATTTTATTTTTAAACACAAAATTTCTGCGCTGTTGGGCTGTAAGCTTGCGGAATTCTGGGCATAATCGAAGAAAATGTCTGGAATCGCAGAAAGGACAAGAAAGGTTAAGATTTTCTTGCGAATGAAAAGTTTGGATTTTGCGAGCACCTTGTGGCTGCAGGGAATTTTCAGACGAGCGAGTATGTTGATACGAATTTCTTTCTTTTGTTGACCTAATGCTTGAAATGCGTTCAACTATTTCATATCGGTTTATCAAGAAATCATCAAGCTGGGCCCAGGTTGGCAACTCTCTGTGTGATTTTAGCGATTGCTCCCAGAGATAAAGAGTTTCATCTGGTAATTTTGTAGAAATTAAGTATATCAGTATTGGGTTCCAACTTGTGATATCAACTTCCAGAGTCTTTAGAGTACATAGACAGTCATTTACTGTGGATTGGATCTTTTGGATCGATTCACTGTTTTCCACCGTGGCTACAGGAATGTTGAACAGTATTTTCAACAGATTAGGACCAAAACTCTAGCTGTGCTAAAAAAGCGGTTACGTATACCGAATGATAGTTAGTTCCAATTGATATTGGTAGCGGGTACGAAAGAGACGAAATTTATAAAATTATTTAGCTTGATTCGTATTATTTAATTAATTTGTATAGTTTCAATTTGAAACTAACATGAGACGAGAAATTGGCGAGGTAAAGTAAATTTTTACCCTTTATTTAAAATCTATCTCCATCAAATTTTGTAAAATGCATAAAGATTTTGATAAATTGCGAAAATCTCATAAAACAACAATCACGTTATTCGTCAGAGTTCCCTTCGCAAGAAGAAATGATTCAGAAGTTGGCAAAATTATTTTTTTTTAATTGCAACTAACATACATTTTAATCGAAAAGTATGAAGTAAGGATAACGTCCAATTTAACTGAGACAAAAGTAAAATTGATCCCAGTAATTTATGAGATATCGAATAAAAATTAAATTTTAATTGAATTTAATTTCTATTTTTCTTATTTTTAAATATTGAAGAACTAAAACATATTCCATTCGATTTGCATTGATAATACATTTGAGGCAGAGTTTATTTTAGATTATATTTTCAATGTAATTTATTTCAATTTTAGAGACAAAATGAGAAACAGGCCGTTCAAATTCAAATTTATTGACAAATTTATAAACAGGCAGTTCAATTTGCATTATTCAATTTTATTCACAAATTGATAAACAGGCAGTGCAATTCACATTATTAAATTTTATTGACAAATTGATAAACAGGCAGTTCAATTCACTTTATTCAATTTTATTGACAAATTAATAAACAGGTAGTTCAATTCAATACCATTTGAATATTTTATTTCATTATTTTTTATTTCAATTTTAATGAACAAATTGAGAAACAGGTAACATCAATAATCCTATTTTTATATTATTAACATTTCTCCCCAGGAAACAATATATATGTTCAGTAATTATCATCAGATAACTATTGAATTTCAGAGACATTTTTAATTAAAGTTGAAAAAGCAGCCGTCTTATTTCGATGTTTATAGAGTTCGATACGTACATCACTGCGAGATATGAAAATTATCAAATTATATAAATTTTTGTTCGAATTTTCAAATAAATTTTGATTCAAAATCGAGATTCCAGTGTATTTAATTCAATTTATTGGATGTATAACTTATCTCTTTTTCCATTATAACTTGAGAATATCGTAAATTAAAAGCAATTTAATTTAATTCACCTTCAATATCCAGATTGAAAAGACAGCAAAAATTGAAAACTTTTGGAAAAAATAATTTTTGAAATTTCAGAAACAAATCTGAAGGTGCAATTCAAGATTCATTAAATTTGAAATTAGTTTGGATCCAAAAATGTATAAACAACTGATTAAATTCAACTCGTAATAGAAGTTGCAGCTAAATTGGTTGAAGATTAAGAAGGGAATGGATTAGTTCGATCTCAGTCGAATTTTTCAGAACATTGTTGATATAAAATTGAGTCATAAGGAATTAAATCAATATTTATCGAATAAGGAATTCATATTCTTCAAATTGTGATTAAATTTGATTCGAATTGAGAATTCCATTACATTTACTTCATTTATTGAATTTATAGTTAATTTAGTTTACGATCAGAGAAACCAGCAAATATTTTGTTTTTATTTTATTGAATTTTAGATAAGTTTATTTTGTATTTATTTAAACTTGAAATATCAGCATTTTCATATACATATTTTCACAAAATACTCAATTATTTCAAATTTCTGTTCAAAAAATCAAGCTAAAAAATTATATTGAATCGATTCGTATTCATATTAGTTTTCTAAATTCACTTTAAATTTAGAAACATTTTTAATAAATGTGCAATTCCATTTTTATATGTTGTAAAAAGAAATATGTAAAAAATAATTGTGTGTAAAAAATATAAATAATAAAAATTACTATTCATGCGTGTTACTATTCATGCTGTTATATTTATATATTTCTTTATACATATATAATTTTCCAATCATTGTTTAATTGGTTATAAACAATTTCAATTTAATTTCCTTCATAAAGCTTTACTGTGTATTTGCTCTGTGTAAAGTCTAAAGAATATAAACAATTATTTTTTCTTTGGTGTATACAATGATCATTCACAATGGGTGTTCATATGAATGTTATTGTTCGCTTTGATAATTCTTCTATATTCCTTTCGAGCAGTGGCGACAACGGCAGCGCTGCGCGCAGTGACTAGCTCTGTCGTGGACAGCGATGCCAACTTGGTGATTTTTCCGCTACTTGTGGTGATTTTTGATCTCAAAATACCACTGTTTTGTAGAAGTAGTGATTTTTCAGAAAAACCACCACGGTAGTGTTTTTAAGGATTTTTTGTAGTGATTGTAGTGATTTTTTACAAAATACCCAATAATGTATTAAATTCCAACTAAACAAATAAGAAATCAAAATTTTATATACATTCACTTTTATGACCGGAAGAGTTGGGAGAAAATAATACTATTTTACTTTGCCAAGAACAATTCTAAGTCATTTATTAGTAATTTAATCCTAATAATGGAAAACAAACACGACTGTTAGGTTTATGTTATACTAGCGGACCCGGCGAACTTCGCCTCGCCCCAATTTAACCCAATTAAACTCCAGAGTGATAATAAAACACAGATAGTTAAAATTTTAATGCGATTTGTTTAAAAGGAATCGAAATCAGTAGAGAGCGATGTGATAAAGAACAAACAACGAAGACAGAAGACAGGCAACGTACAGATGACCGTGCGAAAAACAGGGAAATTCGAGATAAATTCCACAGACTTCCTACGATTTGTCTTGAGATTTATTGATTGTCATCGTAAAAGCCAATCGTACAGGGAACTGAATCCGCTTGAATTGGGATGAAAGATCAGTTGGAATAATCGGAATTCGTGGGATAAGGACTTCCTCTTCTTTGAATTTTCCCTTGATGATCGTCGCCTGAATCACATTGTGCATCAGTTTCATAATGGACAACCGCGAACTATGCACAATTTCGGATGATTCAGTTCCTCGTTCGACGATGTGAACTCGCAAAAATTTGCCGGGAACAATATCAATGCAGTGGAAACATCAACAGTAATTTGGCCATTGCCAATCGCCAACAGTTGTTTCGAGAATTCAAGAGCCGATGAGTCGTTCTGCAACGCGACTCTCATGTTCGTGGTCAATTTCAACTTCTTGACATGCCGCCACAAAGACCACGATTTCAGGCATGCATTAATTTCATCGGCAGTAGATTTCGGGATGACGGTAAGCGTTTGACGAAAATCTCCGGAGAGCAATATCATAGACTCACCAAATTGTCTCAAATCACGTCGTAAATCCTTCATCGTTCGGTCAACTGCCTCCAGAGCTCGTTTATGCGCCATCGTGCATTCATCCGAAATTATGATTTTGCAGTGCCCGCAATCCAATAAGATAACCTTACCTCTTATACTCAAACTTATTATCTGAAAAAATTTTCGAACTGATAAATATCGCGTTGAATTTTAATTGATCGTAATGCTTGTACCGTTTGTCGTTGTGATGCGCGAAATCAGTGTAACAATACGCAAAACTCGAATAAATTGCAGCAAGAAAAATAGCACATACTCGTACATGTGTTTAATAGAAAACTTTTTTGTTTAATAGAAAATTAATAAAAAAAATTTGGATTGAAAAAAAGAACAGTAGATAGGAACAGTAGGAATCTCGCAAGAAATAGCTATTTTCGATTTTCCCAATTTTCCGACACTTCCGGAGGGTTTTTCCAAAATTTTCTTGTGTATTCTTTTTATTTGGCCGGAGACCTGTCCGAATTGGTGCTAATCACCGAAATCGGTCCAGGCGTTCTCGAGTTATAAGCGTAGTAACTAACATCACTTTCTTTTATATATATATAGATAAGTTCTTATTTTTGTTTTTGTACTAAAATGTTACAAACATTATCTAAATGTTTAATCTATATAAATAAAAATGGAAAAATGTTTGTATGTATGTATGTGTTTTATAGACGCTTAAACTACTGGACCGATTTTAAAATTTTTTGTTTTGTTTGAAAGCTATTTTGTCTGAGATGGTTTTGGAAAAAAAAAATTTGCAAAAAGTGGGCGGGGAAAATGTGGGCGTGGCAAATCGTTTGTTTGTCTGTCTGAAATTGAAATTTGTTCAAAAATGGACGGGATCGGAAATCTAAATCTGGGGCAACGAAGTGGACCGGGTCCAGCTAGTGTTTAATAAATATATTTAATTCAAAACCAGTAAGGAAGGGCTAAAGTCGGGCGGTGCCGACTATATAGTACCCTACACCACTCTCGTAATATTGAATAACTCTGATATATAAATTTTGTAATTCATGTATAAATTGTTTACATAAATTTACTTTTGGGACATTTTATACTTAAATAATACCCTGTACCACAGTGTGGTGTTAGGTATAACAACGATTGGATCTAAAGAGCCAAATCGGATGAAACATATATATGGGAGCTATAGCTAATAACCGATTTTCTTCAAATTCGGTAGTGTTGGTTCATGGATCAAGAAACTCTACTATTCTAAATTTCAACACGATTGGACGTAAAATACAGCTTTTATAGGACTAAAGGTCCAAATCGGACGAAACATATATATGGGAGCTATAGCTAAATCTTAACCGATTTTCTTCAAATTCGGCAATGTTGGTTCATGGATCAAGAAACTCTACCATTCTAAATTTCAAAACGATCGGATGTAAAATACAGCTTCTATAGGACTAAAGGACCAAATCGGACGAAACATATATATGGGAGCTATAGCTAAATCTTAACCGATTTTCTTCAAATTTGGCAATGTTGGTTCATGGATCAAGAAACTCTACCATTCTAAATTTCTAAACGATCGGATGTAAAATACAGCTTCTATAGGACTAAAGGGCCAAATCGGACGAAACATATATATGGGAGCTATAGCTAAATCTTAACCGATTTTCTTCAAATTCAGCAATGTTGGTTCATGGTTCAAGAAACTCTACCATTCTAAATTTCAAAACGATCGGATGTAAAATACAGCTTCTATAGGACTAAAGGGCCAAATCGGACGAAACATATATATGGGATCTATAGCTAAATCTTAACCGATTTTCTTCAAATTTGGCAATGTTGGTTCATGGATCAAGAAACTCTACCATTCTAAATTTCAAAACGATCGGATGTAAAATACAACTTCTATAGAACTAAAGGACCAAATCGGACGAAAGATATATATGGGAGCTATATCTAAATCTGCACCGATTTTCTTCAAATTCGGCAATGTTGGTCCATGGATCAAGAAACTCTACCATTCTAAATTTCAAAACGATCGGATGTAAAATACAGCTTCTATAGGACTAAAGGGCCAAATCGGACGAAACATATATATGGGAGCTATAGCTAAATCTTAACCGATTTTCTTCAAATTCGGCAGTGTTGGTTCATGGATCAAGAAACTCTACCATTCTAAATTTCAAAACGATCGGATGTAAAATACAGCTTCTAATGGTCTAAAGGACCAAATCGGACGAAAGATATATATGGGAGCTATATCTAAATCTGAACCGATTTTCTTTAAGTTCGGCAATGTTGGTTCATGGATCAAGAAACTCTACCATTCTAAATTTCAAAACGATCGGATGTAAAATACAGCTTCTATAGGACTAAAGGGCCAAATCGGACGAAAGATATATATGGGAGCTATATCTAAATCTGAACCGATTTCAACCAAATTCGATAGCGATCTTAACAGCCGCGAAATACTCTAAACTGCAAAATTTCAGAACGATCGGAGTGAAATTGCGACCTGTAGTCGACGAACAACTTTACATGGACGGACGGACGGACGGACATCGTTAAATCGGCTCAGCTAGTGATTCTGAGTCGATCGGTATACTTTAAGGTGGGTCTAGCTGTGTTATTTTAAGGTGTTACAAACATCTGCCATGAAACAAACTTATAATACCCTGTACCACAGTGTGGTGTAGGGTATAAATATTTTGTTGTTGGTTTTTAAAAACAATTCATGGTTAACATTTGTAGTCAGTGTAAGCGTTTTTGTTACATTTTCTTATTTTCTCACAGCGATTTTTGGCATTTTTCATACTTTCTTGGTAGTGATTTTGTAGTGGTTTCTGCACAGTTGTTCCGTAGTGATTTTTGCATCGGAAGAGTTGAGAACACTGGTCGTGGATATGATAACGTATGGTGAGATGAGTGATACCCATATGATGTGGTCGTTCTCTTTATTTATTTATTTTTCTTTTATTTACCGGTTAATTTACACTCAAAAAATTATGTTTGTTGAAATATTGTGCGTGATGGCGATATGTGTGGGTATGATTTAATGTGATGAGTATTGTTATTTTTAGGAAAAATAGAACAATTTTACCTTCATAATTACTGTGTCAATTATTTTCACGTCCAAGTTTATGTTGTTTCTCATGTTATGTGCTGAGCCGTGAGACTTGATATTGCCTTTTATGGAGAGCCAGTTCTCTTCTCTCACTTTCTGTTCACTGTTTCACAAATTTTGATGTAAGAGATACATATATGTACATATGACTTTATGTGCTATAAGTATTTGTTTACTTTATGCAATTTATGGAACTATGTGTATGGAAATTAGCGAATTTTGCTTTTTTCTGTGCAATAATGAAACCGGCAAGTTTTGTGTTTGTAGTCTTTTTATTGAAAATTTTCTGGCTTTTGACGGACGGGCGGATTTTTCGAGAAGTTCAAATCTTTTTGATATTTCGAACTCCTCGGACGGACGCACTTTGATAATTTTTTTCTGATTTCAGGCACTTCGATATTTTCATTTCTTTTCCTGTTTGCGTATTTTTTGGTTTTATTTATTAGTGTTTAAGTTTTTTTTTAATAAACACCTTTACGCTGCAAACATAAGTTTAGTCGATTTTATCTCTTTATGGCCTTGAATTGCCATACTTTAATCCTTTTTAGCCACTTTAATTCACTTTTAACATTTTAATCGCCTTTCTAATTTTGTTACTTTTAACCTTCAATTTTTACCTTTTAGCTTCTAACTTCTAGCTTTTAACTTTTAATCCTTTAACTTATAATCTTTTAGCATTTAACTTTTAGACTTCTTTAACCAATTTAAACGCTTCTTATAAACATTTTTACCATTTTCATCTTATATTTTCCTTTTTTCGTGATTTTATCGAGTTTTTAACCAAATTTACGCTGATTTTTTGTTCCACTTTTTCACATTATTTAATTCTTTCTTACTTTTGACACCTTTATTGTATTTACTGTGCTTGCATTATTTGTTTTTGCGGCGTATTGGTTGATTTAAAAAGGAGCAATCACTTACCGACGACAAATACAACTGTGAGAACAGTAAGAGATGGGAGAGATGAAGTTACCTCATTGTTGATGCTGATTTTATGACGTTTTATCGTTCAATTACTGCTTCCTTGTACGGCAGCGGAGGACCATGAAGAAAATCTCAGAGATTTAGTGGATTACGGCAACTGTGACAATTGATAGATTGTGGATGCTTGAGGATTTTAACGCAGTGGACTGTAAATGATGGTTGGTTTAAGTGAAATTATTCCTCTCGCCATGAGGAATAATTTCACATAAGATAATAGCGAATGAGATGAAAAGTAAAGAAAAAAACCACAAAGTTGGTTAGAATATTTTTTTTAAAACGATTTATTGGAGATGAGATGCTCACCCTTATATTTCAATCAGCCAAGTGAACGAGGAACAGATTTCCTCTCACCAAGTTAACTTTACATGTTAATATAACGTTAATTTCGGATTTAAAATTCAGTATGTCCGTACTTAGTCTATTACAATACTAATAACAATTCTATTTAATCTATTACAATCCATTGTATCTTAAGATTAGGGTGGCTTAGGCTAATATTAAAAAAGGGACAAATCGAACGAGTAATTGGTTAAATTTTTCCAAGTACAATGTAATACCATTGCAAAATGTGCAACGTATGTGCTGTCTATGTATGCATTGGAGACTATACTCGCATCCAACCAATAGATATCCGTATAAAGAATAAGGCAGCACTCACCCTAAGACGTATACAAGTGACGGGGGAATGGCTAAATCGAGTCCACAACACGTACCATCAGAAGATATTACAATCACAGGGCGGTCGTATTCAAAAAATAGAAATCTTCGACTGCATTCCTGAAGAGCGACTTACAACTACCTGTGATTCGTTTCTGCCAGACAGACGCTCCTGGGAAAACGTAACACGAGCTTAGAAAATTGGAAAACTTTCTAATCCACGAAGATGAGTTGAAGCACTGAGCAGTGATGGCTTACCAAACTGTATGGAATAGCGTGACAGTAGGAGCAACTGCTAAGATACTGTGGGGTGACTCAAATGAGAGAATCAGGTAGTTTTCACTCAAACTTAAAAGCACATCTTAATCGCATTCAGGGAAAGCATCGAAACTATAGTACAGTACTACAGTTTTCTGTGTCACTGCCCGGCTTTCAAACATGCAAGATCCCGATATTTCGGGTCCGACATATTGCCAGACATGACTCATCTCAGAGGATATGACTAGAAGATACTGAGGAAATTCGTGTCTAGTACCGATTATCTGTAACTCGTGAGGGATAAAAAAAATCATAAATAAGGAACGCACAATAGGCCGAATCAGTGGCTTAAGTATATGTCCATGGACATGAGACTTTAAAAGTCTAGTCCCTTCAACCTAAACTAACCTAAGTCGTAATCAACCAGTGTTCACACGAAACCTTTCCCCACTTCTGTCCTCCAAGGTCACTTTAGATTATTTGCTACTATTATCAAGATATGTGCCAATGGCGGCTCCATGCAGTCTTACGCCAAACTCTTCCGTCACGCACTTAGCGGATTACAACTTCCACGTCCACCGTCCTGCTGTTTTGAGCAACCAACGCATTTCATGGTTTCTGCATGAGTTGTTATTTTGTGCACCGTAACATTACGTTTGGTTTTTAGATATAGCAATTTTCTTATGCAGGAATCGAAGCACGGTAAATGGCAGAATCTTCGTTTTTTTTTGAGACATATTTCTATTTTGTCTGGGTAAATTTGTAGTAAAACTTCGTATAAGTGTAGTCAATAACCAATACCGGTAAGGAAAGGCTAAAGTCTGCCGGGACCGACTATATGATACCCTACACAACACTCTGTAGCCAAATCGGACGAAACATAGATATGGGAGCTATAAAAAAATCTGATCCGATTTTTTTCAAGTTCGGCAATGTTTGTCCATGGATCAAGAAACTCTACAATGCTAAATTCCAAAACGATTGGTTTTAAACTACAGCTTCTATAGGGCTAAAGGGCCAAATGGACGAAATATATATATGGGAGCTATATCTAACTCTGAGCCGATTTTCTTCAAATTCGGCAAAGTTGGTCCATTGATCAATAAACTGTACAATGATAAATTTCAAAACAATTGGATATAAAATACAGTTTCTATAGGGAAAAAGGCCAAATCGGACGAAACATATATATGGGAAATATAGCTAAATCTGAACCGATTTTCTTCAAACTCGGCAATGTTAGTCCATGGATCAAGAAACTCTACCATTCTAAATTGCAAAGCGATTGGATGAAATATACATCTTCTACAGGACTAAAGATCCAAATCGGATGAAACATATATATGGCAGTTATAGCTAAATCTTAACCGATTTCAACCAAATGCAAAAGGGTTCTTTTCAGCTGCGAAATTTCAGAACGACATGCAAAATTTCAGAACGGTCAGAGTGAAATTGCGACATGTAGTCGACGAACAACTTAAGATGGACATCGACTCAGCTCGTAATTCTGAGTCGATTGGTATACTTTAAGGTGGGTCTAGCTATAAACAAACTTATAATAGCCTGTACCACAGTGTGGTGTAGGGTATAAGAAGCAGGTGTACTATGACGATTTTAACATTTTCCAAATTGCGAATTGTGAAGAATACTGGGTTTATTAAAAAAATATATCTTCTTATCGGTAAAAGTACATAATTTTTAAAAGAGCATACAGATTTTAGCGATGTTTGTGTCGGATTAAAGGTTTTAATCTCTGCTTATGGATAAATAAAAAAAAATTTGGTTCGACGCCATGGACCAAATAACAGCTTGTTTCTCTTACTTACTATAAAATGTATATATTTAATGTTGCAGAAAAAGTAGAAGACCATGTCCTATTACCATAAACCATTTTTACAATGTAGTCTAATGAAGCATTAGCATCAATTACAAAACACAACTTCAGTTTTGACATGACATGGTTAAATGGACAGACATGGTTAAATCGACTCAGCTAGTAATTCTGAGTCGATCGGTATACTTTAAGGTGGGTCTAGCTATAAACAAACTTACAATACCCTGTACCATAGTGAGGTGTAGGGCATAAAAAGCAGGCCTACTATGACGTTTTAAAATTTTCGAAATTGTGAAGAATACTGCGTTTATTCACACAGAATACAGTTTGGTTGCCTCAACCGAATTATTTGCCAACCGAATTTTAGTAGATCTGTCTACTATCATGCGATTCCATTAGGACAACCAATAATTTGGTTGTGGTATATTTCTGCTTCCATGTTGACAACAATCGTATTTGGCTGCGCCAACTACGAAAATGGTGGCTTAAATTATCTGTTGTAGTTGCCACAACAAACTGTTTTAAAAAATTGGTTGTTCTGACAATTTGTCAGTCATATACTACCGACAATTAATTAAAAACAGTTTTCATTAATTTTTATTTTATTTATTGAACAAAAAAAACAATACATAACAACATTAAAAATTCCATATTACAAATTCATCACTATTATGAGATGTGGAAATATTTGACACACATTTTAGTACAGTAAAAAAAAAACAAAACTTGTATGCAAATATCGATTAACCCTGTGCTTTCAATTTCATGATTGTTGCTTTTATTTTTTATTTATGTAAAACATTTTGCACAACATATTCTGCATTCCACACATTATTATTCACACGAGATTATTTTTGATTACCTATACCGTTCTTGGCCAAAATGTTGAAGATTTTTTTATGTCGAGTAATTTTATTTTTTGTTTGTCATGTATCCGCAAAAGAACAGCAACCAAAATACATTAAATTATTCTAAACTAGCTGGACCCGGTCCACTTCGTTGCCCCAGATTTCAGATTTCCGATCCCGTCTATTTTTGGACTAAAAACTCAGGAATCTCTCTAACAAATTTCTCAAGATATATCAATTTCAAAACATGGCTCATGTTGGCGGGGTTACTACCATTGGTCCAATCCCTCCAATTTTGTTACCAATCACGTAGCCTGTCACCAGATAAATATACACAAAATTACAGCAATCTCGCTAACAAATTGTGCTAGATTTCTCAATTTCAAAATTTTACCTATATGGGCGGGGCTAAGCCCATTGGTGCGAACTCCCCCATTTTCCGATCCCGTCCATTCTTGGACAAATGACCTGAACTGCCACCAGATACATATACACAAAATTACAGCACTCTCGCTAACAGATTGTGCAAGACACGTCAATTGAAAAAATTGGCTTGTACGGGCTGGGCTACACCCACTGGTCCTATTCCGCCAATTTTTGGGTCATCACTTTGTTCGCACATTAGGCATAATGCACTTTTTAGATATTTAGAATTTAGATAGCGATGCATTTAAAATCGGGGGTAACATATATATGGGGACTATATCTAAATCTGAACCGATTTTCTCACAATTTGGCAGTATTCCTTCATGTAATAACAAACCTCTTTCTGCCGAATTTCGTACTGATCGGATATAAAATACAGTTTCTACAGCGCTTACATGTCAAATCGGGGGTAACATATATATGGGGGATATATCTAAATCTGAACCGATTTTCTCCGAATTTGGCAGTGTTTATTTATGTAATAAGAGAACTCTTTCTGCCGAATTTCGTACTGATCGGATATAAAATACAGTTTCTACAGCGCTAATTTTGACATGGGCAGCGAAGCGCACCGGGCTCAGCTAGTCTATATATATAAAAGATAGTGTCTCTTTGTGGGTTTGTGTGTTTGTTCCGTATAGACGTCTAAACGGCTTGACCGATCATCTTGAAATTTTCACAGAATGTACATGTGTAGGGGGTGCTGAAAATAGGGTACTTGAATTTTGGATATACCAAGTGGGCGTGGACTCGCCCTATGGGTCAAATTTTGGTATTGAGAAAAATTTTTAGCTAGAGTGCTGAAATTTTTTGTGTATGCATTTAGTGGCGTAAATGGGCGGAATCAGACCAATGGGCGTGGCACCGCTCATTTAAGCCAAATTTTGAAATTGAAATATTTTCCACAATTTATTAGCGAGAGTTCTGTAGTTTAGGTTATATGTATCTGGTGACAGTCTACGTGATTGGTCCAAAAATGGGCGAGATCGGCCCAACGGGCGTGGCCCCGCCCACATAGACAAAATTTTGAAATTTCGATATCTTGCACAATTTGCTAGCGAGAATGCTGCAATGTTGTGTATATGTATGTGGTGGCATTCTACGTAATTGGTCCAAAAATGGGCGGGATGGGACCAATGGGCGTGGCCCCGCCCGTGTAAGCCACGTTTTTAAATTGACATATCTTGCACAATTTGGTAGCTAGAGTGCTGTAATGTTGTACATATGTATCTGGTGGCAGTCCACGTGATTGGTCAAAAAATGGGCGGGATCGGACCAATGGGCGTGGCACCGCCCATATAAGCTAAATTTTAAAAATGTGATATCTTGCACAATTTGTTAGCGAGAGAGCTGGAATTTTCTGTGTATATATCCGTTGGCGAGCTACGTTATTGTTCCAAAAATGGGCGGGATCGGACCAATAGGCGTGGCCCCGCCCATATAAGCCTAATTTTCAAATTGTGATATATTGAACAAGTTGTTACCGACAGTGCTGTAATTTCGTGTATATATATCCGTTGGCGATCTACGTGATTGGTCCAAAATGGGCGGGTTCGGACAAATAGGCGTGGCTCCGCCCATATAAGCCAAATTTTGAAATTGAGATATATTGAACAATTTGTTATCGAGAGTGCTGTAATTTTGTGCATATGTATCTGGTGGTAGTCTACGTGATTGGTCCAAAAATGGGCGGGATTGGACTAATGGGCGTGGCCCCGCCCTAAAACCAATTCTTGAAATTAAGATACCTTGCACAATTTATTAGCGACGGTGCAGTAATTTTGTTCATATGTATCTGGTGGTAGTCTAAGTAATTGGCCCAAAACTAGGCGGAATCGGATCAATGGGCGTGGCCCAGCCCAAGTAAGCAACCTTTTGAAATTGAGGTATCTTGCACAATCTATTTGTGGGAGTGCTGTTATTTTCTGTATATGTCTCTGCTGGGAGTCTATGTGATTGGTCTAAAAGTGAGCGGGATCAGACCAAAGGGTGTGGCTCCGCCCATATACGCCAATTTTTAAATTGAGATATCTTCCACAATTTGCTAGCCATAGTACTGTAATTCTGTTTATATGTATCTGGTGGCAGTCTACGTGATTAGTTCAAAAATGGGCGGGATCAGACAATGGGCCAAAGCCAAATTTTGAAATTGAGATATCTTCGCAATTTCTTAGCGAGGGTGTTCTTATTTTATGGAGAAAATAGGGTACTTGAACTTTTGATATATCAAGTGGGCGTGGCTCCGCCCAGATAAGACAAATTTTAAAATTGAGATATCTTGCACAATTTGTTAGCGAGAGTGTTGTAATTTTGTACATATGCATCCGGTGGCAGTCTACGTGATTGGTCCAAAAATAGGCGGGATCGGACCAATGGATGGCCCCGCCCATATAAGCCAATTAAAATTTGTGTTTGATATATCTTGAGCAATTTGTTAGAGATATCAATGTAATTATGTGCATATATATTTGGTGTCAGTCTACGTAATTAGTCCAAAAATTAACGGGATCGGAAATCTGAAGTCTGGGGCAACGAAGTGGACCGGGTCCAGCTAGTCTATATATATAAACCAGTAAGGAGAGGCTAAAGTCGGATGGTGCCGACTATATAATACCCTACACCACTCTCGTAATCTATCTATATATATAAAAATGAAACGGTCCATTTGTGTAATGGCATCACGTCAGAACGGCTGGAGCGATTTGGATGATTTTTTTTTTATTCGATTCTAAATTTTCACGAGATGGTTTATATAGAAAAAAAAAATTAATTGGACAAAGGGGCGTGGTACCTCCCATACAAATCGCAGGTTAAAAATCCGATATTTCTGCTCCTATTATAGGTATAGTGCTGAAATTTTGTTTGTATGCATTTAATGGCAGATTATGTGAATTTTCCAAAAATGGGCGGAATCGGACCAATGGGCGTGGCCCCGCCCATATAAGCCAAATTTTGAAATTGAGATATTTTGCACAATTTGTTAGCGAGAGTGCTGGAATTTTGTGTATATGTAAACGGTGGCAGTCTACGTGATTGGTCCAAAAATGGGCGGGATCGGACCAATGGGCGTGGCCCCGCCCACATAGACAAAATTTTGATATCTTGCACAATTTGCTAGCGGGAGTGCTGCAATGTTGCGTATATGTATCTGGTGGCATTCTACGTAATTGGTGAAAAAATGGGCAGGACCGGACCAATGGGCGTGGCCCCGCCCATGTAAGCCAAATTTTGAAATTGAGATATTTTGCACAATTTGTTAGCGAGAGTGCTGGAATTTTGTGTATATGTAAACGGTGGCAGTCTACGTGATTCATCCAAAAACGGGCGGGATCGAACCAATGGGCGTGGCACCGCCCATATAAGCCAAATTTAAAAAATGTGATATCTTGCACAATTTGTTAGCGAGAGACCTGGAATTTTGTGTATATATATCCGTTGGCGATCTACGTGATTGGTTCAAAAATGGGCGGGTTCGGACCAATAGGCGTGGCCCCGCCCACAATGACCAAATTTTGAAATTTTTATATCTTGCACAATTTGCTATCGGGAGTGCTGCAATGTTGTGTATATGTATCTGGTGGCATTCTACGTAATTGGTCAGAAAATGGGCGGGATCGGACCAATGGGCGTGGCCCCGCCCTTATAAGCCAAATTTTGAAATTGATATAACTTGCACAATTTTTTATCTAGAGTGCTGTCATGTTGTAGATATGTATCTGGTGACAGTCCACGTGATTGGTCCAAAAATTGGCGGGATCTGACCAATGGGCGGGCCACCGCCCATATAAGCCAAATTTTGAAATTGAATTATCTTGCTCATTTTGTTAGCGAGAGTGTTGAAATTTTGCGTATATGTATGTGGTAGCAGTCTACGTGATTGGCTTTCAAATGGGCGGAATAGGACCAGTGGGCGTGGCCCAGCCCATATTTTGATATATCTTGCAAGTATTATATAGGAAATACATGAACAAAAATGCTCGGTATGCGATAATTACAGCTGCTTACTCCAATACAATCGCAATATGATAATGTGATGCAATATCAATGAAACAAGAATTTGGAAATTTTATAAGTATACATTTCTATTTTCTGGACTTTCCACTGAATTCGGTATTTTTTCATTCAGTGAATTTATTACTAATACCAGTAAGGAAAGGCAGAAAGTCGGGCGGGGCCGACTATATAATACCCTACACCTCCCTAACAATGCGATAAGGGTCATTGCGATAATAATTTGGAATAATTGGTAAATGTATTTTGAACCGATAATCGCAAAATTAAGCAATATTCGTTCCTAAATTGAGAAAAATCTTTCTGGAGAACTTTGTAATGATCGGAAGTAAAGTACAACTTCTATAGCGCTTTGTAACCAAATCTGGAGGAACATATATATGGAGGTTATATATAAATCTGAATCGATTTTCCTAGAATACTCATTCATGTAAAATAGAAACCTGTTTCTGTCGAATTTCGTACTGATCGGATATAAAACACAGTCTCTACAGCGCTTACATGTCAAATTGGGGGTAACATATATATATGGGGGCTATATCTAAATCTGAACTGATTTTCTCCGAATTTTGCGGCATTCCTTCATGTAATAAGAAACCTCTTTCTGCCGAATTTCTTACTGATCGGAAATAAAATACAGTTTCTACAGCGCTTGAATTTCAAATCGGGGTTAACATATATATGGGGACTATATCTAAATCTGAACCGATTTTCTCCGAATTTGGCAGTATTCCTTCATGTAATAACAAACTTCTTTCTGCCGAATTTCGTACTGATCGGATATAAAATACAGTTTCTACAGCGCGAATTTTGACATGGGCAGCGAAGCGCACCGGGCTCAGCTAGTATTGAATAACTCTGATATATAAATTTTGTAATTAATGTATAAATTGTTTACATAAATTTACTTTTGGGACATTTTGTACTTAAATAATACACTGTACCACAGTGTGGTGTAGGGTATAAAAACGATTGGATCTAAAGAGCCAAATCGGATGAAACATATATATGGGAGCTATAGCTAAATCTTTACCGATTTTCTTCAAATTCGGTAGTGTTGTTTCATGGATCAAGAAACTCTACCATTCTAAATTTCAAAACGATTGGTTGTAAAATACAGCTTTTATAGGACTAAAGGGCCAAATCGGACGAAACATATATATGGGAGCTATAGCTAAATCTTAACCGATTTTCTTCAAATTCGTCAGTGTTGGTTCATGGATCAAGAAACTCTACCATCGATTTTCTTCAAATTCGGTAGTGTTGGTTCATGGATCAATAAACTATACCATTCTAAATTTCAAAACGACTGGATATAAAATACAGCTTCTATAGAACTAAAGGGCTAAATCGGACGTAACATATATATGGGAGCTATAGCTAAATCTTAACCGATTTTCTTCAAATTCGGTACTGTTGGTTCATGGATCAAGAAACTCTACCATTCTAAATTTCAAAATGATTGGATGTAAAATACAGCAACTTCAGGACTAAAGAGCAAAATCGGACGAAACATATATATGGGAGCTATAGCTAAATCTTAACCGATTTTTTTCAAATTCGGCAATGTTTGTTCATGGATCAAGAAACTCTACCATTCTAAATTTCAAAACGATTGGATGTAAAATACAGCTTTTATAGGACTAAATGGCCAAATCGGACGAAACATATATATGGGAGCTATAGCTAAATCTTTACCGATTTTCTTCAAATTCGGCAATGTTGGTTCATGGATCAAGAAATTCTACCATTCTAAATTTCAAAATGATTGGATGTAAAATACAGCAACTTCAGGACTAAAGAGCAAAATCGGACGAAACATATATATGGGAGCTATAGCTAAATATTAACCGATTTTCTTCAAATTCGGCAATGTTTGTTCATGGATCAAGAAACTCTTCCATTCTAAATTTCAAAACGATTGGATGTAAAATACAGCTTTTATAGGACTAAATGGCCAAATCGGACGAAACATATATATGGGAGCTATAGCTAAATCTTAACCGATTTTCTTCAAATTCGGCAATGTTGGTTCATGGATCAAGAAACTCTACCATTCTAAATTTCAAAACGATCGGTTGTAAAATACAGCTTCTATAGGACTAAAGGGCCAAATCGGACGAAAGATATATATGGGAGCTATATCTAAATCTGAACCGATTTCAACCAAATTCAATAGCGATCTTAACAGCCGCGAAATACTCTAAACTGCAAAATTTCAGAACGATCAGAACAACTTTACATGGACAGACGGACGGACGGACATCGTTAAATCGACTCAGCTAGTGATTCTGAGTCGATCGGTATACTTTAAGGTGGGTCTAGCTGTGTTATTTTCAGGCGTTACAAACATCTGCCGTGAAACAAACTTATAATACCCTGTACCACAGTGTGGTGTAGGGTATAAAAAACTTATACTTTGTAATTTAAACGAGTTGTACACACAGTTTAAAGAAGAAAATATGAATATGAAAATCGGGTTCTCAAAATTTGCACAAATTAGACCTAAACACTGTGTCTTAGCAGGCAGTAGTCGAACTCATACCGTGTGTACATGTTTACATCATGAAAATATAAAACTAATGATTCTCGGTGCAAATATTAAGAAGATAACTAATTCTGAAAGATTATCATTATCAAATTACAAAGATTGCATAAATGCGACTATGTGCAAAGAACCAAAAGTAGAATGTTATGAAAGAAGGTGTAACACTTGTCCAGATATGACGAAAATGAAGGAATATTTAATAAATATTTTTGATAAAAATTGCGTATCGCAAGTGAAATTTGATTTATGGCAACAAACAAACAGGTGCACGCTGGAAACTCTTGTTTACGATGTTGATTCTTTTGTTACCGATTTTTGTGAAAGATTGGAGAAATTAAAAGTCCATGATTTCATTTCAAGACAACAAACAAATTTTTTTAATAAATTGAAAGAAGAATTATCAGAGGGAGAATTTATCATAACGTTCGATTTTGCTGAAAACTATGCTTTTATAAAACAAAATTCAGTACAATCATTCCACTGGAATAACAATCAGGCGACAGTGTTTAGGATTGTTATGTACTATCGGGAAGATGAAAAGGTAAATCATAAGAGCATGGTCGTAATATCTGATGACTTGAGGCACAATACTGTTGCTGTTTATGCCTATCAAAATATTATAATACAATATATTAAAGATACATTCAAAGATATCAGAAAAATATATTACTTCACTGATGGCGCATCGCAGCATTTTAAAAACAGGAACAATTTTTGTAATTTGGCAGCACATAAAAATGAATTTGATATAGAAGCTGAATGGCATTTCCATGCCACTGCTCACGGAAAAGATGCCTGCGATGGTGTAGGAGGTAATTTAAAAAGACTAGCCGCCCGCTACAGCCTACAAGGTCCCCTTAGCCAACATATCCTAAACGCAAAAGATTTATTCAATTGGGCCGCAAAGAATATGAAAGAAACTCAAATATTTTATAGTTCAAAGGAAGAACATGATGCGAGAGAAGTATTTCTCAAACCAAGATTTGAAAATTCAGTGCAAATAAAAGGAACATTGCACTATCATGCATATATACCAACTTCAGACAATAAACTTATAAAGTAAAAACATATTCTAGTTCTGACGACTTTAAAGTTTTCCATGTTCCGTAAATACAAACATATGCATATTATTTAAACTAATACTTTTAAAAATGTGTCTTGAATTACTAAAAACATAATAAATACAACGTAATTGTAATAATTCCACATCTTCATTGCTATATCTAAATAGGTTTTGTGGTTGGCTAAAAACAAAATTGCAAATGTGTTGCATGCATATATGCGTATCAGACGTTGTAATCGATCACTCTCCTCGTTTTATTATAGAACACATTCAATGTGGTTCTATTAAAATTTAAATATCTCGGAAACTAGGAAAAATACCTTTCCAAAATTTTGTCCATCATTAGTACGCTAAAATAGCATTCTTCTGAAAAAATTTGAGTAAAATCGCTTGACCACGCTTTTTTGATATTAGCCAATTAATACTTTGACCTTGAATTTCAATGTCAAATTAATGTTTCTGCAAAAAATGATTACCAACATTGAAAAGCCCATAAAAAAAAGCTTTAGGAAACATGTATTACGAATTGCATGTCGCTCACAAAATCTGACATAAAAGGCGAAGAATAGGAGCATATTTATTAAAATCGACAAAATTAAAGTGCATACAACTGCAGTTGTGGTAACCAGAATGCAGTCATATTTTAGATTAATACTATTTAGGCATACGCCCACATGTCCACCAAATTTCATTCAAATCGGAAAACATTACCAAAAAAAGCTGGCTTCCTGACAAATAATGCTTCGTATATGTATTTGGTGCCAGGATTCGTGATTGGTTCAACAATGGACGGGATCGGAAATCTCAATCTGGGGCAACGAAGTGGACCGAGTCCAGCTAGTCTATATATACAGGGTGGCTGATATGTAATGCAACAAAGTAAAGCGCTATATTTTTTAATTTTATTGTTCAAAAGCAAAAAATGTCGGAATTAACATAAAATTTTAGAAACAGTTTAGATTTGTTCGAATTGGCCACCTTTGGCACGAATTATGGCCTTCAAACGGCCGACAAAGCCATCACACGCTGCACGAAAGTGGCTCTGCGGTATTTTGACCCATTCCCGGCGAAGCGCCGTCTTGAGATGATCGATACGTTGGTATTTTTTAGTGCGAACCTTACTCTCTAAAATGCCCCAGGCGCAAAAGTCCAATGGATTGAGATCCGGAGATCTTGGGGGCCATTGTACGGTAGAAATGAAGCGAGGAACCTCCTTTTTAAGCCATTCTTGGTTGACGCATGCTGAGTGCGATGGTGCTGAGTCCTGTTGGAATGTCCATGGTCTGCGGCCGAAATGTTTGTCTGCCCAGGGCTTCAATACTGTCTTTAGGACATTTTCCCGATAATATTCGGCATTTATTTTGACCCCATGGTCGATAAATACGAGCGGGGAGCGACCATTGGCCGTTACGGCGGCCCACACCATTACCATCGGCGGCGCTTGAGTTCTGGTGGCCAATCGAAGGTGTAAATTTTCAGCTGACCTCTTTCGCAAGTAAACCTGATCATTTTGTTTGTTCACAAACTGCTCAATTTGGAATGGCTTCTCATCGGAGAAAACCAAATTCGGTAACTGGCCACTTTCGTGCAAGCGAAGCAACTCCTTGGCTCTTTCCAGTCTAACTTGTTTTTGTGCATCGGTGAGCTCTTGCACTTTTTGGAACTTCAATGGCTTTAGTCCAAGCTCATTTTTTAATATGTGTTGTATCAGTTCTCGCGATATGTTCAGCTCACGAACAATTTTTCTACCACTGCGGCGTGGATTTCGATCAAATCTGGCCTTCACTTTTCGGATCATTTCTGGTGTTGTTACCGTTTTTTTTTCGTCCACTTTTTGGACGCGATGCAACACTGCCAGTATCACGGTAACGAGCAACGGTACGAGAAACAAAAGATTTATTCACATTTAAATGCTGGAGGGCTCTAACGATAGCCACTTTTGTTTTTCCAAATATAAAGCAATCACACTATCACGCTTGAATTCCATCACGAATAACTTTTTTTCTGAATGCAATAGATCAAAATGCTTTTGTAAGCTTTTGTAAGAATGTGTGTTTCTTGGTTTGTTTGTTTGTACCGTATAGACGTCTAAAGGGCTGGACCGATCTTCTTGAAATTTTCACAGAATGTACATGTGTGGGGCGTGGTGAAAATAGGGTACCTGAATTTTCGATATATCAAGTGGGCGTGGCTTCGCCCACATAAGACACATTTTAAAATTGAGATATCTTGCACAATTTGTTAGCGAGAGTACTGGTATTTTGTGTATATGTATCTGGTGGCAGTCTACGTGACTGGTCTAAAAATGGGCGGAAACGGACTAATGGGCGTGGCATCGCCCATATAACTCAAATTTTTAAATTTATATATTTTTCACAATTTGTTGGTGGAAGTAATCGTGATTGGTTCAAAAATGGACGGGATCGGAAATCTAAATCTGGGGCAACGATTCAGCCGGGTCTAAAACGGCTGAATCGGTTTTGATGAAATTTTCAGGGAATGTTCAGATAAGCCTAGAGGGTGACATAGGTTTTATAAGTTCTTGATTGAGGAGGGTGGGTTCGCCCATATAAGCCAATGTTTTAAGTGGTTCCTACTGTCCGTACCTACGAATAGATTTACGATATTCCTACACAGAGCCGAAAATACAATGATTTTTTTAACCATGTGTCTGGTTAAATTTTTCATGGTAAATGTTTGATTACGAAGACAAAAATAACCTTATATAAGTTCAAATGTACATGAAAAATGGTTAAGTTAACATTATATATGGTTGGTTTTTTTGAAAGAGAGGCAGAAAAATGTGCGAGATAAACAACAATTCGGCTCTGTTGTGGTCGACGTTTTTCAACTGCTTTGTGTTAGACGAAGTTGAGTATTAAGTTAAACGAAGTTGAAACGAATGCGACTGTCGTCATAAGAGAATTTATCTCGCTCATTGAAAACACCACCAAATGCCAGCTTCGGTGCTTGATCGAGTGCGGGAGTTCAGTTGGTGTTGAATAGTCGATGGGACTAGTGCTGTTGTCGGAAGCTGTTGGTATAGATATAGTAGTAAAACATTTTGTAAAGAACTACATTCATATGTATGTATGTACATATGTGTATTTAAAAAGTGAAATAATAAAATATGTGTGTTAAAAATGTTAATAGTGTTTTATGCCTGTTTAATTATAGTAAAGGCGAATGTAATATTAATATTATTTTTTGTGATTATGCCATTACAATTGTGAAATTCAGTGGTTAAGAGTGGAAAAAAATATGTACACGCTGTCGCATTAACTGAGCATGAAAAACCAACAATGTATGTACGTAAGTATATGCAGCAGCAAGCAAACATACGGAGAGAAGTGATGTGTACGTGTGGGTATGTGTTCATCTTGTCTTTTCGTTTGAACACTTGTGGCTGCTACGCCGTACATACATACGTTAGTTTTTTTTGTTGTGCGATGTTAAATGTACATACATACTTGTTAGAAGTGCTTTCGTAATACCTACATACATACATATAAACGATGTTTTTGTTTTTTCTTTTCAGTTGTTTCTTTTTCTGTGGCTTGCGGCTGCTTGTGCTGGGAGTCCGGCCTTGAATCTGTTGGTAAGTTGTGCCAATACTAGAAACTGTTGATAAGCTGTACCAATACTAGTTGTAGTGTGCGTAGTAATTACAGGAAAAGTGGTATGCATGCATAATTTGTTTTTATTTTATTTTATTTTATTTATTTTTTTGAATTACAATACAAAGTAAATTTATATTCTAATTTTAAGGTCCAGGGAAAGGCCGGGTTGCAAAGACAATATGGCTAAATGTTTGCAGCGACAGACCAGAGCCTCTGGTGGGAATCGAACCCACGACTCCCAAACTCATAGGCGAGTACGCTACCAACTCACCTACTGGGGCGCTCAACTAATTTGTTTTTTTATACCCTCACTTTAGTAATACGAGGGTATATATCATTTGCAACGGGCCAAAAGTGTAACACATTGAAGTAGTGATCTAAGACCCTAAGTATGTTCAGCGAATATTAGTTTTGGGACATTTTAAGTCGAATGAGATATGTCCGTCCGTCTGTCTGCTGGCTAGTGCGTACGATAACTCTCGAAAAGAGTAACCGATTCACTTCAAATTTGGTATACGGTAATATTTTTTTCTATCTCCGGTTAAGTTCAAAGATGGGCCATATTGGTCCATTCCTTCTGGTACCTCCCACACAAAGGGTTAACATTTAGTGAAATATTGATTCTTTAATAACAACTATACCTTGGTCGGTTTACCCGACTGAAACTTTCTTACTTGTTTTTAATATACAATTCAGTGCACTTCCTTGAAGTATCATCCATTGACTTACCCAATCCTTGATTTTTATATCTATTCCGATTATGATTTTGGTGGGACATCGGCTTTCTATCAGATTGCCTTTGTTATTAATCTCCTCTCTCCTATAAGTTTGCCGTAAGATCGGACTAAGCTCAGTACCCCAAACTAAGTGCCTAACCGTCCTGGGCCCTTAATAATCGAAAGATTCAGGGAGTTTACGTGGACGGCACCTTTTGAGCGGGGACTGATCACATGTTGGTCAAGCACAGAAACGTAGGCACTTAACTTATAGTCACAGAGCAGATTATTCCATCAGATCAGCCCATCGGTAAATGCTTATGCTCTTTGAACTACAGAATTTAGGTAAAAAGTCAAAAGATCTTAGAATTGCACCCTTTTTTACATTTATACTTATATTTTCTAACCTTTTTGTTTTTTTTCTTTTCAGGTGTTTCTTATATGTATGTATAAGAATATATAAATAATAAATAAATTAACATATATTTTGTAAATAAAATAAAAATGCGAAAGTTAAATTTTTCTTGTTTTATTTAATATAAATATTCAAATATATTGAAACAACTATGTTTCTGGTTACATGAAGTAACCACTAAATAGTTAAATTAACATTAAAAAAGTTTTCAATAACAATTCTCATAGTTAATAATATTAACAATTTCATTGTTAAATTGAACATGCATTGTTTCAATAAAATAACTATGAAAAGTTAATATTAACAATTTTCATGGTTAAAAAATTCAAAAATGCATTGTTAAAGTAACAATTATTATTATAATATTAACAATTTTCATGGTTAAAAAATTCAACCATGGAATAGTTAAATTAAATATTATTATTGTTAAATACCAGTCAACAAGAAAATGTTCAAATTAACCTTATATAACGTAGACTCCAAATCATGTTTATTTATGGTTAAGTTAACCTTATATAAGGTTAATTTTTGGCTCAGTGTACTGTCCCTATCTACATGATCCATGTTTTGATAAATGGACGGGATCGGAAATCTGAAGTCTGTGGCACAGAAGTGGACCGGGCCAGCTATTTATATATATAAAAGAGAGTGTCTGTTTGTGGGTTTGCTTGTATATTTGTTTGTTTGTTCCGTATAGACGTCTAAACGGCTGGACCGATCACCTTGAAATTTTCACAGAATGTACATGTGTAGGGGGTGCTGAATAAGCCAATATTTTGAATTGATGTGTCTTGCACAGTTTGTTAGCGAGAGTGCTGTAATTTTGTGTATATGTATCTGGTGGCAGTTTAGGTTATTTGTCCAAGAATGGACGGGATCGGAAAATGGGCCCACATGAGCGGGCGGGGTCACTACCATTGATGTTTTGAAATTGATATATCTTGAGAAATTTGTTAGAGAGATTGCTGAATTTGGTGGATATGTATTTGTCGGCAGTCTACGTTATTACTGCAAAAATGGACGGGATCGGAAATCTGAAATAAAATAATTGGGTTCTAAATAAATAATTTGGTTCGACGCCATGGACCAAATAACAGCTTTCATACTAAAAAATGTTTAAATTTAATGTTGCAGAAACCCATATTTACTATGTAGTCTAATGCCTAATGCAGCATTAGCATCGATTACAAAACACAACTTCAACTTTAAGCACTAATCTATGAAAAAAGTAAAGTTTTCTACTCTTTACAAAGATCGTCCTTGCCCGACCTTAAGGAAATTTTTAAGATTTGTTTCCTTTTGGTACAGAACTGTCAACGCCATGGCACAAATTTTGTGTGTTACTCAAAAGCGATTAATGGTAATTTTTTGGGTTCCAATCCGGCCTATTGAACATTTTAGAAAATACTGGGACAAACCTGCCATAATGATTTAATTACTTCTCGAGAAAGACAAAAAAGGCCCTCGTGGAACTTTGATATATTGTAGAGGACAATTTGCCCTAAAATACAAAAAATAAAAAGGGGATTTTTTTTAAATTAATTTAAAATTTTTTTTTAAAAATTTAGAAAAAAAAACTTTTTATATTTGTTTTCTATTTTTCATTAAAAGTGCGAGAAATTACTAATATTTTGAAAAATTCCGATATTGATAGCTTTTACCAATAAAAAGATATATATTTTTTTTTAAATTCCAGTGCTCCACAAAACTCACGATTTTAAAAATTTTAAAATCGTCGTAGTAGTCCTGTTTTTTATTTTTTTAAATAATTTGCATGGGTTATTCGATCCATTGTTTTTAACAGGAAAGAAGTTAGCATAATAGGTCGATAAGCCTTTGGGATCGTAAGACTTGCCTTGCCAGGCTTGGGTATGAAGACCACTCTTGATTCCTGCCAATTATTTGTGGTATATGCATGAATTAGACTTGCAGTGACATGTCAAATAAGTTAATAACCGATCTACCTCATTCTGAGGAAGTCCTGGAAATATTCCATCCGGTCCCGCAGCCTTGAAAGGAGAGAAGATTTGTATCGCTTCTTTAACCATAACATCCGTTAGTAGGGTGGAATTAGGGTTTCTATATTTCACGTACGCATTGACCTAGTTAAAAAGGTACAGAAAGTCATAAAAAAGCCCTTATAAGGGAAAAGCGGTACAGATAGTCATAAAAAAGCCCTTATAAGGGAAAAGCGAAGGTCTGTAGGAAGGAAAAGCGGAAGAGGAAAAAAAATGTGCGTCAATCCAAGCTTTGGCGACTTCGATTTTCGGTACAGATAGTCATAAAAAAGCCCTTATAAGGGAAAAGCGAAGGTATGTAGGAAGGAAAAGCGGAAGAGGAAAAAAAATGTGCGTCAATCCAAGCTTTGGCGACTTCGATTTTCTGTTTGACCAAGTTGAAAAGGTACAGAAAGCCATAAAAAGCCCTTGGGATTCTATATTTCACGTACGCATTGGCCAAGTTGAAAAGGTACAGATAGTCATAAAAAAGCCCTTATAAGGGAAAAGCGAAGGTCTGTAGGAAGGAAAAGCGGAAGAGGAAAAAAAATGTGCGTCAATCCAAGCTTTGGCGACTTCGATTTTCTGTTTGACCAAGTTGAAAAGGTACAGAAAGCCATAAAAAAGCCATTGGGATTCTATATTTCACGTACGCATTGGTCAAGTTTAAAAGGTACAGATAGTCATAAAAAAGCCCTTATAAGGGAAAAGCGAAGGTCTGTAGAAGGAAAAGCGGAAGAGGAAAAAAAATGTGCGTCAATCCAAGCTTTGGCGGGTTGGAGCGAGCGTATTTTTCAATTGCTCAGAAATTTTCTGGTTGTGTTTCACTTGGTGTATGGTATAGTTTTATTTGGTTCATATAATTACGAGGGGTTCGGTTTGGAGAAATGAAACTGACATAAATTTGTCCTATGCAGCCTAAAGTTAGTAAAAGGTGGTGGTAAGGTAGTTGTTATAGTTCGATCTGTATTTCTAGCCATTGTAGTCAATTGCTCAGAAATGTTCTGGTTGAGTTTCACATGGTGTACGGTGAAGATTTTTGGTTCATATAATTGTGAGGAGTTCGGTTTCGAGAAATGAAGTGGGCATAATTGTGTTATATACATCAAATGTCATTTGCTTTAGTTCTGTATATATTTCTGGTTATGGTGGCATACTCGTACATTGGATAATCATAATGTGTGAGACCACTATAGGACGGTGTAAATATTTTGTATCATTACAAGTCATTCATCGTACATTTTCAGTAAATGTATCCGTGGAGCGATTGTTACAAAATGGTTGTGTACAGGTTAACAAGACGAGTTCGAGGTGTGCTATCCAAAAAAGGGCGGAAAAGTGAGGCATACAATTGGGATGAGTTCTGTTTGGGGTGGTAGTAAACTTTTTCGAATGAAATGTGTTTTGTTTTGGTAAGGCACTTGCTTTAGTTCTATTTGTATTTCTAGCCATTGGTGTATACAAGTGCATTTTTGGTGGCGCCACTATGGTTTTGTAACAACACCGGATAAAGAGTTTAAATGCAGTTGTTTGTTGTGTGGTATGAGATTCGTGGAAAGTGTTAACAGTGTGTTTCCTATGGAAATCGATTTGTATCTTCCACCGTTGATACAAATTAGTTTCGGAAGGAAATTCAGAATTGTAACCGGTAACATAAAGTAGATATAAAGGGTGTCCCAAGAAGAGCGCAATTTTTTAATTTTAAATAAAACACAGATATTTAAGAAAAAATCGTGAAACTTTATTATATCGTAAAGTAGACAGAATGAGGTTATGTATGGAACAATATATCGTGCAGATGGCCGCCGCGGCTTTGCTGGCATGCACGCGATCTTTTAATGAAATTTTCAATGACCGTTTTGCATGAATGCTGCGGTATTTCATTAATGCAGCGTCCAATTTCGTCTTTTAAGGCTTGAGTCGTCGTCGGCTTATTCGCGTAAACCATCGACTTCAAAAAACCCCAAAGAAAAAAATCTAATGGTGTTAAATCGCACGATCTAGGCGGCCAATTCTGATCTCCAAAACGCGAAATAACACGACCGGGAAATGACTGATGCAGCAATTGAATTGTTTCTCTGGCTGTATGACATGTGGCGCCGTCTTGTTGGAACCACATGCCCTCCACATTCATTTCTTCAATTCTAGGCAAGAAAAAACTGGTTATCATTTCACGATACCGAACACCATTGACTGTTTGCGCTTGACCTGCCTCAAGTAAATTTATCAAACGGAGAAATTGATATGATACTGGGGTGGAGAGATGCAGATTTCGAAAAAGTGATCGAAATGGAAAAATCAAAAACAAATGGCAATAATGAAGAAAACTCTCATGTGAGTTTTAAAGAGGAAGAGCTATATCCCAAGCATCAGCGAACATTACAACAGCACACCCGATGGATCAATCATATCCCATACAATCGATGTTTGATACACAACCAGACGCATCATCGGACGTTGCAAGCGAAAATATGTGGGAGTATCCATATTTTCAAAATTCGCAGGTTCTCCCAGCAGAGGATTTCGACGACAGAGTCATGAGGCTTGTGGAAATTCAAGAAATACGAGACGTGTGTAGTTCTTGGACAATCGATGACCTCTTATCTAAATAAATTTTCTAATATATATTTTTTAATTTTTCATATAATATATTTTGATACTATTTAGTTTAGTCTCTTATACATGCGTAAGAAACAATGAAAAAATAAATAAATATATAAATACTAGCTGAGCCCGGTGCGCTTCGCTGCCCATGTCAAAATTCGCGCTGTAGAAACTGTATTTTATATCCGATCAGTACGAAATTCGGCAGAAGGAGGTTTGTTATTACATGAAGGAATACTGCCAAATTCTGAGAAAATCGGTTCAGATTTAGATATAGTCCCCATATATATGTTACCCCCGATTTGAAATTCAAGCGCTGTAGAAACTGTATTTTATATCCGATCAGTAAGAAATTCGGCAGAAAGAGGTTTCTTATTACATGAAGGAATGCCGCAAAACTCGGAGAAAATCAGTTCAGATTTAGATATAGCCCCCATATATATATGTTACCCCCAATTTGACATGTAAGCGCTGTAGAGACTGTGTTTTATATCCGATCAGTACGAAATTCGACAGAAACAGGTTTCTATTTTACATGAATGAGTATTCTAGGAAAATCGATTCAGATTTATATATAACCTCCATATATATGTTCCTCCAGATTTGGTTACAAAGCGCTATAGAAGTTGTACTTTACTTCCGATCATTACAAAGTTCTCCAGAAAGATTTTTCTCAATTTAGGAACGAATATTGCTTAATTTTGCGATTATCGGTTCAAAATACATTTACCAATTATTCTAAATTATTATCGCAATGACCCTTATCGCATTGTTAGGGAGGTGTAGGGTATTATATAGTCGGCCCCGCCCGACTTTCTGCCTTTCCTTACTGGTATTAGTAATAAATTCACTGAATGAAAAAATACCGAATTCAGTGGAAAGTCCAGAAAATAGAAATGTATACTTATAAAATTTCCAAATTCTTGTTTCATTGATATTGCATCACATTATCATATTGCGATTGTATTGGAGTGAGCAGCTGTAATTATCGCATACCGAGCATTTTTGTTCATGTATTTCCTATATAATACTTGCAAGATATATCAAAATATGGGCTGGGCCACGCCCACTGGTCCTATTCCGCCCATTTGAAAGCCAATCACGTAGACTGCTACCAGATACATATACGCAAAATTTCAACACTCTCGCTAACAAAATGAGCAAGATAATTCAATTTCAAAATTTGGCTTATATGGGCGGTGGCCCGCCCATTGGTCAGATCCCGCCAATTTTTGGACCAATCACGTGGACTGTCACCAGATACATATCTACAACATGACAGCACTCTAGATAAAAAATTGTGCAAGTTATATCAATTTCAAAATTTGGCTTATAAGGGCGGGGCCACGCCCATTGGTCCGATCCCGCCCATTTTCTGACCAATTACGTAGAATGCCACCAAATACATATACACAACATTGCAGCACTCCCGATGGCAAATTGTGCTAGATATAAAAATTTCAAAATTTGGTCATTGTGGGCGGGGCCACGCCTATTGGTCCGAACCCGCCCATTTTTGGACCAATCACGTAGATCGCCAACGGATATATATACACAAAATTCCAGGTCTCTCGCTAACAAATTGTGCAAGATATCACATTGGCTTATATGGGCGGTGCCACGCCCATTGGTTCGATTGGTTTATATTTGTTTTCTATTTTTCATTAAAAGTGCGAGAAATTACTAATATTTTGAAAAATTCCGATATTGATAGCTTTTACCAATAAAAAGATATATATTTTTTTTTAAATTCCAGTGCTCCACAAAACTCACGATTTTAAAAATTTTAAAATCGTCGTAGTAGTCCTGTTTTTTATTTTTTTAAATAATTTGCATGGGTTATTCGATCCATTGTTTTTAACAGGAAAGAAGTTAGCATAATAGGTCGATAAGCCTTTGGGATCGTAAGACTTGCCTTGCCAGGCTTGGGTATGAAGACCACTCTTGATTCCTGCCAATTTTTTGTGGTATATGCATGAATTAGACTTGCAGTGACATGTCAAATAAGTTAATAACCGATCTACCTCATTCTGAGGAAGTCCTGGAAATATTCCATCCGGTCCCGCAGCCTTGAAAGGAGAGAAGATTTGTATCGCTTCTTTAACCATAACATCCGTTAGTAGGGTGGAATTAGGGTTTCTATATTTCACGTACGCATTGACCTAGTTAAAAAGGTACAGAAAGTCATAAAAAAGCCCTTATAAGGGAAAAGCGGTACAGATAGTCATAAAAAAGCCCTTATAAGGGAAAAGCGAAGGTCTGTAGGAAGGAAAAGCGGAAGAGGAAAAAAAATGTGCGTCAATCCAAGCTTTGGCGACTTCGATTTTCGGTACAGATAGTCATAAAAAAGCCCTTATAAGGGAAAAGCGAAGGTATGTAGGAAGGAAAAGCGGAAGAGGAAAAAAAATGTGCGTCAATCCAAGCTTTGGCGACTTCGATTTTCTGTTTGACCAAGTTGAAAAGGTACAGAAAGCCATAAAAAGCCCTTGGGATTCTATATTTCACGTACGCATTGGCCAAGTTGAAAAGGTACAGATAGTCATAAAAAAGCCCTTATAAGGGAAAAGCGAAGGTCTGTAGGAAGGAAAAGCGGAAGAGGAAAAAAAATGTGCGTCAATCCAAGCTTTGGCGACTTCGATTTTCTGTTTGACCAAGTTGAAAAGGTACAGAAAGCCATAAAAAAGCCCTTGGGATTCTATATTTCACGTACGCATTGGTCAAGTTTAAAAGGTACAGATAGTCATAAAAAAGCCCTTATAAGGGAAAAGCGAAGGTCTGTAGAAGGAAAAGCGGAAGAGGAAAAAAAATGTGCGTCAATCCAAGCTTTGGCGGGTTGGAGCGAGCGTATTTTTCAATTGCTCAGAAATTTTCTGGTTGTGTTTCACTTGGTGTATGGTATAGTTTTATTTGGTTCATATAATTACGAGGGGTTCGGTTTGGAGAAATGAAACTGACATAAATTTGTCCTATGCAGCCTAAAGTTAGTAAAAGGTGGTGGTAAGGTAGTTGTTATAGTTCGATCTGTATTTCTAGCCATTGTAGTCAATTGCTCAGAAATGTTCTGGTTGAGTTTCACATGGTGTACGGTGAAGATTTTTGGTTCATATAATTGTGAGGAGTTCGGTTTCGAGAAATGAAGTGGGCATAATTGTGTTATATACATCAAATGTCATTTGCTTTAGTTCTGTATATATTTCTGGTTATGGTGGCATACTCGTACATTGGATAATCATAATGTGTGAGACCACTATAGGACGGTGTAAATATTTTGTATCATTACAAGTCATTCATCGTACATTTTCAGTAAATGTATCCGTGGAGCGATTGTTACAAAATGGTTGTGTACAGGTTAACAAGACGAGTTCGAGGTGTGCTATCCAAAAAAGGGCGGAAAAGTGAGGCATACAATTGGGATGAGTTCTGTTTGGGGTGGTAGTAAACTTTTTCGAATGAAATGTGTTTTGTTTTGGTAAGGCACTTGCTTTAGTTCTATTTGTATTTCTAGCCATTGGTGTATACAAGTGCATTTTTGGTGGCGCCACTATGGTTTTGTAACAACACCGGATAAAGAGTTTAAATGCAGTTGTTTGTTGTGTGGTATGAGATTCGTGGAAAGTGTTAACAGTGTGTTTCCTATGGAAATCGATTTGTATCTTCCACCGTTGATACAAATTAGTTTCGGAAGGAAATTCAGAATTGTAACCGGTAACATAAAGTAGATATAAAGGGTGTCCCAAGAAGAGCGCAATTTTTTAATTTTAAATAAAACACAGATATTTAAGAAAAAATCGTGAAACTTTATTATATCGTAAAGTAGACAGAATGAGGTTATGTATGGAACAATATATCGTGCAGATGGCCGCCGCGGCTTTGCTGGCATGCACGCGATCTTTTAATGAAATTTTCAATGACCGTTTTGCATGAATGCTGCGGTATTTCATTAATGCAGCGTCCAATTTCGTCTTTTAAGGCTTGAGTCGTCGTCGGCTTATTCGCGTAAACCATCGACTTCAAAAAACCCCAAAGAAAAAAATCTAATGGTGTTAAATCGCACGATCTAGGCGGCCAATTCTGATCTCCAAAACGCGAAATAACACGACCGGGAAATGACTGATGCAGCAATTGAATTGTTTCTCTGGCTGTATGACATGTGGCGCCGTCTTGTTGGAACCACATGCCCTCCACATTCATTTCTTCAATTCTAGGCAAGAAAAAACTGGTTATCATTTCACGATACCGAACACCATTGACTGTTTGCGCTTGACCTGCCTCAAGTAAATTTATCAAACGGAGAAATTGATATGATACTGGGGTGGAGAGATGCAGATTTCGAAAAAGTGATCGAAATGGAAAAATCAAAAACAAATGGCAATAATGAAGAAAACTCTCATGTGAGTTTTAAAGAGGAAGAGCTATATCCCAAGCATCAGCGAACATTACAACAGCACACCCGATGGATCAATCATATCCCATACAATCGATGTTTGATACACAACCAGACGCATCATCGGACGTTGCAAGCGAAAATATGTGGGAGTATCCATATTTTCAAAATTCGCAGGTTCTCCCAGCAGAGGATTTCGACGACAGAGTCATGAGGCTTGTGGAAATTCAAGAAATACGAGACGTGTGTAGTTCTTGGACAATCGATGACCTCTTATCTAAATAAATTTTCTAATATATATTTTTTAATTTTTCATATAATATATTTTGATACTATTTAGTTTAGTCTCTTATACATGCGTAAGAAACAATGAAAAAATAAATAAATATATAAATACTAGCTGAGCCCGGTGCGCTTCGCTGCCCATGTCAAAATTCGCGCTGTAGAAACTGTATTTTATATCCGATCAGTACGAAATTCGGCAGAAGGAGGTTTGTTATTACATGAAGGAATACTGCCAAATTCTGAGAAAATCGGTTCAGATTTAGATATAGTCCCCATATATATGTTACCCCCGATTTGAAATTCAAGCGCTGTAGAAACTGTATTTTATATCCGATCAGTAAGAAATTCGGCAGAAAGAGGTTTCTTATTACATGAAGGAATGCCGCAAAACTCGGAGAAAATCAGTTCAGATTTAGATATAGCCCCCATATATATATGTTACCCCCAATTTGACATGTAAGCGCTGTAGAGACTGTGTTTTATATCCGATCAGTACGAAATTCGACAGAAACAGGTTTCTATTTTACATGAATGAGTATTCTAGGAAAATCGATTCAGATTTATATATAACCTCCATATATATGTTCCTCCAGATTTGGTTACAAAGCGCTATAGAAGTTGTACTTTACTTCCGATCATTACAAAGTTCTCCAGAAAGATTTTTCTCAATTTAGGAACGAATATTGCTTAATTTTGCGATTATCGGTTCAAAATACATTTACCAATTATTCTAAATTATTATCGCAATGACCCTTATCGCATTGTTAGGGAGGTGTAGGGTATTATATAGTCGGCCCCGCCCGACTTTCTGCCTTTCCTTACTGGTATTAGTAATAAATTCACTGAATGAAAAAATACCGAATTCAGTGGAAAGTCCAGAAAATAGAAATGTATACTTATAAAATTTCCAAATTCTTGTTTCATTGATATTGCATCACATTATCATATTGCGATTGTATTGGAGTGAGCAGCTGTAATTATCGCATACCGAGCATTTTTGTTCATGTATTTCCTATATAATACTTGCAAGATATATCAAAATATGGGCTGGGCCACGCCCACTGGTCCTATTCCGCCCATTTGAAAGCCAATCACGTAGACTGCTACCAGATACATATACGCAAAATTTCAACACTCTCGCTAACAAAATGAGCAAGATAATTCAATTTCAAAATTTGGCTTATATGGGCGGTGGCCCGCCCATTGGTCAGATCCCGCCAATTTTTGGACCAATCACGTGGACTGTCACCAGATACATATCTACAACATGACAGCACTCTAGATAAAAAATTGTGCAAGTTATATCAATTTCAAAATTTGGCTTATAAGGGCGGGGCCACGCCCATTGGTCCGATCCCGCCCATTTTCTGACCAATTACGTAGAATGCCACCAAATACATATACACAACATTGCAGCACTCCCGATGGCAAATTGTGCTAGATATAAAAATTTCAAAATTTGGTCATTGTGGGCGGGGCCACGCCTATTGGTCCGAACCCGCCCATTTTTGGACCAATCACGTAGATCGCCAACGGATATATATACACAAAATTCCAGGTCTCTCGCTAACAAATTGTGCAAGATATCACATTGGCTTATATGGGCGGTGCCACGCCCATTGGTTCGATCCCGCCCGTTTTTGGATCAATCACGTAGACTGCCACCGTTTACATATACACAAAATTCCAGCACTCTCGCTAACAAATTGTGCAAAATATCTCAATTTCAAAATTTGGCTTATATGGGCGGGGCCACGCCCATTGGTCCGGTCCCGCCCATTTTTTCACCAATTACGTAGAATGCCACCAGATACATATACGCAACATTGCAGCACTCCCGCTAGCAAATTGTGCAAGATATCAAAATTTTGTCTATGTGGGCGGGGCCACGCCCATTGGTCCGATCCCGCCCATTTTTGGACCAATCACGTAGACTGCCACCGTTTACATATACACAAAATTCCAGCACTCTCGCTAACAAATTGTGCAAAATATCTCAATTTCAAAATTTGGCTTATATGGGCGGGGCCACGCCCATTGGTCCGATTCCGCCCATTTTTGGAAAATTCACATAATCTGCCATTAAATGCATACAAACAAAATTTCAGCTCTATACCTATAATAGGAGCAGAAATATCGGATTTTTAACCTGCGATTTGTATGGGAGGTACCACGCCCCTTTGTCCAATTAATTTTTTTTTTCTATATAAACCATCTCGTGAAAATTTAGAATCGAATAAAAAAAAAAATCATCCAAATCGCTCCAGCCGTTCTGACGTGATGCCATTACACAGATGGACCGTTTCATTTTTATATATATATACTAGCTGAGCCCGGTGCGCTTCGCTGCCCATGTCAAAATTCGCGCTGTAGAAACTGTATTTTATATCCGATCAGTACGAAATTCGGCAGAAAGAGGTTTGTTATTACATGAAGGAATACTGCCAAATTCGGAGAAAATCGGTTCAGATTTAGATATAGTCCCCATATATATGTTACCCCCGATTTGAAATTCAAGCGCTGTAGAAACTGTATTTTATATCCCATCAGTAAGAAATTCGGCAGAAAGAGGTTTCTTATTACATGAAGGAATGCCGCAAAATTCGTAGAAAATCAGTTCAGATTTAGATATAGCCCCCATATATATATGTTACCCCCAATTTGACATGTAAGCGCTGTAGAGACTGTGTTTTATATCCGATCAGTACGAAATTCGACAGAAACAGGTTTCTATTTTACATGAATGAGTATTCTAGGAAAATCGATTCAGATTTATATATAACCTCCATATATATGTTCCTCCAGATTTGGTTACAAAGCGCTATAGAAGTTGTACTTTACTTCCGATCATTACAAAGTACTCCAGAAAGATTTTTCTCAATTTAGGAACGAATATTGCTTAATTTTGCGATTATCGGTTCAAAATACATTTACCAATTATTCCAAATTATTATCGCAATGACCCTTATCGCATTGTTAGGGAGTGTAGGGTATTATATAGTCGGCCCCGCCCGACTTTCTGCCTTTCCTTACTGGTATTAGTAATAAATTCACTGAATGAAAAAATACCGAATTCAGTGGAAAGTCCAGAAAATAGAAATGTATACTTATAAAATTTCCAAATTCTTGTTTCATTGATATTGCATCACATTATCATATTGCGATTGTATTGGAGTGAGCAGCTGTAATTATCGCATACCGAGCATTTTTGTTCATGTATTTCCTATATAATACTTGCAAGATATATCAAAATATGGCCTGGGCCACGCCCACTGGTCCTATTCCGCCCATTTGAAAGCCAATCACGTAGACTGCTACCAGATACATATACGCAAAATTTCAACACTCTCGCTAACAAAATGAGCAAGATAATTCAATTTCAAAATTTGGCTTATATGGGCGGTGGCCCGCCCATTGGTCAGATCCCGCCAATTTTTGGACCAATCACGTGGACTGTCACCAGATACATATCTACAACATGACAGCACTCTAGATAAAAAATTGTGCAAGTTATATCAATTTCAAAATTTGGCTTATAAGGGCGGGGCCACGCCCATTGGTCCGATCCCGCCCATTTTGTGACCAATTACGTAGAATGCCACCAGATACATATACACAACATTGCAGCACTCCCGATAGCAAATTGTGCAAGATATAAAAATTTCAAAATTTGGTCATTGTGGGCGGGGCCACGCCTATTGGTCCGAACCCGCCCATTTTTGGACCAATCACGTAGATCGCCATCGGATATATATACACAAAATTCCAGGTCTCTCGCTAACAAATTGTGCAAGATATCACATTTTTTAAATTTGGCTTATATGGGCGGTGCCACGCCCATTGGTTCGATCCCGCCCGTTTTTGGATCAATCACGTAGACTGCCACCGTTTACATATACACAAAATTCCAGCACTCTCGCTAACAAATTGTGCAAAATATCTCAATTTCAAAATTTGGCTTATATGGGCGGGGCCACGCCCATTGGTCCGGTCCCGCCCATTTTTCCACCAATTACGTAGAATGCCACCAGATACATATACGCAACATTGCAGCACTCCCGCTAGCAAATTGTGCAAGATATCAAAATTTTGTCTATGTGGGCGGGGCCACGCCCATTGGTCCGATCCCGCCCATTTTTGGACCAATCACGTAGACTGCCACCGTTTACATATACACAAAATTCCAGCACTCTCGCTAACAAATTGTGCAAAATATCTCAATTTCAAAATTTGGCTTATATGGGCGGGGCCACGCCCATTGGTCCGATTCCGCCCATTTTGGGAAAATTCACATAATCTGCCATTAAATGCATACAAACAAAATTTCAGCACTATACCTATAATATGAGCAGAAATATCAGATTTTTAACCTGCGATTTGTATGGGAGGTACCACGCCCCTTTGTCCAATTAATTTTTTTTTCTATATAAACCATCTCGTGAAAATTTAGAATCGAATAAAAAAAAAATCATCCAAATCGCTCCAGCCGTTCTGGCGTGATGCCATTACACAGATGGACCGTTTCATTTTTATATATATAGATAGATAAAGAACTGGCTATGACTGGAATGTTTTATACGGGTGAAGCTGACAACACCAAATGTTATTTCTGTGAAGTTGAAATATATTCTTGGAAACATGATGATTCTCCGATTTCTGAACATCTACGATGGTCAAAAATATGTCCACTGCTGAGGCGATTAAATACAAATAATGAACCACTAAATACTGTGGAATTAGATCGTATGCTACCGAAATTGGGTTTTGATACATGTGGTGTGAATGATAATAAAAATGAGAAGCAGAACGACACTTATAAGGAGAAACCACAATGTTTTTTAAAAGTAGATTTTAAAAATACATACACACATTTTTTGTTATGTATACTTACGATTTATATTTATAAAGAAATAAAATCATTTTTAAGGAAATAAAATACATATTTTTCGTTTTTCATTCTAATCATTTTATTTTATTTGCTAATAATTTATTTCATCTAGAATAAAATCCTGAATTTGGTAATAATTTTTCTCAATAAATATGAACAGTTTAAATAAATTATTTAGTGCACACTTAAAACTATCATCTGTATGAATTGGACAAGAAGTATAGTAATTATTCAAATTTGATAGACATGTTTTATCCTCAAGATTAATAATAGTTGCATAAATATATTTTGATAAAAAGTCTTTTTTGGCTTTGCCAACAACAAAAAAATACTTATAACTATTTAGAGGTACAAGAATATCGCCAACACTGCAGTAGTCCACTGAACCCATCGACCAATCCAGTCCATTTACGAATTTCTTACAGTAGTTGTTTTTTCTGCGTCCTCCTTTAGGTAATTCACGAGAATCAAAAGGTTGTTTGAACAGGAAGTAATTCGGTACGACAGAGGAACCACCATAAACGCCAGTTCCTTCATATATATACAGTTATCATTTCCATGACAGTATTGAAAATCCAAAATGGCAATTTCCGACCTTTTGATATTAAACATTGTGTAAACAGTTCTCGTAGTAAACTAATAGATGTAACATTTTGTTGAGGGGCTTTATATACGGTTTTACCTTTCAACAAAAATTGTAGTACAATTTACTCACTCAACGACAATGGAGCATACAATTAAAGAGGCGGACAAATTTCAAAACCACAATGTCGTCTTTGAAATGGAATATTTTGTGAATTTAAGTTTAAAAGTGAAATGTGGATTCTCAACTTCATGGAAATTCGAACCCATAATATGGCTCCAAAATAAAAGAAAACATTTCATTGGGTTTTCTCGCGATATGTGGCTGCATATGATGACATACAAGGAGTATATCCAATTGAGACTAGACCAATTTGAATTTTTCGATGCATTCAACTTAATGAATGACCCACCCAAAGAAAATATAAATTTCGATTTTCGACAGAAGGATGGTCGAAGTTACCTAGTCCTGCAGCAGAATGGCAACAAAATCAAAATTGATGGTGACACATGGCGCTCTATAACCAGAATTGGAATTTTTCTAACAACATTTATATGTTGGAATGCCATACTTCAAAAGCAAATTGCATTTTTTTATAATAATTTTTACATTCCTACATGTGCCAATTTAAATAAAACCTATATCCAAATTACTGACATAACTGGATATTATGAAAAAGACGTTGAAATTGATTTAACTCGACTATGTTTTGAGTTTGGTAAAAAAATGACAAGTATTATTAAGAAAGATGTACAAATTTATAAATTATATTCTAGAGCTGACTAATAAAATTAAAAATTATGAAAAAAAAAATAAAAATATTTATTTTTGTATGTTTTAAATTTAAAATTGAGATAGGAATTTTAGACACAAATGACCACAGTTGACAGTATTAAATCGCTGTTCCCTATTATAATTATAAGTTATGTTTTTTCCTAAATAACGTATTATTTCTAGCGGTGGTTGAAGATTCCCAAAACTGTCATAGTAATCAATTTTGTTACGGTTTTTGTAGTATGCTACCCAATGAGTACCAGGACCCCTATATGAGTCTAGGTTAACTATTCCACACTCTCTAACATGAGTTTTTTTCGGGAGACTCCTCTAAAATGAGGGATATATTTTACTCCAAACATTTTCAAATCGATATCAGTTAGAGGTTTAATGGGTAGCTGACTTATTAGTTTTTTGCCATTTGTTTATTGTTATAAATGACCCCCATACCTTTCTTGTAAGGTTTTAGATAAAGACCCTTGCCCATGGTAATACTCTCCATTTTCCTATTATGTCTAGAATTCTCTTCAAGTTGTTGCTTAGCATTCTTTGCAGAATTTACAGCTTTAGCTATAGATGCCCCACCCGAAGCTAACGCCCCCAAAGCGCTAAGTGCAGTTAATATTGGAATTAATGGAAGAAAGCCTCCTATTTTAGGAACTCTTATAACCCTAGGTATAATAACATGTGATTTTTTCCCTTTAAATAGTTGCCCAATAGCTTTTCGAGCAATTGTTATAGCTGCTTCAATATCTTGTGGTTTTTGCTTCTTTAGAATTCTTGTCGCTTTCTTTATAGCCGTAGTAAACATTTTCTTCCCACATACACGTTTCTGAGGTTTCTTTGAGACCCCCATCCCCATTTTCACTTTTGCCTTCCAAATAAGCGTTTAATTTTTCACCCCAAGTGCTATCCCTAGCTTTAACTCGTTCCCAAGCTCTTTCAGATAACTCTTTATCTGCTTTATGTCGCTGATGTATATTCGTGCTTTGTGTATACGCTATATCATGGGTTTTGCAAGCCGCATCCAAACCATTTATCCCTTTGTCACCTCTTTCCAACCGTTTTTCTAATTTTGTTCCGGGGCCACAAAACTGATACCCAGGTAAATGAAGTTCAAATGGTAAAGAATCGATTAAATTATTCAGCAATCCTCTCCCTTGGACGGTTCTTTTGGTATTAATTTTATTCGTTGAATAAATTATCATTTTATATAATTTTTATGTTTCTATAAAGATACAAAATTGTATATAAATTTGAATGAGAAAGAGAAATTTTTACAGTTGCAAAAATGCGTTTAGTAAAACAGGATACTAATATTATTGTACGAAATTTCGATTTCACACACAATAATTCTAATAAACTGAGACATAGTTCATTATTGCCAAATTCAATACGTGCATTAATTGTTGGTCCATCCAATTGCGGAAAAACTAATATTATGATAAGTCTTATTGAGAGTCCAAATGGTTTAAAATTTGAAAATATTCACTTATACTCCAAATCATTGTATCAACCGAAATATGAATATTTAAAGGCGCTCATAGCCCCTATAAAAGGTATGGGTTTTTATACATTCTCCGACAATTCAGATGTAATAACGCCAGATCAAGCTAAAGCAAATTCCATAATGATATTTGACGATGTTGCATGTGATAAACAAAATAATATTCGAAATTATTTTTGTATGGGGAGACATAAAAATATAGACTCATTCTATTTGTGTCAAACATATACGTGTATACCTAAGCACTTAATACGTGACAATGCTAATATAATTATTATGTTCAAACAGGATGAAATGAATATAAAACACATATACAGTGACCATGTCGGTAGTGACATGTCATTAAAAAATTTTTTCGATATATGTCGTGAATGTTGGCAGGATAAACACAGTTTTTTAATTATAAGTAAAGATAATGATATTAATGATGGTCGATATAGAAAAGGATTTGATATCTATATTAAAATTTAGTAAATGCTTATACCCCGATAGGAATAGACATTATTGTTAAACCAGTTAAAAAAAGAACAGATTTAAAAATATATATCCAGTCAGTTTAAAAAAGAAACAGAACAGTTTTAAAAACAAACAGAGCAGAGCAGAAACAGAGCAGTTTTAAAAAACATACAGATCAGTTTAGATACATAACTGGTCAGTTTAGATATAGAACTGGTCAGTTTAGATAGAGAACTGGTCAGTTTAGATATAGAACTGGTCTGTTTTAAAAAGGAAACAGAGCAGTTTAGATACATAACTGGTCAGTTTAGATATAGAACTGGTCGGTTTAAAAAGGAAACAGGTCAGTTTAGATATAGAACTGGTCAGTTTAGATATATAACTGGTCAGTTTATATATAGAACTGGTCAGTTTAAAAAGGAAACAGATTAGTTTTAGATATAGAACTGGTTAGACTAAAAATTAAAACTGTTCAGTTTACAAAACATAAGTTACCAATTTGTTAAAGCAGATAAAATACATCCTTAGCAAACATTTACAATGGATGAAAATGTGTTAAAGGAGCTAATTAAATCTAGAAAAATTTTGAAAAAGAAATTTCAAAGTATTAAAATGGGAGAACATGAGAAAATTAGTCAGCTAGAGAGTACATTAAAACCTATAACCACACCATTAAATCAGATTTTAAAACTATCAAATGAAAATACACCAATCAAAATTGAAAAGAATATGCTAAAGAAACAGTTTAAAGGTCAGGAGGAGGAGGGTGAGAACTTCGAAACAAAAAGTTCTAAAAAGAAATATAAACTTGAGTTTGATAGTGATAGTCCTCGAAAAGAATATGATGAAAATGACGATGAATTTTATTCACAATCTGAGGAGGAAGACCAAAGTGATGAAAATGAGTTTGATCTAATCGCATTAAAAAAGGATAAAAAGCTTGATACTATATATGGTATAGACGAAGATGAGAATGGAGTTTGGAAATTTGGTAATAGTAGTATACAATTAAATAAGGAAAAAGGAAATCAAACATGGGCGTTAACACGGGGTTTATATGAACTACTATTTTTAAAAAACCCTAAGAATTACGACTCATCTGAATTAAGTATATACAAAAAGATTTTGATTGCATCTAAAACTGCCGGACACAATAATCAAAATAATGAAATAATATCAATTATTGAAGAGCTAAAGGAAGCAAATATAATATATTGACCCTATTAATATATACTTAATAACAAAATGAGCGTCGACAAGTTCGGTCACTTTTCCAATTCCGAAACACTAAGGAGAAATGTTCCGAAAATTTTGGGGATTGCTGTTGACCGGTATTATAACCTCGATATCCAAAATAAAAAAATTAAGAATTTGGCTCCGCCATCAGAAGACACAGACGCAGTCAACAAAGTTTATTTACAAACACAAATCTCTCATTCACGAGAAATATTGAAACGTGAATTGAAAATAGAATTTGAAGATATTAGGGAGCAAATATCACAGCTAAAACAGAATCTTGAAGATGTCTTTGAGGTTATAACTAAAATGTCTATACCTACAACTTTAATATATAATAAACATAGCTAACCATGGAAAGAACGACAATTGTTAACGAGATTCATTCTCCCGCACGTAAAAACTTCCCTCGTAGGAGAGTTATAATGAAGGGTATTGACGATTTATGGCAGGCTGATTTGGTTGAAATGGGGAGTTTTTCATCAATAAATAAAGGACACAGATATTTGCTAACCGTTATTGATACCTTTTCAAAATATGCATGGGCAGAAGCAACAAAAACCAAAAACGCCTCCGATGTTTCGAATGCGTTTAAAAAAATATTAGACCAAGGCAGAATACCAAAAAATTTACAAACAGATGATGGAAAAGAATTTTTTAACAAAGAATTTAAGACACTAATGGACAAATATTCTATTAACCACTATTCTACATATAGTGTAATGAAGAATAGAATTAAAAACTTTAATGTTTCGAGAAATTTCATATAATGGTAACTATCATTGGCTTGATATTTATAAGCAATTGATTGATGTGTATAACAGAAAAAACCATCGTACTATAAAAATGGCACCCATAGATGTAAACCATAAAAAAGAGAAAATGTTGTTGGATACGGTATACAGTCACCTAAAAATATTTAAGTTGACTAAATTCCACGTAGGGGATTACGTACGTATAAGCAAATATAAAAATATATTCGAAAAAGGATACACCCCTAATTTTAGTACAGAGATATTTCGAATCAAATCTATCCAGATTACGAATCCTGTCACATTCATCTTGGAAGACTATCAAGGAAATCCAATCAAAGGGGGTTTCTATGCAGAAGAAATTCGACGCGCTCGTTTTCCTAATACATATCTTGTAGAGAAGGTTTTAAAAACTCGGGGAGAAAAAGTATACGTTAAATGGTTGGGTTTCTCTAGCCAACACAATTCATGGATAAATAAAAATGAAATTTTGTAAATAAAATAAATTTAATAAAATTACCAAAACGTTTTTCATTCAATATCTAGCGTTCATAATGTCAATAACACTCGCCTTAACTGGAAGGGCATCTGTTTTAACAGCTAATTACTTCCCACCAATTCAGTTGACTGAAGACTATGAATGTGCACTTACAGACTTTCGTTCATACAATTCCATACCAAATGTTGACAATGACAATAATTTGTTTCATATCGGAGATAAGATAATAGAAATTCCTGTAGGCTCTTACGAGTTTGAAGATATTGTCGACTACATAAAAGCTATATATGGAAAACATGATGGTCTTAAAGCTTTAGAAATCGCCGCAAATAATAACACCTTACAAATTGAAATATTTTCTTCTCATGACGTTATAGATTTTAATCAAGATCGCTCAAGGGGATCCTTATTTGGATTCGAGGGAAAAATTTTGACTGCGTAAATATTTTGAAAGTAAATGCGGTTCAAATTCAATGTAATATTACATCAGGTTCCTTTATGAATAATTTACCGGTACATACTATACATGAGTTCGCCATAAATGTCTCACCAGGATATAAATTGGATGAAATACCAAGGAATTTAATTTATTTACCTGTGAACGTCAAAGAAATCAGTTCTCTCAAAGTTTGGATTGTTGATCAAGAACAACGAATAATAAATTTTCGAGGTGAAGAAATTACACTTCGATTACATCTTAGACCGATATCATAATGATTATTTATAATAATAAATATAATTCTGGAAAGCGATCTTCAAACATTCCGATTCAAACAGTCAAACCTACAAGACAGTCTCTGACCAAGGAAAATATACTTTTTTTAAAATCTTTAAAATTTCGTTTGAAAAATAATGGTGGAAATACTTAATGTATCTGAAACCCCTTTCTCTGATGAGAGTATAATAAAAAAGGATTATCATAGTTATATACCATACATAAATTCCTTTAAAAATAATGACGAAATTAGAATAACAATTCAAAACCAAGACTTATACGTTTTACCAAGCGAAAGCTATATTTATATAGAAGGAGTCGTAACCAAACCTGGAGGTGAGAAAGCGACAAATGGTCGATTACACAACAATTGTGTGGCACACATGTTCGACGAAATTCGTTATGAAATCAATGGTGTTGAAATTGATCGCACACGATACTTAGGAATAACAACTAACATAAAAAATTTTGTGTCATTAACCGATTTCGAGAGCAATATGATGCGAAATGCAGGTTGGAATAATGGTAATGACTTAGAGATGAATGTGTTTAATTTTTATGTACCACTGAAGATGTTACTCGGATTTGCAGAAGATTTCACCAAAGTTATATTGAATAGTAAGCATGATCTAATACTTTTACGGAGTTCCAATGATGTCAGCGTCTGCCATTCATCGGATACAACGGAAACTCTAAACTTGACAATCACAAACATTACTTGGAGAATTTCACATGTACACCTGTCTGACACATCGAAAATACGAATAATGAAAACGATAAAGGATGGAACTTCATTGCCAATCGCTTTTCGTAGTTGGGATTGTCATTTCAACCCCACATTTCAAGGTGCAAAAAAATGTCATTGGAATGTAAAGCTTTCTGTGAACAGAGAAATACCTCGCTTCATTCTGTTTGCATTTGAAAAAGCTGGGGGGCTTATCCACTGCAATTTAACAAACATTAAAGTGCATTTGAATTCAGATACTTATCCATATGATGACCTAAATTTGAAATTTGATGAAAATCGTTATGATATGTATGCAAAGTTTCAGCAAAATTATTATTTTCGAGAGTCTCAACCCATCATATCATGTGAAAAATTCAAAGACAAACCAATTGTTGTAGTTGACGTGAGCCATCAGAATGAAATTATTAAAACTGGACCTATTGATGTCAAATTAGAATTTGAAACCAGTAAATCAATTCCTGAAAACACTTCAGCATACTGCATAATACTCCACGAACGACTTCTAGAATACACACCTCTAACTGGCATCGTTCGAAAGATTATTTAAGTTTCATACTACCTTTTTTTTTATACCCTACACCACACTGTGGTACAGGGTATTATAAGTTTGTTTCATGGCAGATGTTTGTAACACCTGAAAATAACACAGCTAGACCCACCTTAAAGTATACCGATCGACTCAGAATCACTAGCTGAGTCGATTTAACGATGTCCGTCCGGCCGTCCGTCCGTCCGTCCGTCCGTCCGTCTGTCCATGTAAAGTTGTTCGTCGACTACAGGTCGCAATTTCACTCCGATCGTTCTGAAATTTTGCAGTTTAGAGTATTTCGCGGCTGTTAAGATCGCTATTGAATTTGGTTGAAATCGGTTCAGATTTATATATAGCTCCCATATATATCGTTCGTCCGATTTGGCCCTTTAGTCCTATAGAAGCTGTATTTTACATCCAATCGTTTTGAAATTTAGAATGGTAGAGTTTCTTGATCCATGAACCAACATTGCCGAATTTGAAGAAAATCGGTTAAGATTTAGCTATAGCTCCCATATGTATATATGTTTCGTCCGATTTGGCCCTTTAGTCCTATAGAAGCTGTATTTTACATCCGATCGTTTTGAAATTTAGAATGGTAGAGTTTCTTGATCCATGAACCAACATTGCCGAATTTGAAGAAAATCGGTTAAGATTTAGCTATAGCTCCCATATATATGTTTCGTCCGATTTGGCCCTTTAGTCCTATAGAAGCTGTATTTTACATCCGATCGTTTTGAAATTTAGAATGATAGAGTTTCTTGATCCATGAACCAACATTGCCGAATTTAAAGAAAATCGGTTAAGATTTAGCTATAGCCCCCATATATATGTTTCGTCCGATTTGGCCATTTAGTCCTATAAAAGCTGTATTTTACATCCAATCGTTTTGAAATTTAGAATGGTAGAGTTTCTTGATCCATGAACCAACATTGACGAATTTGAAGAAAATCGGTTAAGATTTAGCTATAGCTCCCATATATATGTTTCGTCCGATTTCGCTTTTTAGTCCTGAAGAAGCTGTATTTTACATCCAATCATTTTGAAATATAGAATGGTAGAGTTTCTTGATCCATGAACCAACACTACCGAATCTGAAGAAAATCGGTTAAGATTTAGCTATAGCTCCCATATATATGTTTCGTCCGATGTGGCCCTTTAGTTCTATAGAAGCTGTATTTTACATCCAATCGTTTTGAAATTTAGAATGGTAGAGTTTATTGATCCATGAACCAACACTACCTAATTTGAAGAAAATCGGTTAAGATGTAGCTATAGCTCCCATATATATGTTTCGTCCGATTTACCCCTTTAGTTCTATAGAAGCTATATTTTACATCAAATCGTTTTGAAATTTAGAATGGTAGAGTTTCTTGATTCATGAACCAACATTGCCGAATTTGAAGAAAATCGGTAAAGATTTAGCTATAGCTCCCATATATATGTTTCGTCCGATTTGGCCTTTAGTCCTGTAGAAGGTGTATTTTACATCCAATCATTTTGAAATGTAGAATGGTAGAGTTTCTTGATCCATGAACCAACACTGCCGAATTTGAAGAAAATCGGTTAAGATTTAGTTATAGCTCCCATATATATGTTTCGTCCGATTTGGCCCTTTAGTCCTATAAAAGCTGTATTTTACATCCAATCGTTTTGAAATTTAGAATGGTAGAGTTTCTTGATCCATGAACCAACACTACCGAATTTGAAGAAAATCTGTTAAGATTTAGCTATAGCTCCCATATATATGTTTCTTCCGATTTGGCCCTTTAGTTCTATAGAAGCTATATTTTACATCCAATCGTTTTGAAATTTAGAATGGTAGAGTTTCTTGATTCATGAACCAACATTGCCGAATTTGAAGAAAATCGGTATAGATTTAGCTATAGCTCCCATATATATGTTTCATCCGATTTGGCTCTTTAGATCCAATCGTTTTTATACCCTACACCACACTGTGGTACATGGTATTATTTAAGTATAAAATGTCCCAAAAGTAAATTTATGTAAACAATTTATACATGAATTACAAAATTTATATATCAGAGTTTTTCAATATTACGAGAGTGGTGTAGGGTATTATATAGTCGGCCCCGCCCGACTTTAGCCTTTCCTTACTTGTTTTTGTATATACTTACACTTATCACCCAAACAAGAAATTGTATGTATACATTTTACGAAATAAAAAAAGAGATTATTTTACATTTTAATTTAAAAAATTATTGTTTTTATTCTTGTTTTTAAAATCAAGCTCGAGGTCTTTGTTGTTTTGTTTATTTATTTATTATTTTAATCGATATTTCGATCTTCTTTGAAGATCATCTTCAGGAATTCTACAATTTTATTGAAAAACAAGAAAATTTTATATAAATAAAAGTTATTGCAAACACATAAATACGACACTTCACAACTTACAAATAATTAAAATAAATAACACATAAACTATCACTATTGTCTGTTGATCTGTTAACGTCGTCATCTGTAATTGCACTGCCCATCATCTGTTTGTTAGTGCACGTCATATGTTCCCAATAAGAAAGCGGTAGCTCTGCGCGCAGTTCTCAGTGTCGCTCTTGTAGTTCATCCTGTGTTTTGTTTTTGTGTTGAGAATGTGAAGCATCTCTAACATTAGTCTTTTGTTGTAGTTATTTTCGCATTGCAATACACTCACTTTGTCGAGCTCAGGGTGGTGGTTTACTGCTGCACAGTGGTTCGTAAGTGCTGTTTTGTTTGTTTTTTGGTGTCTTAATTTTATATCTGACCTGTGTCCAGCCAGTCGCGTTTTTAATTTGTTCTTGGTGGTTCCGACGTATACCATGTTGCAGTCTGTAGTGTTGTTACCGTTACATTGAATCTTATATATTACATTCGATTTTTCCATGTTATTCCTTTTTGGCTTTAAATTTGTAAATAATCGCTGTAAGTTATTATTGGTTTTTGGAGCTATTTTATATAGTTTTTCATTGATGAAATTTGAATTCGTAAACCTCTCAGATAGATTGGGTACATACGTGACAGATTTATATATAAATTGTTCTTTTTCTTTGACAGTGTTAGATTTGTTTATGTTTTTCTTTATGAGATCGTCAATTGTTTTCTTTGGGAAACTATTTTGGCTTAATATATATTTGATTTTGTTTATATTTTGAGCATGAAATTGTTGGTCACTTATTGTCAAAACTCTATTTATGAAATTTCGCGCTGTATTGTATATTATCTTCTTCGGGTGCTTCGAGTAAAAATTTTTACGAGTCGACCAGAGGCAGTGGGTTTTTGATACCAGTCCATTAGCATTGTATTATTATTCCTTATTAGTAGGGTGTCCAGGTACGCGAGTTTTCCGTTTTCTTCCTTTTCCAAAGTGAACTTAATATTATGATTAAAACTATTGAATTTCGTCAAGATTTCATCTATTGCACTTGATTTTACTATTCCAAAAAGGTCGTCAACGTATTTCGTCAGAAGCTTAGGTCTAATATCACAGCTTTCCATACATCTATCCAATAGTTCCTCCATTACAATGTCGGCTATAATTGGAGATGCAGACGAACCCATAGGCAGTCCCTTTTTTTGTTGGTAAAACTTATCTTTATATTGGAAATAACGGTTTTCATAAATACAAAATTTTAAAATCTTCATGAATATAATCTTGGTCATTGAAGTGAATTTAGCAATAGTTTCCCATTTTCTTTCAATAATATTCAAAGCTAAGTCTACAGGGATGCTGGGGAATAGCGATACTAAATCAAATGAAACCATCATTTCGTCATTTTCTATCACAGTGTTGTTAAGCTTCTCTTTGAATTGTCCAGAATTCTTAATGTTATATTTGGAATCTTCGGTGATTTTTGTCAAAATATTTGTAATGTACTTACAAAGTTGACTAGATGGAGAATTAATTGAGGAACAAATGGGCCTTAATGGGTAGTTCTCTTTGTGAATTTTTGGAAGGCCATATATTTTCGGAGGTATCGCTGTTTCGGTTTTCATCCTTCTTTTTTCCATTTCATTTATTACGTGATTTGAGAATAATTCGTTTACCAGTTCGTTGTTCTTCTTCTGTAGTGTATTTGTTGGATCCTTATTAAGCCTCTTATATGTCATTATATCATTTATGATGTTGTTCATTTTATCCTCATAATCTTTCCTTTCCATTGCCACTGTGACATTTCCTTTGTCGGCGTTTAGTATAACGATGTTTTTATTTTTCTTCAAAAATTGTTGAGTTCGTTCCACTGTTCTCAATGTATATGTTTCTCTGTCTGTCAGACTGTGTTTGTTGTTGTAGCTTTTAATCATAGAAGCGAATTTGTTTCTCGCGTTTTCTTGTCCTTCTTTCTCTGCTATGGTTTTTATGCACTCTTCACCGTCGGCGATGTATTTTAGCAGTGGAAAATCGATCTTCGTATGTGGTAGTGCGAATTTCTTACCATGTGAAAGTAACCACTGTACATCGTCAGGTATTGTTGTTGTTGTTTTGTTAACAAACCAATTTGTGTTGTGTTTTATATCCAATTCTCGTCTTTGTCGATCCAAAAGGACTGCGAATTTCTTTTTGTGTTTTTCCGTGATGTTGTTTTTAAGCTTCTTCTCCAGTGTTCGCTCACTCGCACTTAAGTTCTTGTAGTCATCTTTTGTTAATTTTTGTTGCAGTGCATTTTCGGTGTTTTTGATGTTTTTTGAATTTTGTTTCCTAATTTCATGCTTCAGTTTAATAGCCAAATTTAGGATTTTCTTGTGGAAGTTGTTTATGTGTACGTTTAATGTTTTGTAGATTTTGTCTGGAACGTCTTCGTTTGTGTCAAATATATCGTATATATGTTTTGTTTTGTCGGTTATGAAGTTGGGTGTTATGCCAGCTTTTCTGCATCGTATCAAAAATATTATGGTAGATCTTAAATTTAGTTGCTTTTTTCTTTCATTTTTATACTTATTTAGATGTTTTCCAATATCATTGTAGTTTTGTTTTAGTTGTTTGTATAACATTTTGCGGCGTGCTCTCCGTTTGGTAATATTCTTGATGTTTGTTTTTGGTATTCGACCTTTTTCTTACGTGTTTTTGTTCTTGTTTTTAAAATCAAGCTCGAGGTCTTTGTTGTTTTGTTTATTTATTTATTATTTTAATCGATATTTCGATCTTCTTTGAAGATCATCTTCAGGAATTCTACAATTTTATTGAAAAACAAGAAAATTTTATATAAATAAAAGTTATTGCAAACACATAAATACGACACTTCACAACTTACAAATAATTAAAATAAATAACACATAAACTATCACTATTGTCTGTTGATCTGTTAACGTCGTCATCTGTAATTGCACTGCCCATCATCTGTTTGTTATTGCACGTCATATGTTCCCAATAAGAAAGCGGTAGCTCTGCGCGCAGTTCTCAGTGTCGCTCTTGTAGTTCATCCTGTGTTTTGTTTTTGTGTTGAGAATGTGAAGCATCTCTAACATTAGTCTTTTGTTGTAGTTATTTTCGCATTGCAATACACTCACTTTGTCGAGCTCAGGGTGGTGGTTTACTGCTGCACAGTGGTTCGTAAGTGCTGTTTTGTTTGTTTTTTGGTGTCTTAATTTTATATCTGACCTGTGTCCAGCCAGTCGCGTTTTTAATTTGTTTGGCTGGACACAGGTCAGATATAAAATTAAGACACCAAAAAACAAACAAAACAGCACTTACGAACCACTGTGCAGCAGTAAACCACCACCCTGAGCTCGACAAAGTGAGTGTATTGCAATGCGAAAATAACTACAACAAAAGACTAATGTTAGAGATGCTTCACATTCTCAACACAAAAACAAAACACAGGATGAACTACAAGAGCGACACTGAGAACTGCGCGCAGAGCTACCGCTTTCTTATTGGGAACATATGACGTGCAATAACAAACAGATGATGGGCAGTGCAATTACAGATGACGACGTTAACAGATCAACAGACAATAGTGATAGTTTATGTGTTATTTATTTTAATTATTTGTAAGTTGTGAAGTGTCGTATTTATGTGTTTGCAATAACTTTTATTTATATAAAATTTTCTTGTTTTTCAATAAAATTGTAGAATTCCTGAAGATGATCTTCAAAGAAGATCGAAATATCGATTAAAATAATAAATAAATAAACAAAACAACAAAGACCTCGAGCTTGATTTTAAAAACAAGAACAAAAACACGTAAGAAAAAGGTCGAATACCAAAAACAAACATCAAGAATATTACCAAACGGAGAGCACGCCGCAAAATGTTATACAAACAACTAAAACAAAACTACAATGATATTGGAAAACATCTAAATAAGTATAAAAATGAAAGAAAAAAGCAACTAAATTTAAGATCTACCATAATATTTTTGATACGATGCAGAAAAGCTGGCATAACACCCAACTTCATAACCGACAAAACAAAACATATATACGATATATTTGACACAAACGAAGACGTTCCAGACAAAATCTACAAAACATTAAACGTACACATAAACAACTTCCACAAGAAAATCCTAAATTTGGCTATTAAACTGAAGCATGAAATTAGGAAACAAAATTCAAAAAACATCAAAAACACCGAAAATGCACTGCAACAAAAATTAACAAAAGATGACTACAAGAACTTAAGTGCGAGTGAGCGAACACTGGAGAAGAAGCTTAAAAACAACATCACGGAAAAACACAAAAAGAAATTCGCAGTCCTTTTGGATCGACAAAGACGAGAATTGGATATAAAACACAACACAAATTGGTTTGTTAACAAAACAACAACAACAATACCTGACGATGTACAGTGGTTACTTTCACATGGTAAGAAATTCGCACTACCACATACGAAGATCGATTTTCCACTGCTAAAATACATCGCCGACGGTGAAGAGTGCATAAAAACCATAGCAGAGAAAGAAGAACAAGAAAACGCGAGAAACAAATTCGCTTCTATGATTAAAAGCTACAACAACAAACACAGTCTGACAGACAGAGAAACATATACATTGAGAACAGTGGAACGAACTCAACAATTTTTGAAGAAAAATAAAAACATCGTTATACTAAACGCCGACAAAGGAAATGTCACAGTGGCAATGGAAAGGAAAGATTATGAGGATAAAATGAACAACATCATAAATGATATAATGACATATAAGAGGCTTAATAAGGATCCAACAAATACACTACAGAAGAAGAACAACGAACTGGTAAACGAATTATTCTCAAATCACGTAATAAATGAAATGGAAAAAAGAAGGATGAAAACCAAAACAGCGATACCTCCGAAAATATATGGCCTTCCAAAAATTCACAAAGAGAACTACCCATTAAGGCCCATTTGTTCCTCAATTAATTCTCCATCTAGTCAACTTTGTAAGTACATTACAAATATTTTGACAAAAATCACCGAAGATTCCAAATATAACATTAAGAATTCTGGACAATTCAAAGAGAAGCTTAACAACACTGTGATAGAAAATGACGAAATGATGGTTTCATTTGATGTAGTATCGCTATTCCCCAGCATCCCTGTAGACTTAGCTTTGAATATTATTGAAAGAAAATGGGAAACTATTGCTAAATTCACTTCAATGACCAAGATTATATTCATGAAGATTTTAAAATTTTGTATTTATGAAAACCGTTATTTCCAATATAAAGATAAGTTTTACCAACAAAAAAAGGGACTGCCTATGGGTTCGTCTGCATCTCCAATTATAGCCGACATTGTAATGGAGGAACTATTGGATAGATGTATGGAAAGCTGTGATATTAGACCTAAGCTCCTGACGAAATACGTTAACGACCTTTTTGGAATAGTAAAATCAAGTGCAATAGATGAAATCTTGACGAAATTCAATAGTTTTAATCATAATATTAAGTTCACTTTGGAAAAGGAAGAAAACGGAAAACTCGCGTACCTGGACACCCTACTAATCTATATATATAAAAATGAAACGGTCCATCTGTGTAATGGCATCACGTCAGAACGGCTGGAGCGATTTGGATGATTTTTTTTTTTATTCGATTCTAAATTTTCACGAGATGGTTTATATAGAAAAAAAAATTAATTGGACAAAGGGGCGTGGTACCTCCCATACAAATCGCAGGTTAAAAATCCGATATTTCTGCTCCTATTATAGGTATAGTGCTGAAATTTTGTTTGTATGCATTTAATGGCAGATTATGTGAATTTTCCAAAAATGGGCGGAATCGGACCAATGGGCGTGGCCCCGCCCATATAAGCCAAATTTTGAAATTGAGATATTTTGCACAATTTGTTAGCGAGAGTGCTGGAATTTTGTGTATATGTAAACGGTGGCAGTCTACGTGATTGGTCCAAAAATGGGCGTGGCCCCGCCCACATAGACAAAATTTTGATATCTTGCACAATTTGCTAGCGGGAGTGCTGCAATGTTGCGTATATGTATCTGGTGGCATTCTACGTAATTGGTGAAAAAATGGGCGGGACCGGACCAATGGGCGTGGCCCCGCCCATATAAGCCAAATTTTGAAATTGAGATATTTTGCACAATTTGTTAGCGAGAGTGCTGGAATTTTGTGTATATGTAAACGGTGGCAGTCTACGTGATTGATCCAATGGGCGTGGCCCCGCCCTTATAAGCCAAATTTTGAAATTGAATTATCTTGCTCATTTTGTTAGCGAGAGTGTTGAAATTTTGCGTATATGTATCTGGTAGCAGTCTACGTGATTGGCTTTCAAATGGGCGGAATAGGACCAGTGGGCGTGGCCCAGCCCATATTTTGATATATCTTGCAAGTATTATATAGGAAATACATGAACAAAAATGCTCGGTATGCGATAATTACAGCTGCTCACTCCAATACAATCGCAATATGATAATGTGATGCAATATCAATGAAACAAGAATTTGGAAATTTTATAAGTATACATTTCTATTTTCTGGACTTTCCACTGAATTCGGTATTTTTTCATTCAGTGAATTTATTACTAATACCAGTAAGGAAAGGCAGAAAGTCGGGCGGGGCCGACTATATAATACCCTACACCTCCCTAACAATGCGATAAGGGTCATTGCGATAATAATTTGGAATAATTGGTAAATGTATTTTGAACCGATAATCGCAAAATTAAGCAATATTCGTTTCTAAATTGAGAAAAATCTTTCTGGAGAACTTTGTAATGATCGGAAGTAAAGTACAACTTCTATAGCGCTTTGTAACCAAATCTGGAGGAACATATATATGGAGGTTATATATAAATCTGAATCGATTTTCCTAGAATACTCATTCATGTAAAATAGAAACCTGTTTCTGTCGAATTTCGTACTGATCGGATATAAAACACAGTCTCTACAGCGCTTACATGTCAAATTGGGGGTAACATATATATATGGGGGCTATATCTAAATCTGAACTGATTTTCTCCGAATTTTGCGGCATTCCTTCATGTAATAAGAAACCTCTTTCTGCCGAATTTCTTACTGATCGGATATAAAATACAGTTTCTACAGCGCTTGAATTTCAAATCGGGGGTAACATATATATGGGGACTATATCTAAATCTGAACCGATTTTCTCCGAATTTGGCAGTATTCCTTCATGTGATAAGAAACCTCTTTCTGCCGAATTTCGTACTGATCGGATATAAAATACAGTTTCTACAGCGCTTACATGTCAAATCGGGGGTAACATATATATGGGGGCTATATCTAAATCTGAACCGATTTTCTCCGAATTTGGCAGTATTCCTTCATGTAATAACAAACCTCTTTCTGCCGAATTTCGTACTGATCGGATATAAAATACAGTTTCTACAGCGCGAATTTTGACATGGGCAGCGAAGCGCACCGGGCTCAGCTAGTAAGGAATAATAATACAATGCTAATGGACTGGTATCAAAAACCCACTGCCTCTGGTCGACTCGTAAAAATTTTTACTCGAAGCACCCGAAGAAGATAATATACAATACAGCGCGAAATTTCATAAATAGAGTTTTGACAATAAGTGACCAACAATTTCATGCTCAAAATATAAACAAAATCAAATATATATTAAGCCAAAATAGTTTCCCAAAGAAAACAATTGACGATCTCATAAAGAAAAACATAAACAAATCTAACACTGTCAAAGAAAAAGAACAATTTATATATAAATCTGTCACGTATGTACCCAATCTATCTGAGAGGTTTACGAATTCAAATTTCATCAATGAAAAACTATATAAAATAGCTCCAAAAACCAATAATAACTTACAGCGATTATTTACAAATTTAAAGCCAAAAATGAATAACATGGAAAAATCGAATGTAATATATAAGATTCAATGTAACGGTAACAACACTACAGACTGCAACATGGTATACGTCGGAACCACCAAGAACAAATTAAAAACGCGACTGGCTGGACACAGGTCAGATATAAAATTAAGACACCAAAAAACAAACAAAACAGCACTTACGAACCACTGTGCAGCAGTAAACCACCACCCTGAGCTCGACAAAGTGAGTGTATTGCAATGCGAAAATAACTACAACAAAAGACTAATGTTAGAGATGCTTCACATTCTCAACACAAAAACAAAACACAGGATGAACTACAAGAGCGACACTGAGAACTGCGCGCAGAGCTACCGCTTTCTTATTGGGAACATATGACGTGCACTAACAAACAGATGATGGGCAGTGCAATTACAGATGACGACGTTAACAGATCAACAGACAATAGTGATAGTTTATGTGTTATTTATTTTAATTATTTGTAAGTTGTGAAGTGTCGTATTTATGTGTTTGCAATAACTTTTATTTATATAAAATTTTCTTGTTTTTCAATAAAATTGTAGAATTCCTGAAGATGATCTTCAAAGAAGATCGAAATATCGATTAAAATAATAAATAAATAAACAAAACAACAAAGACCTCGAGCTTGATTTTAAAAACAAGAACAAAAACACGTAAGAAAAAGGTCGAATACCAAAAACAAACATCAAGAATATTATTGTTTTTATTTATGTAAATAAATTAAAGAAAATATATTTTACATATTATTTTTAGAAATAATTTTTTTGTGATATTTGCTACATTTATTTCATTAAAACTAGATACACAATCATAAAATTTATTAAATTAATTTAAATTTTAGCTTAGTCTAAACTATTTTCTAAATTACTTATTTTGTAATGACCCCAGGCATATGTATTTACACCGTCAGGTCTTATTTTTCTTTTGTCGTCATTACAAGTAAGAGTTATTTTATTAATTTTTTGGGTGTAAATTATATGTTTCTTTGAAACAAAAGTAATCATATCATCATAATATGTTTTTATACCCTACACCACACTGTGGTACAGGGTATTATAAGTTTGTTTCACGGCAGATGTTTGTCACACCTGAAAATAACACAGCTAGACCCACCTTAAAGTATACCGATCGACTCAGAATCACTAGCTGAGTCGATTTAAGCATGTCCGTCCGTCCGTCCGTCCATGTAAAGTTGTTCGTCGACTACAGGTCGCAATTTCACTCCGATCGTTCTGAAATTTCGCAGTTTAGAGTGTTTCGCAGCTGTTAAGATCGCTATTGAATTTGGTTGAAATCGGTTCAGATTTAGATATAGCTCCCATATATATCTTTCGTCCGATTTGGCGCTTTAGTCCTATAGAAGCTGTATTTTACATCCAATCGTTTTGAAATTTAGAATGGTAGAGTTTCTTGATCCATGAACCAACATTGCCGAATTTGAAGAAAATCGGTTAAGATTTAGCTATAGCTCCCATATATATGTTTCGTCCGATTTGACCCTTTAGTCCTATAGAAGCTGTATTTTACATCCACTCGTTTTGAAATTCAGAATGGTAGAGTTTCTTGATCCATGAACCAACATTGCCGAATTTGAAGAAAATCGGTTAAGATTTAGCTATAGCTCCCATATATATGTTTCGTCCGATTTGGCCCTTTAGTCCTATAGAAGCTGTATTTTACATCCAATCGTTTTGAAATTTAGAATGGTAGAGTTTCTTGATCCATGAACCAACATTGCCGAATTTGAAGAAAATCGGTTAAGATTTAGCTATAGCTCCCATATATATGTTTCGTCCGATTTTGCTCTTTAGTCCTGAAGAAGCTGTATTTTACATCCAATCATTTTGAAATTTAGAATGGTAGAGTTTCTTGATCCATGAACCAACACTACCGAATTTGAAGAAAATCGGTTAAGATTTAGCTATAGCTCCCATATATATGTCCGATTTGGCGCTTTAGTCCTATAAAAGCTGTATTTTACATCCAATCGTTTTGAAATTTAGAATGGTAGAGTTTCTTGATCCATGAACCAACACTGCCGAATTTGAAGAAAATCGGTTAAGATTTAGCTATAGCTCCAATATATATGTTTCGTCCGATTTGGCCCTTTAGTTCTATAGAAGCTGTATTTTACATCCAATCGTTTTGAAATTTACAATAAACAATTTAAACATTAACTACAAAATTTATATTTCAGAGTTATTCAATATTACGAGAGTGGTGTAGGGTATTATATAGTCGGCCCCGCCCGACTTTAGCCTTTCCTTACTGGTTTTATTATAAAGACAATCCCTATAGTTGTCTATGTTATACTTGTTTAGGACATATTTTTTGACACCCTTAGATTTTTTGATTTGTCGACTATCTTGAACCTTTATAGCATACATTTTTGGTCTTAGACCAACAAATTCGGTCATTATCTTTCCACTATTCTCATCCTTCATCATACCTAATTCCTTTTTATTTATTAACGGGACTTTATATGGGTTATCAGCAGGCATATTTGATGTATCGAACCTTGCCTGTAATTCTTTAAAATCGATTTTTTGAAAAAAGTTCGTTCCACGAAATTCTAGTATAAAAGAATCTGTATCAATGCAGGCTATTGAAACAGTTGAACCATATTTTTTTTTCAAGAAATCATAGAAAAAGTCATTCATTAACCATTTTGATAACTCCAAAACAGAGAACCCCAAATATATTGGCTTGTCATACGTTACTTTAACGCGGTCGAGCTGAATGGCTACCATGTTTTCCGAAAATATACTCAAACTATTGAAGTTAGGTTTTGCAATTAGGGTTTGTGCTCCCAACCTATTTCTTTCGGTTTTCCCCCAAGACTTGACTATTTTCACATCCTTTCTATTGTCAACGCTTTCCATGGTTTTGCCGTAAACTGCGTTGTTTAAAAGTTTGAAGAAATCTTTTTCAAAGTCGTTCAGAGCTAAAGTTCTTCTATCATTATTTTTCTTTATATACTTTGCTAACCAATCGGATTGGGTAAAAGAAATTATACGATTTACTTTTACCAATTCTAAACCATGTTCCAAACATTGTTGGAGTGTCCTATAGTGCATTTTATAAGACTTTTTTTCAGAAAAGTCTGTTATTAATTTTGCGCATTTAGAATCCCCAACTTTCTTATTTTCCGCACAGAAAGGTAAATCATTATGCGCATCATGCAGTTTTTGCGGATATCTTAAGTTGACGTCAAACATATAACCAGTCGAAGAATTGTGCGGTATTTACCACACTGTGGTACAGGGTATTATAAGTTTGTTTCACGGCAGATGTTTGTAACACCTGAAAATAACACAGCTAGACCCACCTTAAAGTATACCGATCGACTCAGAATCACTAGCTGAGTCGATTTAACGATGTCCGTCCGTCCGTCCGTCTGTCCATGTAAAGTTGTTCGTCGACTACAGGTCGCAATTTCACTCCGATCGTTCTGAAACTTTGCAGTTTAGAGTATTTCGCGGCTGTTAAGATCGCTATTGAATTTGGTTGAAATCGGTTCAGATTTAGATATAGCTCCCATATATATCTTTCGTCCGATTTGGCCCTTTAGTCCTATAGAAGCTGTATTTTACATCCGATCGTTTTGAAATTTAGAATGGAAGAGTTTCTTGATCCATGAACCAACATTGCCGAATTTGAAGAAAATCGGTTAAGATTTAGCTATAGCTCCCATATATATGTTTCGTCCGATTTGGCCCTTTAGTCCTATAGAAGCTGTATTTTACATCCGATCGTTTTGAAATTTAGAATGGTAGCGTTTTTTGATCCATGAACCAACATTGCCGAATTTGAAGAAAATCGGTTCAGATTTAGATATAGCTCCCATATATATCTTTCGTCCGATTTGTTCCTTTAGTCCTATAGAAGCTGTATTTTACATCCGATCGTTTTTAAATTTAGAATGGTAGAGTTTCTTGATCCATGAACCAACATTGCCGAATTTGAAGAAAATCGGTTAAGATTAAGCTATAGCTCCCATATATATGTTTCGTCCGATTTGGCATTTAGTCCTATAAAAGCTGTATTTTACATCCGATCGTTTTGAAATTTAGAATGGTAGAGTTTCTTTATTCATGAACCAACATTGCCGAATTTGAAGAAAATCGGTAAAGATTTAGCTATAGCTCCCAAATATATGTTTCATCCGATTTGGCTCTTTAGATCCAATCGTTTTTATATCCTTTTTTTACCACACTTTGGTACAGGGTATTATTTAAGTATAAAATGTTCCAAAAGTAAATTTATGTAAACAAATTATACATGAATTACAAAATTTATATATCAGAGTTATTCAATATTACGAGAGTGGGGTAGGGTATTATATAGTCGGCACCGCCCGACTTTAGCCTTTCCTTACTGGTTTTAAAATGTTTTCGTTTGAACACAAGCTTATAAATTCATTAGAGTTATTTTGTAACCATTTGAAATCTTTTTCGGGGAGGAATTCTGTCATCGCTTTTCCATATAGATTGTTCATATCAAAATAAAATAGAAACACATCTTCTTTTGAAGGATCATAATTTTCCATATGCTCATTATTGGCTACGGCGTGCCTTTTTACGCACTGACAAATTCCCCCCCTTATCGCATTTTTAAAAAATATATACATATTAATATCGGTTACAAGTTGTAATTTAACATCTGTACATAGAAGCATTGCGTCCCATGAAAGTGATGGTGCGGTATAATAATGACATGGGTCTAACAGGTGTATATCTATACACAATTTTCTAAAACTTTCAAATATATCTTGCAAGAGCAAAACATCAGTCATTAAATACAATTTCATATAGTCTTCCATGGTTTCACATTTGAAATGTCTCCAAACATCTTGCGCATGTTTATAATCATCTTCAGAACACTCGGTATCTGTTAGATTATTGAAAAATTCATTTCTCGGAGGGAGTTGTTTTTCTATCAATTTTGCGAAGGAATTCACATAATCATAAGGAAAAACCCCCTTCCTACGCATTAATTTAAATTCAGTATCGTTAGGATAATTTGCACGAACTGCGTAGAGAGAGCTATCTGGTAGATTTTTGGCTAATGTATCTAAGCTAGCCGGCGTAAACCTAAAACTATCCAAAAATCTCAACTCTAACCTATTTTTTTCATCCATTGGAATGAAATGTGACATGGCTATGTATAACTCCTTATTCAAGGGTAATACACGCGTTTCACCATCATAGTCTGCCAAGTCTTTAATAAAAAGATGTGAGTCATAAGACGAAAAATTGTGGAAAAATGTGGGAATGTATTTCGCAACCCTATGCTGAAGATTACATTCGTTGTGAGCAGGACCTCTATATTGCCCAGTTAAATGGCAGTGATCTCTAACTCGATCTTCAAGTAACTTTTTATTACAAATGTGGCAGTCTGATGCCGATGAGAAGTCGCTCTCTTCTAAGGGTGTCAAAGGTGTCATAGGTTTAACCACACTTAAATAGTTATTATAAATGTATTTACAATCCCTAATATACCACTCCAAAAATATTTTTGAAGCATCCTCACCTACATATGTCCTGAATATACTTAACTTACTATCATAACTACAAACTATAGCATAACTAAATGCACATGGTATGTGCTTTTTAAGTGACTGCGTTTTTTTAGTTTTAATACTCACATCGTTCTCGGTTATAGCCTCGAAATCGGCATATCCGACGAATGGTGCAAGAAGTTTTTTAAAGTGATTTTTAAATTGTAAAATAGCGTTTTTGTGGTCTGGTAAGTAAGTAACTATACCGTTGCACTCCTGTCTGTGTTGGTTGTATCTAACTAGGCTTACAAAATGTTGTATACATCCATTGCATACATATATTCTCTCCTTACATTTTGTTACCTGAGCTTTTAAAAGTCTGTAAAGAAATAAATATTAATGATAATTAGATAGACAAATATTATTTTTTTTTGTTTACCTCGAGATACTCCTTATCAAAATGTAATGGAATCCTCCATCATCATCATTCAGCAGCAATAAATTTATATGGTTTCTCTTTTCACTTTTGGTTAAATAGTATGGTCCTACTACTTCACCATTCTCGTATCCGAAAATATTGACGCTTATTTCTTCATTGTTTTCTTCAAATATTTTAACGTCTTTTATGGCCAATGGAAATTTCAAATCTTTGAAGTTTAGTTTGATCTCATTGGTCAAATCTATGACATCACTACTTATGTCAACGTTATAATATGTCGTGTAATTTTGATTGATGGTGGGTTGTGCCCCCAATGCGGCTATCAAGCACCATTTGAAGCAGAAATTATCGTTCATATTCCGAATATTAAGACATGCACGTTTCAACGCGAGGTGGTTAGGTGTAACCATAAATTTTGACCCTTTTGTGAGGACAGACTTATTTATATTAATTTCAACCTTAAGAATTTTTTGTAGTGCCCATCCTGAGTCTCTCTCCTGAAACTCTGACATTTTATTCATAATTTGATAAATGTGTGCACACAAATGGTTGTCGATGTCATCAGCTTGGGTTCCTAATGTCATCTTAGTAATATGACTGAATATTCTAGGTTCGTCTACCCCCTCTGACTGATGTTTTCTTTTCTTTGAAGAGCTTGGTTTTTCATCCTGTGACGCTTCAACAGCTGGTTTAACATATTCAGCCAAAAGCTCCAGATTAAATTTTATTGCTCTATGTTCTGCTAATTTTAGATTTAGCAGTTTCACCAGCGACAGTCTAGCTTCTTGCAAAAACTCCTCAGGGTATAACACATTTTCCTTGTTTACAAAGTCATATATAGCGATACGATTATTAAAGGAACTTTTTATTTCCTTTATGTTATCACTGAGGTTTTTAAACACATTTGTTTTGTGTCTATTTGTACGATTGTGAATGAAATCTGTATCCACCTCTTCATTACAATCGTCACAGAAAGACTTATTTTTGATCTCATTTTTGTCTTCTTTTCTTTGATTATTCATGGGGGTGATTTGATGTTCTGCTGTGGACACGCTTTTACTTTGTATATTAGACGAAGAAGATGAGGTGTAAAGCTGTTTCTCTGCTAATGATGCTCCCTGATGTGAATGAAGTTGTTGGTTTTGTTGTAGTATAGCATATTGGTCGAGTTGTTGTTGTAATTGTTGGTTTTGTTGTAGTGTAATATATTTGTCGAGTTGTTGTTGTAGTTGATGTTTTTGCTGTTCTGAAAATTGATATTCTTGCCCACACTGCTGTAGTGTACCATATTTTTTGATTTGTTGTTGTAGTGGTTGTTGTTGTTGCTGTAGGTTCTGATGATGTTCTTGCCACTCTTGTAGTAAATTAAAGGGTTGGAATTTGTGATGGTTGGCAGATTGTTGACTCCATTCATTTTTAATGTTCTCAGTAACCTGCTGATCACTATTGTGTACTTTGTTTTGATGGTATCTCATGCTGTAAACATTATCGATGAAAACATGGCACGATGGACAATGTTTTTTTAAATGTCTATCAAGACAATTCTTGCGTTTGAAAGACATATCACAATGATTACAAATGAAGTGAGCCATTATGTTGCTTGTTTTTTTTTTGTTTATAAATGTTTGTTTAAATAAATTAGTATTGTCTCTTGACGATCTTTTTATTTTCTTGTTTATATTTTTGTGTCACTAAAATGTTGTTCTCCAAAGTAGAAAATATAATTTTCTAAACTTTTTTGAATAGTTTTTTTTTTTAATCGATACCTCTTGTGGACACTGAGGATAAATACACACTAAATTTAACAAAATAATTTTGATTTTTCTTGTCTTCACAGTGAATACAATGAAAAAATAAAAAACAAGTTTTTATAATGAATGTCTCTTCCGAAACTAATTTGTATCAAAACCATAGTGGCGCCACCAAAAATGCACTTGTATACACCAATGACTAGAAATACAAATAGAACTAAAGCAAGTGCCTTACCAAAACAAAACACATTTCATTCGAAACAGTTTACTACCACCCCAAACAGAACTCATCCCAATTGTATGCCTCACTTTTCCGCCCTTTTTTTGGATAGCACACCTCGAACTCGTCTTCTTAACCTTTACACAACCATTTTGTAACAATCGCTCCACGGATATATTAATATCTTTTTTCATTTATGAATATATTAACTCATTCACACCACATTTACTGAAAATGTACGATGAATGACTTGTAATGATACATAATATTTACACCGTCCTATAGTGGTCTCACACATTATGATTATCCAATGTACGAGTATGCCACCATAACCAGAAATATATACAGAACTAAAGCAAATGACATTTGATGTATATGACACAATTATGCCCACTTCATTTCTCGAAACCGAACTCCTCACAATTATATGAACCAAAAATCTTCACCGTACACCATGTGAAACTCAACCAGAACATTTCTGAGCAATTCACTACAATGGCTAGAAATACAGATCGAACTATAACAACTACCTTACCACCACATTTTACTAACTTTAGGCTGCATAGGACAAATTTATGTCAGTTTCATTTCTCCAAACCGAACCCCTCGTAATTATATGAACCAAATAAAACTATACCATACACCAAGTGAAACACAACCAGAACATTTCTGAGCAATTGAAAAATACGCTCGCTCCAACCCGCCAAAGCTTGGATTGACGCACATTTTTTTCCTCTTTCGCTTTTCCTTCTACAGACCTTCCCTTATAAGGGCTTTTTTATGACTATCGGTACCTTTTAAACTTGACCAATGCGTACGTGAAATATAGAATCCCAAGGGCTTTTTTATGGCTTTCTGTACCTTTTCAACTTGGTCAAACAGAAAATCGAAGTCGCCAAAGCTTGGATTGACGCACATTTTTTTTCCTCTTCCGCTTTTCCTTCCTACAGACCTTCGCTTTTCCCTTATAAGGGCTTTTTTATGACTATCTGTACCGAAATCGAAGTCGCCAAAGCTTGGATTGACGCACATTTTTTTTCCTCTTCCGCTTTTCCTTTCTACAGACCTTCGCTTTTCCCTTATAAGGGCTTTTTTATGACTATCTGTACCGCTTTTCCCTTATAAGAGCTTTTTTATGACTTTCTGTACCTTTTTAACTAGGTCAATGCGTACGTGAAATATAGAAACCCTAATTCCACCCTACTTCCGTTATATCCGTAATATGTACTTGCATCACATTTTCGTTCTGTAATTAGAAAATGACTTTGTACATCGGCGATAGCTATGAGGCAATGTAGTGCTTGTCGATATCAACACTGTATCGCATGTGACAATCGAGCTACAAACAAAAAAATTACAATAAAAAACTATTCCGGCTGATTCTGCGGGCTCGGAACAAATTTAAAAAAATGTTTCTGCGATTGTCTCGAGGTTTTTCGAAGACACCGGCAAAGCATTGTCCCGCTCAAACTTGCAACTAGTTACTTGGATTGTTGACCCATCATTAGATTCGAGAATATGGTCCAATACCTTTGAATAAATCTTCAAATTACTGTTTTGCTATTCGGGAATTCTTCCAGACGGACTATTGCTATCAATTATGGCATAGTATAGTTCGTCTTAGATGTATTTTGGCTATCTGATTCTGACTAGAGAAGTATCTTTTGATAGATTGAATAGGTTTCTCCGAAGTGCTGGGGGTCGGTGAACTTATTTCTTCTTAATTGATTTTTCATCGCTATGCTCTTCGGAAGATCTGACTCTTTTAGTAGGTACTGCGTAATAGGTTGAAAAACTATCCGCTCCGCAGTAACACGTCCGTTCGCTACGCTAAGAAGTCAAATCGGGAAGGTCTATATCAAAAAATGGCCGATATTGCCCATTTTCAATCCCAACATACATGAAGATATAGGAAGAATAAGCGCCAAATTTCAGCCTAGCTCAAGTATTACAGATTGTAGCGTCTTTCGTTTATGAAAAATAATGTCACCACATCATGTTGCGAAATTTAGAAAATCCCCCCACTCTCTGCTAATTTCGAAGGTACTCTTTTGCTATTCGAGATTTACTCCAGCCGCACTACTGCTATCAATTATGGCATAGTATAGTTCGTCCTGGACATGTTTTATATTTCTATTTGCGAATAAGATGGTGCTTCCTTTAGGATGGGTGTTCTTGTTTGATGTCCCTCCTTTATGGATGGTTTAGTCGTCTTGCTCCCCTTCTCCACAACAATTTCATCTTCACCTCCCGCCATCAGTCTAGCGACGCATTTTTAAGTAGATTGAATAGGTTTCTCCGAAGTGTCGGAGCTTTTTTTTTTTTAATTATATATAAGATTTATTCACATTCATTAAAGTGCCTCAGCGCCTCTAGGGCATTATTGAGGCCATCTGACAACAATTCGTTTACATTAGATTTTGTAATACATAATATTTATGAATCTATCTATCTATCTATCTATCTATATATATAAAAGAGAGTGTCTGTTTGTGGGTTTGTTTGTATGTTTGTTTGTTCCGTATAGACGTCTAAACGGCTTGACCGATCATCTTGAAATTTTCACAGAATGTACATGTGTAGGGGGTGCTGAAAATAGGGTACTTGAATTTTCGATATATCAAGTGGGCGTGGACCCGCCCATACGGGTCAAATTTTGGTATTGAGAAAAATGTTAAGCTAGAGTGCTGAAATTTTGTGTGTATGCATTTAGTGACAGATTATGTGAATTTTCAAAAAATGGGCGGAATCGGACCAATGGGCGTGGCCCCGCCCATATAAGCCAAATTTTGAAATTCAAATATTTTCCACAATTTATTAGAGAGAGTTCTGTATTTGAGTGTATATGTATCTGTTGACAGTCTACGTGATTGGTCCAAAAATTGGCGGGATCGGCCCAATGGGCGTGGCCCCGCCCACAAAGACCAAATTTTGAAATTTCGATATCTTGAACAATTTGCTAGCAAGAGTGCTGCAATGTTGTGTATATGTATCTGGTGACAGTCTACGTGATTGGTCCAAAAATTGGCGGGATCGGCCCAATGGGCGTGGCCCCGCCCACATAGACCAAATTTTGAAATTTCGATATCTTGCACAATTTATTATATCTGCAATGTTGTGTATATGTATCTGGTTATATTCTACGTAATTGGTCAGAAAATGGGCGGGATCGGACCAATGGGCGTGGCCCCGCCCTTATAAGCCAAATTTCGAAATTGAAATATCTTGCACAATTTTTTATCTAGAGTGCTGTAATGTTGTACATATGTATCTGGTGACAGTCCACGTGATTAATTCAAAAATTGGCGGGATCTGACCAATGGGCGTGCCACCGCCCATATAAGCCAAATTTTGAAATTGAATTATCTTGCTCATTTTTTGCGAGAGTGTAGAAATTTTGCGTATATGTATCTGGTAGCAGTCTACGTGATTGCCTTACAAATGGGCGGAATAGGACCAGTGGGCGTGCCCAGCCCATATTTTTATATATCTTGCAAGTATTATATAGGAAATACATGAACAAAAATGCTCGCTATGCGATAATTACAGCTGCTCACTCCAATACAATCGGAATATGATAATGTGATGCATGACCAATGAAACAAGAATTTGGAAATTTTATAAGTATATATTTCTATTTTCTGGACTTTCCACTGAATTCGGTATTTTTCATTCAGTGAATTTATTACTAATACCAGTAAGGAAAGGCAGAAAGTCATAATACCCTTTACCACAGCGTGGTGAAGGGTATAATTATAACGAATATTTATTTGCCTATCATAAAAAACTATGCTCTAATATGCACGTGCGTATTTCATCACTTATATGACATCGGCTTTCCCTTAGGTACGAATTTATTACCTGTTTTCGAAATGTTTACAGGAAATGCAACTGAATGAAAATAAAAAATTACCTGTTATCAAGGGTTCATTCCTTTACTATTTTTTACAAAAAATCTTATAAAGTAAAAAAATATTAATACATTTGTTCAGTTGTATCCTTCATTTCGAAACAGATACATATAATCATAATATTCAAAATTCGCCTTTAATCGCCGTGTAATATTTCTTTACGAGAGTTGAATATAAAAAATTCAAAGAAATTTTTGTTTTACTAAGTGAATAATTTTACTAAATTGCCTCCAAAAAAATCTAATATTTCAAAACGCACCATTAAATCGCTAAAAGTTAAATCCAAGAGAACAAATGGAACGACTCAGAAACGTGTATCACGTCTCCAAAGGGAACAGTTAAAAGCCTCAACTTCGAGAATGGCAGAGAGTACTGAACAGCATCACGACCGCCTGGAAGAGCAACGTTTGCGAGCCTCATCTTCGAGAATGGCAGATAGTACAGAACAACATCACGACCGCCTGGAAGAGCAACGTTTGCGAGCCTCAACTTCAAGAATGGCAGAGAGTACTGAACAACATCACGACCGCCTGGAAGAGCAACGTTTGCGAGCCTCATCTTCGAGAATGGCAGAGAGTACCGAGGAACATCACGACCGCCTGGAACAGCAATGTTTGCGAGCCTCAACTTCTAGGGCGGCTGAGACATCTCAGCAAAGGGAAACACGTCTCAGAAAAGAAAGAGCTCGGTCGTCCACCTTAAGAGCGTCAGAGACTTCACAGCAAAGAGAAGCGCGTCTCACAGGAAAACGAGTTCAATCCTCTATATCCAGAGAAGCTGAAACGTCGGAGGAACATGAACGTCGTATTGAATCCCAAAGAAACCGAGCATCAACCTCAAGGACCGCCGAAACGCTAAATCAACTCGAAATTCGCAAGCAAGAGAATCGTCTCAGAGTCGCCCTTCGCCGAACCGCTACATATACTTATGAACGCCTTGCATTTCGATATACACCAGAGATTGATTGCAGTCACGATGACTTAATTGCCATTGGCCCTATGAATAAAGTGTGCCAATATTGTAAAGCATTCAAATACAAAAACGAAGCACCTGGAATGTGTTGTACAAATGGAAAGGTTATATTACAGGAACTACTTTCCCCACCAGAACCACTCAAAACATTGCTTACAGGTATGATAAATATCATTTTAGATTAACTCTTTATTTACTGTTACATTATGTTCTAGGAATAATCGCTGATGCCCACAATTTTCTCAATAACATTCGAAAATACAATTCGTCTTTTCAAATGACTTCTTTTGGTGCAACAAAAATAATTCGCGGTGGCTTTATGCCCACGTTCAAAGTGCAAGGGCAAATATATCATCGAATGGGATCTTTATTACCAGTTACCGGAGCTGATCATAAATTTCTTCAAATCTACTTTATGGGCCAATCGGATGACAGTAACCAAGTACAGCGAAGGCAGAATTATAACCCTGGAACCAAACAACATGTTGTGAGGCAACTACAAATCATGTTCCACGAAAACAATCAATTGGTACAAACATTTAAGCAAGCAATAGATGATCCCCGAATCTCTTCAGGTGAATATTTTATATCAATTCACGCCGATAAAGCACCAGTGGATGAACATCGAGGACGTTACAATGCGCCAACAGTTGATGATGTAGCTATTTTAATGGTTGGTGATCCTGTGGCCCCTCGAGATATAATTGTCCGTCGTTGCGATGAACGAGTAACCCGTATTTCTGAAACACATCGATCTTACGACGCTCTTCAGTACCCTATTATTTTCCCATACGGTGAAGATGGATATCATATCGAATTAAAACAAATTAATCAAAGAACAGGTAAATAAATCATAATCCATGGAAAAACTGTTATATTTACTTTATTTAAAATTTTTAGGTCTACCAACAAATAAAAGCCTAAGTGCAAAAGATTTCTACGCTCACCGTCTAATGACTCGACAAAACTGTGACAATCATATTCTCAGATGCCGGGAATTGTTTCATCAATTTATCGTCGATATGTACGCCAAAATTGAAACAGAACGTCTGTTATACATACGACATCACCAAACGAAATTACGAGTAGATGAGTATATTCACCTCAGAGACGCGATGAATACTCATAATGACATGAACCCCAATGAGTTGGGTCAACCCGTCATATTGCCGTCATCATTCACAGGAAGCCCACGTCATATGCACGAATACTGCCAGGATGCTATGACGGTCGACCAGATTTGTTTATAACATTCACATGCAATCCAAAGTGGGAAGAAGTTGTGTCTCAATTACACCCCGGTCAAACATCTGCGCATCGACATGACATTACTGCACGCGTGTTCAAGCAAAAATTAAAATCGCTAATGGATTTCTTGGTGAAATTTCGTGTATTCGGAGAAACCCGATGTATTCCGTAGAATGGCAGAAACGTGGACTTCCTCATGCACACATATTGATATGGTTGATTCAAAAAATTACTACAGATACCATTGATGACATCATTTGTGCCGAATTACCTGACCCAAACGAAGATTCTCAATTGTATGAAGTTGTCACCAAAAACATGATTCACGGTCCGTCCGGAGCTCTCAACCTAGATTCACCATGCATGTCAGATGGGAAATGTACAAAAAAATATCCACGACAACTACTACATGAAACCATTTCTGCAACTGATGATCAACAGATTCTGGTGGACATTCTGTAGTAATAAAGGTACGAAACAATGATATTGATATTGACAATCGATGGGTAGTACCATACAATCCACTACTGTCAAAGACGTACAAGGCGCACATCAATGTGGAGTATTGTAATTCCGTGAAATCCATCAAGTACATATGTAAATATGTCACAAAAGGATCCGATATGGCTGTATTTTCGCTAAACAATCCCAATGATGAAATTACGCATTTCCAGATGGCAAGATACATCAGTAGCAACGAGAATATTTGGATTTCCCATACATGAACGACAACCTGCAGTTATTCATCTATCTGTTCACCTGGAAAATGGACAACGGGTATATTTCTCGGAAGCTAATGCCCAAGAAAGATCAGCAACGCCACCAGCCACTACATTAACATCCTTTTTTGCTTTATGCAGAGACGATCCCTTTGCCAGAACATTGAAATATGCGGAAGTTCCGACATACTACACCTGGAATACATCAACCAAAAAGTTTTATCGTCGAAAGCAAGGAAAACCAGTTGAAGGATGGCCAAATATACACTCGACGGATGCATTAGGCAGAATATACACTGTCCATCTGCAGAACGCAGAATGCTTCTTCCTACGAATGTTGCTCATATATGTTCCCGGCCCAACTTCATTTACCCACTTGCGCACTGTCAATGGTCAGTTATGTGAGACGTACCGAGAAGCATGTGAAAAGCTACATTTAATGGAGAATGACGCACTTTGGGACACAGCTCTCACAGACGCATCCATTTCAAATCATCCTCAACAAACTAGATCATTATTTGCCATCATATTGGTAACGTGCTTCCCATCGAACCCTAAATACCTGTGGAATAAGTTCAAATCACACATGACTGAAGATATTTTACGCAGAGAACGCAACACCGCCAATGATCCGACTATGGAAATATCTAATGAGATGTACAACGAGGCATTGATCTTACTTGAGGATAAATGCCTGAATATCAACAACAAGAAGCTCAATCAAGTTGGTCTCGAGAGTCCCAATCGACCAGGCATCGACACACCCGATAGAGATATCCAACGTGAAAGGAATTACAACCCAATCGAACTGCAAGCTCGCAGCAAGGATACCACTTTTACAAACGGATCAGCGAACGGCGTACAACGTAATCATGGAAGCGGTAGCAAATGAAAGCGGTGGACTTTATTTCATTGATGCACCTGGTGGAACTGGAAAAACTTTCTTAATTTCTCTGATTTTGGCCAAGATTCGAGCAGATAAAAATATTGCATTAGCTATTGCATCATCCGGCATCGCTGCGACACTTTTGGATGGAGGTAGAACAGCTCATTCTTCTCTGAAATTACCATTGAATTTGCAATATTCCGAAGCCCCAGCATGCAATATTAAAAAAAATTCCTCTATGGGAAGAGTACTGCAGACGTGCAAAATAATAGTATGGGATGAATGTACTATGGCACATAAAAAATCTCTGGAAGCTCTCGACCGCACACTAAAGGACTTCAGAAACAGAGCACGATTGTTTGGAGGAGCACTTATTTTATTAGCCGGCGATTTTCGTCAAACACTTCCTGTGGTCCCACGTTCAACACCAGCAGATGAACTAAATGCATGCCTCAAATCATCAACACTTTGGCATCACGTAAAAACTCTGCGATTATCTACGAATATGCGAGTGCAAATGCAAAATGACTCTTCGCCATTTGACTTCTCGAAGTCGTTGCTGGACCTTGGCAATGGCAAATGGCCCATTGATGCTGCAACAAATTGTGTTACATTCCCGCATAATTTCTGCAAGTTGACACAATCAGTTGAAGAATTAGCAACATCTGTATTCCCAAATATTGAAACAAATTTCAAAAACCACCAATGGCTGCGTGAACGGGCATTACTGGCGGCCAAAAACATTGATGTAACTTCCATCAATACTGCAATTTTGGAAAAAATACCTGGAGATGTGAAGGAATACAAATCAATAGACTCCGTAACAGAAGATGATGACGTCGTTAACTATCCAGTGGAATTTTTGAACTCTCTAGATTTACCTGGAATGCCACCACATGCATTACGCTTGAAAGTTGGCGTAACTGTTGTTTCAATGCGCAACATCGACCCACCACAGCTTTGCAATGGAACTCGACTCGCAATAAAAAATATGATGAACAACCTCTTAGAAGCTACCATTATAACTGGAAACTATAAGGGGACGGATGTACTGATACCCCGAATTCCAATGATGCCCACAGATTTGCCATTTCAGTTCAGAAGATTGCAGTTTCCGGTACGATTGGCATTTGCGATGACTATTAACAAAGCTCAAGGACAAACTCTCCAAGTTTGCGGATTGAATTTAGCAAACCCATGCTTTTCACATGGACAGCTGTATGTGGCATGCTCGCGCATTGGTAAACCATCCGATCTTTATGTACTCGCACCAAATGGCAAAACAAAAAATGTAGTATACCAAAGAGCACTTCAATAAAGAACAAATAAATAATAATTATTACAAAAATAATATCTTTTTAATCGGAATAATTTTGACATGGGCAGCGAAGCGCACCGGGCTCAGCTAGTATCTATCTATATATATAAAAGAGAGTGTCTGTTTGTGGGTTTGTTTGTGGGTTTGTTTGTATGTTTGTTTGTTCCGTATAGACGTCTAAACGGCTTTACCGATCATCTTGAAATTTTCACAGAATGTACATGTGTAGGGGGTGCTGAAAATAGGGTACTTGAATTTTGGATATATCAAGTGGGCGTGGACCCGCCCATATGGATCCAATTTTGATATTGAGAACAATTTTTAGCTAGAGTGCTGAAATTTTGTGTGTATGCATTTAGTGTCAGATTATGTGAATTTTCAAAAAATGGGCGTAATCGGACCAATGGGCGTCGTCCCGCCCATATAAGCCAAATTTTGAAATATTTTGCACAATTTGTTAGCGAGAGTGCTGGAATTTTGTGTATATGTATATGGTGGCAGTCTATGTGATTGGTCGGGATCGTCCAATGGGCGTGGCCCCGCCCACATAGACCAAATTTTGAAATTTTGATATCTTGCACAATTTGCCAGCGGGAGTGCTGCAATGTGGCGAATATGTATCTGGTGGCATTCTACGTAATTGGTCAAAAAATGGGCGGGATCGGACCAATGGGCGTGGCCTCGCCCATATAAGCCAAATTTTGAAATTGATATATCTTTCACAATTTGTTAGCTAGAGTGCTATAATGTTGTACATATGTATCTGGTGGCAGTCCACGTGATTGGTCCAAAAATAAGCCGGATCGGACCAATGGGCGTGGCACCGCCAACATAAGCCAAATTTTAAAAATGTGATATCTTGCACAATTTGTTATCGAGAGAGCTGGAATTTTGTGCATATACATCCATTGGCGCGATTGGTCCAAAAATGGGCGGGATAGGACCAATGCATTTGTTGCCAGATTATGTGAATGTTCCAAAAATGGGCGGAATCGGACCAATGGGCGTGGCCCCGCCCATATAAACCATATTTTGAAATTGAAACATTTTCCACAATTCATTAGCGAGAGTTCTGCAATTTTGCGTATCGGGTATGTTCTGGCACTCACTTGGAGCATCTCACGTGAAATGTCTTAAGAAAGAGGTGTTCTAAAAGTCCCTATCACGCCTGAAAACCATATGGCATGGAAGGCAAATCACATGTTAGGAAGTATGTAAGCAGAAGTTAGGTAGCCAATACTTTCTGCAGTTGCCAGACACCTCGCTATTCGTCCTGTGAAATAAAGGTGAGAAGTGAGATGAATGTGAAGTGAATACCAGAACAGGGGTGTATATGTATCTGGTGGCATTATCCGCGATTGGTTAACAAATTGGGCGGGATCGGACCAATGGGCGTAGCCCCGCCCATATAGGCCAAATGCATACACATAAAATTTCAGCACTCTAGCTAAAAAATTTTCTCAATATCAAAATTGGATCCATATGGGCGGGTCCATATAAGCCAAATTTTGAAATTGATATATCTTTCACAATTTGTTAGCTAGAGTGCTGTAATGTTGTACATATGTATCTGGTGGCAGTCCACGTGATTGGTCCAAAAATGGGCCAGATCGGACCAATGGGCGTGGCACCGCCAACATAAGCCAAATTTTAAAAATGTGATATCTTGCACAATTTGTTATCGAGAGAGCTGGAATTTTGTGCATATATATCCGTTGGCGATCTACGCGATTGGTCCAAAAATGGGCGGGATAGGACCAATGCATTTGTTGGCAGATTATGTGAATGTTCCAAAAATGGGCGGAATCGGACCAATGGGCGTGGCCCGCCCATATAAACCAAATTTTGAAATTGAAACATTTTCCACAATTCATTAGCGAGAGTTCTGCAATTTTGTGTATATGTATCTGGTGGCATTATCCGCGATTGGTTAACAAATTGGGCGGGATCGGACCAATGGGCGTGGCCCCGCCCATATAGGCCAAATTTTGAAATTAATATATCTTGCACAATTTATTAGCGAGAGTTCTGTAATTTTGTGTGTAAGTATCCGGTGGCAATCTACGCGATTGGGCAAAAAATAACGGGATCGGGCAAGTGGGCGTGGCCCCGCCCATATAAGCCAAATTTTGCAATTGAAATATTTTCCACAATGTGGTTTAGTGTATATGTATCAGGGAACAGTCTACGTGATTGGTCCAAAAATGGGCGGGATCAGACCAATGGGCGTGGCCCCGCCCACATAGACCAAATTTTAAAATTTCGATATCTTGCACATTTTGCTATCGGGAGTGCTGTAATGTTATACATATGTATCTGGTGACAGTCCACGTGATTGGTAAAAAATTGACGGGATCGGACCAATGAGCGTGGCACCGCCCATATAAGCCATATTTTACAAATGTGATATCTTGCACAATTTGTTAGCGAGAGACCTGGAATGTTGTGTATATATATCCGTTGGCGATCTACGTGATTGGTCCAAAAAAGGGCGGGTTCGGACCAATAGGCGTGGCCCCGCCCATATAAGCCAAATTTTGAAATTGAGATATTTTGCACAGTTTGTTATCGAGAGTGCTGGAATTTTGTGTATATGTATATGGTGGTAGTCTACGTGATTGGTCCAAAAATGGGCGTGGCCCCGCCCATCTAAGCCAACTTTTGAAATTCAGACATATTGAACAATTTGTTACCGAGAGTGCTCTAATTTCGTGTATATATATCTGGTGGTAGTCTACGTGATTGGTCCAAAAATGAGCGGCATCGAAACAATGGGCGTGGCCACGTCCATATAAACCCAATTTTGAAATAGAAATATCTTGCACAATTTATTATCGAGAAAGCTGCAGTTTTGGACATATGTATCTGATGACAGTCTACGCGATTCGCCCAAAATTGGGCGGGATCAGACCAATGGACGTGGCCCGCCTATAGAAGCCAAATTTTGAAATTGAGACACATATCTTGCACAATTTTTAGCGAAAGTGATGTCTGATGGTAGTCTATGTTATTGGTCCAAAAAGGGTCGGGATCGGATCAATGGCCGGGGCCCCGCCCATATAAACTAAATTTTAAAATTGAGATGTCTTACACATTTTTTTAGCGACAGTTCTGTAATTTTGTGCATAAGGATCTGATGATATCCTACATGAATGGTCTAAAAAGTAGCGTGACCCCGCCCATATAAACCAAATTTTGAAATTGAGATATCATGCACAATTTGTTAGCGATTTGATGTATGCATTTGATGGCAGTCTACGCACTTGGTTCAAAAATGGACGGAATCGGAAATCTGAAGTCCGAGAAAAGAGAGTGTCTGTTTGTGGGTTTGTGTGTTTGTTTGTTCCGTATAGACGTCCAAACGGCTTGACCAATCATCTTGAAATTTTCACAGAATGTACATGTGTAGGGGGTGCTTAAAATAGGGTACTTGAATTTTCGATATATCAAGTGGGCGTGGACCCGCCCATATGGGTCCAATTTTGATATTGAGAAAAATGTTTAGCTAGAGCGCTGAAATTTTGTGTGTATGAATTTAGTGGAAGATTATGTGAATTTTCCAAAAATGGGCGGAATCGGACCAATGGGCGTGGCCCCGCCCATATAAGCCAAATTTTGAAATTGAGATATTTTGCACAATTTGTTAGCGAGACTGTTGGAATTTTGTGTACATGTATATGGTGGCAGTCTACGTGCTTGGTCCAAAAATGGGCGGAATCGGACCAATAGGCGTGGCCCCGCCCATATAAGCCAAATTTTAAAAATGTGATATCTTCCACATTCTGACCAATGGGCGTGCCACCGCCATAAAAGCCAAATTTTGAAATTGAATTATATTGATCATTTTTTTAGCGAGATTGTTGAAATTTTGCGTATATGTATCTGGTAGCAGTATACGTTATTGGCTTACAAATTTTCGGAATAGGACCAATGGGCGTGGCCCAGCCCATATTATGATATTTCTTGCAAGTATTATATAGGAAATACATGAACAAAAATGCTCGGTATGCGATAATTACAGCTGCTCACTCCAATACAATCGCCCTATGATAATGTGATGCATGACCAATGAAACAAGAATTTGGAAATTTTATAAGTATACATTTCTATTTTCTGGACTTTCCACTGAATTCGGTATTTTTTCATTCAGTGAATTGTCGTGTGCGAGTATTAGGGTTAAATAAAAACAATCATTGTGAATGAATATTTTTCTAATGTAAAGTGAAGTGATAGCCCAGCTGTTTAGAAAAATGGAATGACAGCTGACAAGTGGAAAAGATGGGAAATGGTAGGAAAATGGCAGATTTTCCTGGGTTTTTGTTCGATAGGCGACGGAAATTCTCTTCCCTTTTTGAATTGGCGAAGATCCCGGTCGGACGTGGCTCCCTCCTAATACTTACTTTCAAATATCCATCAGTAAAAATAAGACAAATATTGGTCCGTGTTTTTAATACGCTTTTGCCTTTTATTTATAACAAAAACACGTAAAAACTAAGTCTGAAGTAAATAACAATTTAAAATTTACAAACCTGCCCTGGATGGAAGAGAGGAGAGCAACTTCATCACCCGTCCGATCCAACGTTGGAGACGCAGCTGAGCATGACCATTCCTGGCATGTCATGGGTATTCAAAAGTGACCTTTAGACGTCTCACTATAACGCTGGACAAAATTACGGACCGATTTATATCTATATTTGGATAGGAAAAGAGAGTTAGTTAAGTGGTAAATTATAGGTTCAAACAACAAGTGTTTCTTATAAATACAGACCTTTTTGAAAGTGAAAAAGTGCGCGTTTACTCAGGGTTGAGCTCAGGCCTAGTGTCGTCCTTCGTTTCCATAATAGGGTTCCGCTTATGGTCCAATAAACCAATTGTTTGAGCTTCACAAAGAATAGAAAAACGAAACCACAGTCGTCCACATTGGGCGTTGCTTATGTATGAAAAATAAAGAACAATCAAATATAAATATAAAACTGAAAAAAGAAGAAAAATACATATGACATACTTACGTTAACTTAGGACGGACAGAAAAGTACGGACGACAATACTTTTGCTCATCTCATGGTCAGAATGACACCAATTATTGTCGGCCAGTAATGCTCCAGATAGCCGAGTGGCGCCTATCCAGACTCCAATTGTCTGTCCATTTTCCAACCTAGAAGAAGAAGAAAAATTACACCAGCAAAATAAATATTCGAAGATTGGCCGATACTTACCCGGTTGGGTTACACTTACCTCCAAATTCGCCATCCGGATCTAACCTGAAAAGAAAAGAAAAGAAAGGCAAATGAACTTAAGGATTCAAATAAAAATTAAATTTACTTTTTGCACAATACATATTGTTACATTAATTGCAACATTGTACAAGACGTATACATTTTAAATTCCCTATTAGTAAAGCTAAATTGATTTTGAAAGAAAGTTTGGATGCTGAAAGTTTAACTGAATGTTTATGAAAAATGTAAATTGAAATCGGAAGGCGGCAAGCCTCAAAATAAAGGAGATTTTTATAATGTGTATGAAAGTCATGAGTTCTAGTATGGAAGGCTAAAGGGTATATAAGAAGGGGTAAGTAAAGTGTAGTCAGGAAATTAGGTGGGGAGAGTGATTGGGGTATTCCATAAGTTATGGACAAAGGAATACCACGGTGGGGAGGGTTTGTCCAAGCACCTAACGTCATCCTGTGTGCCCAAACAAGTCAGGGCTAAACAGTTGTGTCCGTTACGAACAAATGTTCCTATATGTCTAGGTGCTTACTCACTTCTGTTTGTTTGTCCATCCATTAGCTGGTAGTGAATATTGTTTTTTTGTCAACTGTCCAGAGCTGACGCGCTGATAAGAACCGCGCCCCAAATGACTGAGCCAAGTCGGTGCCAACTGTAAGCCGCCAGCGCCCGTCGGTACGTCATCTCCCTCCAAAAGGACAGGGGATCCCCAGATCCACGACAAAAATGGCGCCCGCAACATGGGGCCCGAGTAATCGGGTTGTACCAATACCTTGTTGACTGCCACACACTGTAGTCTGCCCTAGATCCTGTGATGGTCAATGTCGGCCCGGTTTTAGGTTTTTGGAAGCCACCGCCGCGAGTTACATTGACGAGGACAGGAGATGGGGATAGTATACTGGGGTGGCAGCATATGTTCTACTTAACAAGAGGGACGTAAGTCAGTACTTTTCAGGGTCACAGAACCCGTAGTATAATGCGACATTCCTGGGGAAGAGAATATATGTTATTTGAAATAGTTTAGTGTCAATAGCCCAAATTGTAGTTTACTTACCAGTCCGTCCGATTCAAGTTGCCCATACAACCTACAAAGCCAACAGAGTCCGGTGATTACACGCTGTAATAAGTTAAATCCTTGTCCTGTTATGTCCGTCCGAGGTAGTAAACTCAATCCCAGTTTTTTCCATTTGATTGTGCCAGTAGTAAGTAACCATCGAAGAAAAAAAAAGAGGAAAGTAGATTAATGGAGTAGCTCAATTTTTCCTATTTGGGATACATATGTTTAGTTTTGGTTTGCTTTGTACCCACCTGATTAAAAGACTGCACTTATACTGCCCCTTGCATTAGAAAACGTGAGTTCAGTTCCGTGTAGAGTTATAACCAGAAAAAAATAGAATAAATAAATAAATAATAATTGAGGTCAAAGATAGAGATAGAAGTCAGGTGCATAATGGTAGATACAAGAGCAAATAGCTACACGAACGAAAGTCCAATTCCACCCATCAGCACTATGGCAACAACAACTACAATAACTACAATTATGACCGATCCAGTCACAACCGGGGCCTTAATTGCACCAGCCCCGATGGTAGTGACAACCGCATTATCTAGTCCAGCTCCATCGATAGGAACCAGTCCCGGTTCATCCCTAGGGCAATCCACGCCAGATACCCCAGCTTTCAGTAGCCTCACAGCGCAAAATATACAGCGAGAACGACGAGCGGGAAACGTAGGAAATAGGCCAGAAACACAAACAGAGTCCCAACTACACGAGGTTATAAACTCCGCCATAGGAGTTGGCCAAATGGAATTGATCCGTCTGCTGGATGAGAGGCTACGGTTTCTAGTTCCACAGCTGGTACAGCAGAGCATGATGAGTACAACTGCCCCGCCAATAGCTCACGCCGAGAGTCGAGATCTCCGTCACATGGCGCAGCCACAACAGAACCAACAAAACGAAGCTACTAACGCCGGCCAAGGGTCTTCTAGAGTACCAATTCAGGCCTTACCTAATCAACCAAGCAGATGTAGAGACGAAAATCCGATGCCACCACCCTTAATCAATTCGGCACCGCAACCAAGCCTCAGGCTGACAACGTATCCGAGGTCACCAACAGGGGATGCTGGTGGGAATCCCACACAACCAGCACAATCATTCCATCATCAGTATCCTACTGCTCCAGCGGGGGCATTCGTTCCCCATGGTTTATCTCGATCAAACAGACCTCCAACATCTCTCGCAGTGGGGGCCAGTCACAAAAGAGTTGAGATGGAAAAATGGAGACTGAAGTTTGATGGAACATCCAAATCTATAACAGCTGAGGACTTCATGTTTCAGCTAGAACAATTGTGTCAGGACTACGAATGCAGTTGGGAGGAGGTCCTGGTTAAGTTCCCGCAATTCCTGGAGGGGCCTGCGGAGGATTGGTATTGGATGCAACGGCGACTAGGGCAAATTTATAGTTTCCAGGCCCTTAAAGAAGCTTTCCTTAGCCAATTCCGCAAATTTGAGAGCGATTTCGACGTGCGACGAAAGATGATGGATCGGCGACAAGGACCTCAAGTGACATTTGAGGACTTTTGTAATGCAATGCTCCGGTTGAGGAACCAGCAGAGAGAGCCTATTGGAGAACCTATGTTGGTTGAAATGATGAAGGGGAACCTCAAACCGTCGTTGGCAGCCTTAGTATTCCCTATCCGAATGTTCGGCCTTCAGCATTTCCGAGAAGAGTGTCGTAAAGCGGAATTATTGTTGACCAATCAGAGGCAAGTAGCTCAGGCGCATCGCCAACAATTTGTTCAGAGGGTACACGAGGTGGAACAAGAGGAAGCGGACAAGGAGGTAGACGCCATCAGTAGACATTCCAACTACATATGCTGGAATTGCCGAGAGAGGGGCCATGGTTTCATGGATTGTGTGTCGACGAGAAGAAACTTGTTCTGTTATGGATGTGGATTGGAGAACGTAGTGAAGCCACATTGTCCACGGTGCACGGGAAACAGACAGGCGGGCACGGTCAAGGGGGAAACGCGTCCGAATCAGTCGGACCCCCGTTAAACGCTGGTGTGGAAATCGGAAACACTAGTGTAGCTAGGTTAATCATAAATAAGATTAGTGATAAGAGCAATGAATTAGTTGAAAATGAATTAAGAGAGAATGAATTGAATTTTAGGGTTAAAGAAGTTAGGGTTAAGGAAATAAGACCTTGGGAGGCTAGAATGGAAGAATACCAAGAGGCTAGGAGAAGAATTTTTGGGGATAGCTTTAATACAAATAGAAGAAAAAGAATTGAGAAAGCTAGAAAACGCTATAGGAGGCGTAGGGAGGAGCAAAATGAAATCGCGTCAGCTGTACTGTACGAAGGCCAGGACACGCGATTGTACATGCGTATTAGGATAGGTGGCGAAGAAGTCGAGGGTCTGCTAGACAGTGGTGCGACAGTTACCTGTCTCGGAAAAGGATGTATGGAGCTCGTAGATAGGGTCGGTGTCCCGATGTTCTCATATAGGTCGACCATAAAGACAGCCGATGGGACACCCCATTCTATAGTAGGTAGGATTAAGGCCAGCATAAGATTGAAGAAGTTAGAACAGGAAGTAACTTTTTACCTCATTCCGACCCTAAGCAGATCGTTATATCTCGGGGTTGATTTTATGAAAGCTTTCAACCTCCTAGCCAGCGTAGAGTGCCTATCCCTAGACAGCGAAGAAGAAGAGGAACGAACCGAAAGTGAGCAGATCGATCCGTCACAACTTGTCAGATGAGCAAGCGAGGAGACTTGAAGAATCAGTGGCTAAATTTCCGTCTTTTGAGGTGCGTGGCCTTGGCAAAACGTCCTTGGAGACGCACACCATTGACACTGTAGATGCGGAACCAGTGAAGCAGAGGCACTACCCAGTATCGCCTGCGGTGCAACGGCTTATGTTCGCGGAGCTGGATAGGATGTTGGACATGAAGGTTATTGAGCCCAGCCAGAGTCCATGGAATAATCCGGTAACTTTGGTACGGAAAGGATCAAAGAACCGATTGTGCCTGGACGCCAGGAAACTCAATGCCCTGACCGTCAAGGATGCTTATCCACTCCCGAACATAGAGGGGTTGCTCAGCAGGCTTGGGGATACGCATTTCATATCGAGTGTGGATCTGAAAGATGCTTTCTGGCAGATCCCTCTCGATATGAAAAGCCGAGAAAAGACCGCCTTCACTGTTCCTGGGAGGCCCTTATACCATTTCACCGTCATGCCCTTTGGGTTGTGTAACGCAGCCCAAAGGTTATGTCGGTTGATGGATAAGGCCATCCCAGCGCATCTTCGTGAAAGGGTGTTCGTATACTTGGACGATTTGTTGATCGTGGCCCCAGATTTCCACACGCACCTAGAACTGCTCCAACAAATGGCCAAGTTGTTGAACGACGCGGGACTGACGATAGATGTGGCGAAGTCAAAGTTTTGCTTTCGAGAGCTGAAGTACTTGGGGTACATAGTCGGCGAGGGCAAGTTAAAGCCAGACCCAGGCAAGGTATCAGCCATCGTAGACTGCGGATTCCCGAAGAATGCGAAACAAGTCCGCCGTTTTATGGGGATGACCGGTTGGTATCGCCGTTTTATCGCCGACTATGCCTCAATATCGGAACCGATTTTCAACACTCTGAGGAAAGGAAAAACGTTCGAGTTCGGAGATGCAGCAAGAGAGGCGTTCCAGAGGCTGAAAAGAGCACTCACAGAGAGTCCAGTTCTGAGGCACCCTGATTTCGAACGACACTTCTACATACAGTGTGACGCATCAGACGTAGGAGTGGGAGGGGTATTGTTTCAGAAGGACGATGAAGGAAACGAGTACCCGGTGGCTTTTGTGTCAAAGAAGTTGACGTCGGCACAGAAGAATTATACAGTCACCGAGAGAGAGTGTCTGGCGGTGGTGATGTCAATCAAAAAGTTCCGGCCTTACATTGAGCTGATGCCCTTTACGGTTATTACCGATCATTCGTCCCTGAAATGGTTAATGGCGAACAAAGAGCTCAGCGGAAGACTGGCGCGGTGGAGCTTGTTGCTGCAAGGGCACAACTTCGAAATTGAGCATAGACGAGGAAGCCAAAATGTTGTACCCGACACACTCTCCAGATATAATATGGAAGAATTGTCACGAGATAACGGTAGTCTGGTTGATCTAGAATCCCCCGAATTTCGAAGCGAGAACTACGTTGAAAAGGCAAGAGTAATCGAGGAAAATAAGGAAAATTTGCCCGACTTGAAAGTGGAGGGACATTAATTTTCAAGAGAACAATTCCCGTGACAGTAGACCTGCCAAGTGAGGAGTTCGCGTGGAAATTATGGGTGCCTGAAGAGACCATAGCCAGAGCCCACAACCCACCCACTGCGTCACACGGAGGGTTTCACAAGACATTAAAAAGACTGAAAGAACTGTATTACTGGCCAAATATGAGCATACAAGTCAGGGAGTTTATAGGAAAGTGTCAGGTGTGCAAGGAATCAAAACCTAACTACCGCCAGATGCATCCACCAATGTCCACAGAAGTCAAGATCGATCGGCCTTTCCAGAAGATATACGTTGATTTTCTGGGCCCGTACGTTCGCTCCAAGGCCGGCAATTCGTTCATCTTCATAGTGCTTGATCACCTTTCCAAATATGTCCTGCTCAAACCCATGACAAAAGCGACATCTCGAAAAGTAATACAATTTTTGGCAGAAGAGGTGTTCCATAAATTTGGGGTGCCTGAGACGCTAATGTCCGATAACGGAAAACAGTTCGTTGGAAAAGAATTCTCCACTTTCCTGGAAGCTTACGGCATTAGTCATATGAAAACCGGTCTATACTCCCCCCAAGCTAATGCGTCGGAGCGAGTCAATCAATCCATATTGGCGGCTATTAGGTCGTATCTGAAGGAGGACCAACGGGATTGGGATCAGAATTTGTCCGCTATTGAGTGTGCCCTACGTTCATCTGTCCACAGCTCTACTGGTACGACACCATATTTTGCACTGTTTGGCATGAATATGATCACGCACGGCAGCGTATATAGGCTGGCTAGGCAGTTGGATACCATGAAAGACCCCGAGTATACAGCGCTGCCCAAGGCTACACACCTGGAGCTCGTGAGAGAACAGGTTAGGAAGAGGATAGGAAAAGCATATATCGATCGAACTCGTAAATACAATACACGATCCCGTGTCGTAAAATTCTACCCCGGTCAGGAAGCTTATCGACGAAACCACCAATTAAGCGACTTTAAGAAAAATATCAATGCGAAATTAAATAAGAAATATATCCGATGTCGCATTGTCCGAGCAGTAGGAAGATGTCTATACGAAATAGAAGATCCAAAAGGTAAACCCCTTGGTGTCTACCACGCTAAGGATCTGAAACAGTGAACCCGCGCTAATTAGTCAGATTTTCGATATAATAGGTTTTTTTTGTCTCATGTTCGGAAGTAAAGGGCGAGAATGGTAGGAACAGAACATCTGACAACTGAGCCACACACTTAAGTTTCCGGAGCCCGATTACAACTGGAAGCGTTGTCCGATCCTGACTGGCTCTAAAGCTGTAAACAGTGAGTAGACCGTTGAGATCCATCATTAGTCCGTGATGATTCTCCACCTTGCCCTAGAGTAACTATGACATTAAGCTGCGCCAGTGGGGAAGTCAGGACCATGAGCGAAACAGTTGTTAATATAGCGAGAGCAGTCAGGAAATTAGACACGACAAACAACGTAGACATAACAATATCTCCGTTGGAATGTTGTATCAGGCATCGTAGGTTTTGGTGTGTGGCCTAGTCTCAGATGTCTGGATACCTATAACCTGTCACAGCTGAATAAATTCCGCGAAAATATTTGTAAAAACAGAAAAAAGAACTATACGTGGCGTTTGTCCCTAAAATGAACCTAAGTTGGAAAGGCCCCCCATCGAGTGGTTTTGGTTCATATATATAATTTCGAATAAACTACGAAGAAATATATAAGTGAATAGTAGTTAGTAAGATTGTAGTTAGTAAGATTATCTTGAATTAATACAATGAGTTACTAGATTTTATTTATAGGCTTAGGTTAAAAGTTAGTACTATCTGTTTTTGGTATCAAATGGAGAAGAATTCTGAAGTACTAAGCCCGTTTATGTGGAAGTTGTTATAATCGAATTTATTTTGGTGAATAGTATCAAACAAAAACTTACCTACATCCTTGAGTTGGTCCCGGTGCAGATGAAGTATGTGGAGTCGAGGAAGTCATCTTCGCCGCAAAGTCTTCCATAAAAATGAGGTATCTGAAAGCAAAAGAGAAGGAAATCCAATTAGTTTTTGTTTATTTAACACGAAAAATCTATAAACATGAAGTGTTTGTGTGGAAAAGCGATCGATCGATAGAATTTAATTAATCACATATAAAAAAAAAGAAAAATCTTTTTTTCACAAAATTATTGATAACTTTAAAAATTGCCTTTTTTAAACAATTTCACAGAAGTTAAAGAAAATTAATTACAAAAGTTTGAAAAATGTTTTAGATTTTCTAAAGTATGAATTTTCGGTCACGTAAAAACATTTTTCTTTGAGTTTCACAATTTTTAATTTCTTTTTGTTGTTGTTGTTGTTTTTTTTTTCAAAAATAAATTAAAAACGTTCAACATTTGTTATTATTCGGTTCCACAAAATTCAAATTTTTTTCTCTTCACAACACCATAAAAAGATCAATATAAGAACACGGTAACACTAATCTTTCATTCAAACTTTTCCGCAAACACTTCGATCATTACCATAAAATAAATATATGTTAAAAAAATAATTGGCAAATAACCACATAATTTCAAGAAAAAGACACTAAATTCATTTTATATTTTTTTTTTTTTTTGTTTAGCACTCACTTTCCCAGCCGGATTCAATTTTATATTTTTTTTTTAAACGTCGCAATGTGAGAATTAAAACAGAAACACACAGTATAAACAATTGTTTTCTTCATTTCACAAAATCAGTTTAATTTTTCACAATGTCATTCCAGCACGGTATTCACAACCAAACACAAGTCCCGATATTGCACAAAACACTAGGATTTTCTTTTACAACACCATTATAACTCATTTCTTTGTTTTCCATTCGCTCTCGAAGTATTTATAATTTAGTTTATAATACAAACTTTCACAAAAAAAAATCACTTCATAAATATTCCTTTTTTTTCTGTTTTTGTTTTGATTTTAGTTTTCATTGCAGTTTTTATTTTCACATTTCGTTCCTTTATTCGCACAGTTTTATTTCATTTTCTTTTCACTTCATTCTTATTATCATTTCGCCGATTTTCTTTCCACCATATTTGCCAGTTCTTCGGATGTCACTTTTTCGAAGTACAATTGAATTATTTTGGTTGTTGTAGTTTTTGCTTTTCGGACTTAGCACATTTCCGCCAGAAGACACGCGTCATCTGAATGATTGCAATTGTATACGAACGTACATTCATACACATATTGCATCCATTCAGCAATTGCCGGCACTATTCACACACACATACATGTCAACGATCACGTTGGTTTTTCCATTTGGCATTTTTGCCTAATTATATTTTTTTTTTCCACTTCCACGTACATTTTTTATAGAATTTTCACTTTTTAATTTATTCATTTATTTATTATTTTACTAATTTCTCGCGTATAAAAGTCTCCCACGTATTTTGTTAGTTTCTTTAGTTAATGAATGACCCGGCGTCATTCATACACGCACACGCCACTTTAATTTTTTCTGAATTTTTATTTATCACTTCACTTCACACACAATTATTTAATTATTATTTCCTTTTTTTTAACGTTTTTACACTGTACTTACCTATATATCCTGCTTAAATAATAATTCCTTCTTCGTCGTCCGTCCGCTCGTTCAGAAATTCCAATTAATTTAATTCAGTTAGCCGAGTCATTTCATTCATTTTGAACGCCGTTCATAGTAATGACAGCGGGCGGACCATCACCTAAATAGAAACGCTATGCGAGCAGCCATAACGTAAGCGTAAGCAGACGGCGTCGTAGGTACTGCTTCACACGAGGCAAACATCTCGCTTCAAGATACTTTAACAATTGACGGGAGGGAATTGCCTCGTGTAAATGAGCACTATATAATTAATCGTACAACTAATCTGAAGATGTGAACCTAAGTCAGTATTTAAAGGCAAAAATCAGTTAGGGATTGCAAATCAGGAAAAGTAGAGATGTCCGTTCGTGGGTTAACCGAATAAAAGGATAGTGGCGAATATAGTTATAGGCAATATTTCGCACTTTTTCCCTCCCATCCTTTGACTTAAGGTCTGCAGGATGGTGGGGTTTGTCGTGTGCGAGTATTAGGGTTAAATAAAAACAATCATTGTGAATGAATATTTTTCTAATGTAAAGTGAAGTGATAGCCCAGCTGTTTAGAAAAATGGAATGACAGCTGACAAGTGGAAAAGATGGGAAATGGTAGGAAAATGGCAGATTTTCCTGGGTTTTTGTTCGATAGGCGACGGAAATTATCTTCCCTTTTTGAATTGGCGAAGATCCCGGTCGGACGTGACTCCCTCCTAATACTTACTTTCAAATATCCATCAGTAAAAATAAGACAAATATTGGTCCGCGTTTTTAATACGCTTTTGCCTTTTATTTATAACAAAAACACGTAAAAACTAAGTCTGAAGTAAATAACAATTTAAAATTTACAAACCTGCCCCGGATGGCAGAGAGGAGAGCAACTTCATCACCCGTCCGATCCAACGTTGGAGACGCAGCTGAGCATGACCATTCCTGGCATGTCATGGGTATTCAAAAGTGACCTTTAGACGTCTCACTATAACGCTGGACAAAATTACGGACCGATTTATATCTATATTTGGATAGGAAAAGAGAGTTAGTTAAGTGGTAAATTATAGGTTCAAACAACAAGTGTTTCTTATAAATACAGACCTTTTTGAAAGTGAAAAAGTGCGCGTTTACTCAGGGTTGAGCTCAGGCCTAGTGTCGTCCTTCGTTTCCATAATAGGGTTCCGCTTATGGTCCAATAAACCAATTGTTTGAGCTTCACAAAGAATAGAAAAACGAAACCACAGTCGTCCACATTGGGCGTTGCTTATGTATGAAAAATAAAGAACAATCAAATATAAATATAAAACTGAAAAAAGAAGAAAAATACATATGACATACTTACGTTAACTTAGGACGGACAGAAAAGTACGGACGACAATACTTTTGCTCATCTCATGGTCAGAATGACACCAATTATTGTCGGCCAGTAATGCTCCAGATAGCCGAGAGGCGCCTATCCAGACTCCAATTGTCTGTCCATTTTCCAACCTAGAAGAAGAAGAAAAATTACACCAGCAAAATAAATATTCGAAGATTGGCCGATACTTACCCGGTTGGGTTACACTTACCTCCAAATTCGCCACCCGGATCTAACCTGAAAAGAAAAGAAAAGAAAGGCAAATGAACTTAAGGATTCAAATAAAAATTAAATTTACTTTTTGCACAATACAAATTGTTACATTAATTGCAACATTGTACAAGACGTATACATTTTAAATTCCCTATTAGTAAAGCTAAATTGATTTTGAAAGAAAGTTTGGATGCTGAAAGTTTAACTGAATGTTTATGAAAAATGTAAATTGAAATCGGAAGGCGGCAAGCCTCAAAATAAAGGAGATTTTTATAATGTGTATGAAAGTCATGAGTTCTAGTATGGAAGGCTAAAGGGTATATAAGAAGGGGTAAGTAAAGTGTAGTCAGGAAATTAGGTGGGGAGAGTGATTGGGGTATTCCATAAGTTATGGACAAAGGAATACCACGGTGGGGAGGGTTTGTCCAAGCACCTAACGTCATCCTGTGTGCCCAAACAAGTCAGGGCTAAACAGTTGTGTCCGTTACGAACAAATGTTCCTATATGTCTAGGTGCTTACTCACTTCTGTTTGTTTGTCCATCCATTAGCTGGTAGTGAATATTGTTTTTTTGTCAACTGTCCAGAGCTGACGCGCTGATAAGAACCGCGCCCCAAATGACTGAGCCAAGTCGGTGCCAACTGTAAGCCGCCAGCGCCCGTCGGTACGTCATCTCCCTCCAAAAGGACAGGGGATCCCCAGATCCACGACAGAATTTATTACTAATACCAGTAAGGAAAGGCAGAAAGTCGGGCGGGGCCGACTATATAATACCCTACACCTCCCTAACAATGCGATAAGGGTCATTGCGATAATAATTTGGAATAATTGGTAAATGTATTTTGAACCGATAATCGCTAAATTAAGCAATATTCGTTCCTAAATTGAGAAACATTTTTCTGGAGAACTTTGTAATGATCGGAAGTAAAGTACAACTTTTATAGCGCTTTGTAATCAAATCTCGAGGAACATATATATGGAGGTTATATATAAATCTGCATCGATTTTCCTTGAATACTCATTCATGTAAAATAGAAACCTGTTTCTGTCGAATTTCCTACTGATCGGATATAAAACACAGTCTCTACAGCGCTTACATGTCAAATTGGGGGTAACATATATATGGGGGATACATCTAAATCTGAACCGATTTTCTCCGAATTTTGCGGTATTCCTTCATGTAATAAGAAACCTCTTTCTGCCGAATTTCTTACTGATCAGATATAAAATACATTTTCTACAGCGCTTGAATTTCAAATCGGGGGTATCATATATATGGGGAATATATCTAAATCTGAACCGATTTTCTCCGAATTTGGCAGTATTCCTTCATGTAATAAGAAACCTCTTTCTGCCGAATTTCGTACTGATCGGATATAAAATACAGTTTCTACAACGCTTACATGTCAAATCGGGGGTAACATATATATGGGGGCTATATCTAAATCTGAACCGATTTTCTCCGAATTTGGCAGCGTTCATTCTTGTAATAACAAACATCTTTCTGCCGAATTTCGTACTGATCGGATATAAAATACAGTTTCTACAGCGCTAATTTTGACATGGGCAGCGAAGCGCACCGGGCTCAGCTAGTCTATATATATAAAAGAGAGTGTCTGTTTGTGGGTTTGTTTGTGGGTTTGTTTGTTTGTTAGTTTGTTTGTATGTTTGTTTGTTCCGTATAGACGTCTAAACGGCTAGACCGATCATCTTGAAATTTTCACAGAATGTACATGTGTAGGGGGTGCTGAAAATAGGTTACTTGAATTTTCGATATATCAAGCGGGCGTGGACCCGCCCATATGGGTCAAATTTTGGTATTGAGAAAAATTTTTAACTAGAGTGCTGAAATTTTGTGTGTATGCATTTAGGACCAATGGGCGTGGCCCCGCCCATATAAGCCAAATTTTGAAATTGAAATATTTTCCACAATTCATTAGCGTGAGTTCTGCAAGTTTGTGTATATGTATCTGGTGACAGTCTACGTGATTGGTCTAAAAATGGGCGGGATCGGCTCAATGGGCGTGGCCCCGCCCACATAGACCAAATTTTGAAATTTCGATATCTTGCACAATTTGCTAGCGAGAGTGCTGCAATGTTATGTATATGTATCTGGTAGCAGTCCACGTGATTTTTCCAAAAATGGGCGGGATCGGACCAATGGGCGTGGCACCGCCCATATAAGTCAAATTTTAAAAATGTGATATCTTGCACAATTTGTTACCGAGAGACCTGGAATTTTTTTATATATATATCCGTTGGCGACCTACATGATTGGTCCAAAAATGGGCGGGTTCGGACCAATAGGCGTGGCCCCGCCCATATAAGCCAAATTTTGAAATTGTGATATTTTGCACAATTTGATAGGGATAGTGCTGGAATTTTGTGTATATGTATATGGTGGCAGTCTACGTGATTGGTCCAAAAATGGGCGGGATCAGAACAATGGGCGTGGCCCCCCCATATAAGCCAAATTTTGAAATTGAGATATATTGCAAAATTTTTTACCGAGAGTGCTGTAATTTCTTGTATATATATCTGGTGGTAGTCTACGTGATTGGTCGAAAAATGAGCGGCATCGAACCAATGGGCGTGGCCACGTCCATATAAGCCAAATTTTGAAATTGAAATATCTTGCACAATATGTTAGCGAGAGTGCTGGAATTTTGTGTATATGTATATGGTGGCAGTCTGCGTGATTGGTCCAAAAATGGGCGGGATCGGCCTAATGGGCGTGGCCCCGCCCACATAGACCAAATTTTGATATATTGCACAATCTGCTAGCGGGAGTGCTGCAATGTTGTGTATATGTATCTGGTGGCATTCTACGTAATTGGTCAGAAAATGGGCGGGATCGGACCAATGGGCGTGGCCCCGCCCTTATAAGCCAAATTTCGAAATTGATATATCTTGCACAATTTTTTATCTAGATTGCTGTAATGTTGTACATATGTATCTGGTGACAGCCCACGTGATTGGTCCAAAAATTGGCGTGATCTGACCAATGGGCGTGCCACCGCCCATATAAGCCAAATTTTGAAATTGAATTATCTTGCTCATTTTGTTAGCGAGAGTGTTGAAAATTTGCGTATGTGTATCTGGTAGCAGTCTACGGGATTGGCTTACAAATGGGCGGAATAGGACCAGTGGGCCACAGCACATATTTTGATATATCTTGCAAGTATTATATAGGAAATACATGTACAAAAATGCTCGGTATGCGATAATTAAAGCTGCTCACTCCAATACAATCGCAATATGATAATGTGATGCATGACCAATGAAACAAGAATTTGGAAATTTTATAAGTATACATTTCTATTTTCTGGACTTTCCACTGAATTCGGTATTTTTCATTCAGTGAATTTATTACTAATACCAGTAAGGAAAGGCAGAAAGTCGGGCGGGGCCGACTATATAATACCCTACACCTCGAATTTCGTACTGATCGGATATAAAATACAGTTTCTACAGCGCTAATTTTGACATGGGCAGCGAAGCGCACCGGGCTCAGCTAGTCTATATATATAAAAGAGAGTGTCTGTTTGTGGGTTTGTTTGTATGTTTGTTCCGTATAGACGTCTAAGCGGCTAGACCGATCATCTTGAAATTTTCACAGAATGTACATGTGAAGGGGGTGCTGAAAATAGGGTACTTGAATTTTCGATATATCAAGTGGGCGTGGACCCGCCCATAGGGGTCCAATTTTGATATTAAGAAAATTTTTTAGCTAGAGTGCTGACATTTTTTGTGTATGCATTTAGTGGCAGATAATGTGAATTTTCCAAAAATGGGCGGAGTCGGACCAATGGGCATGGCCCCGCCCATATAAGCCAAATTTTGAAATTCAAATATTTTCTACAATTTATTAGAGAGAGTTCTGTATTTGAGTGTATATGTATCTGGTGACAGTCTACGTGATTGGTCCAAAAATTGGCGGGATCGGCCCAATGGGCGTGGCCCCGCCAACATAGACCAAATTTTGAAATTTCGATATCTTGAACAATTTGCTAGCGAGAGTGCTGCAATGTTGTGTATATGTGTCTGGTGACAGTCTACGTGATTGGCCCAAAAATTGGCGGGATCGGCCCAATGGGCGTGGCCCCGCCCACATAGACCAAATTTTGAAATTTCGATATCTTGCACAATTTATTATCAAGAGTGCAGCAGTTTTGTTTATATGTATCTGGTGACAGTCTCCGTGATTGGTCCAAAAATGGGCGGGATCGGCTCAATGGGCGTGGCCCCGCCCACATAGACCAAATTTTTAAATTGAGATATCTTGCACAATTTGCCAGCGAGAGTGCTGCAATGTTGTGTATATGTATCTGGTAGCAGTCCACGTGATTTTTCCAAAAATGGGCGGGATCGGACCAATGGGCCTGGCACCGCCCATATAAGCCAAATTTTAAAAATGTGATATCTTGCACAATTTTATACCGAGAGACCTGGAATTTTGTGTATATGTATATGGTGGCAGTCTGCGTGAGTGGTCCAAAAATGGGCGGGATCGGCTCAATGGGCGTGGCCCAGCCCACATAGACCAAATTTTGAAATTTCGATATCTTGCACAATTTGCTAGCGAGAGTGCTGCAATGTTGTGTATATGTATCTGGTAGCAGTCCACGTGATTTTTCCAAAAATGGGCGGGAGCGGACCAATGCGCGTGGCCCCGCCCACATAAGCCAAATTTTGAAATTGATATATCTTGCACAATATGTTAGCGAGAGTGCTGGAATTTTGTGTATATGTATATGGTGGCAGTCTGCGTGATTGGTCAGAAAATGGGCGGGATCGGACCAGTGGGCGTGGCCCCGCCCTTATAAGCCAAATTTCGAAATTGATATATCTTGCACAATTTTTTTATCTAGAGTGCTGTAATGTTGTACATATGTATCTGGTGACAGTCCACGTGATTGGTCCAAAAATTCGCGGGATCTGACCAATGGGCGTGCCACTGCCCATATAAGCCAAATTTTGAAATTGAATTATCGTGCTCATTTTGTTAGCTAGAGTGTTGAAATTTTGCGTATATGTATCTGATAGCAGTCTACGTGATTGGCTTACAAATGGGCGGAATAGGACCAGTGGGCGTGGCACAGCCCATATTTTGATATATCTTGGAAGTATTATATAGGAAATACATGAACATAAATGCTCGGTATGCGATAATTACAGCTGCTCACTCCAATACAATCGCAATATGATAATGTGATGCATGACCAATGAAACAAGAATTTGGAAATTTTATAAGTATACATTTCTATTTTCTGGACTTTCCACTGAATTCGGTATTTTTTCATTCAGTGAATTTATCACTAATACCAGTAAGGAAAGGCAGAAAGTCGGGCGGGGCCGATTAGGGTCATTGCGATAATAATTTGGAATAATTGGTAAATGTGGTGTGTGTGTGTGTATGTATATCTTATTTTGAACCGATAATCGCTAAATTAAGCAATATTCGTTCCTAAATTGAGAAACATTTTTCTGGAGAACTTTGTAATGATCGGAAGTAAAGTACAACTTCTATAGCGCTTTGTAACCAAATCTGGAGGAACATATATATGGAGGTTATATATAAATCTGAATCGATTTTCCTTGAATACTCATTCATGTAAAATAGAAACCTGTTTCTGTCGAATTTCGTACTGATCGGATATAAAACACAGTATCTACAGCGCTTACATGTCAAATTGGGGGTAACATATATATGGGGGCTATATTTAAATCTGAACCGATTTTCTCCGAATTTTGCGGTATTCCTTCATGTAATAAGAAATCTCTTTCTGCCGAATTTCTTACTGATCGGATATAAAATACAGTTTCTACAGCGCTTGAATTTCAAATCGGGGGTAACATATATATGGGGGCTATATCTAAATCTGAACCGATTTTCTCCGAATTTTGCAGTATTCCTTCATGTAATAACAAACCTCTTTCTGCCGAACTTCGTACTGATCGGATATAAAATACAGTTTCTACAGCGCTAATTTTGACATGGGCAGCGAAGCGCACCGGGCTCAGCTAGTATATATAAAAGAGAGTGTCTGTTTGTGTGTTTGTTTGTTCCGTATAGACGTCTAAACGGCTTGACCGATCATCTTGAAATTTTCACAGAATGTACATTTGTAGGGGGTGCTGAAAATAGGGTACTTGAATTTTCGATATATCAAGTGGGCGTGGACCCGCCTATATGGGTCCAATTTTGATGTTGAGAAAAATTTTTAGCTAGAAATTTTGTGTGTATGAATTTAGTGGCAGATTATGTGAATTTTCCAAAAATGGCCGGAATCGGACCAATGGGCGTGGCCCAGCCCATATAAGCCAAATTTTGAAATTGAGATATTTTGCACAATTTGTTAGCGAGAGTGCTGGAATTTTGTGTACATGTATATGGTGGCAGTCTACGTGCTTGGTCCAAAAATGGGCGGGATCGGACCAATGGGCGTGGCACCGCCCATAGAAGCCAAATTTTAAAAATTATATATCTAGCACAATTTATTAGTGAGAGTGATGCAATTAAGTGCGAATATATATCTGGTGGCAATGTACCTGATTGGTCCAAAAATGGGCGTGATCGGACCAATGGGCGTGGCCCCGCCCATATAAGCCACATTTTGGAATTGAGATATCTTACACAATTTGTTGGTGAGAGTGTTGTACTTTGGTGCATATGTATCTGGTGGTAGTCTACGGGATTGGTCCAAAAAAGGGCGGGATCGGATCAATGAAATTGAATTCAAATTTTGAAATTGAATTATCTTGCTCATTTTGTTAGCGAGAGTGTTGAAAATTTGCGTATGTGTATCTGGTAGCAGTCTACGGGATTGGCTTACAAATGGGCGGAATAGGACCAGTGGGCCACAGCACATATTTTGATATATCTTGCAAGTATTATATAGGAAATACATGTACAAAAATGCTCGGTATGCGATAATTAAAGCTGCTCACTCCAATACAATCGCAATATGATAATGTGATGCATGACCAATGAAACAAGAATTTGGAAATTTTATAAGTATACATTTCTATTTTCTGGACTTTCCACTGAATTCGGTATTTTTCATTCAGTGAATTTATTACTAATACCAGTAAGGAAAGGCAGAAAGTCGGGCGGGGCCGACTATATAATACCCTACACCTCGAATTTCGTACTGATCGGATATAAAATACAGTTTCTACAGCGCTAATTTTGACATGGGCAGCGAAGCGCACCGGGCTCAGCTAGTCTATATATATAAAAGAGAGTGTCTGTTTGTGGGTTTGTTTGTGGGTTTGTTTGTATGTTTGTTCCGTATAGACGTCTAAGCGGCTAGACCGATCATCTTGAAATTTTCACAGAATGTACATGTGAAGGGGGTGCTGAAAATAGGGTACTTGCATTTTCGATATATCAAGTGGGCGTGGACCCGCCCATAGGGGTCCAATTTTGATATTAAGAAAATTTTTTAGCTAGAGTGCTGACATTTTTTGTGTATGCATTTAGTGGCAGATAATGTGAATTTTCCAAAAATGGGCGGAGTCGGACCAATGGGCATGGCCCCGCCCATATAAGCCAAATTTTGAAATTCAAATATTTTCTACAATTTATTAGAGAGAGTTCTGTATTTGAGTGTATATGTATCTGGTGACAGTCTACGTGATTGGTCCAAAAATTGGCGGGATCGGCCCAATGGGCGTGGCCCCGCCAACATAGACCAAATTTTGAAATTTCGATATCTTGAACAATTTGCTAGCGAGAGTGCTGCAATGTTGTGTATATGTATCTGGTGACAGTCTACGTGATTGGCCCAAAAATTGGCGGGATCGGCCCAATGGGCGTGGCCCCGCCCACATAGACCAAATTTTGAAATTTCGATATCTTGCACAATTTATTATCAAGAGTGCAGCAGTTTTGTTTATATGTATCTGGTGACAGTCTCCGTGATTGGTCCAAAAATGGGCGGGATCGGCTCAATGGGCGTGGCCCCGCCCACATAGACCAAATTTTTAAATTGAGATATCTTGCACAATTTGCCAGCGAGAGTGCTGCAATGTTGTGTATATGTATCTGGTAGCAGTCCACGTGATTTTTCCAAAAATGGGCGGGATCGGACCAATGGGCCTGGCACCGCCCATATAAGCCAAATTTTAAAAATGTGATATCTTGCACAATTTTATACCGAGAGACCTGGAATTTTGTGTATATGTATATGGTGGCAGTCTGCGTGAGTGGTCCAAAAATGGGCGGGATCGGCTCAATGGGCGTGGCCCAGCCCACATAGACCAAATTTTGAAATTTCGATATCTTGCACAATTTGCTAGCGAGAGTGCTGCAATGTTGTGTATATGTATCTGGTAGCAGTCCACGTGATTTTTCCAAAAATGGGCGGGAGCGGACCAATGCGCGTGGCCCCGCCCACATAAGCCAAATTTTGAAATTGATATATCTTGCACAATATGTTAGCGAGAGTGCTGGAATTTTGTGTATATGTATATGGTGGCAGTCTGCGTGATTGGTCAGAAAATGGGCGGGATCGGACCAGTGGGCGTGGCCCCGCCCTTATAAGCCAAATTTCGAAATTGATATATCTTGCACAATTTTTTTATCTAGAGTGCTGTAATGTTGTACATATGTATCTGGTGACAGTCCACGTGATTGGTCCAAAAATTCGCGGGATCTGACCAATGGGCGTGCCACTGCCCATATAAGCCAAATTTTGAAATTGAATTATCGTGCTCATTTTGTTAGCTAGAGTGTTGAAATTTTGCGTATATGTATCTGATAGCAGTCTACGTGATTGGCTTACAAATGGGCGGAATAGGACCAGTGGGCGTGGCACAGCCCATATTTTGATATATCTTGGAAGTATTATATAGGAAATACATGAACATAAATGCTCGGTATGCGATAATTACAGCTGCTCACTCCAATACAATCGCAATATGATAATGTGATGCATGACCAATGAAACAAGAATTTGGAAATTTTATAAGTATACATTTCTATTTTCTGGACTTTCCACTGAATTCGGTATTTTTTCATTCAGTGAATTTATCACTAATACCAGTAAGGAAAGGCAGAAAGTCGGGCGGGGCCGATTAGGGTCATTGCGATAATAATTTGGAATAATTGGTAAATGTGGTGTGTGTGTGTGTATGTATATCTTATTTTGAACCGATAATCGCTAAATTAAGCAATATTCGTTCCTAAATTGAGAAACATTTTTCTGGATAACTTTGTAATGATCGGAAGTAAAGTACAACTTCTATAGCGCTTTGTAACCAAATCTGGAGGAACATATATATGGAGGTTATATATAAATCTGAATCGATTTTCCTTGAATACTCATTCATGTAAAATAGAAACCTGTTTCTGTCGAATTTCGTACTGATCGGATATAAAACACAGTATCTACAGCGCTTACATGTCAAATTGGGGGTAACATATATATGGGGGCTATATTTAAATCTGAACCGATTTTCTCCGAATTTTGCGGTATTCCTTCATGTAATAAGAAATCTCTTTCTGCCGAATTTCTTACTGATCGGATATAAAATACAGTTTCTACAGCGCTTGAATTTCAAATCGGGGGTAACATATATATGGGGGCTATATCTAAATCTGAACCGATTTTCTCCGAATTTTGCAGTATTCCTTCATGTAATAACAAACCTCTTTCTGCCGAATTTCGTACTGATCGGATATAAAATACAGTTTCTACAGCGCTAATTTTGACATGGGCAGCGAAGCGCACCGGGCTCAGCTAGTATATATAAAAGAGAGTGTCTGTTTGTGTGTTTGTTTGTTCCGTATAGACGTCTAAACGGCTTGACCGATCATCTTGAAATTTTCACAGAATGTACATTTGTAGGGGGTGCTGAAAATAGGGTACTTGAATTTTCGATATATCAAGTGGGCGTGGACCCGCCCATATGGGTCCAATTTTGATGTTGAGAAAAATTTTTAGCTAGAAATTTTGTGTGTATGAATTTAGTGGCAGATTATGTGAATTTTCCAAAAATGGCCGGAATCGGACCAATGGGCGTGGCCCAGCCCATATAAGCCAAATTTTGAAATTGAGATATTTTGCACAATTTGTTAGCCAAAAATGGGCGTGATCGGACCAATGGGCGTGGCCCCGCCCATATAAGCCACATTTTGGAATTGAGATATCTTACACAATTTGTTGGTGAGAGTGTTGTACTTTGGTGCATATGTATCTGGTGGTAGTCTACGGGATTGGTCCAAAAAAGGGCGGGATCGGATCAATGGGCCTGAACACGCCCATATAAGACAAATTTTTAAATTGCGATATCTTACACAATTTGTTAGCGAGAGTGCTGTAATTTTTTACATATGTATCTAATGGCAGTCTACGTGATAGGTCCAGAAATAGGCGGGATCGGGCCAATGGGCGTGGCACCGCCCATATAAGCCAAATTTTAAAAATGATATATCTTGCACAATTTGCTAGCGAGAGTGCTGGAATTTTGTGTATATGTATCTGGTGGCAGTCTACGTGATTGGTCCATAAATGGGCGGAATCGGGCCAATGGGCGTGGCACCACCCATATAAACCAGAATTGAGATATCTTGCACAATTTATTAGCGAGGGAGCTGGAATTTTGAGTATATATATCTGTTGGCGATCTACGTGATTAGTCCAAAAATGGGCGGAATCGGGCCAATGGGCGTGGCCCCGCCCATACAAGCTAAATTTTGAAATTGAGATATCTTGCACAATTTGTTAGCGAGAGTGCTGTAATTTTGTGCATATGTATCTGGTGGTAGTCTACGTGATTTGACAAAAAATGGGCGGGATCTGACTAATGGGCTTGGCACCGCCTATATAAGCCGGACCAACGGGCGTGGCCCCGCTCATATAAGTCAAATTTTGAAACTGAGATGTCTTACACATTTTTTTAGCGACAGTTCTGTAATTTTGTGCATATGTATCTGATGATAGCCTACATGAATGGTCTAAAAAGTGGCGGGATCGGATCAATGGGCGTGACCCCGCCCATATAAACCAAATTTTGAAATTGAGATATCATGCACAATTTGATAGCGATTTGATGTATGCATTTGATGGCAGTCTACGTAATTGGTTCAAAAATGGACGGAATCGGAAATCTGAAGTCTGGGGCAACGAAGTGGACCGGGTCCAGCTAGTCTATATATATAAAAGAGAGTGTCTGTTTGTGGGTTTGTTTGTTTGTGTGTTTGTTCCGTATAGACGTCTAAACGGCTTGACCGATCATCTTGAAATTTTCACAGAATGTACATGTGTAGGGGGAATTTTCGATATATCAAGTGGGCGTGGACCCGCCCATATGGGTCACAATTTGGTATTGAGAAAAATTTTTAGCTAGAGTTCTGAAATTTTGTGTGTATGCATTTAATGTCAGATTATGTGAATTTTAAAAAAATGGGCGGAATCGGACCAATGGGCGTGGCCCCGCCCATATAAGCCAAATTTTGAAATTGAAATATTTTTCACAATTCATTAGCGAGAGTTCTGCAAGTTTGTGTATATGTTTCAGGTGACAGTCTACGTGATTGGTCCAAAAATGGGCGGGATCGGCCCAATGGGCGTGGCCCAGCCCACATAGACCAAATTTTGATATCTTGCACAATTTGCTAGCGGGAGTGCTGCAATGTTGTGTATATGTATCTGGTGGCATTCTACGTAATTGGTCAGAAAATGGGCGGGATCGAACCAATGGGCGTGACCCCGCCCTTATAAGCCAAATTTCGAAATTGATATATCTTGCACAATTTTTTATCTAGAGTGCTGTAATGTTGTACATATGTATATGGTGACAGTCGACGTGATTGGTCCAAAAATTGGCGCGATCTGACCAATGGGCGTGCCACCGCCATATAAGCCAAATTTTGAAATTGAATTATATTGATCATTTTTTTAGCGAGATTGTTGAAATTTTGCGTATATGTATCTGGTAGCAGTATACGTTATTGGCTTACAAATTGGCGGAATAGGACCAATGGGCGTGGCCCAGCCCATATTATGATATTTCTTGCAAGTATTATATAGGAAATACATGAACAAAAATGCTCAGTATGCGATAATTACAGCTGCTCACTCCAATACAATCGCAATATGATATTGTGATGTATGACCAATGAAACAAGAATTTGGAATTTTTATAAGTATACATTTCTATTTTCTGGACTTTTCACTGAATTCGGTATTTTTTCATTCTGTGAATTTATTACTAATACCAGCTGTATAATCCCAAGCACATAAACTTGGAATTTGTTGAGTGAAGTACAGGGCACTTGTACCGTGTATTCAGTGAGTTATAGTAAAACAACTATGAATTGCATACTACATTGATTCTTTATTTAATTCCCCTATTTATACCGTGAAATCGCTCATCCAGCAGATATTACGGTTATGCATAATGTATAATGTATTGATGTAGGTCAGCCATCGTTGACGATGGCTATTCTTAATATTATTAAATATGCATTATTGCAGTTTGTAATACTTCAGTCAGTGGCCGTTGATATGTGAACCCAATTCGTTTTCGTTCTTTATTTTGGCCATTGACTTGCATAAACTAGAATAACAACATTCTCCCCCATGTTGAACCATGAAATGTTCAATTACTTGATAGTGATGTCCGAGGTGTGTGCTTGAGCTGGGGGCTGTCGAGGTGCTGGTTGAGGGTCATGTTGACCTTGTTGGTTGTTTGTGGTATATATTTGCCTTGATCGTGTCTTGCGGATGAAATAGATGATAGCCAATCCAACGGACATTACTAGCGCGGAATAGCTTACTGCGTGATGATGTATGGTATTTGATTCCATGGCTGTTGTTAAGTTAGCTATATTTAAAGACTCCAGTTGATTTTGTAAATTCTTTAGTTCTTCGACATGTGTTTTAAACTGCTTGGTTTGATTGTTCATGATTTTTGCTACCTCGGTTGAGGTGCTGAGAGACTCGATGCTTCTGAATCGGGCATATGATGTATGCAGAATGCTCGAGGTACTGTAGTGACCTTGTATGGTGATCGTACGGTCCTTAAGTACGCAGTTTGGTTCTAGTTGAAGGATACCAGAACCCGTTATTGTCAGTTGTGTGAGTTCTGTGCCGCAAACCGCTGATACTTCTGTGCTGTTGGCAATTGCAAATAACCATTGATTAAGTTGGGTCGTCTGAATCCATACTGGCCCATCGTAAGTTTTGGACAGTTTGCAGGCTGTTGTGGATTTATTGTTAAAAATGTTAATCTCGCATGAAATACTTGGGGATTCTCTACTGAGCTTTGACTGCATGTTTCTGCATATAAAGTTATCATCCTTGGCTCTGAAACATGTTTTCATATCATCGGTTGAGATGGGAATATATTCATCTCTGTGTGAGTTTATTGCTAGGAAGTGGGTGTCTGTAGCTATAGTGAATAAGTGCCCATATCTTGATGATGGAACCGGAATCAGCTTGAAGAAGTCAAAGTGTTGTTGATCAACCAATGGCAATGTGATTTCGAATATGATTTTGTCTCTTGTGACTCTTCCCCTGGCTCTCATTAGCTTATAAAATTCGACTATTTTGTCCTCTGAGATTGGGAGTGTCCACGAGAAGTCGGAAGGTGGACTCGGATTGTATGAATTTCATCCAGAAGTTGGTGTGGTGTTACTTGCTGCGGACTTATTCTTCCATGATGAGCATCTGTTAATACTTCAACAATGACAGACTCAGTTTGCTGCAATTTAGTGGCCATGAGAGAGGGTTGAGTGGATAGAAGTGCTAATGCTTGTGTTCTATCGATTTCTTGACGATCTCCTTCGATTTTGTTTGAGAACTGTACGACTGTCTTCTGATTTTCGCTTATACGGCAATTACTCGTAACCTCGTCCTGCTTGATTATGTTTATTGTGGAGTCAATTACAGACGTCTGATTACGGAGCAATTCAGCGATGTGGTTTCTATCGTCCTTCAACTTGTCGATAGTTTTTATCATGCCTTCCGCGTAATCTGAATCAAGAACGCCAAATAACGCATGGGCTACATTTCCTACGATGTTGAAGGCTGCTCTTTTCTTTCGAGGAATTAGGAGTACTTCTTTTTCTTCCATCAATTGTCCCTGAATCATGTTGAGGTTGGTTGCCAACGAGTCACACATTTTTTTTCTGGACGAGGTCTCGCATAACTGCTGAAACGTGCGTAACCCTGCCGAGAACGCGTCAAGTTCTGCCCAGAACGGTCCTACTTCATAAAATGCTATAATTTTCCATTCCGCCGTCACCATTTTCGCTGTGCCAATTCCCTCAAAATAGATGCCTGGATCGCTTCCAAATCTTTATGGAGTTGCTTAGAACGAGTGGTAGAAGGAAGAGTGTGATAACTGCTGTCAGCAAGAACGAGGTGCCTGTAGGTTTGCTTCTCTTGGCCGGACTCGGTCCAGGATCATTTAATAAATCTTCTTCAAGAGGGTTTGCCGCAAAGGAACTGTCTTCGCTCTTGTCTTCGATAAGTGGGGCCAGCCTGTGTATTGGCCTTTTGATTACCCCTGAAGAAGTTTTTACCTCGACGACTCGAACGATGCCATCGTTTCCAGGATACGTCTCTGTAATTCTACCGAGGGGCCATTTCATTACTGGAACGTTATCTTCTTTGATTATCACCATTTTGAATGTTTGGGGATGTTGACTTCCATTTGTGTCTTTCCTGAAGCTGGGTTAAGTACTCATTGGACCAACGTCCCCAAAATTCATGCTTTATTTGGGATACTAATTTCCACCTTGTAGCCAGTGACGTTGTTTGCTGCGAAGCTATTGTATCAACTTGAGCTATCAATGGTTCTCCAACCAAAAAGTGGCCAGGAGTCAGAGCCATTAAATCGCTGACATTTGTTGATATAGGAGTCAGTGGTCGGGAGTTTAAAACGGCTTCTATTTCTACGACCACGGTCTCGAGTTCTTCATGCGTCAGTGAAGCACCTTCCACCGTGCGAAGGAGTAGATGTTTTGCTGACTTAACTGCTGCTTCCCACAATCCTCCAAAGTGGGGCGCCCTTGGCGGAATAAACTTGAATTCGATGCCTTTATTGTTGCATGTGTCCATAATTATACCCTACACCACACTGTGGTACAGGGCTATGTCCGTCTGTCTGTCTGTCTGTCTGTCTGTCTGTCTGTCCGTCTGTCTGTCTGTCCGTCTGTGCATGTATTCTTGTAATCAAAGTACAGGTCGCAATTATGGTCCGATCTCGACGAAACTTTACACACATCTTTTTTTTGGCCCAAGGACGATCCCTATTGAATTTGGATAAAATCGGTTCAGATTAAGATATAGCCCCCATATATATGTTAGCCCCGATTTGACATGTAAGCGCTGTAAAAACTTTATTTTATATCCGATCAGTATGAAATTCGGCAGAAAGAGGTTTCTTATTATATGGGTGAACACTATTAAATTTGGAAGAAATCGGTTCAGATTTAGATATAGCCCCCATATATACGTTACCCCCGATTTGACAGAAAGAGGTTTCTTATTACATGAAGGAATACTGCCAAATTTGGAGAAAATCGGTTCAGATTTAGATATAGCTCCCATATATATGTTACCCCCGATTTGACATGTAAGCGCTGTAGAGACTGTATTTTATATCCGATCAGTACGAAATTCGACAGAAGGTCTTTTTACATGAATAAGTATTCAGGGAAGATCGGTTCAGATTTACATTAAAGCTCCATATATATGATCCTCCTGATTTGGTATCAAACCGCTATAGAAGTTGTATTTTACATCCGATCATTAAAATTTTCCAGAAAGATGTTTCTCACTTTAGGAACGAATATTACTTAATTTAGCGATTATCGTTTCAGAATTAGAATACGTTTCTACCCATTTACCAATTATTCCAAATTATTATGGCAATGACCCTTATCGCATTGTTAGGGAGGTGTAGGGTATTATATAGTCGGCCCCGCCCGACTTTCTGCCTTTCCTTACTGGTTTTCTTTTTGGACTCGCTTTTAAAGATTGCCTGCTGTAAGTCTTCTAGTTGATTTTTGGCACCAACAAAATTTGTTGCGTTGTCAGAATAGATTGTCTGACATCGTCCGCGTCGTGCGATGAATCTCTTCAGAGCGCCAAGGAAGGCGTCAGTAGTCAAATCGGTTACTACTTCCAAGTGGACTGCCTTTGTGGCGAAGCAGCAAAAGACGGCGATATATACCTTGTGTGGTCGTTTTCCTCGCAGCTTGTAGTGCACCCAAACTGGACCGCAATAATCCACGCCAGTTTTTATAAATGGCCGTGCAGGTGTTACTCTACTAGCTGGGAGATTTCCCATTATTTGCTGGAATAATCTTGGTCTGGCCCGGGTACACCGCACACAATTTTGTACTACATTGCGTGCCATTGACTTCCCCTTGATTATCCAAAATCTTTGCCTTGAGTTCGCCAGTGGTAATTGAGGACCGCAATGACGGTTATCATTATGCATCATGACCAATATTACCTTGGTTATTGGGTCATTGTAAGGTAACAACATTGGATGTTTGGCGTCGAAGGATAATGTTGATTCCTCCAGTCGACCGCCAATCCTCAATACACCCTTGTCATCAAGGAATGGCGACAAGCTGTATATGGGACTTGATTTGTCTAACGCCTTGTGTCTCGCTAGCTGCTTTATCTCTATTCCAAACTCTGAGCCCTGCACGGTGCGTACAATTAAACTAAGTGCATTATCTAATTCTCGGGGTGTTAGCGATATATTTTTCGACCGAGGCCCCGAGGACTGTTTGATGGCCTCTACAAACCTCATAACATACGCAACGATTCTCTGCAACCGCCTGAAGGAATTACGATGATTGATCGTATATATTATATCTTGTAATCCATCACTAGATGCTGCTGCTGTCACCGCAGCCCTTTGTTTGAACTCCAGACTGGTGGAATTCAGTGCCTCCTTGACGAACGGTTGTGGCCACACCGTTTCCTTCCCGTGAAGAAAAGTGGGTCCATAGAACCAAATACCACATGTTGATAGTCGGTCGGGACTTATACCTCTCGATATTAAATCTGCAGGTTACATTCCGTTGAGTATCAAAAATAATTCTGCCCAGATGATTTTTGTTCAACTGAGTCAACCCTTGGCGGAACGAAGACCATTGTGCACACATCTCTGTTGGTAATTGTTCATCCCAGGATATTTGCATCTGCCATAGTTTCTGGATGAATATTTTTGCTGCTGCTACCACCGGACCTGCGATCCCTAATGGGTCAAAGATCCGTGCGACATCGGAAGTGACTGATCTTTTAGTTATAACTGAGCAATCAGTCACATCTGCCTTCAAGCAAAACTGATCTGATTTAGGGATCCACGTTAATCCCAAAACCTTCGTTGATGTATGGTCGAAATCGAGATTAACTTCGCGATCTTCTGGAGGATTTCCTTGTAGTAACCGCGAATGATTTGCACACCATTTCCTAAGCTTAAACCCGGCTTCATGAAGTAGGTTTGAGAGCTGTTGCTGTATTTCAATAGCCGTCGCCAAACTGTCAGCACCACTCATGCCGTCATCTACATAGAAATCATGGCGCAACACTGGGGCACCTAATGGGTATTTCTGTGTATTTGCTTCTGCCAGTTGCTGTAGGCACTTGGTCGCCAAATATGGAGCAGAAGAGGTTCCGTAGGTAACAGTATTCAATGCATAATGTCCGATGGTTTCACCAGGAGCGTTCCGCCATAAAATTTGTTGGAATTTGCGATCCCTTTCATGAACCAATATTTGTCGATACATCTTTTCAATGTCGGTGGTAAACACAAATCTTGGTAGGCGAAAACGTAGAAGCATTCCGAATAGGTCGCCTTGGACAGTTGGCCCAGTACATAGTACGTCGTTAAGTGAATATCCAGATGCGGTTTTGGCTGATGCATCGAATACTACTCGAAGTTTCGTGGTGCTGCTGTCGGGCCGTAACACACAGTGGTGAGGAATGTAGAAGTGAGTGCCTTGAACTTGTTGCGTACTTATGCGCGTCATATGGCCCAATGCCTCGTATTCTTTCATAAAATCCACATATGGTGAAATTCATGAAAAATGTCCTGCCTAAAAATAAAGGTTGTCCAATTTTGTTAAAATATTGTTTATGAATGGTTCTATATACAAATAATATATCCGCCAAGATTTGGAAATTTTCGTTGAATATTGGTAGCATGGGCGGTGGTCCAAAATTTACTCTTCAAGCCAAGGTGTTGTAGTTTGATTATTTCTTGTGCTTTAAATTCACCTGTTCTTCCGTTGGTCGCTGTTATCTTTATCCCAGCCGTGGCCAGTAAAACGGACCCTTGGCGGCCATTATGTTGATTTGCTGATGCTGTCGTTGACCATTGTGCAGCTGCAACTGTCGATGATGAAGCGACAGATGAGTTTTTTGCTGCACTGAAAAAAAAAATAGTAATAAAACTAATGATGACACATTCTTATATTAAGTATGCTACCTCGGCATCAATTCAATGACAATTTTCATTAAAATCATGAAAATTTACACGTTTTTTACGAAATTTTCCTTAATATAAAATTTTTTGAATTTGAATTAATGACTATCTAATCAATAGTTTTGTGTACGCGCTTCTTTAAATGTACGCATTTAAATTAAAGAAAAAAAATCATTTTTTTGTGCCAATCCGCTTTATTTTAAGTAATATTTCAATACTTTTAAGGATTTTTTACATTAACACTATGACGTAGACATGTCATAGTTTTAATGCCGAATTGGACTTAATTAACAGTATGAGATATTTGTGTAATAAATGTAAGGCTATGCTCCCCTTAAAGGAAAGGCTGTCTTGGTAATAAATTTTATGACTATTGTCATTATTTTTAAGAATACATACGAGAGAATTATACAATCTCTCCCTCCCTCTCTCGCTCGGAGAATCAGTTTTGTTTGGTAATGTGTGAATCAATAATTGTTATGGAATGCTAGAAGAGAAAATAGAGAACAGTTCTGTTGTTCGTTTTCTTTTAAATCGTCAGTTATTTACAAGCGATGGAAGGAAACGGTTGTCTGTTTTCGGGACGCGGATTGTGAAAAAATGTGTTTGCTGTGAATATGTAAGTATACGTGCATATTGCACCGAAAATAATTTTAATATGGGCTGTTAACAGTTATTTTTTCTAAAGGAGCAACAACAACAAATGAAACCGCCGTGTACATGTGTGTATGTATGTGGTTATGCCGTCGGCGTCACCATCGATCTCTGTGATAAGGGAGTGCGTTTGTCATAGTTATTTTTGCTGTACGTTATTTATGGCGATGTACATGCGTTTTTGAAGGAGATCTTTTTTGTAAGTCCTGTGAAGAGATTTGTGCCAAATGGATGATAAAAATGTGAGTAATAGATTTTGTAATACTGAAAGAGACAACGAGAAAATGTTTAGTACGTGAAAAATAATATTATTATCCTGAAATAAACATCTTATTGGCAATTACAAAATTAACAAAACACATTTTAATTGAAAGTATTTATTTATTAAAAATACCAGCGCGTAATGCAGAAATGTAAAATTATTTGTGGCAATATAGAAATTTATTATTAATAATATTTTATACATATAACTATCTTTTTTAATTTTTTTAGTAAAATAATTTTAGAATGGGTCTTTTGTGAGAAGAGTGGCAAATTTTACAAAATATTTCAACGTAAGTATTATATTATATATTATATTTCTCTTAGTTTTCAGCGTTTTCCAATTGTGATATGATAACATTTATTTGCATTTTGTTTTGTTTATAGAAAATTTTTTTTGGTTTATTTTCAGAAAAAATTTAATTATTTTAATTTTAGATCACGCAATATTTGAAGATAAATGTGATGGATATATGAAAAATGCAGTGCTGAATGCCATTTATAAATTACAACAAATGAGTGAGATTTGGAAACAATAGATTTGGAAACAATATTTGTAAGTACTATTATGTATTTCTGAACAAATATATTTTATTTGAAAATCAAGAAATTTAATTTGGAACGCATATACATATTAATGTATTAGAACAAAATATATTTGCGAACTGACGTTCACATATAAAATACGTGATTTCACACTAACAAAGTTATTGTAAAAAAGTTTTCCAAATATAATTTATTTAAAAAGATGTTTTACTTTTTTGAATTTTAGTTTAAATTTTTCCTTGATTTCGTGTTCATAATTTCTTCATAAGTACTTCATAATTAAACCTGTTGTTAGATTAGGCCCGTTTGGTTTAATTTTTGTATCGTTTCCTTTATAAACGGTAATATATGTATGTATAAATATTGCCTTATAATTTGGTCCAAGGGATATTTTTTGTTTTACTAAAATCAAAATAATGAGCGTTTTTGCTCAAAAATAGTTGTAAATAAGCTGCTTTCTTTTCACGAAGTATTGAACAAAAATAAATATAAAATATTGTCTTCCATACTCATTTTATATGAAAAATGTAATGTTGACCAAATGGACTCTTAATCTAGGATTCTAACTAATCTAACACCAGGGTTAAGAATGTCATAAGCAGCATTAGCTTTTGTTTTACAGAAGTAACTTTTAATAAGTTTTTGTAGTTTTGTTTGCTAACAAAACTTAAGATTTTAAAATCTAAGTCACGATTGATTTTTTTGAGATAATTATTTTTGATAACTCAATTTATATGAAAAATTTCACTTTCGCCACTTTTAAAACAATCAGTTTCTATTATTAATAATATCTTACATAAATATTTTTTTAACTTTTAGTACAGCAAATATTGTATGGATCTATTATGAGAATTTGTGTCGTAGAAGAGTGACTAAATATTTCAGTGTAAGTAAGTATATTCCAAAGATTTTAATATATCTCTTATTTTTCAACATTTTGTGACAGTTATATGATAAAATTTATTTGAATACTTTATCGTATATAAATCATTCTGTTTGATTTATATTCAAATTATTTTTATTTCAGTTCGCGCAATTGAACTTTATTTGGATATATGAAAAATGCAGTGGGGAATTAAAAATTTACAAATTGCAGGAAATGATTGAGCATACAAACTATGTATATGATATAATAATATAATATTTGTTTTATATAATTTCTATTTAAATTCCAGCCAAACTCTAGGTTAAAAATCATTAAGGTCGGTTCCGATAAAAATTGTTCATGGACAACAAATAGAGAAACGAATCCCGCTATAGAATCGATACATAACAATACAATATTCGAATAAAAGTCAAACTTCATAGTGTGTTGGCCGATTTCTCTTTATACAATTACATTTTGTTTTAAATTATAAAATGTTCAAGTTTATCCGTAATATGTATTATATTTTTTTGTATTTTCGAATATAAAATATAACAAATAAAATATATATTTAGAAAGATAAAGTGTTGTGTTATTGAATTTTCTATGAATATTAAATGATTTCAAAGAAAATGATTCATTTAAAAGAGTAACATTATAATCAATATAATGTAACGAATTTTCCATACATATTTAAAAAAACTGTATTTAAATGCATGTATGCCTTAAATTAATTACCAGTATATTCTTATATCAAGGACAAACATTTTAAATTTTATTACGATAATGTTTTAAATTATATGATATTTTACTAAAAATAAGCACGCGCCATACTTAAATTTACGCAAAAATGGGCTTATTTTAAGACCAAACATAATTAGTTTTATTACCCAAAATTCTTAATTCTATGAAATGCATCCTCAAAACAAGTACTATTCACGTCTTTAAATTAACTATAAAACCTTCTTATTTTTATAGCGATTGTCTTTGGCTCGAAATCATTGCCGAAATCTTAAACTTTACGAAAAATTCATTGATTTTCAGTACGCTTTTTTTTAGTGTGGTTGCTGTGTGCCAGATTGTTGTTGATTTGAGCATTTGGATTTGTGCTCCAAATGCAGTAACGAATTATGTTTCGAAGGACATTTAGTGCACGACCTCTTTGTGCATGCCTTGGCGATGTGATCAGCTCTGAAACAGTTGATACAGCGGTTGTTTTTCTGGACCCATTTTAGTCTCTCTGCAGGCGCCATCTTTAAGAATTGTCCACAATAGTACAATGGGTGATTGGTCTTGCAAAGTGGACAATCGGTGTTGTTGGATGCTGCTATTGTTGACACCGCCTTCACCTTATCCTTACCTCCAACTGCATCTAAGGATTGGAACCGATTCTGAAGACAGTGAAGAAAATGTTCCATAGTCTGTAGTTCCTTAGGGTCATCTAAGGATTGCTCGTACATTATGTGAGATTGTCTGTCCAACTTTTTTATCAGAATATGTATTAAAAGTGGATCCCACTTGCTTATTTCGATACCAAGATTTCTTAGGGCCGCTAGGCTTTCATTAAGGACATCATGAAAGTCTCTTATGGCCTTACCTTCCGATGTAAGATTTGGCAAATTCATTATTTTCTGCATTAACGCAGAAGCCAGAGCCCGTTTGTTGTTGAACCTCTCTGTCAATGTATCCCATGCGGCCAAATAATTTGCCTCTGTCAGTTCGAAATGGCGAATAAGTCGGTCAGCGTCGCCAGTTATATTCGCTTTCAGGTACCACATCTTCTGGATGGCCGGCAACGGTTGTTCGTGGATCATTTTAGTAAATATGTCCGCGAAAGTTTGCCATTTCAAGTAGTCTCCGTCGAACTTGGGGATTGTCATTTTTGGTAGTTCAATTGACGGTGACTTCAATGTATTCACGCGTGGTTGTGTTCCTTTCTGTATATTCAACAGCTCCTCCTTGTGTTTTAGGACCTGTCCCTCGAGCTCCAAGTATCTTGCGATATCGTAACCGTCTGCAGATGGATCATCAGAAAATTCATGCACTGTTAAGTGCATTTCTTCTATGTTAGCCCATAGCTTGTCTATAGCATACATGGATTGCATGGGCGCCTCGATCTTGGATTGTCCCTGGAGCAAACGCTCGAGGGATATTATCAAGGCCCGCTGTCGCCTTATTGTGCTTCTGAACTCCGAGGGTTCTCTTTGTTGCTTGGGTTCTCTAACTGCCGGGAGTGGTTTTTGTGGCGTAACTAATGCTGGTTTTTCTTTACAAGCACTGATTGCATTATTGATTTCATCCGTGATCGCACAAAATTTAGTCTTGACGGTGTCATAAACGTTCTTGGTCAGATAAGGATGTTCTGTCGTAGTTGAAGGATGTCTTCGGATACTATTATCCTGCTGTTCAAAGACTTCCCATAGCTTAATTAGCTCTGCCGACTTTTTCTCGTAGAAGTCTAATGTCCTCCGATCTAGCGGAGCCTTTCTAATGTTTGCGATTGCCTTCTCTATCTCGACGGCACTCTCTTCCTGTTTTGCTACTAATTCTTCCAACATTTTGCCAGGCGTGACTACTTATTGACGCGGATTTAAATTGTCTCCTTATTTTCGGATGTCGCTCGGTTGAGTTGACGAGTTGGGTGGTCACCAGTGTTCTGGTTTGTTCCTTAAATTAGTTAGCCTCGAGTACTCGAATTGTCGTGGGAAATTTATTTTAAGGGGCACCAAATGGGGATTGTTCCCTAATTTCCTAAGGATGCTTTTCTGTAAAGTCGGGGTCACCAAATGTATAATCCCAAGCACATAAACTTGGAATTTGTTGAGTGAAGTACAGGGCACTTGAACCGTGTATTCAGTGAGTTATAGTAAAGCAACTATGAATTGCATACTACATTGATTCTTTATTTAATTCCTCTATTTATACCGTGAAATCGCTCATCCAGCAGATATTACGGTTATGCATAATGTATAATGTATTGATGTAGGTCAGCCATCGTTGACGATGGCTATTCTTAATATTATTAAATATGCATTATTGCAGTTTGTAATACTTCAGTCAGTGGCCGTTGATATGTGAACCCAATTCGTTTTCGTTCTTTATTTTGGCCATTGACTTGCATAAACTAGAATAAATACTCGCCACATACATACATACATACTTATAATTATAATAAATACTGACGACAGCACATGAGGTATACGTACATAAGTGGAAAGTATTATACATTATTACATACCTACATACAGCTTATTACTACAGAATCGCAACACCAGTAAGGAAAGGCAGAAAGTCGGGCGGGGCCGACTATATAATACCCTACACCTCCCTAACAATGCGAAAAGGGTCATTGCGATAATAATTTGGAATAATTGGTTAATGTGGTGTGTGTGTGTGTATGTATACCTTATTTTGAACCGATAATCGCTAAATTAAGCAATATTCGTTCCTAAATTGAGAAACATTTTTCTGGAGAACTTTGTAATGATCGGAAGTAAAGTACATCTTCTATAGCGCTTTGTAACCAAATCTGGAGGAACATATATATGGAGGTTATACATAAATCTGAATCCTTGAATACTCATTCATGTAAAATAGAAACCTGTTTCTGTCGAATTTCGTACTGATCGGATATAAAACACAGTCTCTACAGCGCTTACATGTCAAATTGGGGGTAACATATATATGGGGGCTATATCTAAATCTGAACCGATTTTCTCCGAAATTTGCGGTATTCCTTCATGTAATAAGAAACCTCTTTCTGACGAATTTCTTACTGATCGGATATAAAATACAGTTTCTACAGCGCTTACATGTCAAATCGGGGGTAACATATATATGGGGGCTATATCTAAATCTGAACCGATTTTCTCCGAATTTGGCAGTATTCCTTCATGTAATAACAAACCTCTTTCTGCCGAATTTCGTACTGATCGGATATAAAATACAGTTTCTACAGCGCTTACATGTCAAATCGGGGGTAACATATATATGGGGGCTATATCTAAATCTGAACCGATTTTCTCCGAATTTGGCAGTATTCCTTCATGTAATAACAAACCTCTTTCTGCCGAATTTCGTACTGATCGGATATAAAATACAGTTTCTACAGCGCTAATTTTGACATGGGCAGCGAAGCGCACCGGGCTCAGCTAGTCTATATATATAAAAGAGAGTGTCTGTTTGTGGGTTTGTTTGTTCCGTATAGACGTCTAAACGGCTTGACCGATCATCTTGAAATTTTCACAGAATGTACATGTGTAGCGGGTGCTGAAAATATGGTACTTGAATTTTCGATATATCAAGTGGGCGTGGACCCGCCCATATGGGTCAAATTTTGGTATTGAGCAAAATGTTTAGCTAGAGTGCTGAAATTTTGTGGGTATGCATTTAGTGTCAGATTATGTGAATTTGGGCGGAATCGGACCAATGGGCGTGGCCCCGCCTATATAAGCCAAATTTTGAAATTGAAATATTTTCCACAATTCATTAGCGAGAGTTCTGCAAGTTTGTGTATATGTTTCAGGTGACAGTCTACGTGATTGGTCCAAAAATGGGCGGGATCGGCTCAATGGGCGTGGCCCAGCCCACATAGACCAAATTTTGAAATTTCGATATCTTGCACAATTTGCTAGCGGGAGTGCTGCAATGTTGTGTATATGTATCTGGTACGTAATTGGTCAAAAAATGGGCGGGATCGGACAATATAAGCCAAATATTAAAATTTAGATATCTTGCACAATTTGTTAGCGAGAGTGCTGTAATTGTCTACATATGTATCCGGTGATAGTCTACGTGATTGGTCCAAAAATGGGCGGCATCGGAACAATGGGCGTGGCCCCGCCCATGTAAGCAACATTTGAAATTGAGATATATTGAACAATTTGTTACCGAGAGTGCTGTAATTTCGTGTATATAAATCTGGTCGTAGTCTACGTGATTGGTCCAAAAATGAGCGGCATGGAACCAATGGGCGTGGCCACGTCTATATAAGCCAAATTTTGAAATATAAATATCTTGCACAATTTATTATCGAGAGTGCTGCAGTTTTGGGCACATGTATCTGATGACAGTCTACGCGATTCGCACAAAAATGGGCGGGATCAGACCAATGGACGTGGCCCCGCCTATAGAAGCCAAATTTGGAATTGAGACACATATCTTGCACAATTTTTAGCGAAAGTGATGTCTGGTGGTAGTCTACGTTATTGGTCCAAAAAGGGTCGGGATCGGATCAATGGCCGGGGTCCCGCCCATATAAACTAAATTTTAAAATTGAGATGTCTAACACATTTTTTTAGCGACAGTTCTGTAATTTTGTGCATATGTATCTGATGATAGCCTACATGAATGGTCTAAAAAGTGGCGGGATCGGATCAATGGGCGTGACCCCGCCCATATTTTGAAATTGAGATATCATGCACAATTTGTTAGCGATTTGATGTATGTATTTGGTGGCAGTCTACGTAATTGGTTCAAAAATGGACGGAATCGGAAATTTGATGTCTGGGGCAACGAAGTGGACCGGGTCCAGCTAGTATTTTATAAATAAGATTTTTTTATTTTTAGAATTATGTCAACTATCAGGCTCAAAAAAGTTATGGGTTTCTTCTACAAGTTAAAGGAGATGGTTTTTGGAATAATACCTAAAAACATGTTTAGACCTAAAGCAAAATTACTTTTTCGAAATTTTGTGCGCGAATAAATTGAACTTTTATATTTTATGTTTAAAGAGGACGTATTATTAATAGTATCTGGCGAATAAAAAATTAGGGATCTTTACGAATTTTTATTTCCGATGCCATACAATATTTAATATTTTTTTATTTTTCTCAACAACAATTTATAAGTATGAATTTTTGTATATTTTAAGAAATCTGTCAGCTCTCTGGTGCAAAAAAAATTATGGGGTTGGTCTACACATTAAGCGTTGGCGACTGTTTTTGAAACACCCCTACAGATTATACCGGGTCCACAATCTAACGTTTTTTTTTCAACTAGTGCTTATTTCGTGAATGGTAACACTTAGCTCATGTCTGATTTGACAGATAATTAGTTTTATCCTTCCGCTGAACGAATATGGTTGTGTATGCGCTTGAACAACGCTGGGAAATATTGCGATATTACTATTGCCGATTTTGCCAAAAAAAAAGCATCTTTTCAGATGAAGCTCATTTTGATCTTGGCGGCTATGTACACAAGCAAAATTGTCGCATTTGGGGCAAAGAAAACCAGCACGCATACATTGAAAAGCCGATACACCCAAAACGAGTCACTGTTTGGTGCGGATTTTGGTCCAGAGGCATAATTGGGCCAATTTTCTTCGAAAATGAGCAAGGAGTGGCCGTTACAGTCAATGGCGATCGTTATCGGGCCATGTTGAACGAATTTTTGTTCACAAAAATTGAAGAGGACGATATTGGCAACATTTGGTTTCAACAGGAAGATCGCATTATCAGCCGCAGAGCTGATGTCGTTTGGCCACTTCGGAGCTGCGATTTGACACCGTTGGACTATTATTTGTGGGGTGCCCTCAAAGATAAGTGTTACGCCGACAAGCCAGAGACAATTGACGCTTTAACGGACAATATTCGTGAAGCAATTGGTGAAATACTTTCAAATAAAAAAGAAATTTGAGAAAATATTCAGTAGTTTTGTTTATAGCATTTTCAAAAAAACAAGTTATTTGGCGGACCCTTTATTTGAAAATAACTTTTTTAGACATAAAAAAATATATATATAAACCAGTAAGGAAAGGCTAAAGTCGGGCGGGGCCGACTATATAATACCCTACACCACTCTCGTAATATTGAATAACTCTGAAATATAAATTTTGTAGTTAATGTTTAAATTGTTTATTGTAAATTTCAAAACGATTGGATGTAAAATACATCTTCTATAGAACTAAAGGGCCAAATCGGACGAAACATATATATGGGAGCTATAGCTAAATCTTAACCGATTTTCTTCAAATTCGGCAGTGTTGGTTCATGGATCAAGAAACTCTACCATTCTAAATTTCAACACGATTGGATGTAAAATACAGCTTCTTCAGGACTAAAGAGCAAAATCGGACGAAACATATATATGGGAGCTATAGCTAAATCTTAACCGATTTTCTTCAAATTCGGTAGTGTTGGTTCATGGATCAAGAAACTCTACCATTCTAAATTTCAAAATGATTGGATGTAAAATACAGCTTCTTCAGGACTAAAGAGCAAAATCGGACGAAACATATATATGGGAGCTATAGCTAAATCTTAACCGATTTTCTTCAAATTCGGCAATGTTGGTTCATGGATCAAGAAACTCTACCATTCTAAATTTCAAAACGATTGGATGTAAAATACAGCTTCTATAGGACTAAAGGGTCAAATCGGACGAAACATATATATGGGAGCTATAGCTAAATCTTAACCGATTTTCTTCAAATTCGGCAATGTTGGTTCATGGATCAGGAAACTCTACCATTCTGAATTTCAAAACGAGTGGATGTAAAATACAGCTTCTATAGGACTAAAGGGTCAAATCGGACGAAACATATATATGGGAGCTATAGCTAAATCTTAACCGATTTTCTTCAAATTCGGCAATGTTTGTTCATGGATCAAGAAACTCTACCATTCTAAATCTCAAAACGATTGGATGTAAAATACAGCTTCTATAGGACTAAAACGCCAAATCGGACGAAAGATATATATGGGAGCTATATCTAAATCTGAACCGATTTCAACCAAATTCAATAGCGATCTTAACAGCTGCGAAACACTCTAAACTGCGAAATTTCAGAACGATCGGAGTGAAATTGCGACCTGTAGTCGACGAACAACTTTACATGGACGGACGGACGGACGGACGGACATGTTTAAATCGACTCAGCTAGTGATTCTGAGTCGATCGGTATACTTTAAGGTAGCTGTGTTATTTTCAGGTGTTACAAACATCTGCCGTGAAACAAACTTATAATACCCTGTACCACAGTGTGGTGTAGGGTATAAAAAAATATAATATAAAAAATCTATATATATAAAAATGAAACGGTCCATCTGTGTAATGGCATCACGTCAGAACGGCTGGAGCGATTTGGATGATTTTTTTTTTATTCGATTCTAAATTTTCACGAGATGGTTTATATAGAAAAAAAAAATTAATTGGACAAAGGGGCGTGGTACCTCCCATACAAATCGCAGGTTAAAAATCCGATATTTCTGCTCCTATTATAGGTATAGTGCTGAAATTTTGTTTGTGTGCATTTAATGGCAGATTATGTGAATTTTCCAAAAATGGGCGGAATCGGACCAATGGGCGTGGCCCCGCCCATTTAAGCCAAATTTTGAAATTGAGATATATTGCACAATTTGTTAGCGAGAGTGCTGGAATTTTGTGTATATGTAAACGGTGGCAGTCTACGTGATTGGTCCAAAAATGGGCGGGATCGGACCAATGGGCGTGGCCCCGCCCATATAAGCCAAATTTTGAAATTGAGATATTTTGCACAATTTGTTAGCGAGAGTGCTGGAATTTTGTGTATATGTAAACGGTGGCAGTCTACGTGATTGGTCCAAAAATGGGCGGGTTCGGACCAATAGGCGTGGCCCCGCCCACAATGACCAAATTTTGAAATTTTTATATCTTGCACAATTTGCCATCGGGAGTGCTGCAATGTTGTGTATATATATCTGTTGGCGATCTACGTGATTGGTCCAAAAATGGGCGGGTTCGGACCAATAGGCGTGGCCCCGCCCACAATGACCAAATTTTGAAATTTTATATCTTGCACAATTTGCTATCGGGAGATATGTATCTGTTGTAGATATGTATCTGGTGACAGTCCATGTGATTGGTCCAAAAATTGGCGGGATCTGACCAATGGGCGGGCCACCGCCCATATAATCCAAATTTTGAAATTGAATTATCTTGCTCATTTTGTTAGCGAGAGTGTTGAAATTTTGCGTATATGTATCTGGTAGCAGTCTACGTGATTGGCTTTCAAATGGGCGGAATAGGACCAGTGGGCGTGGCCCAGCCCATATTTTGATATATCTTGCAAGTATAATATAGGAAATACATGAACAAAAATGCTCGGTATGCGATAATTACAGCTGCTCACTCCAATTCAATCGCAATATGATAATGTGATGCAATATCAATGAAACAAGAATTTGGAAATTTTATAAGTATACATTTCTATTTTCTAGACTTTCCACTGAATTCGGTATTTTTTCATTCAGTGAATTTATTACTAATACCAGTAAGGAAAGGCAGAAAGTCGGGCGGGGCCGACTATATAATACCCTACACCTCCCTAACAATGCGATAAGGGTCATTGCGATAATAATTTGGAATAATTGGTAAATGTATTTTGAACCGATAATCGCAAAGTAAGCAATATTCGTTCCTAAATTGAGAAAAATCTTTCTGGAGAACTTTGTAATGATCGGAAGTAAAGTACAACTTCTATAGCGCTTTGTAACCAAATCTGGAGGAACATATATATGGAGGTTATATATAAATCTGAATCGATTTTCCTAGAATACTCATTCATGTAAAATAGAAACCTGTTTCTGTCGAATTTCGTACTGATCGGATATAAAACACAGTCTCTACAGCGCTTACATGTCAAATTGGGGGTAACATATATATATGGGGGCTATATCTAAATCTGAACTGATTTTCTCCGAATTTTGCGGCATTCCTTCATGTAATAAGAAACCTCTTTCTGCCGAATTTCTTACTGATCGGATATAAAATACAGTTTCTACAGCGCTTGAATTTCAAATCGGGGGTAACATATATATGGGGACTATATCTAAATCTGAACCGATTTTCTCCGAATTTGGCAGTATTCCTTCATGTAATAACAAACCTCTTTCTGCCGAATTTCGTACTGATCGGATATAAAATACAGTTTCTACAGCGCGAATTTTGACATGGGCAGCGAAGCGCACCGGGCTCAGCTAGTATATATATAAGTTTGTGCACTTTTATTTTACGTTTTTATATTTTTTATTTATTAGTAACAGTACATATATTATTTTTGAAGAATAAAGTTTTAGGGATCTTTTCCAACTAATTTTTCTCTTTCCAACTAAGCTTGCAAATTTTTTTCACTTCAAAAAATACGAGTTTTCCAAAGCGATTTTGAATATTACAAATGCAATTTTCTGCCGACTTGGCATTTTTGTATTATTAGGAATTCGATTAACTATCATATACAAAAAGTTTGGTTTAATTTCCCTAATAAACGAATTTTATATAGCTATTTTACAACTTACATATGTATATGGTAGTTTATTTTTTGGTCGATTTGCGTATACAACAATTGACTTTGGCGCTCTCTCGCGGTGTCAAAAAGAGGTAAATAAAAAGATATTGTTATTATTTATCTTAATTGGTTTGCTAAGATATGATGAGTACCAGTTTTACCATTATTTGAGCCGGTACATTATTATCGATTTTTGTCAATGGGACAGAACACTGTGCGATGCAACCACTACATCCCCCACTTTTAAAACAACACACATTGTGGTTAAGTATGTATGGGAATATGTACTGCGAATACAAATAGATTGAAAACTATCCGCTCCGCAGTAACACGTCCGTTCGTTACGAGTGGCGACGACTGACCTGGTCACGCGTTAGTCGGTCCTAAGTTCAAGGCGAAAGCCGAAAATTTTCAAGTTAAAAGAGCATATATTGTGTAAACAAACTTGTAATTAAACACTTGAATCATTTCGAATGAATGGGAATACTGTTCAAATTCCGTAACTTATTAAATATGGGAACGACCATAAAGAAGCCGTCGAGAGATATCGAAGAGTTTTCTTTTCTGTTTTATAGTCGTACTACCATGGAAGTCTTTCGAAGAGAGATATGGTAGATGGACTAGAAGAGCATGACATTTACTGTTGTGTCGATATTTTCTCCTCGGACCTTGAAAATTTATGGTGGGGTCACGAAAACTTCTCAACAGGCCGTACCAATATCCGCAGCTGGTCTCCAAGGTGAAGAGTCTCTAGTCGATAGAATAATATAGGTAAGGGAAGTCGGCAAATTAGATCCGTAACTTCGGGATAAGGATTGGCTCTGAAGATTGAGATAGTCGGGCTTGATTGGGAAGCAATAACATGGTTTATGTGCTCGTTCTGGGTAAATAAAGGTCTTCGAATCTTGTTCCTCGGATAGTAGTTACGTAACCAATTGTAAAACTTTCTTGCTAAAATGTTTAGGGGATCATCTCAAGGTGTGTTCTCTTTAAATTATAACGACTATCAATTCAGAACTGGCACGGACTTGGGGAATCCGACTGTCTAATTAAAACAAAGCATTGTGATGGCCCTAGCGGGTGTTGACACAATGTGATTTCTGCCCACTGCTCTGAATGTCAACGTGAAGAAATTCAAGTAAGCGCGGGTAAACGGCGGGAGTAACTATGACTCCCGAGGAGGGCCTGGACGAAGGACGAACAGGTAGCACTGGCAGCATCGGAAGCGAGGATGGAACATAACAACCCAACGGTTATAATAGACCATCTAACACTGCACTCGACACGATCGAGAGACGCCATAAAGAAACAGAGAAGGCAGAGAAGGTCCTATATACAAAAAGTGGAGGAATTACGAAGACAGGAGGCTAACGCGAAAGCGAACTCATCGCAGTCTAAGTATGAGTCAGCAGAAGAGGAACTGCCAGTAGAGCCCGCTGATGACATGGAAAATCACCGAGAAGCGTTGAGATCGCTTAGGTTCAGCCCGGAAGATTATGTGTACAGAGGCAGGATTCTAGGCTCCCGCTCTGATGGTTGCCAAGCTCTGGAAGAGGCGACACGCGTTGTAATAAACAGATATGGCAGACGGACCGACACAGAAAATCACATTGGAGACCGCTTTTTAGTCCCGGAGAATGTGAGGCCGAGGAGGAGACGGGCGGCAGAATATCGAATGGCTCAGAGGGAATATATGTCGAACCCGAGGAGTTTGGCCGCCAGAATATTAGATGGGCACGGATGGCGCCCCAACCAGAACTCATCGCCTGGACCGGAGGTGGAGTTCGAAGGAATTTTTTCAACCCCCTCGAAGGTGGACGAAGAGCCAATTTCTGATGAATGTCCTAGTGAGACTGAAACGCTAGAGCCAGTCACCAAGGAAGAAATCGCATTGGCACTCAGGGTCATGCGCTCTCAGACGCCGGGCCCGGACGGGATAACTCTATCGTCATTAAAAAAATACCAGTTAACAGACTTCTGCTTATATTCAACTCATCACTCATGCTGTACCATACACCCGCTGAGCTTAAGGTGAGCAGGACCGTTTTAATCCCGAAGGCGATAAGCGGATCGATGAGGGGAAAAGCTGACTGGAGGCCGATTGCAATCTCATCCATTCTAATTAGACTGCTGCACAAAGTCCTCGGCAGGAGACTAGAGAGACTAGTGCTGTGCCGGAATCAGCGAGGATTCTGCAGAATCGACGGATGCTTTGCGAACGTGGCCGCGGTCAACTCGGTGATTAAGACCCAGAGAAGTACTGGAAGGCCAGTGTCAATTGTGTCCCTTGACATATCGAAGGTGTTCGATTCTTATACAGCAGTATAAGAAGGTCATTGCGGAGGGTCAACGTGGACAAGTCTATGAGGGACTACATATCGCAGAATTTGGAAGGAGCAACCACAGCGTTCGTGGGTAGCAGAAATTCGGCGGGGTGTTAAACAGGGGGACCCATTATCCCCGATCCTGTTTAACGTGGTGGTGGACGAGGTGATGGTCGCTCTGAACAAATTCTCGGGTATCAGAATCGGCAGTCTGCAGCTTAGGGCCCTAGCCTACGCGGATGATATTCTATTATTCGCAGAGTGTGCGCAAGATGCCGAGAGGATGGTAGCGGTGGTCCACAGGTTTGTTCGCGCTAGAGGCATGGAGATTAACCTAGCAAACAGCCATGTAATTAGGCTGGAGACAGTCCCGAGCATAAAGAAGGTGAGAGTGAGCTCGGGGGCGATAAAGTCCGGGGAGGCTGAAATCCGAGCGGTGGGATTGGAGGAGGTTATACAATACAATAGGAGCGGGGTTCACACCAGTTGGTGAAGGCTCATGTGATGGCTCACTGCTCCTGACATACCTCCATCGACTAAAAAAGCGCCACTGAAGCCGGCTCAAAGATTGCGGATTCTGAGGGATTACCTCTTCCCAAGGTATATCGCATTTTAGCAGAAACCTTCGGTGACCAGGAAGCAGCTAAAAGAAGCCGACCGAAAAATACGGTTGTTTGTGCGGACAATCCTGCACCTGCCCCAGTGCACAATTCCGTGATACATGCCCCAGTGAGGGAAGGAGGCCTGGGGATAATGTGCTTCAGGGAGCGCACTCCAGGGATCATGGCGAAAAGGATCAGGAAGCAGACGCAATATTCCACGACCTGATGGAAGCCAACAACCGTTGGACAAGAAGCAGAGTGGAGAGCATGGTCCGGTTGTGGAGGCGGAGTTCGAAAGAATTTTCTCAACCCCCTCGAAGGTGGACGAAGAGCCAATTTCTGATGAATGTCCATGAGACTGAAACGCTAGAGCCAGTCACCAAGGAAGAAATCGCATTGGCACTCAGGGACATGCGCTCTCAGACGCCGGGCCCGGACGGGATAACTCTATCGTCATTGAAAGAAATCCCAATTAGCAGTTAGACTTCTGCTTATATTCAACTCATCACTCTTGCTGTGCCATACACCCGCTGAGCTTAAGGTGAGCAGGGCCGTTTTAATCCCGAAGGCGATAAGCGGGTCGATGAGGGGAAGAGCTGACTGGAGGCCGATTACAGTCTCATCCATTCTAATTAGACTGCTGTACAAAGTCCTCGGCACGAGACTAGAGAGACTAGTGCTGTGCCGGAATCAGCGAGGATTCTGCAGAATCGACGGATGCTTTGCGAACGTGGCCGCGGTCAACTCGGTGGTTAAGACCCAGAGAAGTACGGGAAGGCCAGTGTTAATTGTGTCCCTTGACATATCGAAGCAGTCCCTTGACATCCATTGACAGCAGTATAAGAAGGGCATTGCGGAGGGTAAACGTGGACAAGTCTATGAGGGACTACATATCGCAGAATTTGGAAGGAGCAACCACAGCGTTCGTGGGTAGCAGAAATTCGGCGGGGTGTTAAACACGGGGACCCATTATCCCCGATCCTGTTTAACGTGGTGGTGGACGAGGTGATGGTCGCTCTGAACAAATTCTCGGGTATCAGAATCGGCAGTCTGCAGCTTAGGGCCCTAGCCTACGCGGATGATATTCTATTATTCGCAGAGTGTGCGCAAGATGCCGAGAGGATGGTAGCGGTGGTCCACAGGTTTGTTCGCGCTAGAGGCACGGAGATTAACCCAGCAAACAGCCATGTAATTAGGCTGGAGACAGTCCCGAGCATAAAGAAGGTGAGAGTGAGCTCGGGGGCGATAAAGTGCGGGGAGGCTGAAATCCGAGCGGTGGGATTGGAGGAGGTTATACAATACAATAGGAGCGGGGTTCACACCAGTTGGTGAAGGCTCATGTGATGGCTCACTGCTCCTGACATACCTCCATCGACTAAAAAAAGCGCCACTGAAGCCGGCTCAAAGATTGCGGGTTCTGAGGGATTACCTCTTCCCAAGGTATATCGCATTTTAGCAGAAACCTTCGGTGACCAGGAAGCAGCTAAAAGAAGCCGACCGAAAAATACGGTTGTTTGTGCGGACAATCCTGCATCTGCCCCAGTGCACAATTCCGTGATACATGCCCCAGTGAGGGAAGGAGGCCTGGGGATAATATGCTTCAGGGAGCGCACTCCAGGGATCATGGCGAAAAGGATCAGGAAGCAGACGCAATATTCCACGACCTGATGGAAGCCAACAACCGTTGGACAAGAAGCAGAGTGGAGAACATATTCCAGCCTTTTAGCGGCAAGCGCGACAACCTCGAGCATCATGCAGCTGCCCTGAATAGGTCGTTCTCAGGTTGTGGAGGATTGCGTGAGGTGTCAGGCCACCGTGAGACAAGTTGGTGGGTATATGATCCCCCACCCTTCTGGACTGGTGAAGAATTTGTAATGGCAATCCAGCTCCGGTTAAACTTGCTGCCATGCAAGTCGACTCCGTACATCCCACATAACTAAAGGAGATGCCGGGCGGAGGGATTCAGAAGACAAGAAACCATTTGCCATATTCTGCAAGCATCCGTTAACGCACCCTGACCGCATTAGGAGGCACAATTTTGTCCAGGACAAAGTGGCGGCTGCAGCGAGGAGAAAAGGATGGGAGGTATTCATTGAAAAACATATATATAAATCAGAGGGCCTAAGAAAACCGGATCTGATCATGGTAAAAGCCCAAGAAATTGTAGTGTCTGAAATTGGTGTTCACTGGGAAGGGGAAGAGCCGCTAACCATCTATCACCAGTAAAATATCAGGCACTACTCGTCCCCGCCGTTCATCCAGAAGCTACAGCAGCATTTCCCGGGAAGATCAGTGACGGTGCTGCCATATATAGTGGGTGCAAGAGGAGGCTGGTGCAAAGAGAACGCACATCTTTGTGAGGCGATTGGTATGGGATCCAACGAAGTGCGGGACACGATCGTGGGTGCGATAAAAGGAGGTGTTATCACACATGCCAAATTTATGAGATGTGTATGGGAGAGCAACACTTCTTAACTAGTTTAGCTTAGCTAATTTAGTTTTAAGAAGTATTATATATAAATGGGAAAAATACTGTAATTGTTAAAATTGAGTTTTGGAATTGAAATTGGAACGATATTTATACCCTACACCACACTGTGGTACAGGATATTATAAGTTTGTTTCACGGCAGATGTTTGTAACACCTGAAAATAACACAGCTAGACCCACCTTAAAGCATACCGATCGACCGTCCGTCCGTCTGTCCATGTAAAGTTGTTCGTCGACTACTGGTCGCAATTAACTCCTATGTAAAGATCCCTATTGAATTTGGTTGAAATCGGTTCAGATTTAGATATAGCTCCCATATATATCTTTCGTCCGATTTGGCCCTTTAGAAGCTGTATTTTACATCCAATCGTTTTGAAATTTAGAATGGTAGAGTTTCTTGATCCATGGACCAACATTGCCGAATTTGAAGAAAATCGCTTAAGATTTAGCTATAGCTCCCATATATATGTTTCGTCCGATTTTGCTCTTTAGTTATTGTAATTTTATTAATTGTAATTTTAGTTGTAAGCTTAATTTGCTCTTATGGTGTTAAGGTGCACGACTACCTGTAAACCAAGTCGAAACTTGTTATGAACAATTAACACATTTTTATTCCTTAGTTCTAAGATATTAGTTCTATGTAATTAATTGTAAGTAAGGATTTTAAGGAATAAAGATGATTTTTATAGCAAATGCCTCGTCATCTAATTAGTGACGCGCATGAATGGATTAACGAGATTCCTACTGTCCCTATCTACTATCTAGCGAAACCAAAGCCAAGGAAACGGGCTTGGCATAATTAGCGGGGATAGAAGACCCTGTTGAGCTTGACTCTAATGTGGCAGTGTAAGGTGCCGTATGAGGTGTAGAATAAGTGGGAGATGTTGGTTCGCCTTCATCGACAATGAAATACCACTACTCTTATTGTTTCCTTACTTACTTGATTAAGTGGAACGAGTATCATTTCTTAGCCATTATACGGATATATTTATATATCTTATGGTATTGGGTTTTGATGCAAGCTTCTTGATCAAAGTACTAAGAGTTTGTTATATAATTGTAAACAAATCTCGATGAGATGATGGCATTTCGGTGTCATTGTCGTATTTGAAATTCGGTATAACTCTTAACGCATGTAACGCGTCGTACGTAATTCCTCCTCAGAATTGAAAACAATGAGTGGTCTCACAAGTTCGAAACAAGCAGTCGTCTGGCAATTGGAAAACAACGATTCGTCTAGCAATTGTAAAACAACGATTCGCTTTGAATAGTTGGAGATAACTTTGTCAGTGACTTTTAAAGTGTGCGCGTGTGCTTTTTTGGATATTGTTGAGATGGAGGGTGGAATGCCACCGCCGATTGACGTGGAGAAGGGAGTGTTGTCTCCTTCGAAGAAGGCGAAGAAGAAGCGGGTCCGTGGTCGTCGGACCAAGGAGAAGGGTCGAAAGGCTGAAGGGACGATGACGGAGGAGACGGCGACTGATGAGATGGGTGGTGCGGATGAAGGAGGCATGTTGACGGACAGTGTGGTGTGTCGTGCGGGGAAGATGAGCGGGCCGCTGGGCAGCTCGTCGGATGGCTGTGGAGAGCGGAAGAGGCAGAAGGTGGTTGATGATGGAGCTGATGCTGTTGCGGATGAGTAAATAAAGGTCTACGTTCTGGGTAAATAAAGGTCTACGGATCTTGTTCCTCGGATAGTAGTTACGTAACCAATTGTGGAACTTTCTTGCTAACATTTTTAGGGGATCATCGCAAGGTGTGTTCTTTTTAAATTATAACGGCTATCAATTCAGAACTGGCACGGACTTGGGGAATCCGACTGTCTAATTAAAACAAAGCACTGTGATGGCCCTAGCGGGTGTTGACACAGTGTGATTTCTGCCCAGTGCTCTGAATGTCAAAGTGAAGAAATTTAAGTAAGCGCGGGTCAACGGCGAGAGTAACTATGACTCTATTAAGTCATAGTTACTCGCAATGCAATTTGAGCTCCCCAGAACAAGGACGGCAGGCGATCGAAGAATGGACGATGAGGTGCTAGTGAAGTACGCGAGACAAGCGAGTGTCAATGCAGAGATCGAGGATAGATATATCATTCATGGTACAATGGGCCCTCGGGCTAGAAGAGCCAAGGAGTTCAGGATGGCACAGCGGGAATACATACGCAACCCCAGAAGTTTGGCAACCCATATCTTGGACGGGATTGGTTGGTCACCGCGTCGCTCCGATAATTTAACCGCAGAGGAGGAGAGGTTTGGGGCAATATTCGCACAAGCATCAACAGCGGACGATACCCCAATAACAGATGCACGCCCTCACCGGACCACGGTGACTGAACCCATGACCCGCGACGAGGTAACCTCAGCGATGAAAGAAATGAGAAAGAAAATTGAAAATCACGAACACCACTCCGCTGCACTCAACAGATCATACTCGGGATGTGGAGGGCTCCGCCAGGTCAACGGGCATATGGAGAGCAGCCGCTGGCTCTATGATCCCCCTCCATTTTGGTCCGGTGAGGAGTACATCAAAGCAATACAGTTGCGCTATAACTTGCTGCCATGCAGAGCAATCCCCTCAAATCCAGCAAGTGGAAGGTGGTGCAGGGCGGGGGGGTGCAGACGCCAGGAGACGGTGTGTCACATCCTACAAGCGTGTAACATCACTCACGCGGACAGGATACGGAGACACAACTTTGTGCAGGACAAGATAGTAGCGGCAGCCAGGCGTAAAGGGTGGGAAGTGCACGTCGAAAAGCATGTATACTCGTCTGATGGACTGAGGAAACCAGATCTAATTATGATTAAAGGCCCTCGAGTGGTGGTCTCCGCGTTATAGTAAACAGATATGGCAGACGGACCGACACAGAAAATCACATTGAAGACCGCTTTTTAGTCCCGGAGAATGTGAGGCCGAGGAGGAGACGGGCGGCAGAATATCGAATGGCTCAGAGGGAATATATGTCGAACCCGAGGAGTTTGGCCGCCAGAATATTAGATGGGCACGGATGGCGCCCCAACCAGAACTCATCGCCTGGACCGGAGGTGGAGGCGGAGTTCGAAGGAATTTTCTCAACCCCCTCGAAGGTGGACGAAGAGCCAATTTCTGATGAATGTCCTAGTGAGACTGAAACGCTAGAGCCAGTCACCAAGGAAGAAATCGCATTGGCACTCAGGGACATGCGCTCTCAGACGCCGGGCCCGGACGGGATAACTCTATCGTCATTGAAAAAAAACCCAGTTAGCAGACTTCTGCTTATATTCAACTCATCAGTCATGCTGTACCATACACCCGCTGAGCTTAAGGTGAGCAGGACCGTTTTAATCCCGAAGGCGATAAGCGGATCGATGAGAAGAATAGCTGACTGGAGGCCGCTTGCAATCTCATCCATTCTAATTAGACTGCTGCACAAAGTCCTCGGCAGGAGACTAGAGAGACTAGTGCTGTGCCGGAATCAGCGAGGATTCTGCAGAATCGACGGATGCTTTGCGAACGTGGCCGCGGTCAACTCGGTGATTAAGACCCAGAGAAGTACTGGAAGGCCAGTGTCAATTGTGTCCCTTGACATATCGAAGGTGTTCGATTCTTATACAGCAGTATAAGAAGGTCATTGCGGAGGGTCAACGTGGACAAGTCTATGAGGGACTACATATCGCAGAATTTGGAAGGAGCAACCACAGCGTTCGTGGGTAGCAGAAATTCGGCGGGGTGTTAAACAGGGGGACCCATTATCCCCGATCCTGTTTAACGTGGTGGTGGACGAGGTGATGGTCGCTCTGAACAAATTCTCGGGTATCAGAATCGGCAGTCAGCAGCTTAGCGCCCTAGCCTACGCGGATGATATTCTATTATTCGCAGAGTGTGCGCAAGATGCCGAGAGGATGGTAGCGGTGGTCCACAGGTTTGTTCGCGCTAGAAAGCAAAGAACCATGTAATTAGGCTGGAGTCTTGAGCATAAAGAAGGTGAGAGTGAGCTCGGGAGCGATAAAGCGCGATCAAGGGTGGCATCATCACTCACGCCAAATGCATGCGATGCGTCTGGGAGTAAAATCTTAAACGATTAAAATAAGTTTTTTTTCAATTGGATTTAAGAAGATAAATTATGTTTGAGGCACACGGCAGCCTGTTAACATGCCGAAATTTGTTTTTTATGTAACACCTCTTTATTCTACAAATATAAGATTAATATAGTTTAGGTTAAGTCGTAAATATGTTATCTAGAATTTGTAAGAAATAAAGATGATTCTAATAACTATGTCTCCCGAGGAGGGCCTGGACGAAGGACGAACAGGTAGCACTGGCAACATTGGAAGCGAGGATGGAACCTAACAACCCTACGGCTATAATAGACCATCTAACACTGCACTCGACACGATCGAGAGACGCCATAAAGAAGCGTAGGAAGAGAAGGTCCTATATACAAAAAGTGGAGGAATTACGAAGACAGGAGGCTAACGCGGAAGCGAACTCATCGCAGTATGAGTCAGCAGAAGAGGAACTGCCAGTAGAGCCCGCTGATGACATGGAAAATCACCGAGAAGCGTTGAGATCGCTTAGGTTTAGCCCGGAAGATGATGTGTACAGAGACAGGATTCGAGGCTCCCGCTCGGATGGTTGCCAAGCTCTGGAAGAGGCGACCCGCGTTATAATAAACAGATATGGCAGACGGTCCGACATAGAAAATCACATTGAAGCCCGCTTTTTAGTCCCGGAGAATGTGAGGCCGAGGATGAGACGGGCGGCAGAATATCGAATGGCTCAGAGAGAATATATGTCGAATCCGAAGAGTTTGGCCGCCAGAATATTAGATCGGGCACGGATGGCGCCCCAACCAAAACTCATCGCCTGGACCGGAGGTGGAGGCGGAGTTCGAAAGAATTTTCTCAACCCCCTCGAAGGTGAACGAAGAGCCAATTTCTGATGAATGTCCTAGTGAGACTGAAACGCTAGAGCCAGTCACCAAGGAAGAAATCGCATTGGCGACCCGCGTTATAATAAACAGATATGGCAGACGGACCGACACAGAAAATCACATTGAAGTCCGCTTTTTAGTCCCGGAGAATGTGAGGCCGAGGATGAGACGGGCGGCAGAATATCGAATGGCTCAGAGGGAGTATATGTCGAATCCGAAGAGTTGGGCCGCAAGAATATTAGATGGGCACGGATGGCGCCCTAACCAAAACTCATCGCCTGGACCGGAGGTGGAGGCGGAGTTCGAAAGAATTTTCTCAACCCCCTCGAAGGTGAACGAAGAGCCAATTTCTGATGAATGTCCTAGTGAGACTGAAACGCTAGAGCCAGTCACCAAGGAAGAAATCGCATTGGCACTCAGAGACATGCGCTCTCAGACGCCGGGCCCGGACGGGATAACTCTATCGTCATTGAAAAAAGTCCCAGTTAGCAGACTTCGTTGCTGATCATTCGCAGTGAACGGACGTGTTTATCACATAGCGGATAGTTACCAGTACCTATTACGCAATAGCAAAAATCTGTGCAAAGTCTGTAAGGCCTACATCGTAGTACCTATTACGGTCTAATACAGACAAAATAAAAATAAATTCTCTTGACGGGGATGCCTTCGTGTTCCGATGGAGTGCGGTTCCCCAATCGTCCGACTGTCCGTCCGTTGGTCTTGGCCAAAGCCGACCACACCAAAAATGGTGAAAATCTCCCCCAAGTACTCACAACAGGTGGTGCGGTGAGGCGAAAACGTCATGTCCGACCGTCAAAACGGAAGCACAATGAGCATCGTGTAGCGCTCAGAGTTTTGACGAAGTTGGAGGCTGTTGAGGTTTCGGCTCTTACCGAAAAACAAAAAGAGTCACTTACCTGGGCTAAAGGCGTCATAGATGCTTCTAAGGCCAATGAGTCGGCTGAAAGAGCCACAAATTCAGCTGTGTTAACGGCTAATAAAGTAAAACGAATCAGATCACCTGATGAACCCCTGCCTTCGAAAAAGGCAAGAGGCCCTAATGTCACCATCAACAGGACACTCACCAAGCCCTTCAATGAAGTGGCGAAGGAGAGTCTAGTGATGGCTGTTATAGACAGAAGTAGTGAGGATTGATCCATCCCCAAGGTCAAATGGAGTCATGTACAATCAGCCATTATGGCTCATTACCTCGATGTCCGTAGAGAAATGCCGGGCAAAACACAAATCTGCAACGATGCAGGATGGCATCAGGGGAGAGTAAAGCTCTTATATTTCGGTGATGCCAGATCAGTAGACCTGTATAAGGCTGCTCTGAGTCGAGCGGGTGAGGTGTGGCCGGGTGCCCAGTTGGATGTTGTCGAAAAAACAACATCCCTAGTCACCCTAGAGCCATCACCTGGGTTACAGAAGAGCCCTCCAATCCGGCTGACATCTTAGAAATAATAAAAGATTCCAATCCTGGTCTGCCGGCCCATAATTGGAGAATCAGCAAGGTGGGTGACGCGGATTATCCCCGATCCTGTTTAACGTGGTGGTGGACGAGGTGATTCGCTCTGAACAAATTCTCGGGTATCAGAATCGGCAGTCAGCAGCTTAGCGCCCTAGCCTACGCGGATGATATTCTATTATTCGCAGAGTGTGCGCAAGATGCCGAGAGGATGGTAGCGGTGGTCCACAGGTTTGTTCGCGCTAGAGGCATGGAGATTAACCCAGCAAAGAACCATGTAATTAGGCTGGAGACAGTCTCGAGCATAAAGAAGGTGAGAGTGAGCTCGGGGCGATAAAGTGCGGGGAGGCTGAAATCCGAGCGGTGGGAGTGGAGGAGGTTATACAATATTTAGGAGCGGAGTTCACTCCTTTTGCTGAAGGCTCATGTGATAGCTCACTGCTCCTGACACACCTCCAGCGACTAAGAAGAGCGCCACTGAAGCCGGCTCAAAGATTGCGGATACTGAGGGATTACCTCCTCCCAAGGTATATCGCATTTTGGCAGAAACCGTCGGTGACCAGGAAGCAGCTAAAAGAAGCCGAACGAAAAATACGGTTGTTTGTGCGGACAATCCTGCACCTGCCCCAGTGCACAATTCCGTGATACATGCCCCAGTGAGGGAAGGAGGCCTGGGGATAATATGATTCAGGGAGCGCATTCCAGGGATCATGGCGAAAAGGATCAGGAAACAGACGCTATATTCCACGACCTGATGGAAGCCAACAACCGTTGGACAAGAAGCAGAGTGGAGAACATGCTCCAGCCTTTTAGCGGCAAGCGCGACAACCTCGAGCATCATGCAACTGCCCTGAATAGGTCGTTCTCAGCATGTGGAGGATTGCGTGAGGTGTCAGGCCACCGTGAGACAAGTTGATCCCCCACCCTTCTGGACTGGTGAAGAATTTGTAAGGGCAATCCAGCTCCGGTTCAACTTGCTGCCATGCAAGTCGATTCCGTACATCCCACATAACTAAAGGAGATGCCGGGCGGAGGGATGCAGAAGACAAGAAACCATTTGCCATATTCTGCAAGCAGTTAAAGCACCCTGACCGCATTAGGAGGCACAATTTTGTCCAGGACAAAGTGGCGGCTGCAGCGAGGAGGAAGGGATGGGAGGAATTCATTGAAAAACATATATATAAATCAGATCATGGTAAAAGCCCAAGAAATTGTAGTGTCTGACATTGGTGTTCACTGGGAAGGGGAAGAGCCGCTGGCCACCCATCACCAGCAAAAAATCAGGCACTACTCGTCCCCGCCGTTCATCCAGAAGCTACAACAGCATTTCCCGGGTAGATCAGTGGCGGTGCTGCCATATATAGTGGGTGCAAGAGGAGGCTGGTGCAAAGAGAACGCACATCTTTGTGGTATGGGATCCAACGAAGTGCGGGACACGATCGTGGGTGCGATAAAAGGAGGTGTTATCACACATGCCAAATTTATGAGATCTGTTTGGAAGAGCAACACTTCTTAACTAGTTTAGCTTAGCTAATTTAGTTTTAAGAAGTATTAAATATATATGGGAAAAAACTGTAATTGTTAAAATTGAGTTTTGGAATTGAAATTGGAACGATATTTTTACCCTGCACCACACTGTGGTACAGGGTATTATAAGTTTGTTTCGCGGCAGATGTTTGTAACACCCACCTTAAAGTATACCGATCGACCGTCCGTCTGTCCATGTAAAGTTGTTCGTCGACTACAGGTTGCAATTTCACTCCGATCGTTCTGAAATTTTGCAGTTTAGAGTATTTCGCAGCTGTAGAGATCCCTATTGAATTTGGTTGAAATCGGTTCAGATTAAGATATAGCTCCCATATATATCTTTCGTCCGATTTTGCCCTTTAGTCCTATAGAAGCTGTATTTTACATCCAATAGTTTTGAAATTTAGAATGGTAGAGTTTCTTGATCCATGGACCAACATTGCCGAATTTGAAAAAAATCTCCCATATATATGTTTCGTCCGATTTTGCTCTTTAGTCCTGTAGAAGCTGTATTTTACATCCAATCGATTTTATACCCTACACCACACTGTGGTACAGGGTATTATTTAAGTATAAAATGTCCCAAAAGTAAATTTATGTAAACAATTTATACATGAATTACAAAATTTATATTTCAGTGTTATTCAATATTACGAGAGTGGTGTAGGGTATTATATAGTCGGCCCCGCCCGACTTTAGCCTTTCCTTACTGGTTTTAATATTAATTGTAATTTTAGTTGTAAGCTTAATTTGCTCTTATGGTGTTAAGGTGCACGACTACCTGTAAACCAAGTCGAAACTTGTTATGAACAATTAACACATTTTTATTCCTTAGTTCTAAGATATTAATTCTATGTAATTAATTGTAAGTTAGGATTTTAAGGAATCCCCTCAAATCCAACAAGTGGAAGGAGGTGTAGGGCGGGGGGCTGCAGACGCCAGGATACGGTGTGTCACATCCTACAGGCGTGTGACATCACTCACGCGGACAGGATACGGAGACACAACTTTGTGCAGGACAAGATAGTAGCGGCAGCCAGGCGTAAAGGGTGGGAAGTGCACGTCGAAAAGCATGTCTACTCGTCTGATGGACTGAGGAAACCAGATCTAATTATGATTAAAGGCCCTCGAGTGGTGGTTTCGGATATCGGCGTGCACTGGGAAGGGGAAGAGCCGCTGACCACCCACCATCAACAGAAAGTAAGGCACTATTCCACGCCTGGCTTCATGAATAAGATGCTGGACTTCTTTCCGAATAAGGCAATCTCGATCCTGCCATACATAATTGGCGCAAGAGGCGGGTGGTGCGCAGAAAACCAACAGTTGCTGGATGCGGCAGACATAGGGGTCAGTGTGGTGCGCGACACGATTACGGGCGCGATCAAGGGTGGCATCATCACTCACGCCAAATTCATGCGATGCGTCTGGGAGTAAAATCTTAAGCGATTAAAATACGTTTTTTTTCTATTGGATTTAAGAAGATAAATTAAGTTTGAGGCACACGGCAGCCTGTTAACATGCCGAAATTAGTTTTTTACGTAACACCTCTTTATTCCAAAAATATAAGATTAATATAGTTTAGGTTAAGTCGTAAATATGTTATCTAGAATTTGTAAGAAATAAAGATGATTCTAATAACTATGTCTCCCGAGGAGGGCCTGACGAAGGACGAACAGGTAGCTGGCAACATTGGAAGCGAGGATGGAACCTAACAACCCTACGGCTACAATAGACCATCTAACACTGCACTCACTGTTCGCCTGACGAAGGACGAACAGGTAGCTGGCAACATTGGAAGCGAGGATGGAACCTAACAACCCTACGGCTATAATAGACCATCTAACACTGCACTCGACACGATCGAGAGACGCCATAAAGAAGCGTAGGCAAAGAAGGTCCTATATACAAAAAGTGGAGGAATTACGAAGACAGGAGGCTAACGCGGAAGCGAACTCATCGCAGTCTGAGTATGAGTCAGCAGAAGAGCCCGCTGATAACATGGAAAATCACCGAGAAGCGTTGAGATCGCTTAGGTTCAGCCCGGAAGATGATGTGTACAGAGGCAGGATTCTAGGCTCCCGCTCGGATGTTTGCCAAGCTCTGGAAGAGGCGACCCGCGTTATAATAAACAGATATGGCAGACGGACCGACACAGAAAATCACATTGAAGACCGCTTTTTAGTCCCGGAGAATGTGAGGCCGAGGAGGAGACGGGCGGCAGAATATCGAATGGCTCAGAGGGAATATATGTCGAACCCGAGGAGTTTGGCCGCCAGAATATTAGATGGGCACGGATGGCGCCCCAACCAGAACTCATCGCCTGGACCGGAGGTGGAGGCGGAGTTCGAAGGAATTTTCTCAACCCCCTCGAAGGTGGACGAAGAGCCAATTTCTGATGAATGTCCTAGTGAGACTGAAACGCTAGAGCCAGTCACCAAGGAAGAAATCGCATTGGCACTCAGGGACATGCGCTCTCAGACGCCGGGCCCGGACGGGATAACTCTATCGTCATTGAAAAAAATCCCAGTTAACAGACTTCTGCTTATATTCAACTCATCACTCATGCTGTACCATACACCCGCTGAGCTTAAGGTGAGCAGGACCGTTTTAATCCCGAAGGCGATAAGCGGATCGATGAGGGGAATAGCTGACTGGAGGCCGATTGCAATCTCATCCATTCTAATTAGACTGCTGCACAAAGTCCTCGGCAGGAGACTAGAGAGACTAGTGCTGTGCCGGAATCAGCGAGGATTCTGCAGAATCGACGGATGCTTTGCGAACGTGGCCGCGGTCAACTCGGTGATTAAGACCCAGAGAAGTACTGGAAGGCCAGTGTCAATTGTGTCCCTTGACATATCGAAGGTGTTCGATTCTTATACAGCAGTATAAGAAGGTCATTGCGGAGGGTCAACGTGGACAAGTCTATGAGGGACTACATATCGCAGAATTTGGAAGGAGCAACCACAGCGTTCGTGGGTAGCAGAAATTCGGCGGGGTGTTAAACAGGGGGACCCATTATCCCCGATCCTGTTTAACGTGGTGGTGGACGAGGTGATGGACGCCTTGCCTACGCGGATGATATTCTATTATTCGCAGAGTGTGCGCAAGATGCCGAGAGGATGGTAGCGGTGGTCCACAGGTTTGTTCGCGCTAGAAAGCAAAGAACCATGTAATTAGGCTGGAGTCGCGAGCATAAACAAGGTGAGAGTGAGCTCGGGAGCGATAAAGCGCGATCAAGGGTGGCATCATCACTCACGCCAAATTCATGCGATGCGTCTGGGAGTAAAATCTTAAACGATTAAAATACGTTTTTTTTCAATTGGATTTAAGAAGATAAATTAAGTTTGAGGCACACGGCAGCCTGTTTACATGCCGAAGTTTGTTTTTTATGTAACACTTTTTTATTCTACAAATATAAGATTAATATAGTTTAGGTTAAGTCGTAAATATGTTATCTAGAATTTGTAAGAAATAAAGATGATTCTAATAACAATGTCTCCCGAGGAGGGCCTGGACGAAGGACGAACAGGTAGCACTGGCAACATTGGAAGCGAGGATGGAACCTAACAACCCTACGGCTATAATAGACCATCTAACACTGCACTCGACACGATCGAGAGACGCCATAAAGAAGCGTAGGGAGAGAAGGTCCTATATACAAAAAGTGGAGGAATTACGAAGACAGGAGGCTAACGCGGAAGCGAACTCATCGCAGTCTGAGTATGAGTCAGCAGAAGAGGAACTGCCAGTAGAGCCCGCTGATAACATGGAAAATCACCGAGAAGCGTTGAGATCGCTTAGGTTTAGCCCGGAAGATGATGTACAGAGACAGGATTCGAGGCTCCCGCTCGGATGGTTGCCAAGCTCTGGAAGAGGCGACCCGCGTTATAATAAACAGATATGGCAGACGGACCGACACAGAAAATCACATTGAAGCCCGCTTTTTAGTCCCGGAGAATGTGAGGCCGAGGATGAGACGGGCGGCAGAATATCGAATGGCTCAGAGGGAATATATGTCGAACCCGAGGAGTTTGGCCACCAGAATATTAGATGGGCACGGATGGCGCCCCAACCAGAACTCATCGCCTGGACCGGAGGTGGAGGCGGAGTTCGAAGGAATTTTATCAACCCCCTCGAAGGTGGACGAAGAGCCAATTTCTGATGAATGTCCTAGTGAGACTGAAACGCTAGAGCCAGTCACCAAGGAAGAAATCGCATTGGCACTCAGGGCCATGCGCTCTCAGACGCCGGGCCCGGACGGGATAACTCTATCGTCATTGAAAAAAATCCCAGTTAACAGACTTCTGCTTATATTCAACTCATCACTCATGCTGTACCATACACCCGCTGAGCTTAAGATGAGCAGGACCGTTTTAATCCCGAAGGCGATAAGCGGATCGATGAGGGGACTAGCTGACTGGAGGCCGATTGCAATCTCATCCATTCTAATTAGACTGCTGCACAAAGTCCTCGGCAGGAGATTAGAGAGACTAGTGCTGTGCCGGAATCAGCGAGGATTCTGCAGAATCGACGGATGCTTTGCGAACGTAGCCGCGGTCAACTCGGTGATTAAGACCCAGAGAAGTACTGGAAGGCCAGTGTCAATTGTGTCCCTTGACATATCGAAGGTGTTCGATTCTTATACAGCAGTATAAGAAGGTCATTGCGGAGGGTCAACGTGGACAAGTCTATGAGGGACTACATATCGCAGAATTTGGAAGGAGCAACCACAGCGTTCGTGGGTAGCAGAAATTCGGCGGGGTGTTAAACAGGGGGACCCATTATCCCCGATCCTGTTTAACGTGATGGTGGACGAGGTGATGGTCGCTCTGAACAAATTCTCGGGTATCAGAATCGGCAGTCAGCAGCTTAGCGCCCTAGCCTACGCGGATGATATTCTATTATTCGCGCAAGATGCCGAGAGGATGGTAGCGGTGGTCCACAGGTTTGTTCGCGCTAGAAAGCAAAGAACCATGTAATTAGGCTGGAGTCTCGAGCATAAAGAAGGTGAGAGTGAGCTCGGGAGCGACAAAGCGCGATCAAGGGTGGCATCATCACTCACGCCAAATTCATGCGATGCGTCTGGGAGTAAAATCTTAAACGATTAAAATACGTTTTTTTTCAATTGGATTTAAGAAGATAAATTAAGTTTGAGGCACACGGCAGCCTGTTAAAATGCCGAAATTTGTTTTTTATGTAACACCTCTTTATTCGACAAATATAAGATTAATATAGTTTAGGTTAAGTCGTAAATATGTTATCTAGAATTTGTAAGAAATAAAGATGATTCTAATAACTATGTCTCCCGAGGAGGGCCTGGACGAAGGACGAACAGGTAGCACTGGCAACATTGGAAGCGAGGATGGAACCTAACAACCCTACGGCTATAATAGACCATCTAACACTGCACTCGACACGATCGAGAGACGCCATAAAGAAGCGTAGGCAGAGAAGGTCCTATATACAAAAAGTGGAGGAATTACGAAGACAGGAGGCTAACGCGGAAGCGAACTCATCGCAGTCTGAGTATGAGTCAGCAGAAGAGGAACTGCCAGTAGAGTCCGCTGATAACATGGAAAATCACCGAGAAGCGTTGAGATCGCTTAGGTTTAGCCCGGAAGATGATGTGTACAGAGACAGGATTCGAGGCTCCCGCTCGGATGGTTGCCAAGCTCTGGAAGAGGCTACCCGCGTTATAATAAACAGATATGGCAGACGGACCGGCACAGAAAATCACATTGAAGCCCGCTTTTTAGTCCCGGAGAATGTGAGGCCGAGGATGAGACGGTCGGCAGAATATCGAATGGCTCAGAGTTAATATATATCGAATCCGAAGAGTTGGGCCGCCAGAATATTAGATGGGCGCCCCAACCAAAACTCATCGCCTGGACCGGAGGTGGAGGCGGAGTTCGAAAGAATTTTCTCAAACCCCTCGAAGGTGGACGAAGAGCCAATTTCTGATGAATGTCCTAGTGAGACTGAAACGCTAGAGCCAGTCACCAAGGAAGAAATCGCATTGGCACTCAGGGACATGCGCTCTCAGACGCCGGGCCCGGACGGGATAACTCTATCGTCATTGAAAAAAGTCCCAGTTAGCAGACTTCGTTGCTGATCATTCGCAGTGAACGGACGTGTTTATCACATAGCGGATAGTTACCAGTACCTATTACGCAATAGCAAAAATCTGTACAAAGTCTGTAAGGCCTACATCGTAGTACCTATTACGGTCTAATACAGACAAAATAAAAATAAATTCTCTTAAGGGGGATGCCTTCGTGTTCCGATGGAGCGCGGTTCCCCAATCGTCCAACTGTCCGTCCGTTGGTCTTGGCCAAAGCCGACCACACCAAAAATGGTGAAAATCTCCCCCAAGTACTCACAACAGGTGGTGCGGTGAGGGGAAAACGTCATATCCGACCGTCAAAACGGAAGCACAATGAGCATCGCGTAGCGCTCAGAGTTTTGACGAAGTTGGAGGCTGTTGAGGTTTCGGCTCTTACCGAAAAACAAAAAGAGTCACTTACCTGGGCTAAAGGCGTCATAGATGCTTCTAAGGCCAATGAGTCGGCTGAAAGCGCCACAAATTCAGCTGTGTTAACGGCTAATTAAGTAAAACGAATCAGATCACCTGACACTCACCAAGCCCTTCAATGAAGTGGCGAAGGAGAGTCTAGTGATGGCTGTTATAGACAGAAGTAGTGAGGATTGATCCATCCCCAAGGACAAATGGAGTCATGTACAATCAGCCATTATGGCTCATTACCTCGATGTCCGTAGAGAAATGCCGGGCAAAACACCACTCTGCAACGATGCAGGATGGCATCAGGGGAGAGTAAAGCTCTTATATTTCGGTGATGCCAGATCAGTAGACCTGTATAAGGCTGCTCTGAGTCGAGCGGGTGAGGTGTGGCCGGGTGCCCAGTTGGATGTTGTCGAAAAAAACAACATCCCTAGTCACCCTAGAGCCATCACCTGGGTTACAGAAGAGCCCTCCAATCCGGCTGACATTTTAGAAATAATAAAAGATTCCAATCCTGGTCTGCCGGCCCATAATTAGAGAATCAGCAAGGTGGGTGAGCGGATTATCCCCGGCGGATTATCCCCGATCCTGTTTAACGTGGTGGTGGACGAGGTGATTCGCTCTGAACAAATCTCGGGTATCAGAATCGGCAGTCAGCAGCTTAACGCCCTAGCCTACGCGGATGATATTCTATTATTCGCAGAGTGTGCGCAAGATGCCGAGAGGATGGTAGCGGTGGTCCACAGGTTTGTTCGCGCTAGAGGCATGGAGATTAACCCAGCAAAGAACAATGTAATTAGGATGGAGACAGTCTCGAGCATAAAGAAGGTGAGAGTGAGCTCGGGGCGATAAAGTGCGGGGAGGTTGAAATCCGAGCGGTGGGAGTGGAGGAGGTTATAAAATATTTAGGAGCGGAGTTCACTCCTTTTGGTGAAGGCTCATGTGATAGCTCACTGCTCCTGACACACCTCCAGCGACTAAGAAGAGCGCCACTGAAGCTGGATCAAAGATTGCGGATACTGAGGGATTACCTCCTCCCATGGTATATCGCATTTTGGCAGAAACCGTCGAACGAAAAATACGGTTGTTTGTGCGGACAATCCTGCACCTGCCCCAGTGCACAATTCCGTGATACATGCCCCAGTGAGGGAAGGAGGCCTGGGAATAATATGCTTCAGGGAGCGCATTCCAGGGATCATGGCGAAAAGGATCAGGAAACAGACGCAATATTCCACGACCTGATGGAAGCCAACAAACGTTGGACAAGAAGCAGAGTGGAGAACATGGTCCAGCCTTTTAGCGGCAAGCGCGACAACCTCGAGCATCATGCAACTGCCCTGATGTGGAGGATTGCATGAGGTGTCAGGCTACCGTGAGACAAGTTGGTGGGTATATGATCCCCCACCCTTCTGGACTGGTGAAGAATTTGTAAGGGCAATCCAGCTCCGGTTCAACTTGCTGCCATGCAAGTCGATTCCGTACATCCCACATAACTAAAGGAGATGCCGGGCGGAGGGATGCAGAAGACAAGAAACCATTTGCCATATTCTGCAAGCATGCCCGTTAAAGCACCCTGACCGCATTAGGAGGATGGGAGGAATTCATTGAAAAACATATATATAAATCAGAGGGCCTAAGAAAACCGGATCTGATCATGGTAAAAGCCCAAGAAATTGTAGTGTCTGACATTGGTGTTCACTGGGAAGGGGAAGAGCCGCTGGCCACCCATCACCAGCAAAAAATCTGGCACTACTCGTCCCCGCCGTTCATCCAGAAGCTACAGCAGCATTTCCCGGGTAGATCAGTGGCGGTGCTGCCATATATAGTGGGTGCAAGAGGAGGCTGGTGCAAAGAGAACGCACATCTTTGCGGTATGGGATCCAACGAAGTGCGGGACACGATCGTGGGTGCGATAAAAGGAGGTGTTATCACACATGCCAAATTTATGAGATCTGTTTGGAAGAGCAACACTTCTTAACTAGTTTAGCTTAGCTAATTTAGTTTTAAGAAGTATTAAATATATATGGGAAAAAACTGTAATTGTTAAAATTGAGTTTTGGAATTGAAATTGGAACGATATTTTTACCCTACACCACACTGTGGTACAGGGTATTATAAGTTTGTTTCGTGGCAGATGTTTGTAACACCTGAAAATAACACAGCTAGACCCACCTTAAAGTATACCGATCGACCGTCCGTCTGTCCATGTAAAGTTGTTCGTCGACTACAGGTCGTAATTTCACTCCGATCGCTCTGAAATTTTGCAGTTTAGAGTATTTCGCAGCTGTAAAGATCCCTATTGAATTTGGTTGAAATCGGTTCAGATTAAGATATAGCTCCCATATATATCTTTCGTCCGATTTGGCCCTTTAGTCCTATAGAAGCTGTATTTTACATCCAATAGTTTTGAAATTTAGAATGGTAGAGTTTCTTGATCCATGGACCAACATTGCCGAATTTGAAAAAAATCTCCCATATATATGTTTCGTCCGATTTTGCTCTTTAGTCCTGTAGAAGCTGTATTTTACATCCAATCGATTTTATACCCTACACCACACTGTGGTACAGGGTATTATTTAAGTATAAAATGTCCCAAAAGTAAATGTATGTAAACAATTTATACATGAATTACAAAATTTATATTTCAGGGTTATTCAATATTACGAGAGTGGTGTGGGGTATTATATAGTCGGCCCCGCCCGACTTTAGCCTTTCCTTACTGGTTTTAATATTAATTGTAATTTTAGTTGTAAGCTTAATTTGCTCTTATGGTGTTAAGGTGCACGACTACCTGTAAACCAAGTCGAAACTTGTTATGAACAATTAACACATTTGTATTCCTTAGTTCTAAGATATTAATTCTATGTAATTAATTGTAAGTTAGGATTTTAAGGAATAAAGATGATTTTTATAGCCAAATGCCTCGTCATCTAATTAGTGACGCGCATGAATGGATTAACGAGATTCCTACTGTCCCTATATACTATCTAGCGAAACCAAAGCCAAGGAAACGGGCTTGGAATAATTAGCGGGGATAGAAGACCCTGTTGAGCTTGACTCTAATGTGGCAGTGTAAGGAGCCATAAGAGGTGTATAATAAGTGGGAGATGTTGGTTCGCCTTCATCGACAATGAAATACCACTACTCTTATTGTTTCCTTACTTACTTGATTAAGTGGAACGTGTATCATTTCTGAGCCATTATACGGATATATTTATATATCTTATGGTATTGGGCTTTGATGCAAGCTTCTTGATCAAAGTACTAAGAGTTTGTTATATAATTGTAAACAAATCTCGATGAGATGATGGCATTTCGGTGTCATTGTCGTATTTGAAATTTGGTATAACTCCTAACGCATGTAACGCGTCGTACGTAATTCCTCCTCAGAATTGACAAACAATGAGTGGTCTCAGAAATTCGAAACAAGCAGTCGTCTGGCAATTGGAAAACAACGATTCGTCTAGCAATTGTAAAACAACGATTCGCTTTGAATAGTTGGAGATAACTTTGTCAGTGACTTTTAAAGTGTGCGGGTCTGTTTTTTAAAAGTTTTTTCATTGAAGTGTTTTTCGAGTGTTGGAGATTACTTTGTCAGTGACTTTAAAGTGTGCGCGTGTGCTTTTTGAAAGTTAATTGATTGAAGTGTTTTTTGAGGCAAGTTTGGCAATTGGAAAACAACGATTCGTCTAGCAATTGTAAAACAACGATTCGCTTTGAATAGTTGGAGATAACTTTGTCAGTGACTTTTAAAGTGTGACGAGGTAACCTGACCCGCGACGAGGTAACCTCAGCGATGAAAGAAATGAGAAAGAAAATTGAAAATCACGAACACCACTCCGCTGCACTCAACAGATCATACTCGGGATGTGGAGGGCTCCGCCAGGTCAACGGGCATAGGGAGAGCAGCCGCTGGGTCTATGATCCCCCTCCATTTTGGTCCGGTGAGGAGTACACCAAAGCAATACAGTTGCGCTATAACTTGCTGCCATGCAGAGCAATCCCCTCAAATACAGCAAGTGGAAGGAGGTGTAGGGCGGGGGGCTGCAGACGCCAGGAGACGGTGTGTCACATCCTACAGGCGTGTAACATCACTCACGCGGACAGGATACGGAGACACAACTTTGTGCAGGACAAGATAGTAGCGGCAGCCAGGCGTAAAGGGTGGGAAGTGCACGTCGAAAAGCATGTCTACTCGTCTGATGGACTGAGGAAACCAGATCTAATTATGATTAAAGGCCCTCGAGTGGTGGTCTCGGATATCGGCGTGCACTGGGAAGGGGAAGAGCCGCTGACCACCCACCATCAACAGAAAGTAAGGCACTATTCCACGCCTGGCTTCATGAATAAGATGCTGGACCTCTTTCCGAATAAGGCAATCTCGATCCTGCCATACATAATTGGCGCAAGAGGCGGGTGGTGCGCAGAAAACCATCAGTTGCTGGATGCGGCAGACATAGGGGTCAGTGTGGTACGCGAGACGATTACAGGCGCGATCAAGGGTGGCATCATCACTCACGCCAAATTCATGCGATGCGTCTGGGAGTAAAATCTTAACCTATTAAAATACGTTTTTTTTTCAATTGGGTTTAAGAAGATAAATTAAGTTTGAGGCACACGGCAGCCTGTTAACATGCCGAACAGGTAGCACTGGCAACATTGGAAGTGAGGATGGAACCTAACAACCCTACGGCTATAATAGACCATCTAACACTGCACTCGACACGATTGAGAGACGCCATAAAGAAGCGTAGGCAGAGAAGGTCCTATATACAAAAAGTGGAGGAATTACGAAGACAGAAGGCTAACGCGGAAGCGAGCTCATCGCAGTCTGAGTATGAGTCAGCAGAAGAAAAACTGCCAGTAGAGCCCGCTGATAACATGGAAAATCAACGAGAAGCGTTGAGATCGCTTAGGTTCAGCCCGGAAGATGATGTGTATAGAGGCAGGATTCTAGGCTCCCGCTCGGATGGTTGCCAAGCTCTGGAAGAGGCGACCCGCGTTATAATAAACAGGTATGGCAGACGGACCGACACAGAAAATCACATTGAAGACCGCTTTTTATTCCCGGAGAATGTGAGGCCGAGGAGGAGACGGGCGGCAGAATATCGAATGGCTCAGAGGGAATATATATCGAACCCGAGGAGTTTGGCCGCCAGAATATTAGATGGGCACGGATGGCGCCCCAACCAGAACTCATCGCCTGGACCGGAGGTGAAGGTGGAGTTCGAAGGAATTTTCTCAACCCCCTCGAAGGTGAACGAAGAGCCAATTTCTGATGAATGTCCTAGTGAGACTGAAACGCTAGAGCCAGTCACCAAGGAAGAAATCGCATTGGCACTCAGGGACATGCGCTCTCAGACGCCGGGCCCGGACGGGATAACTCTATCGTCATTGAAAAAAGTCCCAGTTAGCAGACTTCGTTGCTGATCATTCGCAGTGAACGGACATGTTTATCACATAGCGGATAGTTAACAGTACCTATTAAGCAATAGCAAAAATCTGTACAAAGTCTGTAAGGCCTACATCGTAGTACATATTACGGTCTAATACAGACAAAATAAAAATAAATTCTCTTGACGGGGATGCCTTCGTGTTCCGATGGAGCGCGGTTCCCCAATCGTCCGACTGTCCGTCCGTTGGTCTTGGCCAAAGCCGACCACACCAAAAATGGTGAAAATCTCCCCCAAGTACTCACAACAGGTGGTGCGGTGAGGGGAAAACGTCATGTCCGACCGTCAAAACGGAAGCACAATGAGCATCGCGTAGCGCTCAGAGTATTGACGAAGTTGGAGGCTGTTGAGGTTTCGGCTCTTACCGAAAAACAAAAAGAGTCACTTACCTGGGCTAAAGGCGTCATAGATGCTTCTAAGGCCAATGAGTCGGCTGAAAGAGCCACAAATTCAGCTGTGTTAACGGCTAATAAAGTAAAACGAATCAGATCACCTGATGAACCCCTGCCTTCGAAAAAGGCAAGAGGCCCTAATGTCACCATCAACAGGACACTCACCAAGCCCTTCAATGAAGTGGCGCAGGAGAGTCTAGTGATGGCTGTTATAGACAGAAGGAGTGAGGATGGATCCATCCCCAAGGACAAATGGAGTCATGTACAATCAGCCATTATGGCTCATTACCTCGATGTCCGTAGAGAAATGCCGGGCAAAACACCAATCTGCAACGATGCAGGATGGCATCAGGGGAGAGTAAAGCTCTTATATTTCGGTGATGCCAGATCAGTAGACCTGTATAAGGCTGCTCTGAGTCGAGCGGGTGAGGTGTGGCCGGGTGCCCAGTTGGATGTTGTCGAAAAATACAACATCCCTAGTCACCCTAGAGCCATCACCTGGGTTACAGAAGAGCCCTCCAATCCGGCTGACATCTTAAAAATAATAAAAGATTCCAACCCTGGTCTGCCGGCCCATAATTGGAGAATCAGCAAGGTGGGTGAGGCGGATTATCCCCGGCGGATTATCCCCGATCCTGTTTAACGTGGTGGTGGACGAGGTGATTCGCTCTGAACAAATTCTCGGGCATCAGAATCGACAGTCTGCAGCTTAGCGCCCTAGCCTACGCGGATGATATTCTATTATTCGCAGAGTGTGCGCAAGATGCCGAGAGGATGGTAGCGGTGGTCCACAGGTTTGTTCGCGCTAGAGGCACGGAGATTAACCCAGCAAAGAACCATGTAATTAGGCTGGAGACAGTCTCGAGCATAAAGAAGGTGAGAATGAACTCGGGGCGATAAAGTGCGGGGAGGCTAAAATCCGAGCGGTGGGAGTGGAGGGGGTTATAAAATATTTAGGAGCGGAGTTCACTCCTTTTGCTGAAGACTCATGTAATAGCTCACTGCTCCTGACACACGTCCAGCGACTAAAAAGAGCGCCACTGAAGCCGGCTCAAAGATTGCGGATACTGAGGGATTACCTCCTCCCAAGGTATATCGCATTTTGGCAGAAACCGTCGGTGACCAGGAAGCAGCTAAAAGAAGCCGAACGACAAATACGGTTGTTTGTGCGGACAATCCTGCACCTGCCCCAGTGCACAATTCCGTGATACATGCCCCAGTGAGGAAAGGAGGCCTGGGGATAATATGCTTCAGGGAGCGCATTCCAGGGATCATGCCGAAAAGGATCTGGAAGCAGACGCAATATTCCACGACCTGATGGAAGCCAACAACCGTTGGACAAGAAGCAGAGTGGAGAACATGGTCCAGCCTTTTAGCGGCAAGCGCGACAACCTCGAGCATCATGCAGCTGCCCTGAATAGGTCGTTCTCAGGATGTGGAGGATTGCGTGAGGTGTCAGGCTACCGTGAGACAAGTTGGTGAGTATATGATCCCCCACCCTTCTGGACTGGTGAAGAATTTGTAAGGGCAATCCAGCTCCGGTTCAACTAGCTGCCATGCAAGTCGATTCCGTACATCCCACATAACTAAAGGAGATGCCGATCGGAGGGATGCAGAAGACAAGAAACCATTTGCCATATTCTGCAAGCATGCCCGTTAAAGCACCCTGACCGCATTAGGAGGCACAATTTTGTCCAGGACAAAGTGGCGGCTGCAGCGAGGAGGAAGGGATGGGAGGAATTCATTGAAAAACATATATATAAATCAGAGGGCCTAAGAAAACCGGATCTGATCATGGTAAAAGCCCAAGAAATTGTAGTGTCTGACATTGGTGTTCACTGGGAAGGGGAAGAGCCGCTGGCCACCCATCACCAGCAAAAAATCAGGCACTACTCGTCCCCGCCGTTCATCCAGAAGCTACAGCAGCATTTCCCGGGTGGATCAGTGGCGGTGCTGCCATATATAGTGGGTGCAAGAGGAGGCTGGTGCAAAGAGAACGCACATCTTTGTGGTGTGGGATCCAACGAAGTGCGGGACACGATCGTGGGTGCGATAAAAGGAGGTGTTATCACACATGCCAAATTTATGAGATCTGTTTGGAAGAGCAACACTTCTTAACTAGTTTAGCTTAGCTAATTTAGTTTTAAGAAGTATTAAATATATATGGGAAAAAACTGTAATTGTTAAAATTGAGTTTTGGAATTGAAATTGGAACGATATTTTTACCCTACACCACACTGTGGTACAGGGTATTATAAGTTTGTTTCGCGGCAGATGTTTGTAACACCTGAAAATAACACAGCTAAACCCACCTTAAAGTATACCGATCGACCGTCCGTCTGTCCATGTAAAGTTGTTCGTCGACTACAGGTTGAAATTTCACTCCGATCGTTCTGAAATTTTGCAGTTTAAAGTATTTCGCAGCTGTAAAGATCCCTATTGAATTTGGTTGAAATCGGTTCAGATTAAGATATAGCTCAGAGGGAATATATGTCGAATCCGAAGAGTTGGGCCGCCAGAATATTAGATGGGCACGGATGGCGCCCCAACCAAAACTCATCGCCTGGACCGGAGGTGGAGGCGGAGTTCGAAAGAATTTTCTCAACCCCCTCGAAGGTGAACGAAGAGCCAATTTCTGATGAATGTCCTAGTGAGACTGAAACGCTAGAGCCAGTCACCAAGGAAGAAATCGCATTGGCACTAAGGGACATGCGCTCTCAGACGCCGGGCCCGGACGGGATAACTCTATCGTCATTGAAAAAAGTCCCAGTTAGCAGACTTCGTTGCTGATCATTCGCAGTGAACGGACGTGTTTATCACATAGCGGATAGTTACCAGTACCTATTACGCAATAGCAAAAATCTGTACAAAGTCTGTAAGGCCTACATCGTAGTACCTATTACGGTCTAATACAGACAAAATAAAAATAAATTCTCTTGACGGGGATGCCTTCGTGTTCCGATGGAGCGCGGTTCCCCAATCGTCCGACTGTCCGTCCGTTGGTCTTGGCCAAAGCCGACCACACCAAAAATGGTGAAAATCTCCCCCAAGTACTCACAACAGGTGGTGCGGTGAGAGGAAAACGTCATGTCCGACCTTCAAAACGGAAGCACAATGAGCATAGCGTAGCGCTCAGAGTTTTGACGAAGTTGGAGGCTGTTGAGGTTTCGGCTCTTAACGAAAAACAAAAAGAGTCACTTACCTGGGCTAAAGGCGTCATAGATGCTTCTAAGGCCAATGAGTCGGCTGAAAGAGCCACAAATTCAGCTGTGTTAACGGCTAATAAAGTAAAACGAATCAGATCACCTGATGAACCCCTGCCTTCGAAAAAGGCAAGAGGCCCTAATGTCACCATCAACAGGACACTCACCAAGCCCTTCAATGAAGTGGCGAAGGAGAGTCTAGTGATGGCTGTTATAGACAGAAGTAGTGAGGATGGATCCATCCCCAAGGACAAATGAAGTCATGTACAATCAGCCATTATGGCTCATTACCTCGATGTCCGTAGAGAAATGCCGGGCAAAACACCAATCTGCAACGATGCAGGATGGCATCAGGGGAGAGTAAAGCTCTTATATTTCGGTGATGGCAGATCAGTAGACCTGTATAAGGCTGCTCTGAGTCGAGCGGGTGAGGTGTGGCCGGGTGCCCAGTTGGATGTTGTCGAAAAAACAACATCCCTAGTCACCCTAGAGCCATCACCTGGGTTACAGAAGAGCCCTCCAATCCGGCTGACATCTTAGAAATAATAAAAGATTCCAATCCTGGTCTGCCGGCCCATAATTGGAGAATCAGCAAGGTGGGTGAGGCGGATTATCCCCGGCGGATTATCCCCGATCCTGTTTAACGTGGTGGTGGACGAGGTGATTCGCTCTGAACAAATTCTCGGGTATCAGAATCGACAGTCTGCAGCTTAGCGCCCTAGCCTACGCGGATGATATTCTATTATTCGCAGAGTGTGCGCAAGATGCCGAGAGGATGGTAGCGGTGGTCCACAGGTTTGTTCGCGCTAGAGGCACGGAGATTAACCCAGCAAAGAACCATGTAATTAGGCTGGAGACAGTCTCGAGCATAAAGAAGGTGAGAATGAACTCGGGGTGATAAAGTGCGGGGAGGCTAAAATCCGAGCGATGGGAGTGGAGGAGGTTATAAAATATTTAGGAGCGGAGTTCACTCCTTTTGCTGAAGACTCATGTAATAGCTCACTGCTCCTGACACACGTCCAGCGACTAAAAAGAGCGCCACTGAAGCCGGCTCAAAGATTGCGGATACTGAGGGATTACCTCCTCCCAAGGTATATCGCATTTTGGCAGAAACCGTCGGTGACCAGGAAGCAGCTAAAAGAAGCCGAACGAAAAATACGGTTGTTTGTGCGGACAATCCTGCACCTGCCCCAGTGCACAATTCCGTGATACATGCCCCAGTGAGGAAAGGAGGCCTGGGGATAATATGCTTCAGGGAGCGCATTCCAGGGATCATGCCGAAAAGGATCTGGAAGCAGACGCAATATTCCACGACCTGATGGAAGCCAACAACCGTTGGACAAGAAGCAGAGTGGAGAACATGGTCCAGCCTTTTAGCGGCAAGCGCGACAACCTCGAGCATCATGCAGCTGCCCTGAATAGGTCGTTCTCAGGATGTGGAGGATTGCGTGAGGTGTCAGGCCACCGTGAGACAAGTTGGTGAGTATATGATCCCCCACCCTTCTGGACTGGTGAAGAATTTGTAAGGGCAATCCAGCTCCGGTTGAACTTGCTGCCATGCAAGTCGATTCCGTACATCCCACATAACTAAAGGAGATGCCGGGCGGAGGGATGCAGAAGACAAGAAACCATTTGCCATATTCTGCAAGCATGCCCGTTAAAGCACACTGACCGCATTAGGAGGCACAATTTTGTCCAGGACAAAGTGGCGGCTGCAGCGAGGAGGAAGGGATGGGAGGAATTCATTGAAAAACATATATATAAATCAGAGGGCCTAAGAAAACCGGATCTGATCATGGTAAAAGCCCAAGAAATTGTAGTGTCTGACATTGGTGTTCACTGGGAAGGGGAAGAGCCGCTGGCCACCCATCACTAGCAAAAAATCAGGCACTACTCGTCCCCGCCGTTCATCCAGAAGCTACAGCAGCATTTCCCGGGTAGATCAGTGGCGGTGCTGCCATATATAGTGGGTGCAAGAGGAGGCTGGTGCAAAGAGAACGCACATCTTTGTGGTATGGGATCCAACGAAGTGCGGGACACGATCGTGGGTGCGATAAAAGGAGGTGTTATCACACATGCCAAATTTATGAGATCTGTTTGGAAGAGCAACACTTCTTAACTAGTTTAGCTTAGCTAATTTAGTTTTAAGAAGTATTAAATATATATGGGAAAAAACTGTAATTGTTAAAATTGAGTTTTGGAATTGAAATTGGAACGATATTTTTACCCTACACCACACTGTGGTACAGGGTATTATAAGTTTGTTTCGCGGCAGATGTTTGTAACACCTGAAAATAACACAGCTAAACCCACCTTAAAGTATACCGATCGACCGTCCGTCTGTCCATGTAAAGTTGTTCGTCGACTACAGGTTGCAATTTCACTCCGATCGTTCTGAAATTTTGCAGTTTAAAGTATTTCGCAGCTGTAAAGATCCCTATTGAATTTGGTTGAAATCGGTTCAGATTAAGATATAGCTCCCATATATATCTTTCGTCCGATTTGGCTCTTTAGTCCTATAGAAGCTGTATTTTACATCCAATAGTTTTGAAATTTAGAATGGTAGAGTAAGAAATAAAGATGATTCTAATAACTATGTCTCCCGAGGAGGGCCTGCACGAAGGACGAACAGGTAGCACTGGCAACATTGGAAGCGAGGATGGAACCTAACAACCCTACGGCTATAATAGACCATCTAACACTGCACTCGACACGATCGAGAGACGCCATAAAGAAGCGTAGGCAGAGAAGGTCCTATATACAAAAAGTGGAGGAATTACGAAGACAGGAGGCTAACGCGGAAGCGAACTCATCGCAGTCTGAGTATGAGTCAGCAGAAGAGGAACTGCCAGTAGAGCCCGCTGATAACATGGAAAATCACCGAAAAGCGTTGAGATCGCTTAGGTTTAGCCCGGAAGATGATGTGTACAGAGACAGGATTCGAGGCTCCCGCTCGGATGGTTGCCAAGCTCTGCAAGAGGCGACCCGCGTTATAATAAACAGATATGGCAGACGGACCGACACAGAAAATCACATTGAAGCCCGATTTTTAGTCCCGGAGAATGTGAGGCCGAGGATGAGACGGGCGGCAGAATATCGAATGGCTCAGAGGGAATATATGTCGAATCCGAAGAGTTGGGCCGCCAGAATATTAGATGGGCACGGATGGCGCCCCAACCAAAACTCATCGCCTGGACCGGAGGTGGAGGCGGAGTTCGAAAGAATTTTCTCAACCCCCTCGAAGGTGAACGAAGAGCCAATTTCTGATGAATGTCCTAGTGAGACTGAAACGCAAGAGCAAGTCACCAAGGAAGAAATCGCATTGGCACTAAGGGACATGCGCTCTCAGACGCCGGGCCCGGACGGGATAACTCAATCGTCATTGAAAAAAGTCCCAGTTAGCAGACTTCGTTGCTGATCATTCGCAGTGAACGGACGTGTTTATCACATAGCGGATAGTTACCAGTACCTATTACGCAATAGCAAAAATCTGTACAAAGTCTGTAAGGCCTACATCGTAGTACCTATTACGGTCTAATACAGACAAAATAAAAATAAATTATCTTGACGGGGATGCCTTCGTGTTCCGATGGAGCGCGGTTCCCCAATCGTCCGACTGTCCGTCCGTTGGTCTTGGCCAAAGCCGACCACACCAAAAATGGTGAAAATCTCCCCCAAGTACTCACAACAGGTGGTGCGGTGAGGGGAAAACGTCATGTCCGACCGTCAAAACGGAAGCACAATGAGCATCGCGTAGCGCTCAGAGTTTTGACGAAGTTGGAGGCTGTTGAGGTTTCGGCTCTTAACGAAAAACAAAAAGAGTCACTTACCTGGGCTAAAGGCGTCATAGATGCTTCTAAGGCCAATGAGTCGGCTGAAAGAGCCACAAATTCAGCTGTGTTAACGGCTAATAAAGTAAAACGAATCAGATCACCTGATGAACCCCTGCCTTCGAAAAAGGCAAGAGGCCCTAATGTCACCATCAACAGGACACTCACCAAGCCCTTCAATGAAGTGGCGAAGGAGAGTCTAGTGATGGCTGTTATAGACAGAAGTAGTGAGGATGGATCCATCCCCAAGGACAAATGAAGTCATGTACAATCAGCCATTATGGCTCATTACCTCGATGTCCGTAGAGAAATGCCGGGCAAAACACCAATCTGCAACGATGCAGGATGGCATCAGCGGAGAGTAAAGCTCTTATATTTCGGTGATGCCAGATCGGTAGACCTGTATAAGGCTGCTCTGAGTCGAGTGGGTGAGGTGTGGCCGGGTGCCCAGTTGGATGTTGTCGAAAAACAACATCCCTAGTCACCCTAGAGCCATCACCTGGGTTACAGAAGAGCCCTCCAACCCGGCTGACATCTTAGAAATAATAAAAGATTCCAATCCTGGTCTGCCGGCCCATAATTGGAGAATCAGCAAGGTGGGTGAGGCGGATTATCCCCGGCGGATTATCCCCAATCCTGTTTAACGTGGTGGTGGACGAGGTGATTCGCTCTGAACAAATTCTCGGGTATCAGAATCGGCAGTCTGCAGCTTAGCGCCCTAGCCTACGCGGATGATATTCTATTATTCGCAGAGTGTGCGCAAGATGCCGAGAGGATAGTAGCGGTGGTCCACAGGTTTGTTCGCGCTAGAGGCTCGGAGATTAACCCAGCAAAGAACCATGTAATTAGGCTGGAGACAGTCTCGAGCATAAAGAAGGTGAGAATGAACTCGGGGCGATAAAGTGCGGGGAGGCTAAAATCCGAGCGGTGGGAGTGGAGGAGGTTATAAAATATTTAGGAGCGGAGTTCAGTCCTTTTGCTGAAGACTCATGTAATAGCTCACTGCTCCTGACACACGTCCAGCGACTAACAAGAGCGCCACTGAAGCCGGCTCAAAGATTGCGGATACTGAGGGATTACCTCCTCCCAAGGTATATCGCATTTTGGCAGAAACCGTCGGTGACCAGGAAGCAGCTACAAGAAGCCGAACGAAAAATACGGTTGTTTGTGCGGACAATCCTGCACCTGCCCCAGTGCACAATTCCGTGATACATGCCCCAGTAAGGAAAGGAGGCCTGGGGATAATATGCTTCAGGGAGCGCATTCCAGGGATCATGCCGAAAAGGATCTGGAAGCAGACGCAATATTCCACGACCTGATGGAAGCCAACAACCGTTGGACAAGAAGCAGAGTGGAGAACATGGTCCAGCCTTTTAGCGGCAAGCGCGACAACCTCGAGCATCATGCAGCTGCCCTGAATAGGTCGTTCTCAGGATGTGGAGGATTGCGTGAAGTGTCAGGCCACTGTGAGACAAGTTGGTTAGTATATGATCCCCCACCCTTCTGGACTGGTGAAGAATTTGTAAGGGCAATCCACCTCAGGATCAAATTGCTGCCATGCAAGTCGATTCCGTACATCCCACATAACGAAAGGAGATGTCGGGCGGAGGGATGCAGAAGACAAGAAACCATTTGCCATATTCTGCAAGCATGCCCGTTAAAGCACCCTGACCGCATTAGGAGGCACAATTTTGTCCAGGACAAATTGGCGGCTGCAGCGAGGAGGAAGGGATGGGAGGAATTCATTGAAAAACATATATATAAATCAGAGGGCCTAAGAAAACCGGATCTGATCATGGTAAAAGCCCAAGAAATTGTAGTGTCTGACATTGGTGTTCACTGGGAAGGGGAAGAGTCGCTGGCCACCCATCACCAGCAAAAAATCAGGCACTACTCGTCCCCGCCGTTCATCCAGAAGCTACAGCAGCATTTCCCAGTGCTGCCATATATAGTGGGTGCAAGAGGAGACTGGTGCAAAGAGAACGCACATCTTTGTGAGGCGATTGGTATGGGATCCAACGAAGTGCGGGACACGATCGTGGGTGCGATAAAAGGAGGTGTTATCACACATGCCAAATTTATGAGATCTGTATGGGAGAGCAACACTTCTTAACTAGTTTAGCTTAGCTAATTTAGTTTTAAGAAGTATTAAATGTATATGGGAAAAAAACTGTAATTGTTAAAATTGAGTTTTGGAATTGAAATTGGATCGATATTTATACCCTACACCACACTGTGGTACAGGGTATTATAAGTTTGTTTCGCGGCAGATGTTTGTAACACCTGAAAATAATACAGCTAGACCCACCTTAAAGTATACCGATCGACCGTCCGTCCGTCTGTCCATGTAAAGTTGTTCGTCGACTACAGGTCGCAATTTCACTCCGATCGTTCTGAAATTTTGCAGTTTAGAGTATTTCGCAGCTGTAAAGATCCCTATTGAATTTGGTTGAAATCGGTTCAGATTAAGATATAGCTCCCATATATATATCTTTCGTCCGATTTGACCCTTTAGTCCTATAGAAGCTGTATTTTACATCCAATAGTTTTGAAATTTAGAATGGTAGAGTTTCTTGATCCATGGACCAACATTGCCGAATTTGAAGAAAATCTCCCATATATATGTTTCGTCCGATTTTGCTCTTTAGTCCTGTAGAAGCTGTATTTTACATCCAATTGATATTATACCCTACACCACACTGTGGTACAGGGTATTATTTAAGTATAAAATGTCCCAAAAGTAAATTTATGTCAACAATTTATACATGAATTACAAAATTTATATTTCAGGGTTATTCAATATTACGAGAGTGGTGTAGGGTATTATATAGTCGGCCCCGCCCGACTTTAGCCTTTCCTTACTGGTTTTAATATTAATTGTAATTTTAGTTGTAAGCTTTATTTGCTCTTATGGTGTTAAGGTGCACGACTACCTGTAAACCAAGTCGAAACTTGTTATGAACAATTAACACATTTTTATTCCTTAGTTCTAAGATATTAATTCTATGTAATTAATTGTAAGTTAGGATTTTAAGGAATCCCCTCAAATCCAGCAAGTGGAAGGAGGTGTAGGGCGGGGGGCTGCAGACGCCAGGAGACGGTGTGTCACATCATACAGGCGTGTAACATCACTCACGCGGACAGGATACGGAGACACAACTTTGTGCAGGACAAGATAGTAGCGGCAGCCAGGCGTAAAGGGTGGGAAGTGCACGTCGAAAAGCATGTCTACTCGTCTGATGGACTGAGGAAACCAGATCTAATTATGATTAAAGGCCCTCGAGTGGTGGTCTCGGATATCGGCGTGCACTGGGAAGGGGAAGAGCCGCTGACCACCCACCATCAACAGAAAGTAAGGCACTATTCCACGCCTGGCTTCATGAATAAGATGCTGGACCTCTTTCCAAATTTATGAGATCTGTTTGGAAGAGCAACACTTCTTAACTAGTTTAGCTTAGCTAATTTAGTTTTAAGAAGTATTAAAGAAGTATTAAAACCAGTAAGGAAAGGCTAAAGTCGGGCGGTGCCGACTATATAATACCCTACACCACTCTCGTAATATTGAATAACTCTGATATATAAATTTTGTAATTCATGTATAAATTGTTTACATAAATTTACTTTTGGGACATTTTATACTTAAATAATACCCTGTACCACAGTGTGGTCTAGGGTATAAAAACGATTGGATCTAAAGAGCCAAATCGGATGAAACATATATATGGGAGCTATAGCTAAATCTTTTACCGATTTTCTTCAAATTCAACAATGTTGGTTCATGGATCAAGAAACTCTACCATTCTAAATTTCAAAACGATTGGATGTAAAATACAGCTTCTATAGAACTAAAGGGCCAAATCGGACGAAACATATATATGGGAGCTATAGCTAAATCTTAACCGATTTTCTTCAAATTCGGTAGTGTTGGTTCATGGATCAAGAAACTCTACCATTCTAAATTTCAAAATGATTGGATGTAAAATACAGCTTCTTCAGGACTAAAGAGCAAAATCGGACGAAACATATATATGGGAGCTATAGCTAAATCTTAACCGATTTTCTTCAAATTCGGCAATGTTGGTTCATGGATCAAGAAACTCTACCACTCTAAATTTCAAAACGATAGGATGTCAAATACAGATTCTATAGGACTAAAGGGCCAAATCGGACGAAACATATATATGGGAGCTATAGCTAAATCTGAACCGATTTTCTTCAAATTTGGCACTGTTGGTTCAAGGATCAAGAAACTCTACCATCTAAATTTCAAAACGATCGGATGTAAAATACAGCTTCTATAGGACTAAAGGACCAAATCGGACGAAAGATATATATGGGAGCTATATCTAAATCTGCTCCGATTTTCTTCAAATTCGGCAATCTTGGTTCATGGATCAAGAAACTCTACCATTCTAAATTTCAAAACGATCGGATGTAAAATACAGCTTCTATAGGACTAAAGGGCCAAATCGGACGAAACATATATATGGGAGCTATAGCTAAATCTTAACCGATTTTCTTCAAATTCGGCAATGTTGGTTCGTGGATCAAGAAACTCTACCATTCTAAATTTCAAAACGATCGGATGTAAAATACAGCTTCTATAGGACTAAAGGGCCAAATCGGACGAAATATATATATGGGAGCTATATCTAAATCTGAACCGATTTCAACCAAATTCAATAGCGATCTTAACAGCCGCGAAATACTCTAAGCTGCAAAATTTCAGAACGATCGGAGTGAAATTGCGACCTGTAGTCGACGAACAACTTTACATGGACAGACGGACGGACGGACAGACAGACATCGTTAAATCGACTCAGCTAGTGATTCTGAGTCGATCGGTATACTTTAAGGTGGGTCTAGCTGTGTTATTTTAAGGTGTTACCCTGTACCACAGTGTGGTGTAGGGTATAATTATATGGGAAAAAACTGTAATTGTTAAAATTGAGTTTTGGAATTGAAATTGGAACGATATTTTTACCCTACACCACACTGTGGTACAGGGTATTATAAGTTTGTTTCGCGGCAGATGTTTGTAACACCTGAAAATAACACAGCTAGACCCACCTTAAAGTATACCGATCGACCGTCCGTCTGTCCATGTAAAGTTGTTCGTCGACTACAGGTCGCAATTTCACTCCGATCGTTCTGAAATTTTGCAGTTTAGAGTATTTCGCAGCTGTAAAGATCCCTATTGAATTTGGTTGACATCGGTTCAGATTAAGATATAGCTCCCATATATATCTTTCGTCCGATTTGGCCCTTTAGTCCTATAGAAGCTGTATTTTACATCCAATAGTTTTGAAATTTAGAATGGTAGAGTTTCTTGATCCATGGACCAACATTGCCGAATTTGAAAAAAATCTCCCATATATATGTTTCGTCCGATTTTGCTCTTTAGTCCTGTAGAAGCTGTATTTTACATCCAATCGATTTTATACCCTACACCACACTGTGGTACAGGGTATTATTTAAGTATAAAATGTCCCAAAAGTAAATTTATGTAAACAATTTATACATGAATTACAAAATTTATATTTCAGGGTTATTCAATATTACGAGAGTGGTGTAGGGTATTATATAGTCGGCCCCGCCAGACTTTAGCCTTTCCTTACTGGTTTTAATATTAATTGTAATTTTAGTTGTAAGCTTAATTTGCTCTTATGGTGTTAAGGTGCACGACTACCTGTAAACCAAGTCGAAACTTGTTATGAACAATTAACACATTTTTATTCCTTAGTTCTAAGATATTAATTCTATGTAATTAATTGTAAGTTAGGATTTTAAGGAATCCCCTCAAATCCAGCAAGTGGAAGGAGGTGTAGGGCGGGGGGCTGCAGACGCCAGGAGACGGTGTGTCACATCCTACAGGCGTGTAACATCACTCACGCGGACAGGATACGGAGACACAACTTTGTGCAGGACAAGATAGTAGCGGCAGCCAGGCGTAAAGGGTGGGAAGTGCACGTCGAAAAGCATGTCTACTCGTCTGATGGACTGAGGAAACCAGATCTAATTATGATTAAAGGCCCTCGAGTGGTGGTCTCGGATATCGGCGTGCACTGGGAAGGGGAAGAGCCGCTGACCACCCACCATCAACAGAAAGTAAGGCACTATTCCACGCCTGGCTTCATGAATAAGATGCTGGACCTCTTTCCGAATAAGGCAATCTCGATCCTGCCATACATAATTGGCGCAAGAGGCGGGTGGTGCGCAGAAAACCAACAGTTGCTGGATGCGGCAGACATAGGGGTCAGTGTGGTGCGCGACACGATTACGGGCGCGACCAAGGGTGGCATCATCACTCACGCCAAATTCATGCGATGCGTCTGGGAGTAAAATCTTAACCGATAAAAATTCGTTTTTTTTCAATTGGATTTAAGAAGATAAATTAAGTTTGAGGCACACGGCAGCCTGTTAACATGCCGAAATTTGTTTTTTATGTAACACCTCTTTATTCTACAAATATAAGATTAATATAGTTTAGGTTAAGTCGTAAATATGTTATCTAGAATTTGTAAGAAATAAAGATGATTCTAATAACTATGTCTCCCGAGGAGGGCCTGACGAAGGACGAACAGGTAGCTGGCAACATTGGAAGCGAGGATGGAACCTAACAACCCTACGGCTTTAATAGACCATCTAACACTGCACTCGACACGATCGAGAGACGCCATAAAGAAGCGTAGGCAGAGAAGGTCCTATATACAAAAAGTGGAGGAATTACGAAGACAGGAGGCTAACGCGGAAGCGAACTCATCGCAGTCTGAGTATGAGTCAGCAGAAGAGGAATTGCCAGTAGAGCCCGCTGATAACATGGAAAATCACCGAGAAGCGTTGAGATCGCTTAGGTTCAGTCCGGAAGATGATGTGTACAGAGACAGGATTCGAGGCTCCCGCTCGGATGGTTGCCAAGCTCTGGAATAGGCGACCCGCGTTATAATAAACAGATATGGCAGACGGACCGACACAGAAAATCAGGAGAAATCGGAGAATGTGAGGCCGAGGATGAGACGGGCGGCAGAATATCGAATGGCTCAGAGGGAATATATGTCGAATCCGAAGAGTTGGGCCGCCAGAATATTAGATGGGCACGGATGGCGCCCCAACCAAAACTCATCGCCTGGACCGGAGGTGGAGGCGGAGTTCGAAAGAATTTTCTCAACCCCCTCGAAGGTGAACGAAGAGCCAATTTCTGATGAATGTCCTAGTGAGACTGAAACGCAAGAGCAAGTCACCAAGGAAGAAATCGCATTGGCACTAAGGGACATGCGCTCTCAGACGCCGGGCCCGGACGGGATAACTCAATCGTCATTGAAAAAAGTCCCAGTTAGCAGACTTCGTTGCTGATCATTCGCAGTGAACGGACGTGTTTATCACATAGCGGATAGTTACCAGTACCTATTACGCAATAGCAAAAATCTGTACAAAGTCTGTAAGGCCTACATCGTAGTACCTATTACGGTCTAATACAGACAAAATAAAAATAAATTATCTTGACGGGGATGCCTTCGTGTTCCGATGGAGCGCGGTTCCCCAATCGTCCGACTGTCCGTCCGTTGGTCTTGGCCAAAGCCGACCACACCAAAAATGGTGAAAATCTCCCCCAAGTACTCACAACAGGTGGTGCGGTGAGGGGAAAACGTCATGTCCGACCGTCAAAACGGAAGCACAATGAGCATCGCGTAGCGCTCAGAGTTTTGACGAAGTTGGAGGCTGTTGAGGTTTCGGCTCTTAACGAAAAACAAAAAGAGTCACTTACCTGGGCTAAAGGCGTCATAGATGCTTCTAAGGCCAATGAGTCGGCTGAAAGAGCCACAAATTCAGCTGTGTTAACGGCTAATAAAGTAAAACGAATCAGATCACCTGATGAACCCCTGCCTTCGAAAAAGGCAAGAGGCCCTAATGTCACCATCAACAGGACACTCACCAAGCCCTTCAATGAAGTGGCGAAGGAGAGTCTAGTGATGGCTGTTATAGACAGAAGTAGTGAGGATGGATCCATCCCCAAGGACAAATGAAGTCATGTACAATCAGCCATTATGGCTCATTACCTCGATGTCCGTAGAGAAATGCCGGGCAAAACACCAATCTGCAACGATGCAGGATGGCATCAGCGGAGAGTAAAGCTCTTATATTTCGGTGATGCCAGATCGGTAGACCTGTATAAGGCTGCTCTGAGTCGAGTGGGTGAGGTGTGGCCGGGTGCCCAGTTGGATGTTGTCGAAAAACAACATCCCTAGTCACCCTAGAGCCATCACCTGGGTTACAGAAGAGCCCTCCAACCCGGCTGACATCTTAGAAATAATAAAAGATTCCAATCCTGGTCTGCCGGCCCATAATTGGAGAATCAGCAAGGTGGGTGAGGCGGATTATCCCCGGCGGATTATCCCCAATCCTGTTTAACGTGGTGGTGGACGAGGTGATTCGCTCTGAACAAATTCTCGGGTATCAGAATCGGCAGTCTGCAGCTTAGCGCCCTAGCCTACGCGGATGATATTCTATTATTCGCAGAGTGTGCGCAAGATGCCGAGAGGATAGTAGCGGTGGTCCACAGGTTTGTTCGCGCTAGAGGCTCGGAGATTAACCCAGCAAAGAACCATGTAATTAGGCTGGAGACAGTCTCGAGCATAAAGAAGGTGAGAATGAACTCGGGGCGATAAAGTGCGGGGAGGCTAAAATCCGAGCGGTGGGAGTGGAGGAGGTTATAAAATATTTAGGAGCGGAGTTCAGTCCTTTTGCTGAAGACTCATGTAATAGCTCACTGCTCCTGACACACGTCCAGCGACTAACAAGAGCGCCACTGAAGCCGGCTCAAAGATTGCGGATACTGAGGGATTACCTCCTCCCAAGGTATATCGCATTTTGGCAGAAACCGTCGGTGACCAGGAAGCAGCTACAAGAAGCCGAACGAAAAATACGGTTGTTTGTGCGGACAATCCTGCACCTGCCCCAGTGCACAATTCCGTGATACATGCCCCAGTAAGGAAAGGAGGCCTGGGGATAATATGCTTCAGGGAGCGCATTCCAGGGATCATGCCGAAAAGGATCTGGAAGCAGACGCAATATTCCACGACCTGATGGAAGCCAACAACCGTTGGACAAGAAGCAGAGTGGAGAACATGGTCCAGCCTTTTAGCGGCAAGCGCGACAACCTCGAGCATCATGCAGCTGCCCTGAATAGGTCGTTCTCAGGATGTGGAGGATTGCGTGAAGTGTCAGGCCACTGTGAGACAAGTTGGTTAGTATATGATCCCCCACCCTTCTGGACTGGTGAAGAATTTGTAAGGGCAATCCACCTCAGGATCAAATTGCTGCCATGCAAGTCGATTCCGTACATCCCACATAACGAAAGGAGATGTCGGGCGGAGGGATGCAGAAGACAAGAAACCATTTGCCATATTCTGCAAGCATGCCCGTTAAAGCACCCTGACCGCATTAGGAGGCACAATTTTGTCCAGGACAAATTGGCGGCTGCAGCGAGGAGGAAGGGATGGGAGGAATTCATTGAAAAACATATATATAAATCAGAGGGCCTAAGAAAACCGGATCTGATCATGGTAAAAGCCCAAGAAATTGTAGTGTCTGACATTGGTGTTCACTGGGAAGGGGAAGAGTCGCTGGCCACCCATCACCAGCAAAAAATCAGGCACTACTCGTCCCCGCCGTTCATCCAGAAGCTACAGCAGCATTTCCCAGTGCTGCCATATATAGTGGGTGCAAGAGGAGACTGGTGCAAAGAGAACGCACATCTTTGTGAGGCGATTGGTATGGGATCCAACGAAGTGCGGGACACGATCGTGGGTGCGATAAAAGGAGGTGTTATCACACATGCCAAATTTATGAGATCTGTATGGGAGAGCAACACTTCTTAACTAGTTTAGCTTAGCTAATTTAGTTTTAAGAAGTATTAAATGTATATGGGAAAAAAACTGTAATTGTTAAAATTGAGTTTTGGAATTGAAATTGGATCGATATTTATACCCTACACCACACTGTGGTACAGGGTATTATAAGTTTGTTTCGCGGCAGATGTTTGTAACACCTGAAAATAATACAGCTAGACCCACCTTAAAGTATACCGATCGACCGTCCGTCCGTCTGTCCATGTAAAGTTGTTCGTCGACTACAGGTCGCAATTTCACTCCGATCGTTCTGAAATTTTGCAGTTTAGAGTATTTCGCAGCTGTAAAGATCCCTATTGAATTTGGTTGAAATCGGTTCAGATTAAGATATAGCTCCCATATATATATCTTTCGTCCGATTTGACCCTTTAGTCCTATAGAAGCTGTATTTTACATCCAATAGTTTTGAAATTTAGAATGGTAGAGTTTCTTGATCCATGGACCAACACTGTGGTACAGGGTATTATAAGTTTGTTTCGCGGCAGATGTTTGTAACACCTGAAAATAACACAGCTAGACCCACCTTAAAGTATACCGATCGACCGTCCGTCTGTCCATGTAAAGTTGTTCGTCGACTACAGGTCGCAATTTCACTCCGATCGTTCTGAAATTTTGCAGTTTAGAGTATTTCGCAGCTGTAAAGATCCCTATTGAATTTGGTTGACATCGGTTCAGATTAAGATATAGCTCCCATATATATCTTTCGTCCGATTTGGCCCTTTAGTCCTATAGAAGCTGTATTTTACATCCAATAGTTTTGAAATTTAGAATGGTAGAGTTTCTTGATCCATGGACCAACATTGCCGAATTTGAAAAAAATCTCCCATATATATGTTTCGTCCGATTTTGCTCTTTAGTCCTGTAGAAGCTGTATTTTACATCCAATCGATTTTATACCCTACACCACACTGTGGTACAGGGTATTATTTAAGTATAAAATGTCCCAAAAGTAAATTTATGTAAACAATTTATACATGAATTACAAAATTTATATTTCAGGGTTATTCAATATTACGAGAGTGGTGTAGGGTATTATATAGTCGGCCCCGCCAGACTTTAGCCTTTCCTTACTGGTTTTAATATTAATTGTAATTTTAGTTGTAAGCTTAATTTGCTCTTATGGTGTTAAGGTGCACGACTACCTGTAAACCAAGTCGAAACTTGTTATGAACAATTAACACATTTTTATTCCTTAGTTCTAAGATATTAATTCTATGTAATTAATTGTAAGTTAGGATTTTAAGGAATCCCCTCAAATCCAGCAAGTGGAAGGAGGTGTAGGGCGGGGGGCTGCAGACGCCAGGAGACGGTGTGTCACATCCTACAGGCGTGTAACATCACTCACGCGGACAGGATACGGAGACACAACTTTGTGCAGGACAAGATAGTAGCGGCAGCCAGGCGTAAAGGGTGGGAAGTGCACGTCGAAAAGCATGTCTACTCGTCTGATGGACTGAGGAAACCAGATCTAATTATGATTAAAGGCCCTCGAGTGGTGGTCTCGGATATCGGCGTGCACTGGGAAGGGGAAGAGCCGCTGACCACCCACCATCAACAGAAAGTAAGGCACTATTCCACGCCTGGCTTCATGAATAAGATGCTGGACCTCTTTCCGAATAAGGCAATCTCGATCCTGCCATACATAATTGGCGCAAGAGGCGGGTGGTGCGCAGAAAACCAACAGTTGCTGGATGCGGCAGACATAGGGGTCAGTGTGGTGCGCGACACGATTACGGGCGCGACCAAGGGTGGCATCATCACTCACGCCAAATTCATGCGATGCGTCTGGGAGTAAAATCTTAACCGATAAAAATTCGTTTTTTTTCAATTGGATTTAAGAAGATAAATTAAGTTTGAGGCACACGGCAGCCTGTTAACATGCCGAAATTTGTTTTTTATGTAACACCTCTTTATTCTACAAATATAAGATTAATATAGTTTAGGTTAAGTCGTAAATATGTTATCTAGAATTTGTAAGAAATAAAGATGATTCTAATAACTATGTCTCCCGAGGAGGGCCTGACGAAGGACGAACAGGTAGCTGGCAACATTGGAAGCGAGGATGGAACCTAACAACCCTACGGCTTTAATAGACCATCTAACACTGCACTCGACACGATCGAGAGACGCCATAAAGAAGCGTAGGCAGAGAAGGTCCTATATACAAAAAGTGGAGGAATTACGAAGACAGGAGGCTAACGCGGAAGCGAACTCATCGCAGTCTGAGTATGAGTCAGCAGAAGAGGAATTGCCAGTAGAGCCCGCTGATAACATGGAAAATCACCGAGAAGCGTTGAGATCGCTTAGGTTCAGTCCGGAAGATGATGTGTACAGAGACAGGATTCGAGGCTCCCGCTCGGATGGTTGCCAAGCTCTGGAATAGGCGACCCGCGTTATAATAAACAGATATGGCAGACGGACCGACACAGAAAATCAGGAGAAATCGGAGAATGTGAGGCCGAGGATGAGACGGGCGGCAGAATATCGAATGGCTCAGAGGGAATATATGTCGAATCCGAAGAGTTGGGCCGCCAGAATATTAGATGGGCACGGATGGCGCCCCAACCAAAACTCATCGCCTGGACCGGAGGTGGAGGCGGAGTTCGAAAGAATTTTCTCAAACCCCTCGAAGGTGGACGAAGAGCCAATTTCTGATGAATGTCCTAGTGAGACTGAAACGCTAGAGCCAGTCACCAAGGAAGAAATCGCATTGGCACTCAGGGACATGCGCTCTCAGACGCTGGGCCCGGACGGGATAACTCTATCGTCATTGAAAAAAGTCCCAGTTAGCAGACTTCGTTGCTGATCATTCGCAGTGAACGGACGTGTTTATCACATAGCGGATAGTTACCAGTACCTATTACGCAATAGCAAAAATCTGTACAAAGTCTGTAAGGCCTACATCGTAGTACCTATTACGGTCTAATACAGACAAAATAAAAATAAATTCTCTTGACGGGGATGCCTTCGTGTTCCGATGGAGCGCGGTTCCCCAATCGTCCGACTGTCCGTCCGTTGGTCTTGGCCAAAGCCGACCACACCAAAAATGGTGAAAATCTCCCCCAAGTACTCACAACAGGTGGTGCGGTGAGGGGAAAAAGTCATGTCCGACCGTCAAAACGGAAGCACAATGAGCATCGTGTAGCGCTCAGAGTTTTGAGGAAGTTGGAGGCTGTTGAGGTTTCGGCTCTTACCGAAAAACAAAAAGAGTCACTTACCTGATCTAAAGGCGTCATAGATGCTTCTAAGGCCAATGAGTCGGCTGAAAGAGCCACAAATTCAGCTGTGTTAACGGCTAATAAAGTAAAACGAATCAGATCACCTGATTAACCCCTGCCTTCGAAAAAGGCAAGAGGCCCTAATGTCACCATCAACAGGACACTCACCAAGCCCTTCAATGAAGTGGCGAAGGAGAGTCTAGTGATGGCTGTTATAGACAGAAGTAGTGAGGATGGATCCATCCCCAAGGACAAATGAAGTCATGTACAATCAGCCATTATGGCTCATTACCTCGATGTCCGTAGAGAAATGCCGGGCAAAACACCAATCTGCAACGATGCAGGATGGCATCAGGGGAGAGTAAAGCTCTTATATTTCGGTGATGCCAGATCAGTAGACCTGTATAAGGCTGCTCTGAGTCGAGTGGGTGAGGTGTGGCCGGGTGCCCAGTTGGATGTTGTCTAAAAAAAAACATCCCTAGTCACCCTAGAGCCATCACCTGGCTTACAGAACAGCCCTCCAACCCGGCTGACATCTTAGAAATAATAAAAGATTCCAATCCTGGTCTGCCGGCCCATAATTGGAGAATCAGCAAGGTGGGTGAGGCGGATTATCCCCGGCGGATTATCACCGATCCAGTTTAACGTGGTGGTGGACGAGGTGATTCGCTCTGAACAAATTCTCGGGTATCAGAATCGGTAGTCTGCAGCTTAGCGCCCTAGCCTACGCGGATGATATTCTATTATTCGCAGAGTGTGCGCAAGATGCCGAGAGGATGGTAGCGGTGGTCCACAGGTTTGTTCGCGCTAGAGGCACGGAGATTAACCCAGCAAAGAACCATGTAATTAGGCTAGAGACAGTCTCGAGCATAAAGAAGGTGAGAATGAACTCGGGGGCGATAAAGTGCGGGGAGGCTAAAATCCGAGCGGTGGGAGTGGAGGAGGTTATAAAATATTTAGGAGCGGAGTTCACTCCTTTTGCTGAAGACTCATGTAATAGCTCACTGCTCCTGACACACGTCCAGCGACTAAAAAGAGCGCCACTGAAGCCGGCTCAAAGATTGCGGATACTGAGGGATTACCTCCTCCCAAGGTATATCGCATTTTGGCAGAAACCTTCGGTGACCAGGAAGCAGCTAAAAGAACCCGAACGAAAAATACGGTTGTTTGTGCGGACAATCCTGCACCTGCCCCAGTGCACAATTCCGTGATACATGCCCCAGTGAGGGAAGGAGGCCTGGGGATAATATGCTTCAGGGAGCGCATTCCAGGGATCATGGCGAAAAGGATCAGCAAACAGACGCAATATTCCACGACCTGATGGAAGCCAACAACCGTTGGACAAGAAGCAGAGTGGAGAACATGGTCCAGCCTTTTAGCGGCAAGCGCGACAACCTCGAGCATCATGCAGCTGCCCTGAATAGGTCGTTCTCAGGATGTGGAGGATTGCGTGAGTGTTGTCTCCTTCGAAGAAGAAGCGGGTCCGTGATCGTCGGGCCAAGGAGAAGGGTCGAAAGGCTGAAGGGACGATGACGGAGGAGACGGCGACTGATGAGATGGGTGGTGCGGATGAAGGAGGCATGTCGACGGACAGTGAGGTGTGTCGTGCGGAGAAGGGGAATATGAGCGGGCCGCTGGCAGCTCGTCGGATGGCTGTGGAGAGCGGAAGAGGCAAAAGGTGGTTGATGATGGAGCTGATGTTGGTGCTGGTGTGGATGTGTACATAAAGGTCTACGTTCTGGGTAAATAAAGGTCTACGGATCTTGTTCCTCGGATAGTAGTTACGTAACCAATTGTGGAACTTTCTTGCTAAAATTTTTAGGGGATCATCGCAAGTTGTGTTCTCTTTAAATTATAACGACTATCAATTCAGAACTGGCACGGACTTGGGGAATCCGACTGTCTAATTAAAACAAAGCATTGTGATGGCCCTAGCGGATGTTGACACAATGTGATTTCTGCCCAGTGCTCTGAATGTCAAAGTGAAGAAATTTAAGTAAGCGCGGGTCAACGGCGAGAGTAACTATGACTCTATTAAGTCATAGTTACTCGCAATGCAATTTGAGCTCCCCAGAACAAGGACGGCAGGCGATCGAAGAATGGACGATGAGGTGCTAGTGAAGTACGGGAGACAAGCGAGTGTCAATGCAGAGATCGAGGATAGATATATCATTCATGGTACAATGGGCCCTCGGGCTAGAAGAGCCAAGGAGTTCAGGATGGCACAGCGGGAATACATACGCAACCCCAGAAGTTTGGCAACCCATATCTTGGACGGGATTGGTTGGTCACCGCGTCGCTCCGATAATTTAACCGCAGAGGAGGAGAGGTTTGGGGCAATATTCGCACAAGCATCAACAGCGGACGATACCCCAATCACAGATGCACGCCCTCACCGGATCACGGTGACTGAACCCATGACCCGCACGAGGTAACCTCTGCGATGAAAGAAATGAGATCACAGACTCCAGGGCCGGACGGTGTAACATTGAAGGCGATGAGGAGGATACCGTTGGATAACCTGCTGCTGCTTCACTTCTCCTTTGTTTCACGCCCACAGACCTGAAGAGAAGCAGAACGGTGCTAATACCGAAGGCGGTGAGTGGTGGGAAGGCGGCGGTTCGACTTGGAGACCGATTACAATCTTTTCAATTGTGGTGAGGCTCATGCACAAGGTTCTAGGCAAGAGGCTAGAGAGAGTGATACTTCATCATAACCAGAGGGGTTTTTGTCGACTAGACGGCTGCTTTGCCAATGTGACAGCAGTGAATTCCATCATAAAACTGCGTAGGAAATCAGGACAGCCGTTGGCCGTGGCCTCTCTAGACATCTCGAAAGCCTTCCACTCTGTGTCCCACCACAGCGTCGATCGAGCACTTCGGAGAATGAACCTTGATGAGCGATTCCGTAGCTACATAAGGCAGAATTTTGAAGGTGCAACAACGACCTTCGACGGGGGCGCGGCGGAAGTGCAAGTTCGTAGAGGGGTTAGGCAGGGAGACCATCTGTCTCCAATGTTATTCAACATAACCCTGGATGAGCTGATGGTTTACCTGGATAAGTTCTCGGGTGTGAAGATTGGACACCAGCAAATACGTGTGTTGGCTTACGCAGATGACATCTTGCTATTTGGTGAAAATCCAAAGGATGTGGAACGGATGGTAGAGGCAGTCCGGGGATTCGTAGAGGCCAGGGGAATGTCGATAAACACGGCAAAGAGCAGTCCTGAGCCTATTAACGGTCCCCAGCAAAAAGAAAGTGTATGTGAGCAAGGAGGGAATCAGGTGTGGGGAAGGGCAGATCCCAGCAGCGTTGGTAAGCGAGGCGATGAAATATCTGCGCGCGGAGTTCTCGCCCTTTGGGGAGAACTCTTGTGCCATGCCGATGCTGCTGCAGCACTTACAACGGCTGAGGAGGGCTCCTCTAAAACCAGCCCAAAAGCTACACCTGATGAGGGTCTACCTCATGCCGAGGTATATCGCCTATCTGCAACAACTATCTGTCACCAGAAACACGCTAAAAGAGGATGACAGAAAGTTCCGGGTGTTTGTGAGAGCAGTCTTGCTTCTTAATCCGCATTGCCACTCCTCAGTCCTACACGCCCCGGTGAAAGAAGGCGGCCTGGGAATATTTTGCTTTGCGGAGCGCATCCCAGGCATTATAGCATCAAGGGTCCGCAAACTAGTGCAATGCGACGTCCTATACCAGGCGGTGATGGGCGAGGACACACAATGGACATCACGGGTATTTGGAATGGTCCAGCCGGTGAGTGGAAAAATTTAAAATCACGAACACCACTCCGCTGCACTCAACAGATCATACTCGGGATGTGGAGGGCTCCGCCAGGTCAACAGGCATAGGGAGAGCAGCCGCTGGGTCTATGATCCCCCTCCATTTTGGTCCGGTGAGGAGTACATCAAAGCAATACAGTTGCGCTATAACTTGCTGCCACGCAGAGCAATCCCCTCAAATCCAGCAAGTGGAAAGAGGTATAGGGCGGGGGGCTGCAGACGCCAGGAGACGGTGTGTCACATCCTACAGGCGTGTAACATCACTCACGCGGACAGGATACGGAGACACAACTTTGTGCAGGACAAGATAGTAGCGGCAGCCAGGCGTAAAGGGTGGGAAGTGCACGTCGAAAAGCATGTCTACTCGCGTGATGGACTGAGGAAACCAGATCTAATTATGATTAAAGGCCCTCGAGTGGTGGTCTCGGATATCGGCGTGGACTGGGAAGGGGAAGAGCCGCTGACCACCCACCATCAACAGAAAGTAAGGCACTATTCCACGCCTGGCTTCATGAATAATATGCTGGACCTCTTTCCGAATAAGGCAATCTCGATCCTGCATACATAATTGGTGCAAGAGGCGGGTGGTGCGCAGAAAACCAACAGTTGCTGGATGCGGCATACATAGGGGCCAGTGTGGTGCGCGAGACGATTACGGGCGCGATCAAGGGTGGTATTATCACTCACGCCAAATTCATGCGATGCGTCTGGGAGTGAAATCTTAAACGATTAAAATACGTTTTTTTTAATTGGATTTAAGAAGATAAATTAAGTTTGAGGCACACGGCAGCCTGTTAACATGCCGAAATTTGTTTTTTATGTAACACCTCTTTATTCTACAAATATAAGATTAATATAGTTTAGGTTAAGTCGTAAATATGTTATCTAGAATTTGTAAGAAATAAAGATGATTCTAATAACTATGTCTCCCGAGGAGGGCCTGGACGAAGGACGAACAGGTAGCACTGGCAACATTGGAAGCGAGGATGAAACCTAACAACCCTACGGCTATAATAGACCATCTAACACTGCACTCGACACGATCGAGAGACGCCATAAAGGAGCGTAGGCAGAGAAGGTCCTATATACAAAAAGTGGAGGAATTACGAAGACAGAAGGCTAACGCGGAAGCGAACTCATCGCAGTCTGAGTATGAGTCAGCAGAAGAGGAACTGCCAGTAGAGCCCGCTGATAACATGGAAAATCAACGAGAAGCGTTGAGATCGCTTAGGTTCAGCCCGGAAGATGATGTGTACAGAGGCAGGATTCTAGGCTCCCGCTCGGATGGTTGCCAAGCTCTGGAAGAGGCGACCCGCGTTATAATAAACAGGTATGGCAGACGGACCGACACAGAAAATCACATTGAAGACCTCTTTTTATTCCCGGAGAATGTGAGGCCGAGGAGGAGACGGGCGGCAGAATATCGAATGGCTCAGAGGGAATATATATCGAACCCGAGGAGTTTGGCCGCCAGAATATTAGATGGGCACGGATGGCGCCCAAACCAGAACTCATCGCCTGGACCGGAGGTGAAGGCGGAGTTCGAAGGAATTTTCTCAACCCCCTCGAAGGTGGACGAAGAGCCAATTTCTGATGAATGTCCTAGTGAGACTGAAACGCTAGAGACAGTCACCAAGGAAGAAATCGCATTGGCACTCAGGGACATGCGCTCTCAGACGCCGGGCCCGGACGGGATAACTCTATCGTCATTGAAAAAAGTCCCAGTTAGCAGACTTCGTTGCTGATCATTCGCAGTGAACGGACGTGTTTATCACATAGCGGATAGTTACCAGTACCTATTACGCAATAGCAAAAATCTGTACAAAGTCTGTAAGGCCTACATCGTAGTACCTATTACGGTCTCATACAGACAAAATAAAAATAAATTCTCTTGACGGGGATGCCTTCGTGTTCCGATGGAGCGCGGTTCCCCAATCGTCCGACTGTCCGTCCGTTGGTCTTGGCCAAAGCCGACCACACCAAATATGGTGAAAATCTCCCCCAAGTACTCACAACAGGTGGTGCGGTGAGGGGAAAACGTCATGTCCGACCGTCAAATTCAGCTGTGTTAACGGCTAATAAAGTAAAACGAATCAGATCACCTGATGAACCCCTGCCTTCGAAAAAGGCAAGAGGCCCTAATGTCACCATCAACAGGACACTCACCAAGCCCTTCAATGAAGTGGCGAAGGAGAGTCTAGTGATGGCTGTTATAGACAGAAGTAGTGAGGATGATATTCTATTATTCGCAGAGTGTGCGCAAGATGCCGAGAGGATGGTAGCGGTGGTCCACAGGTTTGTTCGCGCTAGATGCACGGAGATTAACCCAGCAAAGAACCATGTAATTAGGCTGGAGACCGTCTCGAGCATAAAGAAGGTGAGAATGAACTCGGGGCGATAAAGTGCGGGGAGGCTAAAATCCGAGCGGTGGGAGTGGAGTAGGTTATAAAATATTTAGGAGCGGAGTTACCTCCTTTTGCTGAAGGCTCATGTGATAGCTCACTGCTCCTGACACACGTCCAGCGACTAAAAAGAGTGCCACTGAAGCCGGCTCAAAGATTGCGGATACTGAGGGATTACCTCCTCCCAAGGTATATCGCATTTTGGCAGAAGCCGTCGGTGACCAGGAAGCAGCTAAAAGAAGCCGAACGAAAAATACGGTTGTTTGTGCGGACAATCCTGCACCTGCCCCAGTGCACAATTCCGTGATACATGCCCCAGTGAGGAAAGGAGGCCTGGGGATAATATGCTTCAGGGAGCGCATTCCAGGGATCATGCCGAAAAGGATCTGGAAGCAGACGCAATATTCCACGACCTGATGGAAGCCAACAACCGTTGGACAAGAAGCAGAGTGGAGAACATGGTCCAGCCTTTTAGCGGCAAGCGCGACAACCTCGAGCATCATGCAGCTGCCCTGAATAGGTCGTTCTCAGGATGTGGAGGATTGCGTGAGGTGTCAGGCCACCGTGAGACAAGTTGGTTAGTATATGATCCCCCACCCTTCTGGACTGGTGAAGAATTTGTAAGGGCAATCCAGCTCAGGTTCAACTTGCTGCCATGCAAGTCGATTCCGTACATCCCACATAACGAAAGGAGATGCCGGGCGGAGGTATGCAGAAGACAAGAAACCATTTGCCATATTCTGCAAGCATGCCCGTTAAAGCACCCTGACCGCATTAGGAGACACAATTTTGTCCAGGACAAAATGGCGGCTGCAGCGAGGAGGAAGGGATGGGAGGAATTCATTGAAAAACATATATATAAATCAGAGGGCCTAAGAAAACCGGATCTGATCATGCTAAAAGCCCAAGAAATTGTAGTGTCTGACATTGGTGTTCAGGGGAAGGGGAAGAGCCGCTGGCCACCCATCACCAGCAAAAAATCAGGCACTACTCGTCCCCGCCGTTCATCCAGAAGCTACAGCAGCATTTCCCAGTGCTGCCATATATAGTGGGTGCAAGAGGAGGCTGGTGCAAAGAGAACGCGCATCTTTGTGAGGCGATTTCAGGCCGCAATTTCACACCGATCGTTCTGAAATTTTGCAGTTTAGAGTATTTCGCAGCTGTAAAGATCCCTATTGAATTTGGTTGAAATCGGTTCAGATTAAGATATAGCTCCCATATATATCTTTCGTCCGATTTGGCCCTTTAGTCCTATAGAATCTGTATTTTACATCCAATAGTTTTGAAATTTAGAATGGTAGAGTTTCTTGATCCATGGACCAACATTGCCGAATTTGAAGAAAATCTCCCATATATATGTTTCATCCGATTTTGCTCTTTAGTCCTGTAGAAGCTGTATTTTACATCCAATTGATATTATACCCTACACCACACTGTGGTACAGGGTATTATTTAAGTATAAAATGTCCCAAAAGTAAATTTATGTAAACAATTTATACATGAATTACAAAATTTATATTTCAGGGTTATTAAATATTACGAGAGTGGTGTAGGGTATTATATAGTCGGCCCCGACCGACTTTAACCTTTCCTTACTGGTTTTAATATTAATTGTAATTTTAGTTGTAAGCTTAATTTGCTCTTATGGTGTTAAGGTGCACGACTACCTGTAAACCAAGTCGAAACTTGTTATGAACAATTAACACATTTGTATTCCTTAGTTCTAAGATATTAATTCTATGTAATTAATTGTAAGTTAGGATTTTAAGGAATAAAGATGATTTTTATAGCCAAATGCCTCGTCATCTAATTAGTGACGCGCATGAATGGATTAACGAGATTCCTACTGTCCCTATCTACTATCTAGCGAAACCAAAGCCAAGGAAACGGGCTTGGAATAATTAGCGGGGATAAAAGACCCTGTTGAGCTTGACTCTAATGTGGCAGTGTAAGGAGCCATAAGAAATGTAGAATAAGTGGGAGATGTTGGTTCCTTACTTACTTGATTAAGTGGAACGTGTATCATTTCTGAGCCATTATACGGATATATTTATATATCTCATGGTATTGGGCTTTGATGCAAGCTTCTTGATCAAAGTACTAAGAGTTTGTTATATAATTGTAAACAAATCTCGATGAGATGATGGCATTTCGGTGTCATTGTCGTATTTGAAATTTGGTATAACTCCTAACGCATGTAACGCGTCGTACGTAATTCCTCCTCAGAATTGACAAACAATGAGTGGTCTCACAAATTCGAAACAAGCAGTTGTCTGGCAATTGGAAAACAACGATTCGCTTTGAATAGTTGGAGATAACTTTGTCAGTGACTTTTAAAGTGTGCGGGTGTGTTTTTTAAAAGTTTTTTCATTGGAGTGTTTTTTGAGTGTTGGAGATTACTTTGTCAGTGACTTTAAAGTGTGCGCGTGTGCTTTTTGAAAGTTAATTGATTGAAGTGTTTTTTGAGGCGAGTTTGTGTTTGGAGTTGTTGAGGTTACCGTGTTGGTATCTGGAGATTTGTGTTTTTGATTTTTGCGTGGATATTGTTGAGATGGAGGGTGGAATGCCACCGCCGATTGACGTGGAGAAGGGAGTGTTGTCTCCTTCGAAGAAGAAGCGGGTCCGTGATCGTCGGGCCAAGGAGAAGGATCGAAAGGCTGAAGGGACGATGACGGAGGAGACGGCGACTGATGAGATGGGTGGTGCGGATGAAGGAGGCATGTCGACGGACAGTGAGGTGTGTCGTGCGGAGAAGGGGAAGATGAGCGGGCCGCTGGGCAGCTCGTCGGATGGCTGTGGAGAGCGGGAGAGGCAGAAGGTGGTTGATGATGGAGCTGATGTTGGTGCTGGTGCGGATGTGTACATAAAGGTCTACGTTCTGGGTAAATAAAGGTCTACGGATCTTGTTCCTCGGATAGTAGTTACGTAACCAATTGTGGAACTTTCTTGCTAAAATTTTTAGGGGATCATCGCAAGTTGTGTTCTCTTTAAATTATAACGACTATCAATTCAGAACTGGCACGGACTTGGGGAGTCCGACTGTCTAATTAAAACAAAGCGGATGTTGACACAATGTGATTTCTGCCCAGTGCTCTGAATGTCAAAGTGAAGAAATTTAAGTAAGCGCGGGTCAACGGCGAGAGTAACTATGACTCTATTAAGTCATAGTTACTCGCAATGCAATTCGAGCTCCCCAGAACATGGACGGCAGGCGATCGAAGAATGGACGATGAGGTTGCTAGTGAAGTACGGGAGACAAGCGAGTGTCAATGCAGAGATCGAGGATAGATATATCATTCATGGTACAATGGGCCCTCGGGCTAGAAGAGCCAAGGAGTTCAGGATGGCACAGCGGGAATACATACGCAATCCCAGAAGTTTGGCAACCCATATCTTGGACGGGATTGGTTGGTCACCGCGTCGCTCCGATAATTTAACCGCAGAGGAGGAGAGGTCAACAGCGGACGATACCCCAATCACAGATGCACGCCCTCACCGGACCACGGTGACTGAACCCATGACCCGCACGAGGTAACCTCTGCGATGAAAGAAATGAGATCACAGACTCCAGGGCCGGACGGTGTAACATTGAAGGCGATGAGGAGGATACCGTTGGATAACCTGCTGCTGCTTTCAACGCTTCACTTCTCCTTTGTTTCACGCCCACAGACCTGAAGAGAAGCAGAACGGTGCTAATACCGAAGGCGGTGAGTGGTGGGAAGACGGCGGTTCGACTTGGAGACCGATTACAATCTTTTCAATTGTGGTGAGGCTCATGCACAAGGTTCTAGGCAAGAGGCTAGAGAGAGTGATACTTCATCATAACCAGAGGGGTTTTTGTCGACTAGACGGCTGCTTTGCCAATGTGACAGCAGTGAATTCCATCATAAAACTGCGTAGGAAATCAGGACAGCCGTTGGCCGTGGCCTCTCTAGACATCTCGAAAGCCTTCCACTCTGTGTCCCACCACAGCGTCGATCGAGCACTTCGGAGAATGAACCATGATGAGCGATTCCGTAGCTACATAAGGCAGAATTTTGAAGGTGCAACAACGACCTTCGACGGGGGCGCGGCGGAAGTGCAAGTTCGTAGAGGGGTTAGGCAGGGAGACCATCTGTCTCCAATGTTATTCAACATAACCCTGGATGAGCTGATGGTTTACCTGGATAAGTTCTCGGGTGTGAAGATTGGACACCAGCAAATACGTGTGTTGGCTTACGCACATGACATCTTGCTATTTGGTGAAAATCCAAAGGATGTGGAACGGATGGTAGAGGCAGTCCGGGGATTCGTAGAGGCCAGGGGAATATCGATAAACACGGCAAAGAGCCGTCCTGAGCCTATTAACGGTCCCCAGCAAAAAGAAGGTGTATGTGAGCAAGGAGGGAATCAGGTGTGGGGAAGGGCAGATCCCAGACTACCTCATGCCGAGGTATATCGCCTATCTGCAACAACTATCTGTCACCAGAAACACGCTAAAAGAGGATGACAGAAAGTTCCGGGTGTTTGTGAGAGCAGTCTTGCTTCTTAATCCGCATTGCCACTCTTCAGTCCTACACGCCCCGGTGAAAGAAGGCGGCCTGGGAATATTTTGCTTTGCGGAACGCATCCCAGGCATTATAGCATCAAGGGTCCGCAAACTAGTGCAATGCGACGTCCTATACCAGGCGGTGATGGGCGAGGACACACAATGGACATCCCGGGTATTTGGAATGGTCCAGCCGGTGAGTGGAAAAATTTAAAATCACGAACACCACTCCGCTGCACTCAACAGATCATACTCGGGATGTGGAGGGCTCCGCCAGGTCAACAGGCATAGGGAGAGCAGCCGCTGGGTCTATGATCCCCCTCCATTTTGGTCCGGTGAGGAGTACATCAAAGCAATACAGTTGCGCTATAACTTGCTGCCACGCAGAGCAATCCCCTCAAATCCAGCAAGTGGAAAGAGGTATAGGGCGGGGGGCTGCAGACGCCAGGAGACGGTGTGTCACATCCTACAGGCGTGTAACATCACTCACGCGGACAGGATACGGAGACACAACTTTGTGCAGGACAAGATAGTAGCGGCAGCCAGGCGTAAAGGGTGGGAAGTGCACGTCGAAAAGCATGTCTACTCGTCTGATGGACTGAGGAAACCAGATCTAATTATGATTAAAGGCCCTCGAGTGGTGGTCTCGGATATCGGCGTGCACTGGGAAGGGGAAGAGCCGCTGACCACCCACCATCAACAGAAAGTAAGGAACTATTCCACGCCTGGCTTCATGAATAATATGCTGGACCTCTTTCCGAATAAGGCAATCTCGATCCTGCATACATAATTGGCGCAAGAGGCGGGTGGTGCGCAGAAAACCAACAGTTGCTGGATGCGGCAGACATAGGGGCCAGTGTGGTGCGCGAGACGATTACGGGCGCGATCAAGGGTGGTATTATCACTCACGCCAAATTCATGCGATGCGTCTGGGAGTGAAATCTTAAACGATTAAAATACGTTTTTTTTAATTGGATTTAAGATGATAAATTAAGTTTGAGGCACATGGCAGCCTGTTAACATGCCGAAATTTGTTTTTTATGTAACACCTCTTTATTCTACAAATATAAGATTAATATAGTTTAGGTTAAGTCGTAAATATGTTATCTAGAATTTGTAAGAAATAAAGATGATTCTAATAACTATGTCTCCCGAGGAGGGCCTGGACGAAGGACGAACAGGTAGCACTGGAAACATTGGAAGCGAGGATGGAACCTAACAACCCTACGGCTATAATAGACCATCTAACACTGCACTCGACACGATCGAGAGACGCCATAAAGGAGCGTAGGCAGAGAAGGTCCTATATACAAAAAGTGGAGGAATTACGAAGACAGAAGGCTAACGCGGAAGCGAACTCATCGCAGTCTGAGTATGAGTCAGCAGAAGAGGAACTGCCAGTAGAGCCCGCTGATAACATGGAAAATCAACGAGAAGCGTACAGAGGCAGGATTCCAGGCTCCCGCTCGGATGGCTGCCAAGCTCTGGAAGAGGCGACCCGCGTTATAATAAACAGGTATGGCAGACGGACCGACACAGAAAATCACATTGAAGACGGCTTTTTATTCCCGGAGAATGTGAGGCCGAGGATGAGACGGGCGGCAGAATATCGAATGGCTCAGAGGGAATATATATCGAACCCGAGGAGTTTGGCCGCCAGAATATTAGATGGGCACGGATGGCGCCCCAACCAGAACTCATCGCCTGGACCGGAGGTGAAGGCGGAGTTCGAAGGAATTTTCTCAACCCCCTCGAAGGTGGACGAAGAGCCAATTTCTGATGAATGTCCTAGTGAGACTGAAACGCTAGAGACAGTCACCAAGGAAGAAATCGCATTGGCACTCAGGGACATGCGCTCTCAGACGCCGGGCCTGGACGGGATAACTCTATCGTCATTGAAAAAAGTCCCAGTTAGCAGACTTCGTTGCTGATCATTCGCAGTGAACGGACGTGTTTATCACATAGCGGATAGTTACCAGTACCTATTACGCAATAGCAAAAATCTGTACAAAGTCTGTAAGGCCTACATCGTAGTACCTATTACGGTCTAATACAGACAAAATAAAAATAAATTCTCTTGACGGGGATGCCTTCGTGTTCCGATGGAGCGCGGTTCCCCAATCGTCCGACTGTCCGTCCGTTGGTCTTGGCCAAAGCCGACCACACCAAAAATGGTGAAAATCTCCACCAAGTACTCACAACAGGTGGTGCGGTGAGGGGAAAACGTCATGTCCGACCGTCAAAACGGAAGCACAATGAGCATCGTGTAGCGTTCAGAGTTTTGACGAAGTTGGAGGCTGTTGAGGTTTCGGCTCTTACCGAAAAACAAAATGAGTCACTTACCTGGGCTAAAGGCGTCATAGATGCTTCTAAGGCCAATGAGTCGGCTGAAAGAGCCACAAATTCAGCTGTGTTAACGGCTAATAAAGTAAAACGAATCAGATCACCTGATGAACCCCTGCCTTCGAAAAAGGCAAGAGGCCCTAATGTCACCATCAACAGGACACTCACCAAGCCCTTCAATGAAGTGGCGAAGGAGAGTCTAGTGATGGCTGTTATAGACAGAAGTAGTGAGGATGATATTCTATTATTCGCAGAGTGTGCGCAAGATGCCGAGAGGATGGTAGCGGTGGTCCACAGGTTTGTTCGCGCTAGAGGCACGGAGATTAACCCAGCAAAGAACCATGTAATTAGGCTGGAGACAGTCTCGAGCATAAAGAAGGTGAGAATGAACTCGGGGGCGATAAAGTGCGGGGAGGCTAAAATCCGAGCGGTGGGAGTGGAGTAGGTTATAAAATATTTAGGAGCGGAGTTCACTCCTTTTGCTGAAGGCTCATGTGATAGCTCACTGCTCCTGACACACGTCCAGCGACTAAAAAGAGCGCCACTGAAGCCGGCTCAAAGATTGCGGATACTGAGGGATTACCTCCTCCCAAGGTATATCGCATTTTGGCAGAAACCGTCGGTGGCCAGGAAGCAGCTAAAAGAAGCCGAACGAAAAATACGGTTGTTTGTGCGGACAATCCTGCACCTGCCTCAGTGCACAATTCCGTGATACATGCCCCAGTGAGGAAAGGAGGCCTGGGGATAATATGCTTCAGGGAGCGCATTCCAGGGATCATGCCGAAAAGGATCTGGAAGCAGACGCAATATTCCACGACCTGATGGAAGCCAACAACCGTTGGACAAGAAGCAGAGTGGAGAACATGGTCCAGCCTTTTAGCGGCAAGCGCGACAACCTCGAGCATCATGCAGCTGCCCTGAATAGGTCGTTCTCAGGATGTGGAGGATTGCGTGAGGTGTCAGGCCACCGTGAGACAAGTTGGTTAGTATATGATCCCCCACCCTTCTGGACTGGTGAAGAATTTGTAAGGGCAATCCAGCTCAGGTTCAACTTGCTGCCATGCAAGTCGATTCCGTACATCCCACATAACGAAAGGAGATGCCGGGCGGAGGTATGCAGAAGACAAGAAACCATTTGCCATATTCTGCAAGCATGCCCGTTAAAGCACCCTGACCGCATTAGGAGACACAATTTTGTCCAGGACAAAATGGCGGCTGCAGCGAGTAGGAAGGGATGGGAGGAATTCATTGAAAAACATATATATAAATCAGAGGGCCTAAGAAAACCGGATCTGATCATGGTAAAAGCCCAAGAAATTGTAGTGTCTGACATTGGTGTTCAGGGGAAGGGGAAGAGCCGCTGGCCACCCATCACCAGCAAAAAAACAGGCACTACTCGTCCCCGCCGTTCATCCAGAAGCTACAGCAGCATTTCCCAGTGCTGCCATATATAGTGGGTGCAAGAGGAGGCTGGTGCAAAGAGAACGCACATCTTTGTGAGGCGATTGGTATGGGATCCAACGAAGTGCGGGACACGATCGTGGGTGCGATAAAAGGAGGTTACATGCCAAATTTATGAGATCTGTATGGGAGAGCAACACTTCTTAACTAGTTTAGCTTAGCTAATTTAGTTTTAAGAAGTATTAAATGTATATGGGAAAAAAACTGTAATTGTTAAAATTGAGTTTTGGAATTGAAATTGGAACGATATTTATACCCTACACCACACTGTGGTACAGGGTATTATAAGTTTGTTTCGCGGCAGATGCTTGTAACACCTGAAAATAACACAGCTAGACCCACCTTAAAGTATACCGATCGACCGTCCGTCCGTCTGTCCATGTAAAGTTGTTCGTCGACTACAAGTCGCAATTTCACTCCGATCGTTCTGAAATTTTGCAGTTTAGAGTATTTCGCAGCTGTAAAGATCCCTATTGAATTTGGTTGAAATCGGTTCAGATATAGATATAGCTCCCATATATATCTTTCGTCCGATTTGGCCCTTTAGTCCTATAGAAGCTGTATTTTACATCCAATCGTTTTGAAATTTAGAATGGTAGAGTTTCTTGATCCATGGACCAACATTGCCGAGTTTGAAGAAAATCTCCCATATATATGTTTCGTCCGATTTTGCTCTTTAGTCCTGTAGAAGCTGTATTTTACATCCAATCGATTTTATACCCTACACCACACTGTGGTACAGGGTATTATTTAAGTATAATATGTCCCAAAAGTAAATTTATGTAAACAATTTATACATGAATTACAAAATTTATATTTCAGGGTTATTCAATATTACGAGAGTGGTGTAGGGTATTATATAGTCGGCCCCGCCCGACTTTAGCCTTTCCTTACTGGTTTTAATATTAATTGTAATTTTAGTTGTAAGCTTAATTTGCTCTTATGGTGTTAAGGTGCACGACTACCTGTAAACCAAGTCGAAACTTGTTATGAACAATTAATACATTTTTATACCCTCCACCATAGGATGGGGGGTATATTCATTTTGTCACTCCGTTTGTAACATCTTTAAATATTGATCTGAGACCCCATAAAGTATATATAATCTTAATCGTCGTAAAATTCTAAGACTATTTAGCCATGTCCGTCTGTCCGTCCGTCCGACCGTCCATCCGTCCGTCTGTGGTAATCACGCTACAGTCCGCAAAAATAGAGATAGGTTGATAAAATTTGGTATAAATATTTCTTATAGTTGCAGGTTGTTTGGGATTGCAAATGGGCTATATCGGTCCATATTTAGATATAGCTCCCATATAAAGCATCTAACTTGTTGTGATTCCTACTGTTCTTATCTACTATATTGTTCCTACAGTTCTCATCTACTATATTTTTTTGGTGTTTTTCGGTGTTGCTTTCTTTAGGTTTGAGTTATTTTGTGAGGTCACATGCTATCTATGGTGGAGGGTATATAAGATTTGGCATGGCCGAACTTAACGCTTTTACTTGTTTTTCCTTAGTTCTAAGATATAAATTCCATGTAATTAATTGTAAGTTAGGATTTTAAGGAATAAAGATGATTTTATAGCCAAATGCCTCGTCATGTAATTAGTGACGCGCATGAATGGATTAACGAGATTCCTACTGCCCCTATCTACTATCTAGCGAAATCAAAGCCAAGGGAACGGGCTTGGAATAATTAGCGGGGATAGAAGACCCTGTTGAGCTTGACTCTAATGTGGCAGTGTAAGGAGCCATAAGAGGTGTTGAATAAGCAAAAAATCAGGCACTACTCGTCCCCGCCGTTCATCCAGAAGCTACGGCAGCATTTCCCGGGAAGATCAGTGGCGTTGCTGCCATATATAGTGGGTGCAAGAGGAGGCTGGTGCAAAGAGAACGCACATCTTTGTGAGGCGATTGGTATGGGATACAACGAAGTGCGGGACACGATCGTTGGTGCGATAAAGGAGGTGTTATCACACATGCCAAATTTATGAGATGTGTATGGGAGAGCAACACTTCTTAACTAGTTTAGCTTAGCTAATTTAGTTTTAAGAAGTATTAAATATATATGGGAAAAAAACTGTAATTGTTAAAATTGAGTTTTGGAATTGAAATTGGAACGATATTTATACCCTACACCACACTGTTGTACAGGGTATTATAAGTTTGTTTCACTGCAGATGTTTGTAACACCTGAAAATAACACAGCTAGACCCACCTTAAAGTATACCGATCGACCGTCCGTCTGTCCATGTAAAGTTGTTCGTCGACTACAGGTCGCAATTTTACTCCGATCGTTCTGAAATTTGCAGTTTAGAGTATTTCGCAGCTGTAAAGATCCCTATTGAATTTGGTTGAAATAGGTTCAGATTTAGATATAGCTCCCATATATATCTTTCGTCCACATTGGTCCTTTAGTCCTATAGAAGCTGTATTTTACATCCAATCGTTTTGAAATTTAGAATGGTAGAGTTTCTTGATCCATGGACTAAAATTGCCGAATTTGAAGAAAGTCGGTTAAGATTTAGCTATAGCTCCCATATATATGTTTCTTCCGATTTGGCCCTTTAGTTCTACTTAAGCTATATTTTACATCCAACCGTTTTGAAATTTAGAATGGTAGAGTTTCTTCATCCATGAACCAACATTGCCGAATTTGAAGAAAATCGGTTAAGATTTAGCTATAGCTCCCATATATGTTTCATCCGATTTAGCTCTTTAGCCCTGTAGAAGCTGTATTTTACATCCAAGCGATTTTATACCCTACCCCACACTGTGGTACAGGGTATTATTTAAGTATAAAATGTCCCAAAAGTAAATTTATGTAAACAATTTATACATGAATTACAAAATTTATATTTCAGGGTTATTCAATATTAGGAGAGTGGTGTAGGGTATTATATAGTCGGCCCAGCCCGACTTTAGCCTTTCCTTACTGGTTTTAATATTAATTGTAAATTTAGTTGTAAGCTTAATTTGCTCTTATGGTGTTAAGGTGCACGACTACCTGTAAACCAAGTCGAAACTTGTTATGAACAATTAATACATTTTTATACCCTCCACCATAGGATGGGGGGTATATTCATTTTGTCACTCCGTTTGTAACACCTCTAAATATTGATCTGAGACCCCATAAAGTATATATAATCTTAATCGTCGTAAAATTCTAAGACTATTTAGCCATGTCCGTCTGTCCGTCCGTCCATCCGTCCGTCCGTCCGTCTATGGTAATCACGCTACAGTCCGCAATAATAGAGCTAGGTTGATAAAATTTGGCATAAATATTTCCTATAGTTGCAGGTTGTTTGGGATTGCAAATGGGCTATATCGGTCCATATTTAGATATAGCTCCCATATAAAGCATCTAACTTGTTGTGATTCCTACTGTTCTTATCTACTATATTGTTCCTACAGTTCTCATCTACTATATTTTTTTGGTGTTTTTCGGTGTTGCTTTCTTTAGGTTTGAGTTATTTTGTGAGGTCACATGCTATCTATGGTGGAGGGTATATAAGATTCGGCATGGCCGAACTTAACGCTTTTACTTGTTATTCCAGGCCAGGTAATATGTGATGTCTTACGTGTGATGTCTTTTGTGTGTTATGTGTGTGTGGCCGTCTTGGGTCACCAGTCCCGGTGCTGCGTATAGCCAAAACTGGGAGTAGCATCAGCTACGGGACCTTACCAGAGGTTTCTGGTACCGCGGGCACATGAGGTTGAGCCTTGGCTCCCGAAGTGCTATAAGACCTAGGTCTTGTTGGGGGCTCGGCCGGGCTCTTGCATAAAAATTGGCTGCCGTTCGCCGATTCTGAACGGAAGAGGTGGGGATGGACCTCGACTCCTCACAGTGAGGGTCACACGCCTACGCAGTGTGTGACTAGACTGTTCCGCCTGCGTGTTTGCGCTACCATCTCACGGCCGCAGCTTTATAACCAGAGGGTGACCAGTCCCTGCATTGTATGGGATGCAACTGGTAGTAGTTTCATCTACGAAGTCTGACCAGAGGCTATTTTCTGGTACCACGGGAGTCAGGAGCCCCTGGAAGTTGTTCCAGCCTGGCTGTTGGTGTGGCCCCTGTTGGGAGCTTCGTGGTGGCTGTGGTTTATACCCAAATCCGTCTGTCCGTGCGTCCATCCGTCCGTCCGTCCGTCTGTGGTAATCACGCTACAGTCCCAATAATAGAGCTAGGTTGATAAAATTTGGCATAAATATTTCCTATAGTTGCAGGTTGTTTGGGATTGCAAATGGGCTATATCGGTCCATATTTAGATATAGCTCCCATATAAAGCATCTAACTTGTTGTGATTCCTACTGTTCTTATCTACTATATTGTTCCTACAGTTCTCATCTACTATATTTTTTTGGTGTTTTTCGGTGTTGCTTTCTTTAGGTTTGAGTTATTTTGTGAGGTCACATGCTATCTATGGTGGAGGGTATATAAGATTCGGCATGGCCGAACTTAACGCTTTTACTTGTTATTCCAGGCCAGGTAATATGTGATGTCTTACGTGTGTGATGTCTTTTGTGTGTTATGTGTGTGTGGCCGTCTTGGGTCACCAGTCCCGGTGCTGCGTATAGCCAAAACTGGGAGTAGCATCAGCTACGGGACCTTACCAGAGGTTTCTGGTACCGCGGGCACTTGAGGTTGAGCCTTGGCTCCCGAAGTGCTATAAGACCTAGGTCTTGTTGGGGGCTCGTCCGGGCTCTTGCCTAAAAATTGGCTGCCGTTCGCCGATTCTGAACGGAAGAGGTGGGGATGGACCTCGACTCCTCACAGTGAGGGTCACACGCCTACTCAGTGTGTGACTAGACTGTTCCGCCTGCGTGTTTGCGCCACCATCTCACGGCCGCAGCTTTATAACCAGAGGGTGACCAGTCCCTGCATTGTATGGGATGCAACTGGTAGTAGTTTAATCTACGAAGTCTGACCAGAGGCTATTTTCTGGTACCACAGGAGTCAGGAGCCCCTGGAACTTGTTCCAGCCTGGCTGTTGGTGTGGCCCCTGTTGGGAGCTTCGTGGTGGCTGTGGTTTATACCCAAATCGCGGGAAGAGTTGCTTGAACTCGGTGTGGACTTGCGCTTATTCAACCGGGTGCTATGACCCATAGAATAGCAGAGGTATTAGATAGGCCTCGACCTCTTACCAAGAGGAATGTTCACACCCATATGTGTGTCATCAAATTTTGTTCCTGCGTCTTAGTGATGTCCCTGTGGAGGTCTACCACCCTCTAAGGGTCCGTCTCTAAGACAAAGGGGCGTTGGCTGCCGCATTATAGCGTGCTACTGCGAGTGTTTGCTCGCCGTGAGTGAAACCGAGAGGTATAGACTCACGTAAAGCAAATTTTCTCTGTCCCTATCCATAATATTAATAGTCAAGATAGAATGCCTCATTGAAAAAATCTTAGTATTTTTATTAATTTAAAATTACTTGATTTCTTTCATTGATTGAGGAAGGTCTAGCATAAAATTTTTATGAACTAGAATTGTCTCTTTGAATGAAGGAAAAGAATGTGTATGTAAAAAAAGAAAAGATTTTTCCATTAAGATAATGTATTTCTATTAAAAAAGATTTTTTTTTTGAAGAAAAATCTAAAACATTGTTTATACAACCTCAACTCATATGGGATTACCCCCTGAATTTAAGCATATTAATGAGGGGAGGAAAATAAACTAACAAGGATTTTCTTAGTAGCGGCAAGCGAAAAGAAATCAGTTCAGCACTAAGTCACTTTGTCTTTATGGCAAATGTGAGATGCAGTGTATGGAATGTTCAATTTCTAGTATGAGAAATTAACGATTTATGTCCTTCTTAAATGAGGCCATTTACCCATAGAGGGTGCCAGGCCCGTATAACGTTAATGATTACTAGAGAACATTTCCAAAGAGTCGTGTTGCTTGATAGTGCAGCACTAAGTGGGTGGTAAACTCCATCTAAAACTAAATATAACCATGAGACCGATAGTAAACAAGTACCGTGAGGGAAAGTTGAAAAGAACTCTGAATAGAGAGTTAAATAGTACGTGAAACTGCTTAGAGGTTAAGCCCGATGAACCTGAATATCCATTATGGAAAATTCATCGTTATGACTGTGGTATGAATAATACTGCGGGAATGGCGTGCATTTTTTCCATATAAGGACATTGTAATCTATTAATATAGCATATTTATCATAAGATCGATGGCTTAAGTTTATTCAAATTGTTTTGCTTGCATTTCAACATAGAATAAGTGCTGTCGATTTGATAAAGTGTTGATAGATTTATTATATATAGCGCTTGAATATTTATATTCTATAATGGCATGATAATCATTGATTTTTGTGTTTATTATATGCGTTTATATGATTAACAATGCGAAAGATTCAGGATACCTTCGGGACCCGTCTTGAAACACGGACCAAGGAGTCTAACATATTTGCAAGTTATTGGGAATTTAAACCTAATAGCGAAATTAACATAACTTATATAATGGGATTAGTTTTTAGTCTATTTATAGTCTATTAATTCAATCCCGGAGCGTTCTATCAGTTATGTATAATAAAATTTATTTTATTTATGCCTCTAACTAGAGCGTACCTTGAGCATATATGCTGTGACCCGAAAGATGGTGAACTATACTTGATCAGGTTGAAGTCAGGGGAAACCCTGATGGAAGACCGAAACAGTTCTGACGTGCAAATCGATTGTCAGAATTGAGTATAGGGGCGAAAGACCAATCGAACCATCTAGTAGCTGGTTCCCTCCGAAGTTTCCCTCAGGATAGCTGGTGCATTTAGAAATTATGTAAAATAATCTTATCTGGTAAAGCGAATGATTAGAGGCCTTAGGGTCGAAACGACCTTAACCTATTCTCAAACTTTAAATGGGTAAGAACCTCACCTTTCTTGGTATGAAGGTTGTGGTTGTGATATAATGTGCCCAGTGGGCCACTTTTGGTAAGCAGAACTGGCGCTGTGGGATGAACCAAACGTAATGTTACGGTGCCCAAATTAACAACTCATGCAGAAACCATGAAAGGCGTTGGTTGCTTAAAACAGCAGGACGGTGGACATGGAAGTCGTAATCCGCTAAGGAGTGTGTAACAACTCACCTGCCGAAGCAACTAGCCCTTAAAATGGATGGCGCTTAAGTTGTATACCTATACATTACCGCTAAAGTAAATGGTTTATGTTCAATTTCGGTTGGATTATAAACTTTGAAACTTTAGTGAGTAGGAGGGTACAATGGTGTGCATGGAAGTGTTTGGCGTAAGCCTGCATGGAGCCGCCATTGGCACAGATCTTGGTGGTAGTAGCAAATAATCGAATGAGACCTTGGAGGACTGAAGTGGAGAAGGGTTTCGTGTGAACAGTGGTTGATCACGAGTTAGTCGGTCCTAAGTTCAAGGCGAAAGCCGAAAATTTTCAAGTTATAAGAGCATATATTGTGCAAACAATTTTGTAATTAAACACTTGAATCATTTCGAACGAAAGGGAATACGGTTCCAATTCCGTAACCTGTTGAGTATCCGTTTGTTATTAAATATGGGCCTTGTGCTCATCCTGGCAACAGGAACGACCATAAAGAAGCCGTCGAGAGATATCGGAAGAGTTTTCTTTTCTGTTTTATAGTCGTACTACCATGGAAGTCTTTCCAAGAGAGATATGGTAGATGGACTAGAAGAGCATGACATTTACTGTTGTGTCGATATTTTCTCCTCGGACCTTGAAAATTTATGGTGGGGTCACGCAAACTTCTCAACAGGCCGTACCAATATCCGCAGCTGGTCTCCAAGGTGAAGAGTCTCTAGTCGATAGAATAATGTAGGTAAGGGAAGTCGGCAAATTAGATCCGTAACTTCGGGATAAGGATTGGCTCTGAAGATTGAGATAGTCGGGCTTGATTGGGAAGCAATAACATGGTTTATGTGTTCGTTCTGGGTAAATAGAGGTCTACGGATCTTGTTCCTCGGATAGTAATTACGTAACCAATTGTGGAACTTTCTTGCTAAAATTTTTAGGGGATCATCGCAAGGTGTGTTCTCTTTAAATTATAACGACTATCAATTAACAATCAATTCAGAACTGGCACGGACTTGGGGAATCCGACTGTCTAATTAAAACAAAGCATTGTGATGGCCCTAGCGGGTGTTGACACAATGCGATTTCTGCCCAGTGCTCTGAATGTCAAAGTGAAGAAATTCAAGTAAGCGCGGGTAAACGGCGGGAGTAACTATGACTCTCTTAAGGTAGCCAAATGCCTCGTCATCTAATTAGTGACGCGCTTGAATGGATTAACTGCTCGCAGTCGAGCAGTTGAAGTGTACGGATCGTTTTTATGCTAGCGGAAAAAATTTAATATTCGGGTGTAAAAATTGTGAAGGATTTCAAGTGTATATTGAATCGTTGCCCTAAGGGAACACGTATAGTGCCTCTTAAGGTGATTCACCATATTGTGATATTTTGCGAGTAATTGATAGTGGAATTAAGAGTTAATCCTTTGGTGCGGTAAGCTTGATTGAGTTTATTGGTCTAATTAATTAAAACTTTTTAATTAATTTTGACCTTTGATTTAATTGACTTGGACTTTGGCTATCCTAATTGACTTTGATATTGGACTACGGCTTTGATTTGTTGTGTAATCAAATTGATTGGTTGCACTTTGTGCGGCCATATTGATTGGTTTTGGGTCTAATTAATTAGAGCTATTTAATTAATTGACCGATTAATCTGATTGACTGGGACTTTGGCTATTCTAACTGGTTTTTGATATTTGGATTACGATTTTTAAATTGATTGTGGAATTAAAATAATTGGATTTGACCTGGCATTGTATTATTGGTTTTTGATATTGGTCTCTTGTTTATTTGGTTATTGTGTCGCTTATAGTGCATGTTGTTGCTGCAATCTAGCGGTATTGTTTTGGTGTAAATCAGAAAATCATTTTTATCGCTATAGTGTAGCTTACAACACGTTTTGTTGCTATAAAGTAGCGGGAGCGATTTTTGTTTTTCTGAGCAGAAACGGTGCTTTATGACTCGCAGGAGGAAAGACCAGTGATGGGATTGGAAAATTTGCTAATTGTACCACAATGATCAAGAAATTGTACCAAGTGTACCACGATTGTACCAAATTAACAGATGTGAAAAACTTAGTTTGTTTTTTAAATTTATTTTGATTTGTATACCCTCCACCATAGGAAGGGGGTATATTAATTTTGTCACTCCATTTGTAACACCTCGAAATATTGATGAGAGACATCATAAAGTATATACATACACATATAGGGTTTTCCAATAAGAGTGGTATGATTTCTTTGAATAAAAAACACACTTATTGTTAAGGAAATTCAAAAGTTTTTTATTTAATATGAAGTACAATCGATACAATTAAGTTCTAAATAAAACGTCATTCAAATGGCCTGCACGACTTCTTCTGCAGGAACGAATTCGATGAACCCAATTTTTGAGCACTTTTTCCACTAAATCAAGTCGTATGTCATGAATGACACGTTCAATATTGACTTGTAAAGCTTGAAGAGAGTCTGGTTTATTTCGAAAGACCAATGACTTCAAATAACCCAACAAGAAATAGTCGAATGGTGTTAAATCACAACTTCTTGGAGGCCATTCAATATCACAATTTCTTGAAATAATCGAATCTTCAAACTTTTCTTGCAACAATTCAATTGATTTATTTGCTGTGTTGCACGTAACCACAATCGCTCAATGGTAATCGTAGGTCGACTGGAATGTATTTTTTTTTTGATTTAAAAAAAATGGACTTAGCATCATTTTCCAATGTGAACGGAATGTTTATTTTTGCTCTAGCGCGTACCTTAACGGTACGTCGGATCGGGAATTGGTCAATGGCAAAAAGATAGCTCTTAACGGTAGCTAAAATATTGCTAATGGGTGTCAAGGTCGTGGGTCGACTGGAAAGTGTTTTTTTTTTTTTTTATTTAGAAAAATGGACTTAGCGCGCTAAAAGTTGAATTGGAGAACGATTATTTTGATAATTAGAACTGAATAATTTAAACGTTGTCCATGACGAAATTTTAAACACTACTGAATACAATTAAAAACTCGTAAGAAAGTTCAGTCGGGTAAAGCGACTTATGATTCCTCTCACCTTGAGTCCCATAAAATATTAGTAAATTTATTTAATTTTTTGTTTTACTTAAATTATTATAAATGTAAATTACATTTAATAATTTTAAAGTATGCGCTGGTACTAAAATTATAAGCTGCTAACTTTTGGTGCAGAATAGACCATTTGTGTGATAGGTATCAAAAGGGGCGGGGCAATATCGCCCATTTTCTCAGAACTGTAGCTACTATAACTGCATTACACTGTACAAAATTTCAAGTATTTATATGCACTGGTATTAACGTTATAGTGACAACGTCTGTGTACATTTAGAGTTTGTAGCTTTTCAGTTGTATCCAAAAAACGGTAAACATTATCGACGTATCTGACAATATGCTACTTAACTTTTTTTAGGAATATTGAGAAAGAAGAAGTTTTGTACATAATAAGAAAAACAAACTGTAAATTGTAAAGGGTGATCTAAGTAGAGATACTTTTTTCAATAGCCTTTTTTGGCAGATCACGTGTGAGTCGTGTCATGCTGTCATGTTATTTTTGTTAAGTATTGTTTGGTATTTCATCATGGAAAGACTTACGCCTGAACAACGTTTACAAATTATTCAGTTTTATAATCAAAATAATCGTTCGCCAATTACGCTAAGTCCATTTTTTTAAATCCAAAAAAAAACACTTTCCAGTCGACCTTGACAACCATGAGCAATATTTTAGCTCTCGTTAAGAGCTATCTTTTTGCCATTGACCGATTCCCGATCCGACGAACCGGAATCATCTGTCCATATTTCTTCAAAAATGATGCCGGTGAGAATGTACCCGTCAATGGCGACCGTTATCGTGCCATGATAACCGACTATTTGATGCCTGAAATTGAAGCTCGTGATCTCGGCGACATTTGGTTTCAACAACACGGCGCCACTTCCCACACATCGCATCAATCAATGGATTTATTGAGAGAACACTTCGGTGAGCAGATCATTTCACGTTTTGGGCCGGTCGATTGGCCACCAAGATCGTGTGATATCACATCGTTAGACTTTTTCCTGTGGGGATATGTAAAGTCTAAAGTTTATGCGGACAAACCCGCTTCGATTCAGGCCTAGGAGCAAAACATCACGCGTGTCATTAGCCAGTTACCAGTCAAAATGCTCGAACGAGTCATCGAAAATTGGACTCAACGGATGGACCATCTGAGACGTAGCCGCGGAAAACATTTGATAGACATAATCTTCAAAAAATAAATGCCAAAGAATGTTCTTTCATATGATAATAGACGTTCCCCATTCAATTTGAATTTTTTGTGTTTTTTTCTTTAAAAAATTAGTGAACCTCACGCTATATAATAAGCATTACTCTATTCGGAAGAAGCAACATTGTCTCAGAAAATCTGCTCTCCTGAACAATTTGGAAAATGTTAGTTCTATCAGCGACGATATATCCCCCTCCGTCCGATTTGATTTCTAAACGCCATCGAGACCACAAATTTCAAATGATCGGTCAGAAAATTGGTATTTTGGGTGTATTTATACTCAGAAACCTTCACACGAAAAATGGTCCATGTTTTAATGTAGCCCTCACACAAAGGTCCCTCTAGATTTTTCTTATCAACGCAATAAAAACCACGAATTTCAACGAATGGGGCTGAAATTTGGGTTTATTTGTACCCGAAGCCATTCAAGTGCGATCCTTGGTGGAGGTTACATAAGATTCGGCATCGCCGAACTCAATGCCGTCTTCTTGCTTAATTGTTTTAATCAGCGATGCAAAAAAGAGTTTTGGTGCATACTGGTACGAAAGGCATACGTACAAAATGATATCGTAAGTATGTACCCTTTTCTGCCTTTAAAAATGTGTGAATAGGTTTTTTTTATTAATTTTACTGGCCAGAGAAATGTACCAAAAATAGTTTAATTGTACCAGCGTACCAAAAATTCCTCAATTGTACCAAAAGTGGTACAATTGTACCACGTTTTCCATCACTGGGAAAGACCCCTCCGGTGAAGTGACTGGGGGAGAGGAAGTTGACGAGTTCGATATGGAGAGCGAGGATGAAAATGCCGCAAAGAGAGTGGACGCGATGACAAGCCCTGAGAAGCTGGCCTCCTCGGGTGTTAGAAGTACCAGTGTGCTCGATGGGCCTGGCTGTAGTGGTGCAAGTAGGGCGAGGACGGGTGCCCCCTTACCGATGCCTCCCTTGTTCTCTGACGGCAGTATTAGTGGTAGTGGTAAAACATCCACTAAGAGCGCGAATACTAAGAGTGCCAGAGGTGTTGAGACAAGAGGAAGAGCAGTTAGACCCCCCACTAAGAGTGCCCCTCTTAAGACGGTTGAGAGCATTACCTCTGACAGTGAAGTCCCCGACGCGAGAGTAGGGAGACCGTCGCGTACTGAGAGGTAGGCTGGACATTTACTCTACCAGCGGAACTCCTCAAATGGTGATGCCCCCAGTGAGTGTAGTTCCAGCGAGCGCGAGCGGAGTGCCGGCTGCGTCGGCGCCAACTCTCCGTGCGCCGGTAGAGACTTGGGCCTGCAAGATCAAGAGCACGAATGCTGAAGTTACAGCTAAGCAGGTAGTTGAGAAGGTGGTGAAAGAGGTTGGTCCTCATTTGAATGTGAGGGTCCATGAAGTGAGAGCCTTGAAGAATGGTGGAGCAATTCTCAGAACTCGCTCCCAGGCTGAGAGAGAGAAAGTGGCGTCGAACGAAAAATTTAAAGAGGCAGGGTTAGAAGTGAGTGTTGACGATAAGCTCGGCCCTAGAGTTGTTGTTCAAGGGGTTCATATGCAATTCACCCCTGATCAGTTCATGGGTGAATTGTATGAAAAGAACCTCAGGGACGTCCTCTCAAGGGAGGAGTTTGAGAAGAGTGTGAGGATAGTGAGTCGCCCATGGAAAGTCTCTCCTGATGGGGAGACGAGTATTATTTTGGAGGGGAGGGCGTCTGCCATGGAGGCGCTCTTGCGTGCTGGCCGCTGCCACGTCCGTTCAGCTTTCGTGTGCGTGAGTTTGATGTAGTCATGGCGTGCAGAAGATGCCTGGGCTTTGACCATATGGTTAGGGAATGCAGGGTGACGCAGGATGTTTGCAGGCAGTGTGGTCAGCCGGGCCATGTTGAGAGGAACTGCATGAATCCTCTCAATTGTAGAAATTGTGCGTTTAAAGGTAGGCCGTCGGGGCATCGAATGATGTCTCATGCGTGTCCCTTGTATGTGTCGATGGTAGCGCGGGCGAATGCAAGGCATTAGTATGTCCGTCCGTCTTATTCAGCTAAATTGCCAGGGTAGCAGAGCAGCTACGAGTGATTTGTGTCAGTGTATGTGTGACCTAGATTGTGGTGTGGCCTTGCTCCAGGAGCCATATTTTGCCCAGGACAGTGTTGTTGATTTTCCGTCTGATTTTCGTGTTTTTTGTGATCTGCGTCGTTTCGCAGCTATTGTTGTCCGTGGAGCAGACATGGAATGCCTCCTGGAGAACCAGTCGGAGCATGGTTTATGTGTTAGATTTGAGGGAGTTTTTGGTGTCTTGTTCGTAGTTAGTTATCTGCTGTATCTGGAGTCCATTTTGGATATTGTTGGAAGGGAACCACTTCTTGTGGGCATGGACGCCAACGCTGTCTCCCCAATGTGGCACAGTAAGATGCCCAGACACGCGCCTGGGTATCGTAGCTTCCACAGAGGGGAGGAGCTTTGTGAATGGCTCCTAAACAGGGCTCTTCACGTGGTGAATGTCCCCACTCAGGAGTTTTCTTTCCACAGTCCAAATGGCTCCAGTGATATAGATGTCAGTGTCGTAAATGATAAGGCCATGAGGGACTTCAACTGCCATTGGAGGATTAGGGCTGATCTTGGAGTCAGTGACCATAATGTCATTCTTATTGATATTATGCCTGCTGAGAGGTTGCGGGATTTCACCTCCCTGCCGTTCAAGAAATGGTCGTTGAGACGAGTAGACAGGGACTTCTATGAGCAGCAAATTCGAGAAGCGTTTTTGTTTGTCTCCTTGTTGGACTTCTCACAGCTCTCCATAGACGAGATGGTGCGGCTTCTGAATGAAACTATTTCAGGCGTGAACGACAGGGTACTTAGAGTGCAACGCGTGTTCTCCTCTAGGGAGGCCATGTGGTGGACTGTGGAACTGCATGTGAAACGCCGGGAGTTGAGGCGTTTACGCAAAAGGCTCCAGAGGCTGCGTCGTAGGGAGTCACTTGATGTGCCCTCTGTAGAAGAGCAATATCGTTCCTGCTTGCGACTATATAAGAGGATGTTAAGGTATGCCAAGGAGACGTATTGGAGAGCTTTTTTGAGTGGGGATAGCGAGGATCCATGGGGTAAGGTCTACAAGGTATGTAGGAAGCGAAACCAGACTCTGGATCTGGCAAGCCTAGTTGTGGGTGGGGAGACTATTCCAACGTGGGAAGGCTGTGTGAGAGCCTTGCTTGACTCATTTTTCCCGAGGGAGCAGCAAGCTGTGATAGATACTGGACAGATCCGTAGTCCTCCAGTGCTTGAGCATTATGAATTAGAGCAGTCCTTGGCGAGGCTTCGTTCGGGCAAGTCTCCAGGAATTGACGGGTTGACTGGGGAAATGTGGAAGCATATTTCCAAAGTCATCCCTGATTTCCTGGAGGTCTTGCTTGGTGACTGTCTCCGCCTTGGATATTTTCCGTCAGAATGGAAGGTGGCCAGGGTAGTGGTACTACTGAAGTCTCCCGATAGGATCAGGAGTGATCCCAGATCCTATCGAGGCATCAGCCTGTTACCGGTACTTGGTAAGGTACTTGAAAGAGTGATGGTGTCGAGACTGCAGGAGAAGCTACGAGATCGAATGTGTAGGTTCCAGTTTGGGTTCAAAGAGGGCAAGAGTACTGAGGATGCTTGGCATCATGTGAAGGAGAAGGTCCGTACATCATCGCATAAGTATGTCCTTGGGATATTCGTGGATTTTAAAGGGGCCTTTGATTACCTTAAATGGTCCTGTATTTTTGAGCGGCTTCACGAAATTGGGTGCGAGGAAGTCCATCTTTGGAAGAGTTATTTTAGCAACAGAGTCGCGACGGTGGTAGGATAAAATGCATCGGTTTCTATATCGGTCGAGCGTGGATGCCCCCAGGGTTCAATCGGTGGTCCAATCATTTGGAACACCATGATGGACATGTTGCTGTTTGAGCTAGATAACTTCTGCAACTTCTGCGCTTACGCAGATGAAAGCGTATAGAGGAGGAAGGTTCGGCAATGATGAGATTGGTTGAACGCTGGGGTGAGAGAGTCGGTGTAGAAGTTAATCGTGATAAGACTGTGGCGATGCTCCTAAAAGGTTCATTGTCCTCGAATAGACACCCTATTGTGAGTTGTGGGACTGGCTCGATTAATTATGTGGACAGAGTGAGATACCTTGGGATTGTAGTGGGTGAAGGTATGAATTTCCTGCCGCATCTGGATCATGTTAGAGGCAAGTTGGTCACTGTCGTGGGTCCGGTCCGAAGGGCCATTAGGTGCGAATGGGGTTTCAGAAGGTTTGCCGTGCGTTGCCTGTATAAAGGCCTATTTTTGGCTTGTGCCACCTATGGGTCCTCGGCTTGGGGCGAGGTTGTATCCGGGCAATTGGTAGGCGAAAGATTTTGTCGTGCCAAAGGATCATCCTTCTTGGATGTCTTAAAGTTTGTAGGACTGTGTCGACGGATGCGCTGCAAGTCCTGATGGGAGTGGCCCCCCTTGACTTGGAGGTACTGCGATGTGGGTTGTTGTTCCGTGTGGGGAGACATGAATTAAATTCCCGCGAGATCTGGGACATCCCTCGCTTGGGGAATATGTCTAGGACGGAGCTATTGGCTTGTTTGAAAGAGTATGTGGTTGCTCGATGGCAGGATAGGAGGGATTCCTCCGTTAATGGTAGGATTACTCACAAGTTCCTTCCTGATGTCAGTTTCGTGGAGTCAAACTCGTTTTTTGAGTTCGGGATGTATTTAGGATTCCTCCTCACTGGACATGGGTCCATGAATGGGTTCCTATTTCGAAGGGCTTTATCCTCGTCCGCTGAATGTTTGTGTGGTTCTTCAATTGAGGACGTTGTCCACTTGTTATGTGTGTGTCCGTTATATGCGAATATAAGGAATCTTCCCTCTATGGGAGTTGAGTTTGGTGACGATGATTGGCATCTTGCGGGCCTTGTTTCCTCGCCTGAAACATTGGCATGTGCTGAGCAGTTTGCTAGGCAACTGTTTGCAGCATTGGCGTAGCAATGGATTTCTGCTGGGGTGGGCTATAGCCCCAAGAAGAAATGTTTGTTTTTATCTCACAATATAATTGGTAAAAACATTGGCTAAACCAGAAAATGACAGACAAAAATGAAAAAAATGTGTGTGTAGGACAAATAAACCTATATTCCTAAAGCTTCAAATAAACAAAATATACATCGTTCGAGATTGAAAATCGGTTAATAATTAACAAAGTTATAGGCTTTCAAGTGAAAAAGGCAAGAAAATCGAGTTTTTACCCGTAAATCCGGATTTTGGGGGTGTCCGGGGAATTCCAAAAAAAGGTTCGTGTTTTACTCGACAAGACCTACAGGAAAAATAGTATCGCGTCATTTGCTTCTCAACTTGAGTTTATTTTGTCGCACTGTGTTATCATATGAGTTTTGAAGATATTTTTAGCACATTAGTTTCTACAATTGGCGATTCCTTGTCAATTTGCAGGTTACTTCTATAATCATCAATAAATTCAGAAGTTCGATTCAAAGCTTTACCAAATAATTTACTGCTTTAGTTAGTGCAAGACTTAAATCTGTTCTCCAATATTAAAACGCTTTCGTATCATCAGGCAAATCTTCATAATGGCTTTTAACTAATGTTGAATTAACCGAAACAAATTTGGTAAGCGTTTTGTTGGCAGCTCTGCTAAATATTTTCGTGTAACTGTCGAACATGTTCAGTTTGGTCTATAATTTAACCATGAATCGACTAACAAACGATTATTTAAGTTTATTTCACTTTGAGGCGGCCAATTGGCGTAGATCATGCGATTTAACGCCTTTAGATTATTTGTTTGGGGCTACGTAAAGGCTCATGTCTATAGGGACAAGCCTGCAACGGTTGACGCACTGGAAGCCAATTTTGAAAAACTTATTCGTGAGATACCGGCCGATATGTTGGAGAGAGTATGCCAAAATTGAACCCAGCGTAACATTTACATGAAATCATCTAAACATTGAATTATATAGACCGTTCTCGACTCAAACAAATATTTCATACTTTTTTCTATACTTTATGCGTTTTTTTAAATCAAATCCGAAAAGTTTGGAAATATGTACGTACAGCATTGAAAAATGTTGATGCTGATTGTATGTTCAAATAGGAGTCGACAATTACCCAATTTTAATTATATATGCCTCGCAGTGAATTAAAACACATTACATTTGCACCATTAAAAGACTTCCAATTATTGGAACATTTCCCATCATATTTTTCCCCCAAAAAAAATAACTTTAAGTAAAGAATTGGCATTTCTACTTACAGAACAATCTACGAAACCTAAGAATCGTTCTTCTACTTCCAAATTGATTGCAAACTTTTGAGTTTTTATATTCATTGCAGAATTTGCAAAAATTTATATGATTTCTGTTATTTGTAACTGTTAAATTGATAGATGATTGGAATTGATAATATTAAAAAATCCAGCTGAAATATCTGTGGGGTGGGCTAAAAAACTTCTGGGGTGGTATTAGACCACCCCAACCACCCCCTTGCTACGCTTATGGTTTGCAGCCAGGCGATCGCTTTTGCTACAAGACAGTCTACCGATGGGACATTAAGTCGTTGGCGGTCTAGTGGCAATGCTTGATGTAATGGGCCACCAGTCCCTAAGTTGCGTAGAACTAAAACTGGGAGTAGCTTCGGTTACGGAACCTGACCAGAGGTTTCTGGTACCACGGGCATATGGATCAGGAGTCTGTCCCATGGCTCCCCATGTGTTATAAGACTTACGTCTTGTTGGGGGTTCGGCCGGGCTAATGCCTAAGTTGGGTGCCGCTCACCGACTCCGAGCGGAAGGGGTTGGGAAGAACCTCGTCTCCTTACGGTGAGGGGTGCATACCTACGCAGTGTGCACCTAGACCGTTCCACCAGCGTTCTGCGCAAATCATCCCACGGCCGCAGCTTTGCATACATAAAGGGTTACCAGTCCCGGCATCGTATGGGATGCAACTGGTAGTAGTTTCATCTACGAAGTCTGACCAGAGGTTTTTTCTGGTACCACGGGAGTCAGGAGCCCCTGGACTTGTTTCCAGCCTGACTGTTGGTGTGGCCCCTGTTGGGAGCTTCGTGGTGGCTTGGTTTAAACCCAAATCGCGGGTAGAGTCCTTGGATTCGGTGTGGAGTTGCACTTATTCGACCGGGTGCTATGACCCATAGATTAGCAGAGGTATTAAGATAGGCCTCGACCCCTTACCAAGAGGAAAGTTCATACCCATATGTATGTCTTTAAATTGGTACCTGCGTGTTGGTGTTGGCTCTGTGGAGGTCTACAACCCTCTAAGAGACTGACACTGACACAAAGGGGCGCTGGCCGCCGCATTATAGCGTGCTACTGCGGGTGTTTGCTCGCCGTGGGTGAAACCGTGAGGTAAATATTCACGTTAAGCAAATTACTCTGTCCCTATCTACTATCTAGCGAAACCACAGCCAAGGGAACGGGCTTGGAATAATTAGCGGGGAAAGAAGACCCTGTTGAGCTTGACTCTAATCTGGCAGTGTAAGGAGACATAAGAGGTGTAGAATAAGTGGGAGATGTTGGTTCGCCTTCATCGACAATGAAATACCACTACTCTTATTGTTTCCTTACTTACTTGATTAAGTGGAACGTGTATCATTTCTTATCCATTATACGGATATATTTATATATCTTATGGTATTGGGTTTTGATGCAAGCTTCTTGATCAAAGTACTAAGAGTTTGTTATATAATTGTAAACAAATCTCGATGAGATGATGGCATTTCGGTGTCATTGTCGTATTTGAAATTTGGTGTAACGCGTCGTACGTAACGCATGGAACGCGTCGTACGCAACGCATGTAACGCGTCGTATGTAATTCCTCCTCAGAATTGACAAACAGTGAGTGGCCTCACAAATTCGAAACAAGCAGTCGTCTGGCAATTGGAAAACAACGATTCGTCTAGCAATTGCAAAACAACGATTCGCTTTGAATAGTTTGTGGTAACTTTTTCAGTGACTTTTAAAGTGTGCGGTTGCGTTTTTAAAAGTTTTTTGATTGAAGTGTTTTTCGATAACTTTATCAGTGACTTTGAAGTGTGCGCGTGTGTTTTTTTGAAAGTAAATTGATTTAAGTGATTTTTGAGGCTATATTGTGTTGGAGTTCTTGCGGTTACCGTGTTGGTACCTATAGATTTGGTGAGTCAAGAAATTTTGTATCGGACTGATTTTTGGCTGTTTGTTGGACTTTTGATTTGTACCTGGACTAGTGCTTTTTGGATACTGTTGCGATGGAGGGTGGAATGCCACCGCCGCTTGATGTGGAGAAGGGGGTGTTGTCTCCTTCGAGGAAGTCGAAGAAGAAGCGGGTCCGTGATCGTCGGGCCAAGGAGAAGGGTCGGAAGGCTGATGGGACGATGACGGAGGAGACGGCGACTGATGAGATGGGTGCTGCGGATGAAGGAGGCGTGTCGTCGGACAGTGAGGTGTGCCGTATGGGGGAGGTGAAGATGAGCGGGCCGCTGGGCAGCTCGTCGGATGGCTGTGAGCGGAAGAGGCAGAAGGTGACGGATGATGGGGCTGATGCTGGTGCGGATGGCGGTGCCAATACTGGAGCCGAGGCTGGTGCCAATGCTGGTGTGGATGGTGGTGGCAATGCTGGTGCTATGGTGGATGATGCTGGGGCTGGTGCTGATGGTGGTAGTAAGGTGCGGGAGGGCCGACAGCGCCGTAAGGCGAATACGGCCGGATCTTCTGTGGCTGTGATGTCGGTGCGGAAGATGAAGGAGATGACCCAGAGGCTGATGGGCATAATGTTCGCCCAGAAGGCATCGGCGGCTGTGATGAGCGAGGTGCTGGATGTCACCGTGGGCTATGAGACGTTGTTGATTGAGGTTCTCATGGAAAATGAACGTTTGAAGGGGCGTATGGAGGTTGGTGAGGAGGTGGTAGCTGCTGGGCGACCTGCTGCTGTTGCCCCTGTTCGTGCTGTTGCTGCTCCGGCTGTTGCTGCTGTCGTTCCGCCGGTTGTCCCGAAACCGGTGGATACATGGTCCCTGGTGGTGCGGAAGCCGGGGTCAAGCGGAAAGGAGGTGGTGAAGCAAGTGGTGGAGGAGGTGGCGCCAACTCTGGGCGTGAGAGTGCATGGCATTATGCCCATGCGAGATGGTGGTGCCGTCATACGCACACCATCGGTGGCAGAGAGAACGAAGATGGCGGAGAACCCGAAGTTCGCGCAGGCGGGTCTGGAGGTGTCGATAATGGACAAGCTGGGCCCACGGGTGATTGTGCGCAACGTGAAGGCGGTAATTGGCACGGAGGAGTTTATGTCTGAACTGTTCCGGCTTAACTTCGAGGGGGTGATGGAATTCCCACAATTCCGGAAAGGGGTTCGACTGGTGTCGAAGGCTTGGGTGTGTGACCCGGTGGCGGAGATGAATGTGGTGCTGGAGTGTACGCCAAGGATTGCGGAGCGCCTGTGTCAGCATGGTGCCTACGTACAGTGGTACCGTTTCTATGTTGACCTGCAGGATGAGGTTGCGATGTGCTACAAATGCTATGGTTTTGACCATAGACGGAGTCAGTGCCGTCAGAAGGAGGCCATATGCCGGCGCTGTGGTTTGGGGGGACATTTAATGTCATCGTGCCCCAATCCTGCGAGATGCCGCAACTGTGAGCAGCGAGGGTACCAGGCGTACCATATGATGACGTCCCCCATTTGTCCAGTCAACGCGACGTTGGCTGCGAGAGCACGGGCTAGACACTAAGATGGAACTCATAATCGTGCAATACAATTGCCAGCGGTCGAGAGCGGTGATGGCTGAGCTCGGAGAGGAGATGAGGAGGGTGCGTGCCTCCTTGGCTCTGATACAGGAGCCTTATGCGTTAGACGGGATTGTGATAGGTTTGCCGGGGGGTATGCGAGTTTTCACGGACGTTGGAGTTAACTCTGCAATAGTGGTTGACGGGGATGACATCGACTGTACACTAGTGGCGGGTAGCCAGCTGGGGGTTTGTTGTTCTGTGGAAGGTAGGTTTGGGAGGATGCTGCTGGCTAGCATCTATTGTAGGTACGCGATGCCTTTAGAGCCCTATCTTAGGTATATGGATTCGGTGCTACTACTCGCGGGTAGCATTCCAGTAATCCTCGGGATGGATGCAAATGCGTCCTCTCGCATGTGGTTCTCTAAGATGCCTGGACGACGTTCGTCTGGTCATCGGAACCATATGCGAGGAGAGATGCTAACCGAGTGGATGATAACTAACGGCGTGTCGGCAATCAATGAGCCAAGTGAATTGTATACCTTTGATGGGCCTAATGGTGTCAGTGACATCGACGTGACTGCTGCGAACGGGGCGGCTATGACTGAATACGGGTTTAGGTGGAGGGTGTGTGATGACTGGGGTGTGAGTGATCACCGACCCATCGTTATTGTGGTCTCTCACCGGGGACGGACTGTGGGGACAGAAGGGTCGCGCAGGTGGCGTGATCGTGACGTGGACTGGCGTTACTATGCGGACTGTGTTAGGGAGGCGGTCCTGGGGACGCCTATTGAGGACTTTAGGGCACTGACTTTAGATGACCAGGTGAGCCGATTGGATGGATGTCTGTGCACGGTGAATGATGTGCAACTTGGTCGACGTCGCAAGACTAGATCGAGCAGAATCCGATGGTGGACCCAGGAGCTTGATGTGATGCGGAGGAATGTCCGACGACTCCGGAAAAGATTCCAGAGAGTTAGGAATTCTAATGTTGAGCTGACTCGGAAAGCTGGCTATCGTGCTGCCCTGAGGACGTACAAGGACATGCTGGTTAGGAGTAACGAAGGACAGCTTAGGAGTCTCGTACGACAATAGGGATGACCCGTGGGGGGTGGTTTATCGAGTTTGCCGAGGACGTGACAATCAGGGCGACATCGCGTATTTTAGTCTGGGTGAGGGGACGTTACGAACTTGGAGGGAAAGCGTGGATGTACTGTTGGGGGGTCTCTTTCCAAGGGGGGAGGCTGTCAAATTCTCACCTCCTCGAGAGGCGTTGGTTGATCCTCCCATCTTGGAAAGAGAGGAGATTTCGGACAGTGTCTATCGAGTGAGAAGTGGAAAATCACCAGGTATGGATGGTATTACTGGAGAGATGGTGAAAGCTATCTGGAAGGTGATTCCTGAATATCTGGAGTGTATCTATCGGAGATGCTTTGAGGATGGCGTTTTCCCGAAGACTTGGAAGTTGGCTCGTGTCGTTGTGCTGCTGTAGTCCCCCGATAAGGTTAGGAGTGATCCTCGATCTTATCGGGGCATCAGTCTTCTCTCGGTGCTTGGCAAAGTATTCGAGAGAATAATGGTGTCGCGACTGAAGTTGTGCATGGATGAGACTGCTTCTGAACATCTTCAGTTTGGATTTAAGCCAGATAAGTGTACGGAGGATGCTTTGCTGCATGTCAGCCGTTGTGTGGGTGAGTCGACATCGAAGTATGTACTTGGCATTTTCGTTGACTTCCGGGGTGCATTTGATAATCTTCTTTGGAACAGCGTGCTCGAAAGGCTTTGCCAGATTGGCAGCCGCGAGCTTAGGCTTTGGCGAAGTTATTTTGAGGATAGGAAAGCGGCACGGTTTGGAAGGAGGTGACACGTGGCTGTCCCCAGGGTTCGATCTGCGGTCCATTCATTTGGAACCCTATGATGGATCCCTTGTTACAGTCGCTTGCCGCCTCTCACAAGCTGTGTGCATACGCTGATGACCTGCTCATCTTGATCGAAGGCCAGTCTCGTGCTGAGCTGGAGAGAAAAGGTGCGGCGGCCATGCGTACTGTCGGTGAATGGAGTGCACGAGTTGGCGTCGAGGTGTAGGTGGAGAAGTCCTCGACAATGCTGCTTAAGGGCACACTGTCTGCGGGTCGTACTCCAATCATTCGTTCTGGCGAGGATAGTATCAGGTATAGGAGTGTGGTGAAATACCTGGGTATTACCATGGGTGAGAAGATGAACTTCCTTCCTCATTTGGATGCCGTCAAAGCCAAGTTGTCCGAGATTGTGGGGAAAGTCAAATGCATGCTGAGAAGAGACTGGGGTCTGAGTCGGCGTGCTGTCCGTACCATGTATGATGGACTGTTTGTTGCTTGTGCAACATATGGTGCATCATTGTGGTATGAGACAGTCATGACAGCTCATGGGCTCCGTAAGGTCTTATCGTGTCAGAGGCTAGCGATGTTGGCATGTATGCCGGTGTGTCGAACGGTTTCCACAGACGCTTTGCAGGTATTGCTAGGTGCAACCCCGCTTGATCTGGAGGTGATACGTCGTGGTATTGCATTCCGTATCAAGAGAGGACTGCCGCTTCCTGGGATAGATTGGTTTTCTGCGGATCAGTTGGTGGCTGGGGACGATAGGAGGAACAGGGAGCTCTTGGATGAGTGTCTTGTGTCTAGGTGGCGGACTAGATGGACTGAAAGTGATAGGGGGCGGGTGACGTACGCATTTATTCCTGACGCGACATTTGTTAGGGAACGCCCAGACTTTGGCTTCGGTCTGAGTCTTGGGTTTGTACTGAATGCATTTTCTCTGAATGCATTTTTGCACGAAAGGGGCCTGTCCTATAGCCCGGACTGTGGGTGTGGGAGGGGACCTGAGGACTGGAGGCATGTGTTGACGGAATGCCTGTACTACGATGTGAGGGATCTAGCTAGGATGGGAATCTTCCACTCCCAGGGGGTAGGGCCTTAGCGGACGATCGGACATTAAGGGGGTTGGGCGTTTTCGCTCGGATTGTTTTTAATAGGAGAAGACTGCGTGACTTGTAGCGGAGGTGAATCTATTGCATGAATGTCGAAGCATAACCTGTCTGGTAGGCAGTTGCTGTGATCGGCCGCGAAGTGCGGCACGGATCTATCCATCTGTACACGGTGTCTTTGCTGTTGCTCGTGCTCGTGCTGTCGCTGTTGCTGGTTTTGTTGCTGGTGCCTGTGCTGGTTGCTGTGTTGCGGTGTCGTGGCTCGCCGGCGTGTTGGCGTCGTTCACCCGTGAGGGTGTTCGTTGTTGGCGGGTTGGCGTTGTTCACCCGTGAGGGTGTTCGTTGTTATGGTCACCAGTCCAGGACTTTTTGGGGTCCAACTGGTAGTAGATTCTGCTACGAGGTCTGACCGGAGACTTTAATCTGGTACCACGGGAGCCGGTAGCCCCTGGAACTTCGGTTTCAGACCGGCTATGGTGTGGCCCTTCGGGAGCAACGTGGTGGCTGTGGTTTGGACCCAAATCGCGGGGAGAGCGAGAGCTCGATGTGGAGTTGCATTCTCAACCGGGTGCCATGACCTTTAGAATGGTAGGAGTTTTGTGTAGGCTCCGCCCTTAACCAAAGGGGATGACATGTCCAAAAGCATGAAGTCGAATTGGTACCCATACATGGCAGTTTGTCATGTGCGGGGGCGTTTGTAGACGCATTGTATCCACCCGGTGTTGAGAGCACTGTGCGGTAAGGCCATTGCGGCGGGTACGCACTCGAAACACTTGATTCCTATGTCCCGCAATTGAGCACTTGAAGTGAACGGACGTGATTTTTGCTTTGCGGAAAATTTTTGTATTCGGGTGAAAATTGTGAAAGACCTTCAGAGTGTATATATTGAATCGTGCCCTTAAGTAACACGCATAGTGCCTGTTCGTGAACAGGTAATCAATTATTTATTTGTTAGTTAATTGAAATTATTTCGATTAATTGATAAATAAATTAATTGGTTTTTGGATCTGTTGAGAAGTTATATTTGATTTAATTTGATTTGTGATATTTGGATATTGTTTTTCGATTGATTGCCTAATAGGGAATTCGTGCGTTTATTGCTCAATTAATTAAAATTGTTTAATTGATTGAGCGATAAATTAACAAATTTTTCATTAGTCGATCGATTAATAAACTGGTACCTGTTGATTTTGGCTTTGATTGGGTTTTTGATTTGGAATTTATTTGATTTGGTTGTTTTCGGTATTACAAGGCTTCCCTGCTGACTCGTCAGAGTCGTAAGTCAGGAGTATAGGAGTTGTTGCTACTTTTTAGCGGTAGTGTTTTCTGGTGACAAACAAGTGACTTTGGTTTGGTTCTTATAGTGTAGTTTGCAACGCTTTTTGTTGCTACAAACTAGCGGTCGGTTTTTGTTTACTCGACTTGTTACGGTGCTTTCTCTCTGAGTGTCGATGACCAGAAGGAGGAAAGATCCCTCTGGTGAGACGACGGGTGCAGAGGAGGAGGACGACCTGGACATGGAGAGTGAGGAGGAGAAAGCGGCGAAGAGAGTTGACGCGATGACCAGTGCAGAAAAGAGAGTTAAGAGTGGGACATCGGGTTTGAGAAGTGCTGGTGGACTAGTTGATGGCCCTAGTAGTAGTAAGGCTAGAGCAGGTCCTCCGTTGCCGCTAGTGCCCTTGTTCTCTGATGAGAGTGTTGGTGGCAGTGGTAAGGGTAGCAGTAAGGCGGCGAGTAAGAGCGCCAAGACTGCTGACGTGAGAGGCAAGGCGAATAAGCCTTTAAGAGCTCCAGCTAAGGGAGCCGCCTCTAAGGTTGCTGAGAGTGCAACTTCGGATAGTGAAGTTGCAGAGAGGGCTGCTAGGCAGTTGCGTACGCCTAGGCGCGTCACGGCTGCTGGTGGTACAGCTGAGAGCCTTATAGCGAAGACGAAAGTAATCACGGGGAGAATGTTGACCACTCTCATTGATGTCTATGCAGTGGAGGGCTCTTTAGTGAGAGAGATGATGGGACTCTCAGGAGAGTATGCGTCGCTGGTTATGGGACTGGTCTCTGAGAATGAGAGGTTGCGTGGTAGGCTAGATGTCTACTCGAGCAGAGGAATGCCTCAAATGGTGATGCCCCCAGTGAGAGCGGCTCCCGTGAGTGCTGTTCCAGCGTGAGTGGAGGTGGTTCCAGCGACGCCAGCGCCGGCTAAGCCTGGCCCAGTAGTAGAGACTTGGGCGTGCAAGGTTAAGAGCACGATAGCAACGTAGACTGCGAAACAAGTGGCAGAGAAGGTGATGAGAGAGGTAGGGCCTCATTTAGATGCGAGAGTGTTCGATGTGAGACCATTGCGAAGAGGAGATGTGGTTATCCGCGCTCCGTCTCATGCTGAGCGGGACAAGATCGTGAGTTGTTGTCCAGGGTGTTCACACACAACTCTCCCCTGATGAGTTCATGGAGGAGTTGTATGTGAAGAACCTTAAGGAGAGGCTCTCCAGAGAAGAGTTTGATAAGGCAGTTAAGATTGTGAGTAAGCCATGGACTGTTTCACCAAATGGTCAGGTTACAGTTGTGTTGGAAGGCAGTGAGGCAGTGATGGAGCATATATTGCACCAGGGTAGATGTTATGTGAAGTGGTTTAGCTTCCGTGTCCGTCCGTTTGAATTGGTACAGTCGTGTAGGAGATGTTTGGGCTTTGACCACTTGGTCAAAGATTGCAGAATGGCCCAAGATGTATGTTACCAGTGTGGGCAACCTGGTCACATAGCTAGGGAATGTGTTTACCCAATTAACTGTAGAAATTGTGCGTTCAAGGGAAAGCCTTCTGGACATCGTATGCTGTCCCAAGCTTGCCCAGTGTATGTGTCGTTGGTCGCCCGTGCAAATGCTAGGCACTAATGTCTGTCCGTTTTATCCAATTGAATTGTCAGAGGAGCAGGTCGTCTATGTACGATCTGGGCCAGTGTGTATGTGAATTAGATTGTTGTGTTGCACTCATACAGGAGCCGTATGTGGCCCAGAATGAGGTGAGGGGTCTCCCCCTGGTTTTATTGTGATTTGCGTTTAAATGCTGCCATAGTTGTTAGGAACAACAATGTTGATGTGGTTGTTGTCGATCAATCTGACCATGGTGTATGTGTGAGGCTCGAGGGTAGTTTTGGTGTACTGTTTGTTGTGAGCGTTTATTGTAAATTTGAGGAGCTTCTTGATCCATATTTGGCCTATCTAGAGAGAATTGTTGAGGGTGAGCCGCTCTTGGTAGGTATGGATGCCAATGCTGCCTCCCCGATGTGGTACAGCAAGATGTCCAGGCATGCGTCTGGTTATCTTAGCTCCCACAGAGGTGAACAGCTTAGTGAATGGCTCTTTAATAGGAGCCTTCACGTGGCAAATTTACCGACCATTGAGTGCACCTTCCAAGGTCCAAATGGAGCTAGCGACATTGACGTCACCTTGGTGAACGATGTAGCGCTAAGAAGATATGGTTTCGAGTGGAGCGTTAGGCCTGAACTTGGAATTAGTGACCACAATCTCATTGTCATTGACGCTGAGACTGTTGAGGGACGAAGAGCGCAACCAACGCTGCATAAGCGATGGTCCACGAGGAATGTTGATTGGGCCTCTTATGAGGAGGAGATTCGTGAGGCGTTTCGTCCGTATCCCTTGACGCGTTTCGCAGCCTTGACAGTTGATGATAGGATTGGTCTTCTTAATCAGTTAGTTACTGACGTCAACGATAGGATGTTTCAAATAAGCCGTTCCCCTCCTCTCCGTGAGTTGAGATGGTGGACCAGGGACCTCCATGATAAGAGAGTCGTTCTGAGACGTTTACGTAGGCGCCTGCAAAGGTCGCGACGTAGACAGCTGCCTGATAGAGAGGAGCTTGAGATCTCGTACAGAAGATGCTCTAGAGAGTATAAGTTGATGTTGAGAGAGACCAAGGAACGCCATTGGAGGGAGTTTGTCACCGAGAATAACGCTGATCCCTGGGGTCAAGTTTACACGATTTGTCGTACGAAGAGAAACGTAGCCGATTTGACAGCTCTGAGGGTGGGCGGTGAAACGCGTACCACTTGGACAGGCTGTGCAACAGCTCTGATGGAGTCTTTTTTCCCGAGGGCAGGTGAGGAGCTTTTTATGCCGTTTGAGCGTGCTCCTAGTCCCCCGGCTTTTGAGCGGGGTGAGTTGGACCTGTCCATGGCAAGGATTCGGTCAAGAAGTCTCCTGGTATGGATGGAATAACTGGGGAGATGTGGAAGCACATCTACCGAGTAATCCCTGAAGTGCTGGAAGACTTGTTTGCTGAGTGTTTTCGCCAGGGATATTTTCCCTCAGTTTGGAAGGCAGCTAGAGTAGTGGTCTTATTGAAGTCCCCAGATAAGGTCAGGAGTGATCCTCGATCGTATCGGGGCATTAGCCTCCTTCCAGTTCTTGGAAAAGTTCTGGAGAGAGTGCTAGTGTTCAGACTTCAAGAGAGGCTGCTTGATAGAATGTGCCGCTACCAGTTTGGTTTTAGAGAAGGTAGCTCAACTGAGGATGCGTGGCTCCATGTTAGAGGCAAAGTTGATACTTCTGAATGCAAGTATGTGTTGGGCATTTTCGTTGATTTTCGTGGGGCGTTTGACCATTTAGGGTGGCCCAGTATTGTGGAGCGTCTGAGAGAGATAGGTTGTCAGGAATTATCTTTGTGGGAAAGTTACTTTAGTGATCGTTCTGCCACTGTTATGAATGGTACGAACTCAGTCACGGTCCAGGTCGAAAGAGGGTGTCCACAAGGTTCCATTGGAGGTCCAATCCTTTGGAATCTGATGATGGACCCGTTGCTGTATCAGCTAGATGAATCTTGTAATTTTTGTGCATTTGCCGATGACATGCTCTTGCTGATTGAGGCCAATTCCAGATTGCAGCTAGAGAGAGAGGGCTCCGCAATGATGAGAATTGTTGAGAGTTGGAGTGGGAGTGTGGGCGTCAGTATAAATTTCGACAAGACAGTGATGATGATGCTTAAAGGCACCTTGTCTTCCAGCAGGCACCTGATAGTTAGGATTGAAGATCGAGCTCTGTCGTATGCCCGCAAGGTGAAATATTTGGGCATTGTAGTGGGCGAGCGGATGAATTTCTTGCCGCACATAGATTATGTGCGAGACAAGTTAGTCTCTGTTGTCGACCAGGTCCGCAGAGTTACTCGATGTGATTGGGGTCTGAGTAGGAAGGCAATTCGTCAGTTGTACAAGGGCCTATTTTTGTCCTGCGTCGCCTACGGTTCGTCCGTGTGGTGTGATGTTGTCAGGGGAGCATTTGGTAAGCGTAAGATCTTTTCCTGTCAGAGAGTGGCTATACTGGCGTGCATTAGAGTGTGCCGCACCGTGTCAACTGATGCGTTGCAGGTCCTAATGGGGGCGACTCCATTGGATCTTGAAGTTTTGAGGAGAGGTTTAGCCTTTCGGGCAAGTAGAGGTGTTGCTTTACCCAGTGATGAGTGGGTGGTCCCGGGTATGGAACTCATGCCTAGGACGGAGTTGTTGTCACATTTGTTGCGATGTACGTTACTGAAATGGATTCTTCTACTTGTGGAAGAGTTACTTACCGTTTTCTGCCAGATGTGACGTTTGCAGAATCGTTCAGTTTCTTTGACTTCAGTATGAAATTAGGGTTCCTACTCACGGGACACGGTTCCTTGAATGATTTTCTGTTTAGGCGTGCATTAAGTCCCACATCATTTTGTTGTTGTGGAGCTCCATGTGAGGATGTTGAGCATGTACTTTGCGACTGCCAGTTGTACAGTGCTTTCAGGAATCTCCCAGGTATGGGTGTTCTGTTTGATGGCCTTGAGTGGCGTTTTGAGGGCCTAGTTTCATCTCCTGAAACTCTGGCTTGTGCTGAAGATTTTGCTCACCGAGTGTTCGCAGTTCGACGAACACTTATGAACAGGTGATTGATGTGATGTCTTTGGGTGACCAGTCCCGGTGCTGCGTAGAGCCAAAACTGGGAGTAGCTTCGGCTACGGGACCTGACCAGAGGTTTCTTGTACCACGGGCACATGGATGTGAGTCTAAGCTTATATTGGGTGCCGTTCACCGACTCCGAACGGAAGAGGTCGGGATGGACCTCGTCTGAGGGATGCATATCTGCGCTGTCTGCATCTGACCGTCCCAACTGCGTGATTACGCTAACCATCCCACGGCCGCAGCTTAAAACTTATATAGACGGTGACCAGTCCAGCATCGTATGGGGTGCAACTGGTAGTAGATTTATTCTACGAAGCCTGACCAGAGGCTTTATTCTGGTACCACGGGAGTCAGGAGCCCCTGGAACTTGTTTTCCAGCCTGACTGTTGGTGTGGCCCCTGTTGGGAGCTTCGTGGTGGCTGTGGTTTAAACCCAAATCGCGGGGAGAGTTTTTATACTCGGTGTGGAGTTGCATTTTATCAACCGGGTGCTATGACCCTTAGAATAGCAGAGGTATTAGATAGGCCTCGACCCCTTACCAAGAGGGAAGCGTATACCCATATGTATACCTTCAAATTGGTACCTGCGTATTAGTAATGGTACCCCTGTGGAGGATTACCACCCTCTAAGGGCCTATTGTTTATAATACAAAGGGGCGCTGGCCGTCGCATTGTAACGTACCCTTGTTGCGCTTGCGCACGTGAGTAAAGCTTTGTAGCAAGACTTACGTAAAACAAATACTTATGTCCCTATCTACTATCTAGCGAAACCACAGCCAAGGGAACGGGCTTGGAATAATTAGCGGGGAAAGAAGACCCTGTTGAGCTTGACTCTAATCTGGCAGTGTAAGGAGACATAAGAGGTGTAGAATAAGTGGGAGATGTTGGTTCGCCTTCATCGACAATGAAATACCACTACTCTTATTGTTTCCTTACTTACTTGATTAAGTGGAACGTGTATCATTTCTTAGCCATAATACGGATATATTTATATATCTTATGGTATTGGGTTTTGATGCAAGCTTCTTGATCAAAGTACTAAGATTTTGTTATATAATTGTAAACAAATCTCGATGAGATGATGGCATTTCGGTGTCATTGTCGTATTTGAAATTTGGTGTAACGCGTCGTACGTAACGCATGGAACGCGTCGTACGCAACGCATGTAACGCGTCGTATGTAATTCCTCCTCAGAATTGACAAACAGTGAGTGGCCTCACAAATTCGAAACAAGCAGTCGTCTGGCAATTGGAAAACAATTGATGAAGGAGGCGTGTCGTCGGACAGTGAGGTGTGCCGAATGGCGGAGGTGAAGATGAGCGGGCCGTTGGGCAGCTCGTCGGATGGCTGTGAGCGGAAGAGGCAGAAGGTGACGGATGATGGGGCTGATGCTGGTGCGGATGGTGGTGCCAATACTGGAGCCGAGGCTGGTGCCAATGCTGGTGTGGATGGTGGTGGCAATGCTGGTGCTATGATGGATGATGCTGGGGCTGATGGTGGTAGTAAGGTGCGGGAGGGCCGACAGCGCCGTAAGGCGAATACGGCCGGATCTTCTGTGGCTGTGATGTCGGTGCGGAAGATGAAGGAGATGACCCAGAGGCTGATGGGCATAATGTTCGCCCAGAATGCATCGGCGGCTGTGATGAGCGAGGTGCTGGATGTCACCGTGGGCTATAAGACGTTGTTGATTGAGGTTCTCATGGAAAATGAACGTTTGAAGGGGCGTATGGAGGTTGGTGAGGAGGTGGTAGCTGCTGGGCGACCTGCTGCTGTTGCCCCTGTTCGTGCTGTTGCTGCTCCGGCTGTTGCTGCTGTCGTTCCGCCGGTTGTCCCGAAACCGGTGGAGACATGGTCCCTGGTGGTGCGGAAGCCGGGGTCAAGCGGAAAGGAGGTGGTGAAGCAAGTGGTGGAGGAGGTGGCGCCAACTCTGGGCGTGAGAGTGCATGGCATTATGCACATGCGAGATGGTGGTGCCGTCATACGCACACCATCGGTGGCAGAGAGAACGAAGATGGCGGAGAACCCGAAGTTCGCGCAGGCGGGTCTGGAGGTGTCGATAATGGACAAGCTGGGCCCACGGGTGATTGTGCGCAACGTGAAGGCGGTAATTGGCACGGAGGAGTTTATGTCTGAACTGTTCCGACTTAACTTCGAGGGGGTGACGGAATTCCCACAATTCCGGAAAGGGGTTCGACTGGTGTCGAAGGCTTGGGTGTGTGACCCGGTGGCGGAGATGAATGTGGTGCTGGAGTGTACGCCAAGGATTGCGGAGCGCCTGTGTCAGCATGGTGCCTACGTACAGTGGTACCGTTTCTATGTTGACCTGCAGGATGAGGTTGCGATGTGCCACAAATGCTATGGTTTTGACCATAGACGGAGTCAGTGCCGTCAGAAGGAGGCCATATGCCGGCGCTGTGGTTTGGGGGACATTTAATGCCCTCGTGCCCCAACCCTGCGAGATGCCGCAACTGTGATCAGCGAGGGTACCAGGCGGACCATATGATGACGTCCCCAATTTGTCCAGTATACGCGACGTTGGCTGCGAGAGCACGGGCTAGACACTAAGATGGAACTCATAATCGTGCAATACAATTGCCAGCGGTCGAGAGCGGTGATGGCTGAGCTCGGAGAGGAGATGTGGAGGGTGCGTGCCTCCTTGGCTCTGATACAGGAGCCTTATGCGTTAGACGGGATTGTGATAGGTTTGCCGGGGGGTATGCGAGTTTTCACGGACGTTGGAGTTAACTCTGCAATATTGGTTGACGGGGATGACATCGACTGTACACTAGTGGCGGGTAGCCAGCTGGGGGTTTGTTGTTCTGTGGAAGGTAGGTTTGGGAGGATGCTGCTGGCTAGCATCTATTGTAGGTACGCGATGCCTTTAGAGTAACGAAGGACAGCTTAGGAGTCTCGTACGCGACAATAGGGATGACCCGTGGGGGGTGGTTTATCGAGTTGCCGAGGACGTGACTATCCGGGCGACATCGCGTATTTTAGTCTGGGTGAGGGGACGTTACGAACTTGGAGGGAAAGCGTGGATGTACTGTTGGGGGGTCTCTTTCCAAGGGGGGAGGCTGTCAAATTCTCACCTCCTCGAGAGGCGTTGGTTGATCCTCCCATCTTGGAAAGAGAGGAGATTTCGGACAGTGTCTATCGAGTGAGAAGTGGAAAATCACCAGGTATGGATGGTATTACTGGAGAGATGGTGAAAGCTATCTGGAAGGTGATTCCTGAATATCTGGAGTGTATCTATCGGAGATGCTTAGAGGATGGCGTTTTCCCGAAGACTTGGAAGTTGGCTCGTGTCGTTGTGCTGCTGAAGTCCCCCGATAAGGTTAAGAGTGATCCTCGATCTTATCGGGGCATCAGTCTTCTCTCGGTGCTTGGCAAAGTATTCGAGAGAATAATGGTGTCGCGACTGAAGTTGTGCATGGATGAGACTGCTTCTGAACATCTTCAGTTTGGATTTAAGCCAGATAAGTGTACGGAGGATGCTTTGCTGCATGTCAGCCGTTGTGTGGGTGAGTCGACATCGAAGTATGTACTTGGCATTTTCGTTGACTTCCGGGGTGCATTTGATAATCTTCTTTGGAACAGCGTGCTCGAAAGGCTTTGCAAGATTGGCTGCCGCGAGGTTAGGCTTTGGCGAAGTTATTTTGAGGATAGGAAAGTTTGGGTGCCAGCGGCACGGTTTGGAAGGAGGTGACACGTGGCTGTCCCCAGGGTTCGATCTGCGGTCCATTCATTTGGAACCCTATGATGGATCCCTTGTTACAGTCGCTTGCCGCCTCTCACAAGCTGTGTGCATACGCTGATGACCTGCTCATCTTGATCGAAGGCCAGTCTCGTGCTGAGCTGGAGAGAAAAGGTGCGGCGGCCATGCGTACTGTCGGTGAATGGAGTGCACGAGTTGGCGTCGAGGTGTCGGTGGAGAAGTCCTCGACAATGCTGCTTAAGGGCACACTGTCTGCGGGTCGTACTCCAATCATTCGTTCTGGCGAGGATAGTATCAGGTATAGGAGTGTGGTGAAATACCTGGGTATTACCATGGGTGAGAAGATGAACTTCCTTCCTCATTTGGATGCCGTCAAAGCCAAGTTGTCCGAGATTGTGGGGAAAGTCAAATGCATGCTGAGAAGAGACTGGGGTCTGAGTCGGCGTGCTGTCCGTACCATGTATGATGGACTGTTTATTGCTTGTGCAACATATGGTGCATCATTGTGGTATGAGACAGTCATGACAGCTCATGGGCTCCGTAAGGTCTTATCGTGTCAGAGGCTAGCGATGTTGGCATGTATGCCGGTGTGTCGAACGGTTTCCACAGACGCTTTGCAGGTATTGCTAGGTGCAACCCCGCTTGATCTGGAGGTGATACGTCGTGGTATTGCATTCCGTATCAAGAGAGGACTGCCGCTTCCTGGGATAGATTGGTTTTCTGCGGATCAGTTGGTGGCTGGGGACGATAGGAGGAACAGGGAGCTCTTGGATGAGTGTCTTGTGTCTTGGTGGCGGACTAGATGGACTGAAAGTGATAGGGGGCGGGTGACGTACGCATTTATTCCTGACGCGACATTTGTTAGGGAACGCCCGGACTTTGGCTTCGGTCTGAGTCTTGGGTTTGTACTGACTGGGCATGGTTCTCTGAATGCATTTTTGCACGAAAGGGGCCTGTCCGATAGCCCGGACTGTGGGTGTGGGAGGGGACCTGAGGACTGGAGGCATGTGTTGACGGAATGCCTGTACTACGATGATGTTAGGGATCTAGCTAGGATGGGAATCTTCCACTCCCAGGGGGTAGGGCCTTAGCGGACGATCGGACATTAAGGGGGTTGGGCGTTTTCGCTCGGATTGTTTTTAATAGGAGAAGACTGCGTGACTTGTAGCGGAGGTGAATCTATTGCATGAATGTCGAAGCATAACCTGTCTGGTAGGCTGTTGCTGTGATCGGCCGCGAAGTGCGGCACGGATCTATCCATCTGTACACGGTGTCTTTGCTGTTGCTCGTGCTGTCGCTGTCGCTGTTGCTGGTTTTGTTGCTGGTGCCTGTGCTGGTTGCTGTGTTGCGGTGTAAGAGGTGTAGAATAAGTGGGAGATGTTGGTTCACCTTCATCGACAATGAAATACCACTACTCTTATTGTTTCCTTACTTACTTGATTAAGTGGAACGTGTATCATTTCTTAGCCATTATACGGATATATTTATATATCTTATGGTATTGGGTTTTGATGCAAGCTTCTTGATCAAAGTACTAAGAGTTTGTTATATAATTGTAAACAATTCTCGATGAGATGATGGCATTTCGGTGTCATTGTCGTATTTGAAATTTGGTATAACTCCTAATACTCAGGTATAATCCAATTCAAGGGCATTGCCAGGTAGGGAGTTTGACTGGGGCGGTACATCTCTCAAATAATAACGGAGGTGTCCCAAGGCCAGCTCAGTGCGGACAGAAACCACACATAGAGCAAAAGGGCAAATGCTGACTTGATCTCGGTGTTCAGTACACACAGGGACAGCAAAAGCTCGACCTATCGATCCTTTTGGTTTAAGGAGTTTTTAACAAGAGGTGTCAGAAAAGTTACCACAGGGATAACTGGCTTGTGGCGGCCAAGCGTTCATAGCGACGTCGCTTTTTTATCCTTCGATGTCGGCTCTTCCTATCATTGTGAAGCAAAATTGTTGCGGCAATATGTTGTTGCGACAGCATTCCTGCGTAGTACGAGAGGAACCGCAGGTACGGACCTATGGCACAATACTTGTTCGAGCGAACAGTGGTATGACGCTACGTCCGTTGGATTATGCCTGAACGCCTCTAAGGTCGTATCCGAGCTGGACTGCAATGATAAAAATGGGGCAATTGCATTGTATGGCTTTTAAACCATTTAAAGTTTATTTCTGATAAACGACAATGGATGTGATGCCAATGTTATTTGTAACATAGCAAATGTGGGAGGATATTATCACCTGCATGTCGCGCTAGTTGCTTATAAAAACATTATTTAATACAATGACAATGCCTAGAATCAATTGTATATGTTGCACATGCAAATGTGTGGACAAAACCCCCCAAATATACTTTATGTGTACGCGGGGGGAACAAATCCACGTAAATCACATTAGTATTTCTGATTGACCACACACTATGTGTGTGCTTTCAGAAAAAACGTGTGTTGTGGGCCGCAGAAAACATGTGACAAACTGGTTTTCTGCTCTTAATACTTGTTTTCAAAATGTTCAGTCTTCGTATTAGAGACTTACAATGTTTCCAAATAGTTCATCTTTCTACCTCATATAAATTGCAAAAATAACCTGGAAAAATTCTTAAAAAAAAGTTTAAAATTTCTTCAATTATTGACTTAGAATTTCTTTCTTCAATATTTCTTCAAAAAATACTTAGAAAATTCTTCAAAAAAATAACTTAGAAAATTTCTTCAAAAAATTAACTTAGAAAATTTCTTCAAAAAATTAACTTAGAAAAATTCTTCAAAAAATAACTTAAATTATTGACTTAGAAAATTTCTTCAAAAAAAAACTTAGAAAAATTCTTCAAAAAACACTTCAAAAAAACTTAGAAAAATTCTTCAAAAAATAACTTAGAAAAAAACTTAGAAATTTGTTATCTCCCCCTCCCATTTGTCAGGCCACCCACTCCCATCCTCCTTTTTTCGATCTCCCACCCACCCCCTTTTCGGCCCTTTCTCTCTCACCACCCACTTTTCTCTCTCCATATTTTGCTAAATTAGTCTTCAAGCTCTTGTTTCACATGATTTTTCTCTCTTTTCCTCTCTTTTTATCAATTTCTGTCTCTATTGTTCTCTAATTTTTTCAATGATTCCCCCACTTTCTCTCATTTTTAGTCTCCTTCGGGGCCAAAATGAGAGTTAAAGAGAGGCTTAAAGATGCTTCTTCTATCAGTGAGAGTCCAAGATATCAGTGTGATAGGTCTGCAAGTAGTCGCTGTCTGTGGAACTCATCACTGCAGCGATTCTTGTTGAAACAAACAGACGTGAAAGTGTTATCGGCGATTTTAAAGCGAGTGAAAAGTGTGATTTGAAAGTGATAGAAAGAGATAGTGAAGTGTTAGAAAGTGAAAGAGGTTTGTTTTGAATTGAGACTGCCGGTGTTTGGAGTCTCAAGGTCAAGGTGCTTTTGGTGTCTCAGAATCTCCGGGGAGATTTGAGGTTAGGTGACGGACAGAATTGTGAATTGATTAGTGATTTTTGGATTTTGGTTTTTGGATTAGATAGTTTTGATTGTGATTGATAGGTTGTCGACTTTGGTTTGTTTTAGGATTTTGAATAGGATTTCGGTTAGCTGTTTTGGGATAGAGTGTAGGTGTCGCTGGTGATGCCGGTAGATATGCCGGCCCCAAAAGGAGCAGGAGGAGGTAGGCGTAAGTCTAAGAGACTGTCGCTGTCGCTGACAAAGGAGAAGATGAAAATGAAGGCGGAGACGGACGAGGAGGGACAGATGAGCGTGGATGAGTCAGTGGCGACGACTGACAGTGAGGTGACGCGGATGTCGGTGGTGGTGGTAGACGTGTTCGCCACACCGAGAGTGAGGGCTCGGATGAAGGAGGAGAGCGGAAGAAGTCGAAGGTGGGTGGAGAGCTGCCGTCGACATCGGCTGCTGCTGCTGCTGTGGGTGTAGCTGTGGGTGCTGCTGGAGTGAATGCTGATGCGCTGAGGGCGAGAGTGCTGGTGCTGCCGGCGCCAGTGCTGCTGGAGTGGGTGAAAAGAAGAAGGTGGCGACTCTCGAGAGTCGTCCACGTAACCGCGGAGGAGATGGAGTTGCTGTGCCGACTGGGGACTCGGTGCGGAGGATGAAGGAACTGACGCAGTCCCTGATGGAGGTGGCGTTCGCTGAGAACGTATCGACGTCAGGGGTGCGTCAGATTCTGGCGTGCACCGCGAAATACGAGGTGATGATGCCCGATTTGCTGCTGGAGGTCGAGCATTGGAGGGCTGGAGGTGGTGGTGTTGGTGCTGCTGTGGCTGGCCATGGACGGCCTGTGGTTGCCAGGAGTGCTGTTGTTGCTGCTGCTGCTGTGCCGGTAATTTCCGCTCAACCAGTGGCGGTGCCGAAGCCAGTGGATACATGGTCTGCTGTCATCAGGAAGGAGGGCGCGACAGGTGCGGAGGTGGTGAAGGAGGTGGTGGAGAAGGTGGCGCCGACGATGAACGTCCGCGTTCACACCCTCCGCCCAATGAAGGATGGCGGTGCAATTCTTCGCACCCCGTCGGTGGCAGAGAGGCAGCGAGTAATGGAGAATGCCAAGTTCGCCGAGGCAGGCATGGTGGTTGTGGCCAATGACAAGCTTGGCCCCAGATTGATTGTGCGTGATGTCAGCAAGGCGATCAGCCCGGAGAAATTTATGGAGGAGTTGTACCGGCAGAATTTCGGGCCGGACATGGAGTTCGGCGTGTTTGAAAAGAGCCTCCGCCTCGCCTCGAAGGCATGGCAGCTGAGTCCAACCGGTGACACGGACGTAACACTGGAGTGTACACCTCGTGTTGCGGATAAGTTGCTGGAGGCTGGTGGTGCCTACATTTTGTGGCACCGATTTGTGGTTCGGTTGAAGGAGGAGGTACCAGCGTGTCACCGGTGCTATGGCTTTGACCATATGATCCGGGACTGCAGACAGACGCAGAGTGTTTGCCGGAGATGTGGACGGATGGGACATACGGTCCATCAATGCCCGAACGAGGCGAGATGTCGGAATTGCGAGCTCCGCGGGTACGCAGCCGACCATAGTATGTTGTCGCTGCTGTGTCCCGTGTACGCAGGGCTGATTGCGAGGGCGAGACATTGAGATGATGGAGGAAATCAAGATAGTGCAGTACAACTGCCAGCGATCGCAGGCGGTGATGGCTGAGCTCGGGCAGGAGATGAGGAGAGTAGGTGTCTCCTTGGCTCTGCTACAGGAGCCGTATGCTATAGATGGTAGTGTAGTTGGTTTACCGGGGGGTATGCGAGTGTTTACGGACGAGGGTGCACACTCGGCAATAGTTGTGGACAGTGGGGACATTGACTGTACGGTAGTGGCGGGGGTTAGCCAATACGGGGTTTGTGTTTCGGTGGAAGGTAGCTTTGGGAGGATGCTTTTGGCTAGCATCTATTGTAGGTTTGGTGCTCCATTGGAGCCATATCTTAGGTATATGGATACCGTGCTACTACTAGCGAGTAGCATTCCGGTTATCCTCGGTTTGGATGCAAATGCATCCTCTCGTATGTGGTTCTCAAAGATGAGCCGGCATTCTGCTGGTCATCAGAACCACCTACGAGGAGAGATGCTCACCGAGTGGATGGTGACGCGTGGCGTTGGTGTGCTGAATGAGCCCAGCGATCTATATACCTTCGATGGGCCCAATGGGAGAAGTGACATTGACGTGACAGCTGCGAATGGGGTGGCAATGACTGCGTACAGTTATAGGTGGAGGGTGTGTGACAGATGGGGCGTGAGTGATCACCGACCCATCGAAATTGTGGTCTCTCACAAGGGACGGACTAGGGTGACAGAACGGTCTCGCAGGTGGCGGGATCGGGACGTGAACTGGCGACATAATGCGGATTGGGTTAGGGAGGCGGTCTTGGAGCAGACGCCAATAGATGAGTTTAGGCGACTGACGATAGATGACCAGGTCGGTCGATTGGATGAATGTCTGTGCGCGGTGAATGATGCGCAACTTGGTCGTTGTCGCGCGACTCGACCTAGCAGAATCAGATGGTGGACCGAGGAACTTGAGACGATGCGGCGGAATGTCCGACGCCTGAGGAAGAGATTCCAGAGGGTCAGGCATTCTAATGTTGAGTTGATGGGGATGCGGAAAGCTGAATATCGTGCTGGCCTTCGTACGTACAAGGACATGCTGATTAGGAGTGAAGAGGGCCATTTGAGGAGTATTGTACAGGACAATAGGGATGACCCATGGGGGTTGGCGTATAGAATATGTCGAGGGCGTGACAAACAGGGCGACATCGCGGGTTTTAGTCGGGCCGAGGGGACGTTACGTTCTTGGAGGGAAAGTGTGGATGAACTGTTGGGGGTTCTCTTTCCTGGGGCGGAGCCAGTTAGCTATTGTCCTCCTCGTGAGGCTTTAACTGACCCTCCAATCCTCGAAAGATACGAGATTTCGGACAGCGTCTATCGGGTGAAAAGTAGGAAATCACCAGGTATCGATGGTATTACTGGAGAGACGCATCGATGAGAGCACTCTCTCTGAGCGACTGCAGTTTGGATTTAAGTCTAACCGGTCTACCGAGAATGCTTTGATGCATGTAAGGCGTAGCGTTAGCGAGTCGATAGCCAAGTATGTACTGGGTATATTTGTTGATTTCCGAGGTGCATTCGATAATCTCCTTTGGAACAGCGTGCTCCAGCGATTGGTCCAGATTGGATGCTGTGAGCTTAGGCTTTGGCAGAGCTATTTTGAGGATAGGAAAGTTTGTGTGGTGGGTGCCAGCGGCACAGTTTGGAAGGAGGTGACTCGTGGCTGTCCCCAGGGTTCTATCTGTGGTCCATTTATGTGGAACCTCATGATGGATCCCTTGGTACAGTCACTTGCCGGCTCTTACAAGCTGTGTGCATACGCCGATGACCTGCTCATCTTGATCGAAGGCCAGTCTCGTGCTGAGCTGGAGAGAAAAGGTGGAGTGGCCATGCGTATTGTCGGTGAATGGAGTGCACGTGTTGGCGTCGAGGTGTCGGTGGAGAAGTCCTCGACAATGCTGCTCAAGGGCAGCCTGTCTGCGGGGCGTCCTCCACTCATTCGTTCTGGCGAGGCCAGTATCCGGTATCGGAGTGAGGTGAAATACCTGGGTATTACCATGGGAGAGAGGATGAACTTCCTTCCTCATTTGAATGCTGTCAGGGCCAAGTTGACCGAGATTGTGGGGAAAGTTAAGTGTATGCTCAGAAAAGACTGGGGCCTAAGTAGGCGTGCTGTCCGCACCATATATCATGGACTATTTGTTACCTGTGTAACTTATGGTTCTGCTATATGGTGTGAGACACTACTGACTGCTCATGGTATACGCAAAGTCTTATCCTGCCAGAGGGTAGCGATGTTGGCTTGTATGCCTGTATGTCGTACGGTGTCCACAGACGCGTTGCAAGTGTTGCTGGGTGCACTCCCCCTTGATCTGGAGGTGTTGCGTTGCGGCATCATCTTCCGGATAAAGCGGGGCCAGTCACTTCCAAGTTTAGATTGGTTTCCTGCGGATCAGCTGATAGAAGGGGATGTTAGGAGGAACAAGGAACTCTTGGATGAGTGCCTTGTGTCTAGGTGGCGGACAAGATGGACCGAAAGTGATAGGGGTCGGGCGACGTACGCTTTTATTCGTGACGCGACGTTTGTTAGGGAGCGGCCAGACTTTGGCTTCGGTCTAAGTCTCGGCTTTTTACTGACCGGACACGGCTCTCTCAATGCATTTTTGCATGCCAGAGGCCTGTCCAACAGCCCGGACTGTGGTTGTGGGAGGGGACCCGAAGATTGGCGGCATATACTGACGGAATGCTCGCACTACGATGATGTTAGGGATTTAGCTAGCATGGGAATCTTCCACTCCCAGGGGGTGTGGGATTTCAGTAGGGTTGTAGAGGACGATCGTACATTAAGGGCGATGGGCGTTTTTGCACGTATTGTTTTCAATAGGAGACGACTGAGAGACGTGTAGCGGAGGTTAATCAATTACACTACTGTCGGCATAGCCTGCCCAGTCAGTTGTTGTTTTCCTGCGGTCGAGATGCGCGGCACAGATTCCTCCATCTGCGCCCTCGATGCTGGATGCTGATGTTGCTGTCGTCGTTGCTGTTTGCTGCTGTCTGCCGATTGTTTCGCGTTGTCGCATGGTAACTATGGTATGTTGGTATGTTTTTTGTGTGTGGTCGTTCACCCGTGAGGGTGTTCGTGTTTTATGTGTTTTGTGGGTCACTGATGACTCAGTGGCTGTGTGATTGTCAGGAGCGGCGTCACCTTAGTGACCAATGAGCCATCCGTGAGGGTGGCTGTGTTAATTGTTGTGTACACGTGTGTTGTCTGATTGTTGTTTGAGTGTTGTTTTAACAACCTTCGCAGAACAGGCCACCAGTCCCGGACCTTTTTTGGAGGACCAACTGGTAGTAGCTTCGGCTACGAAGTCCGACCGGAGACTATAATCTGGTACCACGGGAGCCAGGAGCCCCTGGAACTTCGGTTCCAGCCTGGCTGTTGGTGTGGCCCCTTGGGGAGCATTTCGTGGTGGCTGTGGTTTAGACCCAAATCGCGGGGAGAGCGCAAGCTCGGTGTGGAGTTGCATTTTCAACCGGGTGCCATGACCCATAGAATGGTAGGAGTTTTAGGTAGGCTCCGCCCTTAACCAAAGGGGACGACATGCCAAAAACATGAAGTCGAATTGGTACTCGCACACCTCGGTGTGTGGGGGCGCTGGTCGACGCATTGTATTCACCCGGTGTTGAGAGCACAGTGCGGTAAGGCCATTGCGGCGGGTACGCACTTGAAACTCGATTCCCATCTGTCCCACTTCGCAGTGAACTCTTGAAGTGAACGGACGTTGAATACGGTTGTGAATTTACATAGTTCAAATTGAGAGTAAAAGATATTGAATACGCCTTAAGGTGCATGTGCAAGTGCCCTTTCGGAAATTCCGATTTATAATTTGACTGAAAGTGAGTGATACAGTGTTATCTGGTTAATCTAATTGTGTGGAATTAATTAATTATACACCAATTAATTTAAATTAATTGGTGTTAATTGATTAAAGGCATTGGCATCGATATTGGACATTGATTTGGATACGGAATTTGTTGTTGATTAAAAGAAATTGAATTGATTGATTGTTGTGGACCGGTAAGAACTTGGACATTGCATTTTGATTACGTCGGAATATTGGGCCGATTAATTAAATTATTAATTAATTGGCAAATTGATTGCCCGATAAATCAGTGATATCATTTATATCCATCGATTCAGGTGGTATAAGTTATATGAAAATAAGATATAAAGTTTATTAAGTTGAGATTGACGATAAATTGCTAGCTTAAGGCTCATTAGAGTCGTTGCAAGTTTTTGTTGCTGCAATATAGCGGTTCGTTGTTTTGTTGAAAAGTGAAACTTTGTTTCTGGTGTCTTATAGTGCGCCTTCCAATACACTTTGTTGCTACAAAGTAGCGGGCCCTTTTTCTTTTGCGGAAATTTTGTGCTAAGTGTGTGAGATAGGTGGTTAGATGAGCACACGTAGGAAGAGAGGTGAGGCGTTAGTAGACGAGGTTATGGAGGGCGAAGAGGATAACGACGTAGATAGCGGGAATGCTCCCAAGAGAGTTGATGATACAGAGAGTCCGGCGAAAGCGCAGAGCGCATCGGGTAGTAGACAAAATGTTGGCTCCCTACCTAAGGTGCCTCTCTTCTCTGAAGGGAGCGAGAGCGGAGGAAGTAAGTCTGCCGCGAGCGGACGGAGAAATAGAGGCAAACAGGCTAAGGCTCCGGCCAAGGCGCCCGCTAATGAGAGGCCGATAGAGGTGATAACCTCGGATAGTGAAGTGAATGAGGTTAGAACTCAGAGACCATCGCGTGTGTCGAGACGCTCGGGAGCGACCAACCCAAGAGCGGAGAGTTTAATTGGAAAAATGAAAATGGTTACTGGAAGAGTCATGTCCACTCTCATCGACATTTTTAATGTCGAGGGAGCTTTGGTGAGAGAAATAGTAGGTTTCGCTGGAGAGTACGAAACGATGTTGATGACATTAATAGCAGAGAATGAGAGGCTAAAAGGGCGACTGGAGGCTAGTCCTCCCTTAGGTGGTGTCTCTTCGGTGATGCCCCCAGTGTGTGTGGCTCCCGTTAGCGCTGCTTCTGCCCCAGTTAGAGGTGAAAACGTGCTTGCCCCCTCCCGGTGTTGCGTGCCCCGGTTGAGACATGGGCAGCGAAGGTTAAAAGTAAGGATACTGCGATGTCATCGAAACAGGTGATTGAGAAGGTTGTGAAAGAGGTGGGTCCTCACTTAAACGCGAGAGTGTTTCAAGTGGGACAACTTAAGAGTGGTGGAGCGGTGATGAGAATGCCGTCTCGTGAGGAGAGAGAGAAGGTGGTCTCTAACGAGAAGTTCAAGGAGGTTGGTCTAGAGGTTTCTGCGGAAGACAAATTGGGACCGAGAGTAGTAGTGGAAGGGGTGGAGGCTCGCTTCTCTCCTGATGAATTGATGGGTGAGATGTACGAGAAGAATTACAAATTAATTTACTCAAATGAGGAATTTGTGAAGAGAGTTAAGATTGTTAGCCGCCCCTGGGAGAAGGGTGAGGGGAAGCTAAATGTCATTTTGGAGGGTAGCTCTGAGGCGATGGAGGTTCTCCTTAAGCAAAGGAGATGCTACATCAGTTGGTTTGGGTTCCCGGTGAGAGAATTTGAGCCAATTCTATCTTGTAGGAGATGTCTGGGTGTTGGACACAGAGCTGGTGAGTGTCGCTACAATGTATGACCTGGGCCAGTGTATGTGTGAAACTGTTTGTGATGTTGGTCTCCTGCAGGAACCCTATATTTCCATCGAGGGAGTTAGTGGTCTCCCTATGGAGTTTCGTCAGTTTGTGGATTTGCGTCGTAATTCGGCAATTGTTGTTAGAAGTGTGAATGTTGACTGTTTATGTGTAGATCAATCTGAGCTGGGTGTCTGTGTCAGGTTGGAAGGAGCGTTTGGTGTATTGTTTGTTGCGAGCGTGTATTGTAAGTTTGACGAGCATTTAGAACCGTATATAGAGTACTTAGCCACTGTGGTGGATCTGGCTGGAGGAGAGCCTTTACTTGTTGGCATGGACGCCAATGCTGTCTCACCGATGTGGCATAGCAAGATGAACAGGCATGTGCCTGGATATCTTAGCTTCCACAGAGGTGAGCAGCTAAGTGAATGGCTCATTAATATGGGCATTCACGTGGTGAACCTGCCATCGGTAGATTATACCTTCCATGGCCCTAATGGATGCAGTGACATAGATGTCTCCATTGTAAATGGTCCCGCAACCAGGAACTTCTTATTCAGTTGGGAGATTAGGCCAGATCTTGGCATTAGCGATCATAATATGATTTTCATTGAGGCTACGAGGCGAAGTAGAATAGCTGCCCGGCCTGATCAGTACAGGAGATGGTCCATAAATGGAGTGAACTGGGCAGAATATGAAGATGAAATCCGGGACAGGTTCTCATCAGTTTCCTTTGAATATTATGAAAGCCTTGGAGTCGACTCTAAGGTTGAGCTTTTGAATGGTCTGGTATCCGAGGTTAACGACAGGGTGCTTACTGTCCTGCGGTCTACTCCTCGGAGAGGGGTTAGATGGTGGAACAGTGAGCTCCAGGCGAGGAAGATGGCTCTGAGACGAGTTAGGAGGAGGTTGCAAAAGGCCAGGAGAAGGAGTTTACCCACTAGGTCAGATTTAGAGAGGACCTATAGCCTGTTGCTAAGAGAATATAAGCGAATGTTGAAGGAAGCTAAGGAAAGGCATTGGCGTGCTTTCCTTGAGCACTATAGTGACGACCCTTGGAGTAGGGTTTACAAGATTTGTAGGAAAGGGGATCAGTCCCTGGATCTGTCCGGGCTGGTAGTCGAGGGTGAACTTCTGACGGCATGGTCAGACTGCGCTACTGCGCTTATGAATACGCTTTTCCCCAGAGGGGAGGATTATGAGGGAGTTGGTGATGTGCCCAGTGCCCCTGCTCTGGAGCGTGGTGAGCTGGACGTGGCAATGGCCAGAGTAAGGAGTAGGAGGTCTCCAGGCATTGATGGGCTGACTGGGGAGATGTGGAGACACATCTACCAGGCTGTCCCCCAGTACCTGGAGAGTCTTATGTCCCAGTGTGTGAGACTGGCTTATTTCCCGATGGCATGGAAGGTTGCAAGAGTGGTTGTCATTTTGAAGTCGCCGGATAGGGTCAGGAGCAATCCTAGGTCCTATAGAGGTATCAGCCTCCTCCCAGTCCTGGGCAAGGTCCTGGAAAGGGTGCTGGTACAGAGGTTACAGGAGAAGGTTTGTGGCAGAACCTGCCGATTACAGTTCGGGTTTAAGGAAGGGATGTCCACGGAGGATGCCTGGCTCCATGTGAGGAACAAGGTTGAAGGTTCTGTCTCTAAATATGTCTTGGGGATCTTTATAGACTTCAGAGGGGCTTTTGACCATATAAGATGGTCGGCTATTATTGACAGGCTCCGGGAGCTTGGTTGTGACGAACTTGGAATTTGGAGCAGTTACTTTTGTAATCGTAGAGCAATGTTAGTTGGGAGGGCTAACTCGAGGTCAGTTACCATTGAAAGAGGATGCCCGCAGGGCTCGATAGCTGGTCCAATAATCTGGAACTTGGTGATGGATCCATTGCTTTTTGAGTTAGACACCCGCTGCAACTTGTGTGCGTTTGCAGATGATTTGGTAGTGTTAGTTGAATGTAACTCTAGAAGTTATTTGGAAGAGGAGGGAGCGGCCTTGATGGCCATTATAAGTTCTTGGGGAAACCGTGTTGGAGTAGATGTGAACCTGGACAAGACCGTGTCCATGCTATTGAAAGGGTCGCTCTCGAGGAACAGGCACCCCATCGTCAGATTAAATGGTGTTCCCATATCATATGCGGACAAGGTTAAGTACCTTGGAGTAGTGGTGGCGGAGAAATTAAATTTTCTCCCACATATAGATTATGTCAGGGACAAGCTGGTCGCGGTCGTTGGCCAGGTACATAGGGTGCTTAGGCATGAGTGGGGCCTCCAAAGGAGTGCCATTAGGCAGCTATACGATGGCCTGTTTCTAGCATGCGCGACGTATGGTGCGTCGGTCTGGTGCGATTTGGCAAGGAGAGTAGTTGGCTCCAGGAAAATCCAATCCTGTCAGAGGATTATGCTTTTGGCATGCTTGAGGGTGTGCAGAACGGTGTCCACCGAGGCCCTTCAGGTCCTGATGGGTGCTTCACCCCTGGATCTGGAGGTGATCAGGAGGGGTACCCTTTTTAGAGTAAGTAGAGGAGTGATCCTGCCCCGGGATGATTGGGTAGTCCCAGGTATGGAAAGGATGCCCAGAGATAGTATTTTAGCGCACATTGACCACAAATGGTCGCGTCACTCATAGGTTCATTCCTGAGGTCAGTTTTGCCAGGTCAAATAGGTACTTTAAATTTGGCATGGATTTAGGATTCCTGTTAACAGGTCATGGATCGATGAACGGGTTTCTGTTTAGGAGGGCATTAAGCTCCTCCCCGGAGTGTTTATGTGGCTATCATGACGAGGACGTTGAGCACATATTGTATCACTGTCCGCTGTACGCTGACTTTAGGGATCTTCCGAGTATGGGTATCCATTTCGAGGACTGGGAGTGGCAGTTCCAGGAATTGGTTAGGTCACCTAGCACGCTTTTGTGTGCGGAGGAATTTGCGCGCCAGTTGTTCGCAACACGGCGCAAGTTGAGGCTGGCAGCTGGTCCATAGGTGGGACATAAAATTCGTGGACTTTGCCTGAGACTCGAAAGGGGTGAAATGGGGTACCAGTCCCATGGTTGCGTAGAACTGAAACTGGTAGTAGCTTCGGCTACGGAACCTGACCAGAGGTTTCTGGTACCACGGGCTCTTGGATCTGGAGTCAGTCCCATGGCTCCCCAAGTGCTATAAGACCTTGGTCTTGTTGGGGGCTCGGCCGGGCTTATGCCTTATCAGGGTGCCGCTCACCGAAACTGAGCGGAAGAGGTTGAGATGAACCTCGTCTCTTCACGGTGAGGGGTGTACACCTACGCAGTGTGCATCTAGACCGTTCCATCAGCGTGTCTACGCTAATCATCTCTTGGCCGCAGCTTTACACACATAAAGGGTTACCAGTCCCGGCATCGTATGGGATGTAACTGGTAGTAGTTTTAACTACGAAGTCTGACCAGAGGCTTTTTCTGGTACCACGGGAGTCAGGAGCCCCTGGAACTAGTTTCCAGCCTGGCTGTTGGTGTGGCCCCTGTTGGGAGCATCGTGGTGGCTGTGGTTTAAACCCAAATCGCGGGGAGAGTCCTTGGACTCGGTGTGGAGTTGCATTTACTCAACCGGGTGATATGACCCATAGATTAGCAGAGGTATTAAGATAGGCCTCGACCCCCCACCAAGAGGGAAGTTCACACCCATATGTGTGTCTTCAAATTGGTACCGGCGTACTAGTGATGTTCCTGTGGAGGATTACCACCCTCTAAGGGCCTGTCACTAGTGCAAAGGGGCGCTGGCCGTCGCATTGGAGCGTGCTAACTGTGAGTGTTTGCTCACCGTGTGTGAAGCCGCGAGGTATATACTCACGATAAGCAAATTTCTCTGTCCCTATCTACCGCTCTGAACACTTGAAGCGTACAGACGTGTTTCGCATCAGCGGAAAAATTTAAATCGGTTGTGAAATTACTGAGTGTGTTGAAAGTGTGTTGCATATTTAAATTCCTTAAGGAACACGCGTTAGTGCCCTTTCGGCAATTTGTTAATAATTGGTGAATCAGTGATTGGACAGTGGTAATTGGATTAATCCAATCGTGATTGGTGGTTTAATCCGTAATTCTTCATTAATTAAATTTAATTTAATTAATTAAGAACTTATTGATTGACCTGACCTGGAATTGTTTTTTGGCTATCTCTTTGATTATTGTTGTGAATTGATTGAACTTGGTTTTTGAATTTGAGATTGGTGGCTGATCTTTAAATTCTAGATTAATTGAATTTAATTTAATTAATCAAGAAATTATTGATTGACCTGATCGACCTGACCTGGCATTAATTGGACTATTCTTTGATAACCGTTGTGAAATGATTGGAATTGGATTGTTGATGACCCGGCTTTTTAAAAGGTATAGTGAAATTGTTTTTATTAATTTGAATTGTTTTGTTGTTGGCTCACGTGCTGACTCGTCAGAGTCTTAAGTCTCGTAGTGCCTTCATTAAATTGTTGGTATAGAGTAACGGTCAGATTCAGTGAAATTCTTCTGGTGAAAATTTTGTGCTGCTATAGAGCAGCTTCATACACATTTTGTTGCTACAAAATAGCGGGCACATTTTACTGTAAGTGTGCTGGTGGTAGTATAGTAGATGCCTACTCGAAAGAGGAAAGACCTCGCCGGTGAGGAGGCAACAGGAGGAGAGGATGGAGTTGTGGGTGATGACGACACGAATAGTGAGACGGAATATGCTCCCAAGAGAGTGGATGCTATCCCCTCTCCTGAGAAGGTGAGTGGCCCGAGCACTAGTGTTAGGACGAGAGTAGGTGTAGTGCAGCAGCCGCCGTTGTTCTCTGACGGTGGTAGTGCTGGTGGAAGTGCTAGATTAGCTGGTAAAGAAAATAAGAGCGGAAAAGGCGGAAAGAGTAGTAAGGGAAATCAGAAAAGAGTGCCGCCTAAGGGAAATACCACGGAGAGAGTTCCAGAAGCTCTTACATCTGACAGTGAGTTGAACGAAGTGGCTACGAATAGGCTCTCGCGTATGCCTCGACGCTCTGGTGGCGGAGTTGGCAGTGCGAGCGCGGAGTCTGTGATTGAGAAGTTGAAGGTTGTCTCAGGGAGAGTAATGACCACTCTCATTGATATTTATAATGTTGAAGGTTCATTAGTCAGGGAGATGTGTACCCTCTCTGGAGAGTATGAGTCTCTGGTGATGGGTTTGGTTGCTGAGGTGGAGAGGCTTCGTGGGCGTTTGGATGTTTATTCCTCTCGGAGTAACGTCCCCGTGGTGATGCCCCCGGTGAGTGTGGCTCCCACGGGAGCAAACGCGATCCCGATGCCTCCTACTAGAGAGCCTGTCTTGCCTGCTCCCGTGGAAACATGGGCAGTTAAGGTAATGAGTAAGAATAAAGATGAGACTTCGAAGCAGGTGGTCGAAAAGATTGTGAAGGAGGTTGGCCCTCACCTTAATGTGAGGGTTCATGAAATGAGACCGCTTAAGAGTGGTGGTGCGATCCTTCGCACACCTTCAGAGGCAGAACGGCAAAGAGTGGCTGCGAATGAGAAATTTCAGGAGGCCGGTTTAGAGGTCAGTGTTGAAGATAAGCTCGGTCCCCGTGTGGTCGTTGAACACGTTGAATCTAAGTTCACCCCCGACGAGTTTATGTCTGAGCTTTATGACCAAAACTTTAAGTCTATGTTTTCAAAGGAGCAGTTTGCCAAGGCTGTTAAAATAATTAGCAGACCGTGGGAGGTAAAGGATGGTAGGATGAGCGTTGTACTTGAGGGGTACGCTAGAGCCATGCAGAGCTTGTTGGCAGCTGGTCGCTGCTATATCAAGTGGTTCAGCTTCAGGGTTCGTGAATATGAGCCAGTACTTGTGTGTAGGAGATGTCTCGGATTTGATCACAGGGTCAGGGACTGTCGTGCAGCCCACGATGTGTGCCGGCGTTGTGGTCAATCCGGGCATGTGGAGCGTGATTGCGTGAACCAGCTGAACTGCAGGAATTGTGCCTTTAAAGGTAGAGCGTCGGGGCATCTTATGATGTCTCATGCGTGTCCACTTTATGCGGCAATGGTTGCGCGTGCCAACGCTAGGCATTAATGTCCGTCCGTTTTTTGCAGCTTAATTGTCAAGGCAGCAGATCATCAATGTATGATCTGGGTCAGTGTATGTGTGAATTGGATTGTGTTGTTGGGTTACTCCAGGAGGCGTACATTTCGGTGGATGGCCCTGTGGGTTTCCCGAATGAGTTTCGTCTTTTTGTCGATTTACGTCATAACGCTGCAGTTGTTGTCCGGAGTGTAAATGTTGATTGTTTACTTGTTGATCAGTCCGAGTGGGGCGTTTGTGTCAGGCTTGAGGGTAGCTTTGGAGTCATGCTCGTTGCAAGTGTCTATTGCAAGTTTGAGGAGGCTATGGACCCTTATCTGAGCTATGTGGAGCGCCTGATTGGGCTTGCGGGAAATGTGCCTCTGCTGGTGGGCATGGATGCCAATGCTGTCTCTCCGATGTGGTATAGTAAGATGCCCAGGCATGTCCAGGGCTATCTGAGCTACCACAGAGGAGAGCAGCTTAGTGAATGCCTCCTGAATTGGAGCGTTCATGTGGTAAACGTTCCCACTATGGAGTACACCTTCCACGGCCCAAACGGCACAAGCGATATAGACGTTACCTTGGCGAACAATGAGGCAAGTAGGAGGTTCTCCTTCAGGTGGGAGGTGAGACCTGACCTAGGAGTTAGTGACCACAATCTGATACTCATCGATGTTGTGCGTAATGGTGGGCCTGTCTCTGAGGCTTTGTCGCTTAGGAGATGGTCCACTAGAACAGTTGATTGGGCGTTCTATGAACAAGAAATTGTGGAAGCTTGCCGTTCTGTCTCCTTGGCGGAATTTGGAAATATGGAAGTGGATGCCAAGGTTGAATTCTTGCAGGGCACTGTTGGCAGGGTAAATGACAGGTTGTTGTCCGTTAATCGAAACCCTCCTCTTAGGGAGCTTAGGTGGTGGACGAGGGACCTCCAAGAAAAGAGGCAGGCGATCAAGCGGTTGCGTAAGCGCATGCAGAGGGCGAGGCGCAGAGGGTCGCCGTTGGCTTCTGCCATCGAGATGAATTATAGGTTATCCTTGCGGGATTATAAGAGAGCACTGCGTGAGGCTAAAGAGACCCATTGGAGGAACTTTGTCCAAGCGAGTTCAGATGACCCATGGAACCGGGCATATAGAATATGTAGGAAGAAGGACCACACGGTTGACCTCTCGGGTCTGATTGTTGAGGGTGAGTTGCTCACCTCTTGGACGGATTGTGCGAGAGTCCTTGTTGGTGTAATGTTCCCTAGGGAAGATGATACGTTTAGGCCTGAGGAGATTCTTCCTCCTGCTCCTCCTGTTCATAGAGGTGAAGTTGATTTGGCCATTCAGAGGCTTCGGTCAAGGAGGTCTCCAGGGATTGATGGATTGACCGGGGAAATGTGGAAACATGTTTACCGAGCCATCCCTCAATACCTGGAGATTCTCCTTGCCGATTGCGTTACGATGGGATATTTTCCAGATGTCTGGAAGGAGGCGAAGGTTGTTGTGCTCCTGAAGTCTTCTGAGAAGGTCAGGAGTGATCCTAGATCTTATCGGGGCATCAGTCTCCTCCCAGTCCTTGGCAAAGTACTGGAGAGGGTGATGGTGTTGCGGCTTCAGGAGAAGCTACATGGTAGGATTTGCCGGTTTCAATTTGGCTTCCGAGAGGGTAAATCTACGGAGGATGCTTGGCTCCACGTCAAAAATAGTGTTAATATGTCCTCGTCGAAGTATGTTTTAGGGATATTTGTGGACTTCCAAGGTGCGTTCGACAATCTTAGGTGGGCGAGCATTATCGCCAGGCTGTCTGAAGTTGGTTGTGATGAGTTGCCTATTTGGAAAAGCTACTTCAGCGAGCGGAGGGCTACGCTGTTTGGTAGGCATAGCTCTGTTTCCACGCGTGTGGAGAGGGGATGTCCGCAGGGCTCAATTGGGGGTCCCATTATCTGGAACATGGTAATGGACCCCCTCCTTTTTGAGCTGGATAACCATTGTAGGTTTTCGGCGTTTGCGGATGACCTACTTATATTGGTTGAAGGTAATGCCAGGAGTCAGGTTGAGCGGGACGGTACTGCCATGATGGACATTGTGCTTAACTGGGGCAGCAGAGTTGGCGTCCAAGTCAATTTGAATAAGACGGTGACAATGCTCCTTAAAGGGGCGTTGTCTGGAAATAGGCATCCGATTGTCAGGTTGGGAGATAGGTCCCTTTCGTATGCCACTCGTGTGAGGTATCTAGGAGTAGTGGTCGGGGAGAGGATGAATTTCCTTCCCCACGTTGATCATGTTAAGGACAGGCTGGTGCCCTTAGTTGGCCAGGTGCAACGGATTATGAGGTGTGATTGGGGCCTGAAGAAAAGAGCAGTTAGGAAGCTGTACGCCGGTCTTTTCCTGTCCTGTGCTGCCTATGGATCATCGGCCTGGGGTGATGTAGTTAGGAGAGTGGCTGGTAAACGGAAGGTTTTATCCTGCCAGAGTATTTTACTTCTTGGGTGTTTGCGAGTCTGCAGGACAGTCTCCACGGATGCCCTTCAGGTCTTAATGGGGGCAACCCCTTT